>CM062288.1:159314509-160024509 GCA_031216915.1 Pictodentalium vernedei | reverse complement strand
AAAATTTCAAATTTTGTTGATAGATTGTTGGTTTTCATGGATATTTATTGCACTTCCAGTTAAGTTTATTACACTACTGATTGATTTGTATTTCATTACTGGTTGATTATTACACTAGTGGTTCATTTTTATGACACTACTGGTTTATATTCACGAATTTTGTATTACATATATGCCCTCAGGTAATAATTTTATAGTGTGCCCACTGGGAGGTGTGAAAATTTGCGACTTTATTTCAGAATGGCACATCCATTTTGGAAGAAAACAGGCGACAAAGTTTTTGTTATGCTTGTTGCTGCGACGTGTTCTTTTGCTCCATTCTGAACTGTGTGGTCTTTATTTTGCCTCATCATCTAGGTGTATCTGACACAATTTTTATGTAGGTTCAACACTTTTCGTTAACAAACAAATTGATGCCTTTGCGCCTTTATGTTACGGCGAAGATGGAAACAAATTTTGATTCAGTGATGATACATTTTATGCTGCGAAGTTGAAGATGAGGCCACAAATCTCACACTGCCTCATTTTCGATTTTGCATTATCACAATGCGTGCGTTTTGCCAGTATCGGCAGTTTCAGACTATCATCTGATACGGCAGGAGAGATTTGATGACCACAATTGCGTCATTATCAATACTAGATACATAGTAAAATATATTAACCCTTTACCTAACGAACCACCCGCATCCGCCCGCGTATTTGTAAATTGGGCAGTTGAAAAAAATTAAATTTTTCAAAATATTTCAACAAAACCATATCATGTGACCCCTCAATGGAACGATCTCATCGAGATCGTTCCAACGAGGGGTGACATGTTATGGTGTTGTGTAAATCTTTGGAAAAATTTAAAAAAATAGTGAATAAAATAATAAATTTTGGTATTCTCTAAGTTGGGTAAAGGGTTAACATTCCAACAAAGCATAATGCATTCGGTAAAGATTTCTGAACACCAGTCGTTAGCATCTTCGTAACTATGATGCCGTATGTAACTTTACACAAAATCGATAACATTTGTTGTGTCTATGCATACACCAGTTACATTTAACATTTTAATTTTCGAATTTCAGAACGTTTGAAATAGATTCA
Organism: Pictodentalium vernedei; assembly: GCA_031216915.1. Taxonomy (NCBI): domain Eukaryota; kingdom Metazoa; phylum Mollusca; class Scaphopoda; order Dentaliida; family Dentaliidae; genus Pictodentalium; species Pictodentalium vernedei. The sequence goes on along the minus strand of CM062288.1, from coordinate 160,023,423 downwards.
TTCAATATTTACACCTCGCTTTGTCATAAATCTTTGAATGAGAATTATTATTCGCTTAATATCTGTGCGTTGTGTAAAAGCATCGAATGGAAACACAAGAGAGAAGGGAAAACTGTTGATGCATTATAAACAATGTAATGGTGACATTTATTATAATTTCAGTCTGAGTGTGGACATGGGCGTATGGGATGTCACGTTGGATTGTCGAGATACTATCGGAGGATGGTTTGAGTTTAGAGTCCTGACGGGCCCCATCATAGAAGGGGCGAAACAGCAAAATACGTGTACGGGCTCAATTGGCGGACAGGCATCCTACACAAGTGACAATCGATTTGCTCTGTGTGGGAAAATTAACATATATGACCTAAATACACACGGATGTAGGATAGATAACATGCCATAGTTTTCATAGACGTTCTTACAAATGTGATTCAAATCAATCCTGTTTTGTTACTTTTATACGTTTAGTGATTTACTTTTACAAGACGAATTCAAAATATAACAGATGCAGCCAATCGATGTAAAGTACGATGGAATTAAATGAAAAAGATCTTTAACCCTTTACCTAACGTGAAAAGCAGACGACACTTGCAAAAAAAATTCTTGAATAACTAATTTTTTTCATTTTTTGTCTCAAAAACATAGGTTATGACCCCTCGTTGGAACGAGCTCGACGAGCTCGTTCCAACGAGGGGTCATAACCTATGTTTTTGAGACAAAAAATGAAAAAAATAGTGAAAATTAATTGGCGATTTTTGAGAATAGCGCTGGCCGGTTTTGGCCGTTACGTTGGGTAAAGGGTTAATGAGTCGCGATTTTATATCAAATCGTAACGATTTTAAGGTTCCTTTTATCACATGATGTGTAATTTAACATTTTACCTAGCGTAACAACTAAAACTGGTCAAAGCTGTTCACAAAAAGCGCCAACTAAATTTTATTTATTTTTCAAATTTGTTTTGCCTTTTGCCTTAAAAACATAGCTTATGACATCTTACTGAAACGAGCGGTCGAGCTCGTTGCAATAAGGGATCATAAGCCATGTTTTCGAGAAAAAAAAAATAGAATATATAATTATTCAGGAAATGTTTTCTGCAAACTTGTCTGTAATTTGAATTTGCTAGACAGAAAATGGAATATAAGAGAAGAATAATTCAATTCTCCTTCCGAAACCAACTCATTCGTATTGTTACGACGCGACGACTTCGACGTCGACTCCTGATGTTGTACCCTTTATTCGACGTATTGTGAACGATATTTCCAATAAGTGCTATTTGATGGTGATTACTGGATTAGAATGCTGTTCGGAACTGTACTGATTCAAAGCCTACTTCTAGTACACTGGAAATTATAAATGGTGTTTATATCTGTACGACCGAGAAGAGATGACTATCGTAACAACACTGTTTAGAATGATGGAAAAATGAAAAAGAAACCCCCCTCAATATATCTTAGTCCAACATTGCGTTTCAAGATTCAGAACAAAAAAAAAGAGAGCCCCAGAAACTAACATATCTAGTTACTGACATATTTAGTTACACTGGTTTTGAGTATGACGATAGATTTCCAATGATATTTTAAGGAGTTCTACTTCGTCTCGATGTTTTTGTTTTCCGTATGCTCCTCCGGAAATGACGACATTTCCCGTTTTTTGTATCTGTTATATAGAGATTATTGCCATTATGTGGGTGTGCAAAATACGTATCTGAATCGAGCTCTGGGTTCTAAGGGCAGATCACGACGAGTCGAGTCTGATACAAACTTCTTTTGCCTGATATTTTACCTGAGTTAATAAGATGATAAATTTGTCCTGTGAGTCCAACAAGCATTGCAAAGCCTTCTTGGACTCAGGGGACTAAATGCACCAACCATTCTATTCTGTAGATTATGAGGCCAAAAACATAAAACAAAGCAAGAATTTGAACTTTTCATGGCAAAGAAATAATTACAAAAATAAAAAATAAAATAAAAAACCGCCCTCCTACATGCATTTTTACAAAAAAATGACCTGAGAAACAGAAGATACACTTTGTGGGTCTTGGTATTTGATTGTAAGGAGAAATTATGGGCCTTCTGGGTGTTAAATAGAGGATCTCAAATGAGTTGCGATTTCATTTCGGATCGTAATAAGTTTGAGATTCTTCTTATCACAAAATATATAATTTAACGTTTTAGCAAACGTCGCGACTAAAACTGGACAGATTTTATCTTTTTCTATATTTTTGCTTCGAAAACATGGCTTATGAGCCCTCATTGGAACGAGCTCGTTCCAATGAGGGGTCATAAGCAATGTTTTTGAGACAACAAAGGGAAATATTTAGTTATTCAGGGAATGTTTTCGGCAAATGTTGTCTGCTGTTTGTATTTGGTAGACATTTAATGAAAAATGAGAGAAGATTAATTGACCTCTACTTCAGAAACCAACTCACAACGTAGCGACGTCGACATTCACTTATGACATCATTCCTGTATTAGACGTGTGAACGATATGTTCAGTTGTGGCTTTGTTTCTTTCATCGTTGCCGTGTTTTGTTTAATAAAAGCCTTGATTGGTTATTTTATTATTGATTATGAAATTCAAAACTATAATAGTCAGTAAACGTTCTCAATCTGTCGTGCCAGTTCCATGTGGCCCAGCGAAACTTAGAAATTCGATTCGATTCGAAATCATTCGGATGATTCAATTCGAGTCGGGCTGATTCTGAAATTTTCAAATCGTCGTGATGTTTTCAAAATCCCAGCAAAGTCTCCACTTGTACTATTCTTCTCCATCAGGTCTCCTATACAGAAGACCTGATGATACAGAGTTCAAGAAGGTTCCGCTACCGATATTACCTTGATTTCGTTTCTGGGATATTTCACTTTTGTGATTGATTTTCCCAAGCAGACGAGTAAGAATTGAATACAATGCCTGAGTGGAGATAGACAATATTTACGGTTGTAAGAAGGTGCAATCTTACTATAATTTAAGTTATTATGTTTGTCGTTTCTGTTTATCTTCACTGCCCCATCTTCTCCGCCTCTACGGGCCCAATCGCCTTTAAAGTGGGCAGGTGGGTGTATTGCTATCCGATATAACTAAAGCGACATATTCCGTGTAAATATTTTTTCTTATTTACCGAGAATTGGCAATTCTGTCACACGATAGCTGTAGGAAAAACACTTTGTGATTCGGTGCGTTCTGTGGTATAAAGGGGTGACACTAGATGCCACGTGCAAAAAAAAAAAAAATGATTTGGGTGGGTTCATGTGCTGCTATTTACAGTTTGTTGAAACATGAGGTTCGTTTAGGGTTTTACTGAAGAAGCAAGGGGAATTTATTTATGAGAATTTAAATTTCAAAATTGCAGTATTTAATTCAGCTGGATTATTAGCTGGGGTTAAAATAGAAAACACAGTGCTAAGTGTACGCTTATTTCCGTTGTATATTTCTAGACAGAATATATTTAAATATTTATACCACAAAAAGGGAATTTACAATGAAGAGTCTACATTTGTTGATATAAATTTCTAACATCTATGCACTCTATATAATATTATGATCATTCAATTTAAAACATCAAATGATAACAGTGGCTGCATCAATGATTTTTGATGCAATCCTCCCCCAACAACTGCAAATAAATGCTCAATTTATGGTAGAAATAAGTCCTCCTCAGTTGACTCTCTGTTACATGTCTAATCAGACAGTAAAGGAGACACCACTTTTGAGGTAAAAGTTTCATCAATAAAATAAATGTGAGTCAAAAACAACTAGACTCTAACCAAGTATGTGGAGTACCTTTTTACGTTAAACAACAGCCCTTCGGTCCTTTTCCTCAGAGGCTGGACTATTTTTGGCTATCGGGTAAAAGTAAATTTCCCGGGACTGATAGTACCACGTCTCAGAAAATTAGATTGTTAACATAGAGAACCGCACATTCGTTTGAATGGGTTAAGAAATATCGCACGCGATTGTTTTGGCGAAGGATATCACTAAAGCCGAATGCTCTAGTGATATCCAAGGCCAAAGTAATCGAGTATGATAATTCTTAACCCAAAGCAATCGAGTATGGTAATTCTTAACCCATTCAAACGTATGTGCCGTTCTATATTTATCACACACCTTTCATGTAACAACCAGTCTACACGAAAAATTGAACCAAAAGCACTTTTTAACCGGGCGTTTCCTTCGTTGCCAACAAAACATCACTGTTAGGTGGCGGGGTACCAACACTAATTGGCTTTGTAATATTTACGGCATTCAGTTGGTCGAAACCTGATTTTTTAAATATCCCGGGTAAACAAATCTAAATGAGGAACTCGGAATTTCCAGACGATCGCGACTCCGGGGCATTCGACCAATGATTGAGGTGATATATTTAGACGGGTTCCTTCTCTGTTTACGTTGGAAACGAAATCAAACGTGTTTTGTATCACCACATGTGCGTTACAACTCTATTTTTATCGCACAGGCAGAACAGTGGAAATCCCTTGTTTTACATTAATAAGTGTGTGATAAAATTAAATCTTCACTTAAATATTTACTTAATATTTTCTCAAATGGTTTGTAATGTTCTCATATTTATTTCTTGAGATTATTGTTAATAATTTTATATTAACCCTTTGAACCTGAGCGGTTGCTTTCCTGGCCCGGGAACATGGTACTTCATACTTTGGATGGCTGCTAATTGAATGTGTGGGGTTGACCAATAAATATTTTCAACATACATCCCAGAGGCTGTACTTTGAAATTATTAATTGGTCTACCCCCAAATAATGAATATGAACTCTTCAATCTGTTGTCCTTGAACTGACATGGAATATACTACAAAGGTTCAAAGGGTTAAGAAAAGTGGCATCGTAATTAAAGCGATTAAAACATCACAGTAATGTTGTCTTGCAGGTTTTTCAAAGTGATTTGAGATTTTGGATACATCTGGGGTTCGAATCACAACATAAGGTCGTTTCTCCATGAGGACCCTAGTAAGTGAAACAGTGTTTGTTGGCTGTGGTGAACAGGCTCTGTTTTACGGGTAAAATAGGACCTGGTAACAAATGCCTGGGGTGGAAGTCCTATGAAACTGCGCACATGGGTATAACAGACTGGCTGGGCTTGACTTTATCTCCTTGTTGCCACGGACCTTAAGCACCAATAAATGAATAAATAATGACCGATAGAGACCATTGTCCCAGGTAATTACCCACGCCAGTACAATGCCTCAATTGTCTTATTTGCATGCAGGCAACACCATTGTGTACTCTAGGAGTTGTGGAGAAACGAGCAGTTCATGTTCGTTTGTCTTGCACCTTTTAGAGCCCGTTCGTTAGACGAATACTCCCTTCTGAGTCCAGAGTCACGATGGTCTCTAACTTTACAATAAGAACACTTACTTATATAGAGGATCTCGAATAAGTCGCGATTTCATATAAAATTTCAGTTCCGAGTTTACTGAAATACCGAGGATCAGGTCGATTTGAGCGAAAGAGGTTGAGAAATTACATGTCAAATTGAGACGGATTTTTTTAGATTATTTTTATCACATGGTGTGTAATTAAACTGTTTAACTAAAGTAAAGACTAAAGCTGGCCAGCGCTATTTACAACCTCCACCCCCCCCCCCCCCCCCCACACCACACACACTGCCAAATTTCATTGCTTTGTTTTAAATTTTTGCCTCAAAAACATTGCTTATGACTTCTCACTGGAACGAGTTCGTCGAGCCCTTTCCCGACGAGGGTTCATAAGCCAGGTTTTCGAGGCAAAAATAAAAAGATTTAGTTATTCACAAAGTATTGTCTGCAAAAAAAAACCCCATCTGCTATTTATATTTGGTAGTCAGTTAATGAAAAATAAGAGAAGACTTTGACTTCTAACGTCATTCCCGTGTAAAAGGTGTTGTGAATGATACATTCCGAAATGACATATTTGATGGTGATTTTGTGACAAAGAAGTGATCGTTTCACTTTTGAATACAAGTCTCGCCTTTCAAATTGTGCTATATTTCTTGCAGCTGTTGCTTGAAACAGAAAACTTACAACGCTTTCCGCACGAGTCTGTCTGGTTTGTTCCAGTAAGGAACAATCAGCTAGTATTTGGAAGGAGAGTTGGACTGTTCAGCTGTTTAGAAAACGAAATATTAAAATCGCTATATGTAACTCGCTGTAAGTGAAGGGATTTTATACGCCCGTCAATTTTTGATTTTTGACGGACTGACTAAAGCCCGCCCGCCCGCCCGCCCGCCCGCCCGCCCGCCCGCCCGCCCGCCCGAGCCCGCCCGCCCGAGCCCGCCCGTCCGTCCGTCCGTCCGTCCGTCCGTCCGTCCGTCCGTCTGTCTGTCAAACAATTTTTGTGTCGCCTACTCCTCCAAGGGTGTACATGCTACATTGTTCAAAATTTGCACACATGTTGATCAGTAATTGCCGTTGTGCATGTGACAAGAGCAGGTAACTCTGTTTTGTATTTCCAGACAAGAGCAGGTAACTCCATTTGTATTTTCAGAGTGTGCTCCCTTTAATACTTAAAACATTATAGTATTGTGTCGCCTACTCCTTCAGCATTTTACATGCTATATTGTTCAAACTTTGAATACATGTTGATCACCAATTGCCGTTGCGCATGTGACGAGCAGGTAACTCTGTTTTGTATTTCCAGAGTTATGCTCCCTTTTAGCACTTAAAACATTACAGTATTGTGTCGCCTACTCTAATATTTTACTTGATTTATTGTTCAAACTTTGCAGCCATGTTGATCATCAATTGTCGTTGTGCATGTGACAGGAGCAGATAACACCATTTTATTTTTAAACGACGAGAATCCTCACCGTTTATAGCTGTTATAATCCTCCTTGGCACCACCTATCGTCAATCGTTATCAATGAAGTTAACAAGAGCAGGTTGTAACTCTGTTTTGTATTACCAGAGTTATGCTCCCTTTTAGTACTTAAAACATTACAATATTGTGTCGCCTACTCCTTAAACATTTTACATTCTATATTGTTAAAACTTTGAACACATGTTAATCACCAATTGCCGTTATGCATGTGACGAGCAGGTAACTCTGTTTTGTATATCCAGAGTTATGCTCCCTTTTAGTACTTAAACTATTGCAGCATTGTGTCGCCTATTCCTTCAATATTTACATGCTACATTGTTCAAACCTTGTACACATGGTGATCACCAATTGTCGTTGCGCATCTGACAAGAGCAGGTAACTTCATTTTGTATTTCCAGAGTTATGCCCCTGTTAGTACTTAAAACATTACAGTATTGTGTCGCCTTCTCCTTAAACCTTTACATGCTATATTATTCAAACTTTGCACACATGTTGATCGCCAATTGCCGTTGTGCATGTGATAAGTGCAAGTAACTCTGTTTTGTATTTCCAGAGTTAAGCCCCCTTTTAGTACTTGAAACACTACAGTATTGTGTCGCCTACTCCTTCAACATTTTACATGCTATATTGTTCAAACTTTGCACACATGTTGATCACCAATCGTCGTTGTGCATGTGACAAGAGCAGGTAACTCTGTTTTGTATTTCCAGAGTTATGTCCCTTTTAGTATTTGAAACATTACACCATTGTGTCGCCTACTCCAACATTTTACTTGCTTTATTGTTCAAACTTTGCACCCATGTTGATCATCAACTGTCGTTGTGCATGTGACAGGAGCAGATAACACCATTTTATTTCTAAACGACGAGAATCCTCACCGTTTATAGCTGTTATAATCCTCAAAATGTCCTTTTCCTTGGTGCCACCTATCGTCAATCATTATCAATGAAGCTAACCTGTCAATGAATGGACGCTACCATTGTAAACGGCGAGGAGAATCTTCTTCAGCAGCCTTGCAACCCTTAATATGAAAATGTGAAAACAGGCGAATTACCCTTTAATCCAGACAGGACAGGGGAATGGGCAATGATTGGAGGGTGGGGGGGGGGGGGGGGCTTACATAGTCGAGTCAACAAAACTTTCAAACTTTACCCCAGAGAAACTTGTGCATGTTCCAATTTTGACGGGGGTATGTTGACCCGCTAGGCGGTGCTCTTGTTTAAAATGATAATGGTTAATTTCAACCCATTTAAAGTCATAACTAGAAAATACTATTCTAGAAAATACAATTGTAAAAGTTTTATAGTTTTGGGCCCTGTTTAGAGTACAGTACATGTTAATTAAATAAGAGATTGTGCACGACCATGGCATGTACATTTCATTCTTCCACAAATAAGTTTCCAAGAAGTCTCGATCTTTTAGACTATAATCCAGACTGAATAGTATTCCAGGAGCAGGGGATTCCACCTCATGCACGCCAGGTCTAACTCACTCCAATCTTATTTTTAAAGAATTGAAAAGGTATATGGGTTTTTGTTAGAGCTGAAACGGTTAAGGGGATTTCTTGATCGACTAATCACATGAATTTATCTTGGTTAACTGATTAATCACTTGTCCAAATAGATATCTGAATAATTGCCATACCGTTGATGATTTATAGCATGAACTCTGTACCCAACGTAACAAACAAAACCGACTAGGCCTATATACAAAAATCCTTATTCAAATTTATTATGTTTTCAATTTTTGTCTCAAAAACATAGCTTATGACTCCCTCAATGGAAGGAGCTCATCGAGCTCGTTCCAATGAGGCGTCATTAGTCATGTTTTTGTGACAATAATTGAAATTTTTTAGTAATTCATGAATTTATTTTGCAAGTATCATCTGCTACTCGCAATGGGTAAAGGGTTAAAAACGACCACTTCCACCTACAGACACAGCATGATGATCATGAAAGTAAACAAGAATGTCAGCAAGTAACTTGCATGCTTTACTCTGTCTCATATAATTGATGTGAGTCAGTGTGACAATGTCTGCCTGTTTTGGAGAAAGTTTGTTCCTTTGTTAACCCATATGATACAGTTGTTCAAAAGTAACGGTTAATCGATCAATTACTTTTTGGATCGATCAAGATGTTGGTCATTGATTAATCAATTAATCGGTTAACCTTTTCAGCTCTAAAACATTTCCAATTCACACAAAAACTCCGGCGAAATTCTGCAGAAAGGAACATTTAGAAAACACACACCATATTTCCGCAAGTACTCACTCTCTCCTATTGGGAATTCCACTTTAATTTCCAAGTCAGATTTTCGACCATGTAGTTGCAAAAGACAATGGGCTTGTGGCAAAAAAATACCATTTAATTCCAAGTGTGATACAGATATATCGCAACAAACATCTAGCAACATTAATGTCTGTTTAAACTTTTCTCAGAGAACCAGTTCACCAAAATATTTAAAGAGACTGCAGAGCGGTTACGTGAATAAGAAGATTACAGAAGGAACGAGACCAATGACTTTTCAGTTAGAAAGGATAAAATATTTGCTTGACCCAGTCATTAGATCATATGGTGTTGAATCGAGTGATTGTGAGGAGGAGCAATGAAAAGCTTAAACTGAAACTCTAGACCCTGCATCATACAGTCCTAGAGAAACACATCCCAATATACACCACTCCAGAGGTGTTCAAATGTAAAGAGTTATGTGTTGTGTTGTGAACGAAATCTGTACCATTTGTAGACTATTATACTATTCAATAAAATTGTACTCATGCTGGATGGAGAGGATATTAGGTTGGTGGAATGCGAAGGATAAGCTTGAATATTCGTATCAGCATATGTGTACGTGCTGTGAACACGCATGAGTACAGACTCATGTGCTCACAAACTGCTCAATTATGTGTTAAACAGTTTTCAAGATCGAGTTCACAAGATGCTCCAGTATTCAAGTGTGTCCGCAACAAAAATAAAAAATGAATCCACCAGTCTCTCAAAACAGAAGAACATCACCTATGCGTCGCAAACACTGATCTTTTTCACAACTGGATTGATGGAACCTCAGCTAAAAAAGACGTCACTCACATTGTCCCACCTCCTAAGATGGTTTCATACCAATCAAGGCGGTAACCCTTCCCAATACACTACGTTTAATGACCTGAAAGCTGTTACGCTGTGACTTGTCACAACGTAACAACTTTCACCTCATCAACTGTCATCGTGCTTACCTAAAGTCATAGGCTGGTTTCTAGATAAGAACAAATATTTTCGAAGAACAAATATTCCACGGCGTAATTTAAAATTTAAGCAACTGTTGTGTATCAAATGTTAATTCCTTGAAACCAATAGTCTGGTTTTCGACTATGAGCGATATACGGCTGGCTACCGCCACTGAATATTATTACCACTTTATAGGGCGCTCCTTGGGTTATTAAAATGATAGGAGGTGGATGATAAGACTCAATAACAGCCCGCAAAAATAGTGTTAATAATGAAAACGGCCCGCTAGCCCAGAATTGTGGGTAATTTATGTTCCGGAAAAATGACACTAAATTTTGTTGTCCATTTATTCCAACAAAACGAATTAAACCATGATTCAGTTCGGATTATTAACTTCATTTAGGATTTAAAAGTGGTGGTGAGTATTGATACGATAAATAATCTCATTTTGTAAATAACGGCGCGAGTTTGTAGTTAAAGCGCTTCAGCCAAATTCCAACAATCCTATTTTCGAGTCATCCAAATAAATTGTACTCAACTTTGAACTTTGTCCTTTGTTTGTAAATAAACAGACGATAATCCGATTCTTCTATTTGTAAATCAAAAATGTCTCAAAACCGCGAGCTAGATGAAGAGGGCCTTGATAATCTAGAAATGAGTTCAAAGCCAGAAAGTACTAAGAGCTCCACTCAGTGGGGTTTGAAGAAATTTAGAGAATGGCCGGATAAAAGAGAAATAAATTGTGATTTCAGAACAACAATATCGCCAGAAAGCTTGAATGAGATCCTCCGTTACCGTAAACTCTATGGAGAAGTCAAGGCTTCTCATTAAATTCAGTTGTTGGATTCATTAGTGATACTGATTAAATTCATTATTGTTCTTCAAATAATTGTTTAAGTTCATTTGCAGTGGCTTGAAATGGCGTTCTTCGGTAAGTGGTAATAATAGTAATAACATATTCCTTTTCGGGCATCATGGTACATTAACGGCCTTCGAAAAACGATTAACAGCCCTTGGGACCATTAACGGCCCTCTACTTCGTCTCGGGCCTTTAAGTGGTCCTCGGGCTGTTAATCATTTTTCTAGGGCCGTTAATGAACCATAACGCCCTCAAAAGAACATGTTATTGTTATATTAATAAATGTTTAACCCTTTACCCAACGTAACGGCCAAAACCGGCCAGCGCTATTCTAAAAAATCACCACTTAATTTTCATTATTTTTTAATTTTGTTGTCTCAAAAACATACGCTATGACCCCTCATTGGAAAGAGCTAGTCGAGCTCGTTCCAATGGGGGTCATAATCTATGTTTTTGAGACAGAAAATGAAAACAATTAGTTATTCAATAATTTTTTTGGCAAGTGTCGTCTGCTTTTCGCCTTGCGACACTGCAACGAAATCTAATAGCACTGTTTCAGCTTTCCAACATCGGCACTTGTTTTTGTCAATAATAACTAAAGTATGTTATAATTTCAATTTCCATTTATATTTCCCCGAAAATTCTGCACATCATCAACATCAGACATCAATGTATATTTTTTAGCCACAGTCGACGACTGCGAGGCGTCGGAAACTTGAAAACCTTCGAAAAAGTTCGTTGTTGATTATTGTTTATTTATAACACCTCTTCTCACCCCCACCCTCGAAGAAGATGGCGGTGATGTAGGCATTTGTCTGTATGTGACCTGCGCTCCAGTAATCCAGTTCTTTGGAGATCAGTGGTCGCACAAATTGAATTCTTCATGACAACACGAAAACTTCAAAACTTACTACAATATTACCATATCACTAGTACATTTACAGATACTACAACAAAATCTTGGGACTGTAGTGGAGCCCAGTGTCGATAATTTACTATAGAAATTCCCAAAAGGTACATTTGGTTCTGTAGTTGCCATGTTCACTACCTTCTCGCCAATCCTTGCCACCCCGTGGTCCAGAGTGTAAAAACCCCCAGTCAACTCATTCAACAATGGGACAGGCGGGTGTTGAATATTACACTAAATCTCCTTTCTCTTCCCAAACCTTGAAAGTGACAGTGTAGAAGTTAGAACCCCATAGGAAGGGTCCACCTCACCACCGACCGTCTGGCGAAACTATACTAAATGGACATTCCACAAGGCCACAGACTCTGACCGAGTATATGTTTCTTTTGTATAGTTTCGCTATGCGCTCGGCACTGAAGGCAGTGGTTCGAACATTTACAATAATTCGTCGTCCTTTTTGATTCTTTAGAACTTTCCAAATCGAAAAAAGATATAATCTCGCTGATCTTCAGTGAAGTGCAATATATTGAATCGAGTGAATCCACATTATGTGATTATCTCTTTGAACACTGATAACATCCTCCATGTCAGATCAATGATCAGTCCAGTGTCGCAACCACTGAGCCACCACACTCCTTTCTATCTGCATCTTTTTCTGTAACGGATGAGGATGAGTGTGATCTGTTGAAAATGGAAATATGCAATGTATGTTGAAAGACAGTAGCTAGTCGTCCACTTCTATTGCTTACCTGGTCTGTTTTGTGGCAGAGGTGAGTGTGCGTGCCGCCCGAATTAAGAGCATGGTGTGAAAAAAATAATGACAAAAATAAAATAAGAAAGAAAAACAGGAAAAAGAAATTTAACTGGGTGTAACGTAATTAATCATTACATGTTACTGTCGATTATTTGATCGGATTGTTTTGAAAACAAATCTGGATTACAGTGACAACGGTAATAAATAATAGAGATAAAGTTAAAAGTGCTTGACCTGATCATAACTGTATTGCACCCATTGAACCCAAATATAGAGTGTGATACACGATCTGATACACTGATAGGACAACAGTGTTTCAATGACGAAACGTTTTTGCACTGTGGAGATAACCACTGGACATATCTGTCACAATTTACTACCGTTAATGTTGGTAGCTGACTTTGCAGGGAGTGAATAATTTACTCACTGAGTTTATTCAGTTGTACTTTTTTCTTTTTTCTGCCTGCACTTGGACATTGTGAATTATTCGCCAAAAGCCTGGTTTTGAAAAACATTAAGGTTGCAACTTTCTTACAATGTTGTATTACACCTTGTCAATCGGAGTACCCCCAAACTTCGCAAATGTTGTGTATATATATTATATCTTTTCTTGTCCTCGACGAAAATGTTGTCTCCTCTCTTCCTCGCCTTCTCGTAATGCACAGTCAACGCACAGTTACTAAAACCAATCGTAGTAATGACAGTATGTCTGGACTATTAGATTTTGTCTCCACCACTTCATGTAAATGTGGCTAATACAATATCACTTGATGAGATCCAAACCAATAACTCTTTGACTTCGTGGAAAAATGCAATAATGTTATCTCCACGAACGAAATAGTCCCCACTCCCCATTCAGTATTTCTGAACCTTGTAAGTATTTTACCCCTTAACAATTTAAAAGTCAAATCTCAAGCTAAACTAAATTTCTCTCCCAACTCAACATATATTGTCACAGTGTGAACGCAAACTTTGATAATACTCACAATCAACTGGTTGACCGATATGCAAACTCCAACTTTTTAGATGTGGTAGGTATGAAGGAAATATTTAAAATCAAACATGGTGTAGAGTATAATCAGCTTGCAGGATACCACTTTTTGGTTTGCCGTCCCAAATTTGTTTGCCGTCCGTTAATTTGTTTGACATGCATACCAAATTTTCTCAGCATATGCTTGCAATGCCATTTCATATTTCGACAAACTACATCTGAAATTTCAAGTATTTTTCCGCCTTTATTTCTGACTTTCAGTGCTAATTTCAGACGGTTTATATTACATTTGTAACATGTATGTAAACAAAAAAAAACCCAAAGAAAAAACAATGTCCAACATGGTCATATCACTTTCTTGTCTCACTCAGCAACAGTCTCAGACGCCTCAGGAGACTTCTCTTGTCTTCCACTTCTTCACCTGACTCTCTGGAAATGCTTTCCTGCGTTTCAGATCCTGTATTGAATGTCTCAGCACCTGCAAAGTAGATAAACGCCGATTCAGCACAAGTACACAGATGTGTACAACAGTTGCTGTCTTTATATAACATTAACATCCTTTCAACCACTTGATTCGGATGTTCGTGAGAGCCTCCACCCACTGTCCTATATACAACTGGATTGCTGAGACATCGGCGAAAAACGTCGCCACTCAAACCATCCCCCTTCCAAGATGACGTCAAGGCAATGAACGCGGGAACTCCTCTCAAATCGATGACTTTTGATGTCATAAAAGCTATTATGCTGTGACTATAGTCACAGACAACATCTTTTACTTCACCAAACGCCATCGTGTTTACTTAGCACGAAAACTAGTTACACGGTATCAACTTTCCAACCTCGGTATCTGTTTGCTGTCAATAAGAACTAAAATATGTTTTAAATATTCAATTTGCATTGCCACGAACATCATCAACATATTCACTTCTGACATACCTCAATGTATATTCCTTAACCCTTTGCCCAACGTTTCCTGGAATGGTATCGCCTTTGTAAACACATACAGGGGATGGGGCAGTCCAGTATCAATATACAGGGAGGATAAAATAATAACTGCAGTCTGCAGCCGTTAGGCTGCTGACTGCAGTTATTATTTTATCATCAAATGCCCCGTGTATATGCCTCTTATAATAAGACATAAAATGGGACGAAATTATGCCTAGGACCGAGAAAATCGGTCCTACGAGTTCAAAAAGTTGATTGACGATCGAGAACGCCGTCACGAACTTGAAACCCTTGAAGGATTTTTTTAGCATTGTTTATTTATAGCAACTTCTATACACCCCCCCCCCCCCCCTCCCCGAGGAAGATGTCTTTATTTGTGACAAACAGCGTTCCAGCAATACAGTTATATAAAGATCATTGTTCCCATCCCGTGGCAAACAATGCTATCGAATGTAAAGCCTAAATCATCAATAATTTGACGCTATAGCCTTATACGGATGTAGATTTAACCCTTTAGGGTCTGGACATTTTTCATACATTTTTGCATTACTTTGACCATCTACATCCTAGGACTTTGCAGTTGTTTTTGGCCAGTCTGGGCTGCCCAAGACTTGCTAATAACAACTGCCATGATACGTTGAATGCAACTTGCAAGCTAATGCCAAAACTTCATGTTGGGGCACCTGTTTTGTTGTACAAAAA
Source organism: Pictodentalium vernedei (assembly GCA_031216915.1). Lineage (NCBI taxonomy): Eukaryota > Metazoa > Mollusca > Scaphopoda > Dentaliida > Dentaliidae > Pictodentalium > Pictodentalium vernedei. The sequence continues at coordinate 160,008,235 of CM062288.1, read as the reverse complement.
TGTAATTAAAGTCGGAGTTTGGCCTTTGAGGGTCAAATTACAAAACTGTTTCCAAAAGCGGCAGATGCTTCGATCAGAACGCGATTTGTTCGCCACACACTTATGCCGACGCATCCATATTTTATTGATAAAAATAAAAACCAAATCAAGAAAAAGAAGCGTAAATAGCATCTGAAATCCATTGTGTGCTGAGAAAACCAAATTAATAATTTTGATCTTTCCGGCTGAACGGTTCCCTTTTCCAACCACTGAAATATTTTATGATCTTTATCTGACTGAATCTAAAAATACCATAAAAATTTATTTCCTTTGAATCAATGCAAAATGTTTCTAAATCGATTCTTGATCTAATTTTTGATTATCATTTCTATTCAACATTTTTGTTTACTATTATCTTTGCTTGTTTCTTGGGTTTTAATACCACTTTTAACAGCCAGGGTCATATCGCGTTGGACAGTTTTACGGGTGGAGAAAGCCGGAGTACCCGATGAGAGCCACCGCGCAACATCGAGCAACTATCAAACTCTGCAACAAACCGACCCGACACAAGATGAGTTATCAAAGGTTGTAGGCAAGTGTGCCTTTGACATGCAGAACGCCGAAGGACACAGCGCCACCAATTCAGGGATTAAGTGTTTTGCCCAAAGACACAATGCAAATGGCGTGGACCTGGGTCGGACATCTGACCTATCGGTTTGATGTCCAATGCTCTAACTAATAAACCACCGCACCCTTACTAAATATTACGAAGGACCATTAATTGCAGCTGTAGTGTTATGAGTACGCCGAATAGTTCCACTAATTCTGTTGATATGTTGATGTTTCTAATGTGACTTTCTGATTAAAATAGCTATAACTGGAGAACGGAGGAATATTTGTATATTTTGAGTAAAAGAACACCACGGTACATCAATTGTCTGCGCAGCAAACTCATCTAAAAGTGGGTAAACAAACTCTCCATAACTGTGACGTTTTTATTACTTGATTTGACTAGTGGACTGAGAACTTGAGAACATGTGAACAATACCAATGTGGATGCTGTTATTTAATTTATTTATTTATTTATTTATTTATTTATTTATTTATTTATTTATTTATTTATTTATTTATTTATTTATTTATTTATTGGTGTTTAAGGTCACATACTTATGCACAATGGCTAATCATGACCGTGACAGTTTTACGGGTGGAGGAAGCCGGAGGACCCGGAGAGAACCACCGCGCAACGACGAGCAGCTGCCAGCTTCCCGTAACTCCATACTGCAGCACGGGCAGGGTTAGATTGGTTGAAGACATGCACACCATCGACGTGCAGTACGCCTTAGTACACGGCGTCATCGTGCCCCCATGTGGACAATCGGGGTTAAGTGCCTTGCCCAAGGACACAACGCGGGAGTCCGAATCGATCTCTCAGACGGTCACCCATCCGAGGACTAACCGGGCTCGACATTGCTTAACTTCGGTAATCTGACGAGAACCGGTTACCACAACGCCACCGCCCCCCCCCCCCCCCACCCCCGTAGATGCTGTTAACATCCACGAGGGACACGTACAACCTTCTAGCTTCATTTGGGACTTTTGCAGCCTGGACCTCTCGATGATCTGGATTGGAACCCCATGCCCCTCTAATAACAACTCCTGGATCCGTCCCTGAGTAGATAGCCGGTTCTTTTAACCCTTTACCTAAGATGAAAAGCAGACGACACTTGCAAAAATTCTTTAATAGCTATTTTTTTTCATTTTTTATCTCAAAAACATAAGTTATGACCTATGTTTTTGAGACAAAAAATGAAAAAATAATGAAAATTAGTTAGCGATTTTTGTGAATAGCGCTGGCCGGTTTTGGCCGTTACATTGGGTAAAAGGTTAAACTTGGTAGTAGTCTGTCTACAAAATACTACATATTATTTAAGTGGCTCATTTCCGTTTCTTGTCTTGTTTACATCGTCGCTGATCTGCTGAATAAATTTGCTTTTTACTGGTACTTTCCACAGGCCAGGGTCACCTGGTGTTGGACAGTTTCACGACTGGAGGAAGCCAGAGTACCCGGACAGAACCACCGAGCAGCGGCGAGCAACTCTCAGATTTCCCAGCGTACTAACTCCGCACAAGCAGGGTTAGCATTGGTTGAAGACAAGGTCACCATCGACGTGCAGTACGCCGTAGCACACATCGTCACCGTTTCCCCACGCAGGCATTCAGGATTAGGTGCCTTGCCCAAGGACCCAGTGTAGTTACCCTCTTCAAGGATCGAACCGTGGACCTTTCGGGATAAAGTCCAGCTGAATTTGCTTGCCAGAATTTGAATTTGCTTAACACTTGTCATTTAACTCTCTACAAAACGCAAGCGACAGCTAGATTTATTATTTTAAATATTCTTTTTTTAAATTAAACAAAAATTAACAAACCATATCATGTGACCTCTTATTGGAACGATCTCGACGAGCTCGTTCCAAGGGGCGGTCACATAGTATTGTTGAGAACGTTTTTTTCAACTGCTGGATTTGTATATCACGCAGGGGGGGGGGGGGGGGGGGGGGGGGTTGCCGGCCACTCGTTAGTTGAAGGTTAACAATCAAAATGCTTATGTAGACGACAGCGTGTGGGTTGTTCAGTTGGGTTGAGGTCGGCTGAAATTTTATCTTTCGTCTACACAAATATCCTACTCTGATCGAATATACAAGACTTTCAAGAGACATAAAGGGACCAACTGTTTTGAGAGGATCTCATAAATATCTCAATAGTTATTTATTCACGAGTGGCTTTCCTGGACATGAAACGAGCATATACGAATGATGTATTTCCACTCGCAAACAGAAACTACTTTTTTTCATTTTTTGTCTCAAAAACATAGGTCATGACCCCTCATTGGAACAAGCTCGACGAGCTCGTTCCAAATAGGGGTCATAACCTATGTCTTTGAGACAAAAAAATGAAAAAAATAATGAAAATTAATTGGCGATTTTGTGAATAGCGCTGGATGGTTATAGCCGTTACGTTGGGTAAAGGGTTAAAAATGATAATATAGTCTTCGAGCAGCATAAATTCTAAACTGAGACAGTCGTTCGTCACATGGCTGACAATTTTCGTCTTTGGAAGAAATTTACAGGAAGGTTAGCTCCCCTTAATATCCTAAAAGAGTCTGTAAATGTAGCACCAATGGTGTTGACATTTCAGATAAAAATTTAAATTTCTAAATGTTACAAATTTCACGCCTTTTCCCGTGGAGAAGTATAAAAAGCAGAAGCTGGCTTTTTACATTTTTCCCAGTTAGCTTGAACGTTTGGCTATACACATGAAACTTAATTTAGCACCCCCTGGAATGTTTCATGACAGTGAAGTTGGTGTTACTGATTATTATGTTTTAATGATTGCTTTGCCTTGCCGTATATTTCATAGAACATGATATTTCTGGTTGATAGCTTACCCCAAACACATCCCCTCATCCACGTGAAGCATGCTTCCCACGAATGTCACAAAAAATACTATCATCCACATGCTATATCTGGGTATAAAATTTGTCACTTATTTTATCAATAAATGTTGACATGGCAAGGAGACTGCCAGAGGCACTAAGATGGAAAATTGTTGGCATGCATGCAACAGGCATGTCATTCAAAGCTGTTGGACGGCAACTTGGCTATAGTCATCATTCTGTCATCAGCAGTCTTGTCAGGCAACATCAACAAACCAACGATGTTAAAGACCGGCCAAGGCCCGGACAACCCCAAAATACCTCTCATCGGGATGATCGGAGTCTGGCACGCCTCGTAAGGCGTAAAGCCTTTGCTTCAAGTGGGGTTTTGAAACGTCTTTGGCTCTCCAACAGGCGTTTGTGCAACACAACGGTACGAAACCGTATCAAAGTACTGGGTGTGAGGTCTAGAAGGGTCATAAAAAGCCGCCCAGCTCTGTTAGATCAGCATCAAAGACGACGTTTGGAGTGGTGTATGGCACGCGACAACACTGGAATCTCAGGGCGTGGAGGAGAGTCCATTGGTCAGGCGAGGGTAGGTTCGTGCTTCGTGCTTCACGTCACAGATGGTCGCATGAGAGTGTGGAGGCATCGAAATGGTGCTTACGTGTCCAGAAACATCAGACCTATCGTTCCTTGTGGTGGAGGATCAGTAATGATCTGGGGATGCTTCTCTCATAATTGTAAACATGATATGGTGACTGTACGTGGGAATCTCAGTGGTCATCAGTACATCCAGGACATTCTCAATCCGGTTGTCGTGTCTCATTTTGACAACCACTCGTTGGCTACCCGCCCTGTATTCATGGGCGACAATGCAAGGCCATATCGTCCCCATGCTATGAGAGCATTTCTTCAGAACAACGCTATTACAGCACTGCATTTGCCTGCAATGAGCCCAAATTTGAATCCCTTGGAAAACAACTGGGACTTTCTTGGACGTCATGTACAAACAAGGGATCCGTCTGTACAGAATTTAGCCGATTTGCAAGCTACATTGCAGCGGTTACCTCTGGACCGTATCAGAAGGCTCGCTGTTAGCATTAGGAGAGGAGGGTTCAGACTGTCATCAGGGCATGTGGTGGATGCACTCGCTACTGATGTCAGACACTACTATTGTGTTTCAGAGATCACAAGTTACATTTTTTGTCAGTAATTACCGACATTGTTTCGTCATGGATCGTTCCAGCACCGTACGCGTCGATAGAACATTTTTCCATCAAAAACATTAGTGACAGGTATGTGAAATTAGGGCCGTTAAAATACGGTATATTATCATCATTCTGTTGTCTTTCATTTGTCAATAGGCCATTCTTTCGGCAAACAATCACTTTTGACCATCTAAACGATAGCATGAAAATAATGACAGTTTCTATTAACACCACAGCGAAAAAAACATGGGGTGCTTAATTAAGTTCAACGTGTATATTATTCTTTGTTGAAAGCCATTGAAAAAATATGAAAACGGCATTTTCACATTCTTTTGGTATTCTGTAATCTTTTTCCATGTTCATTATATCAACATTGTGCGAATCATGGCATATAATACAGACTCTGTCCATCTCATTGAGAAAATATCTGAGAGGTCAGATTTACTATTTGTTTCCCTAGAAAGAAGCTTGCAAATTACTGTAAAATCATTTGCTAAACAAAGAGCACTTAGCGTTGGTAGGTGTGATACTGATAGAATATTCTTAATGATGGATTATCTATGAACCAGTTGTTTTTAATTGGCGCGCCATAAAAAGCCAAGTTTCCTTTTGTTTTTTTTAATAAACAGAAGCAATATACAGTTCTCAGATCTGTTTGTTGTTTTCGTTTATTAAAAGCAACAAAGGGAAACTTTCTTTCGTTTTCTACTGATGACATAGGTGTTCTGTCGACAATTACGTGCCTCTTAACAGGACCGTAAACACCAATAAATAAATAAATAAATAAATAAATAAATAAATAAATAAATAAATAAATAAATAAATAAATAAATAAATAAATAACAGGACCTTGCCCGCTCATCAAATAATTTCAAGGGAGATGACTTTATCGAACGTCGATTTTCATGATGATAAAAGTCAAGGATGATAAGGACGCTGAAAGGGTGATATTATCTACTCTGCTTGTTCTTTTAACCCTTTACCCAACGAATCGGCCGCATCCGTCCGCGTAATATGCAGATTCAGCAGTTGAAAAAATATTAATTTTTCAAAAAATTTTAACAAAACCATATCATGTGACCCCTCGTTGGAACGAGCTCGTTGAGCTCGTTCCAACGAGGGGTCACATGATATGGTTTTGTTGAAATTTTCTGAAAAATTTTAAAAAATGATATTTAAAATAATAAATTTTGATATCGTCTGCGTTGGGTAAAGGGTTAAGTTATAATTGTCGGTCGGCTGAAAGACCCACTCCAACGACCAACACTGCAAAAAATATAGGTTCTCTTTAGAACCAAAACTGGTTCTAATCTTGTCCCTGAGATGGAACCAGTTCTGTTTAAACAGTATTTATTTCAAATCAAATAAATTTGCCAAGATTAGAATTCAATTTTAACAGAATATTACATGAACTGAAGTAGATTCAGCAGTAAATTTAGAGCTTATTCAACGCAGTCGCTAAACATTTTGGGACAAAGGAGATATGAACAGTTGGCATATCGAACCAGTTTTGGTTTTGTATAGAACCAAAACTGGTTCGATATGCCAACTGTTCACATCTCCTTTGCTAAATAATGCTTTGAGACAACCTCGTGTAAGCTCTAAACTTACGACTGAAATCCCCTCAATTTATGTTTAATTCTGTTAATATTTAATGTTAATCTTTATAAATTTATTTGATTTGAAATAAATACTGTTTAAACAGAACTGGTTCCATCTCAGGGACAAGATTAGAACCAGTTTTGGTTCTAAAGAGAACCTATACTTTTTGCAGTGTAAGGTAATTTTAAAGGAAGAAAAAGAGGTACGTTGACGGAGTCCCTCAATGAGGCAAGGTCAAAGCGGCCGTTCCGAGGATTGAGGCGCGTAGAGTTTTATTCTCAAACCTAGCCTCGTCTAAAATACACATGGTTTGTAATTTCAATGATTGCACGAAAACAGCATCTTCAAAATAACACAGTTGTTTTAAATAAAAAAAGAGATAATCTTTAATAAAACATTTGAGCTGTATATTTCAACCAATTAGCATCAAACAACGAAATAAATTCCCCACTGGAGTCAAACTTGATGTTGATATTCAAAATGTTACTTTCATTCTCCATCTTTTCACATATATTTAATGGAGTCGAGTTTTATTACAGTTTGTGAAGAGTTGATCACAACTGAAAATACCAACAGAGTAGAACATCTTTCCATCTAATAATCCAAAATATACGAAAAAGAAAAGTCGCACAGAAATAAAATCAATCCAACAAGTGGATCTGTTGGTTTAAATGGACAGCAACTGGCTAACACTTAGGCTGCCGAAAGCGGCTATTGTCACCTATTGTATGATAATTATCTGTACGTTCTGGTATGCGCAGATCACACCTACCATCTGATAAATTGTTGGAAAGGGCTCAGAGAGCCGTTTCCAACAATTAATCAGTTGATAGAGTTCCAAGTATGTCATAAATTTTATTAAATTTCCTTACATACAGGCGTAGAGGTGGTCATCCATATATGGCTAAAGAGGGCGTGGCAGTAAAAGAGTTCAAATTTCATTTATACTTCTTTCTAACCAGAATAACTTTAGAGTCACCATCTAAATCCTGAAGACGAGTTTACCCACCTGTGACAGCGGGTGTATTGGCACTGACTGTCCGGATAATAGTAAACTGGGAATTCAGCTTTTTGGAATGTTCCCCTTACATATCGGCAAATAAGAAGGAATACGATAGTGAACTTTAACTCCTTTCATTGAGGCTTGATCTTGGGTTTAGTTTTAAGAATCAAGTTGATGTTCGCGATCCAAACATTTACCTTCTGCAAGGTCCATATCTTCTAAGAGCCAGTGTTTCCATGCCTCTTGTTCAAATTCCTGAGCTGTAATAAAGCCATCGCCTATAACACACAAAAGACTGGGTAAAAGTCGACGTCATATTGATCTTATGGTTCTAGTATATGCCATTAATTTAACCCTTTACCTAACATGAAAAGCAGACGACACTTGCAAAAAAACTGAATAACTATTATTTTCATTTGTTGTCTCAAAAACATAGGTTATGACCCCTCATTGGAACGAGCTCGTCGAGCTCGTTCCAATGAGGGGTCTTAACCAATGTTTTAGAGACAAAAAATGAAAAAAATAATGAAAATTAATTGGCGATTTTTGAGAATAGCGCTGGCTGGTTTTGGGTTGCGTTAGGTAAAGGGTTAAACGGTATTTATTGAGAGAGAAGAGTATTATATTACATGCTTACACAACATAAGAAACGAAAGAAGGAACGCAATAACATAAGACACACAGAACACAGAATAACAGTACACCAGTTAGAAAAATAATAGGAGAGGGATTATCAGACGGAAAGCTTTAAACGTATGTAAGTCGTCTTTCAGGCTGGAAATAAATTTACACAATATGAATTGCAACAGGATTTGAAGTCATATAGCACCACCTAAGGACCAATGCCACAACGGTCTGTCTGATAGACTTCAATTAAGCCCCAGCACATATGTATATGCCATTGTCAGACGCCTTCACTGTAAAAAACTGCCGTTAAAATGCAGTAACACAATGGGAACTAGCTGCAATTCTGCCATTATGAATTTTACAACAACTATTTCCGTTTCATGTGTCATCACACTCAAATCAAAGTGTGCAGGTTCTGCGCACTGGTCTAAATATAAAGACTGACCGTTGTGGCATTGGTCCTTAGGTGGTGCTATATGACTTCAAATCATGTTGCAATTCATATTGTGTAAATTTATTTCCAGCCTGAAAGACGACTTACATACGTTTAAAGCTTTCCGTCTGAAATAATTTTAAAATTTATTAAAAAGTTGATTACCTCAAGAAACCATACACTTTTGTGCGGCCTGTATAATACAGTATATCTCAGAGACCCTACAGTGAAATGCAGCCCTCTGGCATGATAAAAGTCAGTGCAATGCAAAAGAATGTTCTCCACTGCCAACGCCTGTTGGCAAATAACACATTCTTGTCGCATATTACCCTCTAACAAAAAGGAATGTGTATGTCTTGTATGGCCGATATCACATCGTGCCAGATTTACATCTACAAAGGTTACCGGAAGGATATTGATCATTGATAGATGGTCGGAAGCTGTGGAGCTTGTTAGTTGTCGCCCCATCCCAATTCGCCTGCCACATAGATTTGATGGCGTTACTGATATGAGGTTTAAAATCTCTCAAAGGAAGTTTAAAATCAGTTGTGGGGTTGTTTGAAGCCTGTTTCCCTGCATTGTCTGCCCTGGTGTTACCGAAGATACCTGAATGCCTAGGTAACCAGCAAAACACGATATCATCTTAGTCACACGCGACCGTATTTATCTTCCCAATAAAGCGCCAAAATAAGAGGGTTCTTCAACCCGGGATTGAGGATTGAGTGATGCTTGCAAAGAGGAAAGAGAGTCGGAAAATATAATCTATATTCATTCCGGTACATTCTAGATGTGTCCAAGCGCTAGTTGCAAAGTTTTAACCCTTTACCCAACGCAGACGATATCAAAATCTATTATTTTAAATATCATTTTTTTAAAAAATTTTCAACAAATTTCAATAAAACAAGCTCGCTCCACAGAGGGGTTACATGCTATCGTTTTGTTGAAATTTTTTGAAAAATAATATTTTTTTCAGTTGCAGAATTTGCATATTACGCGGGCGGATGTGGCTGATTCGTTGGGTAAATCGTTAACTTCTGCTGTGAAAATAGAATTTTTATTTGGTATTCCTATTGAGGTGATCTGATCATCAGTAACAACGGCCGATGATACTTTATCGCCATCTTTATAAGCTAACAGTTTAGAACCATATAGGATAGACAGTTTAATTCTTCGATTCTCAACAGAAGTCTCATCTGCTTCAACAAGCATTGAATCTATTGATGATGTTCTAAAAGCAAGGTTAATTTTAATACCACTATTATGAATTACTTAGTGATGAAAGTTAAGACTTTCTCGCAGAACCCTAAACCACACAACCGTAACCTAATTTTGCTCCCACAAGTGATCTGTGCAGAGGTTGTAATGGTTTTTGGTTAGCATCCCAATCAGGCCTACCAACTACCTTCAGAAGATTAAGTGCACTTTTACATTTAATTCTGAGGTATTTTATATGAGAAGTAAAATTTAATTTATTGTCAAGCAATAAACATAAGAATTTCACTTCTTTAGCAACTTGAATACCGCTGCTATCTATTTTCAATTCCAAATCAAGGATGTGATTCCAGAGATGCAGAAATCAACACAATTCGTTTTTGTCGTCGAAAACGTAAAACCGTTTTCTGTAGCCCATTTCTGAATTCTGTTTAAACACAACTGAAGTTCGCGCTCAATGGTATTAACCTTTTTATTGCTATAGCAAATGAAAAAGTCCGACATACAGTACGTGGAGAGTGTTTTATCACTAAATCACCCGCAGAGTGGAGATTCCACCCGTGCAATAATTGCAAATTTGTTGCAAAGCATAACCAGCACCAGCAAAGTTTCAGCCAATGGACCTCCGGGTTAAACCCGGAGGTCCATTGGCTGAAACATTGCTTGTGCTTTTTGTCGATATATACAAAAATTGAAAGTTATAGCTTGGGTGATAACTCCACTCCGCGGGTGATTTAGTTGCAATCCACTCTCCACGTACTGTACAACGAGAAATCTACCATATTCTCGATTGCGTCAATGATGCCATTATTGTTAACAGAAAACAATGTAAAAATTCGAATACTACCCCGAGGAACCCCCAATTCTTGCCCGTGTGGATCAGATAATGAAGACTCAACACGAATTTGAAATTGATTATCCTTTAAAAAAATTATATAAAAAAGGCATACGCCCTCTCAACCTCAAGTTTAAAAGATCTTTTAAATCCTATACCACCACGTTGTATCAAAAGCTTTCTCCAGATCAAAGAAGATGGCGACCACATGTTATTTACTGGCAAAGGTATTTCTGATGAACGTTTCAAGTGTAACCAAATGATCCACAGTACTTCTCTGGCTTCTGAAGCCACACTGATCAATCACAAGTAGATTATTAGATTCTAGAACCCAGACAAGTCGATCATCGATCACCCTTTCCATAGGTTTGCACAGACAACTTGTTAAGGCGAGAGGCCTGGTATTACTTGGATTGCAGTGGTTTTATCGGCTTTGGAATAGGGATTATTCTTGCTTTTAGCTAGGAAGGTGGAAACCGGCCAGTCACCCATATGTCATTACAAATTGAGAGTAAACGTCCAAGTGAAGGTTGAGGCAGATGTTTTAAGGAAATTCAAAGAAACAATATGGCGAAAATCGTCGTGTGGAATTTCTTTTTATTACTTTCCAAAGTTTGATTTACTGGGATTTCCGGGTTTGATTATAAACGATAACTTCACAAGTGAATTATGCAATCAACAATCGGGCCATGCATCCGTGCGCGCAAACGAAGACGTTTTGTGTGGGTGTAATGGGGACTTCATTGTTCTTTGTTTTTTTAACCCTTTACCTAACATGAAGTGCAGACGACACTTGCAAAGAAAGTTCTCGAATAACTATTATTTTCATTTTTTGTCTCAAAAACATAGGTTATGACCCCTCATTGGAACGAGCTCGACGAGCTCGTTCCAATGAAGGGTCATAACCTATGTTTTCGAGACAAAAAATGAAAAACTAATGACAATTAATAGGAGATTTTTGAGAATAGCGCTGACCGGTTTTGGTCGTTTCGTTAGGTAAAGGGTTAAATAATATAATTATCGTTAATAATGAAAAGTGATAAGCAGGGTAATCGCTTGACTGGACTGGTTACGTGAAATAATTCATTCGAGACGAGGGACTCTATTGTAACACACTCGTGCGCATTCGCGCACTCGTGTTTGTACAACGTCACTCACCTCTCATGAATTATTTCACGTAACCAGTCCAGTCAAGTGATTACTTTCTACTTATTCCTAATTTAGGATGCTCTCTTAGTCCAGATGCACTTGCATTACATATCATAAATAAGATATGCTGAGACCTTCAAAAATTATTTTATAATTTAAATATTTGAAAATCACGTTTTTGAAGAGAATTGATTCGGGGCAGTTATTCTCATTATTGTGCAATCAATAGTGCCTTTACAAAAACTATACTAACAGTACTGTCTTTGTCTAGTGTATATAAGCTGGGATCTGGAACGAATGGCTGTATGTGCAATGTCAGGCAATACCTCAGTAAAAATTCAAGTTGGTCAGCACTTTCTTGAAATCTCTCCCGTGTGACGTAATCGGAACAAAGCGACGAGAAAGTGCCCCAGTTTGCTTTTTAAAGTTCCCTTGGGGCACCTTCTCATCATCCTCCGGAACCACACTTTCTAATATAATTGAAAGCGGTAACTTACGCATAAGTCATCATCAACCTTCCGGGACAAATCTAATGAGATAGAAAGACATGTTATTGTGAGATCAATGGAAGTGTATGAACCAGATGCCGGATGCAGTAAGGTCTGATCCATCATTGGACATCACTGAACAAACACAAGTCAGTCATAACTTGAAATGATCTCTTCAACTCTTATGTTTTTTATATCTTGTGTATTGCAGGTGTGCGCATTAAAATCACCCAGCAGAATGTAAGGATATGGAGTTGGGAGCTGACGAATGAGCTGCTCATGATCAATCTGTTGAATGGGTTTATTTGGTGACACGTAAATTGAACAAACATGGCCGTCTTGTCTGAAGTTTGACGTACCACCACAGCCTCTAAATTTTGATTAAAAAGGCACAGAGCTGTGAATAATGTCGTTTCTGACCACGGCGAACGTTCCACGAATCTGAAGATCCTTTTCATTTGCCCAGGCATTATACGAAGTATAATGCTTGAAAGCAGAATGATCTTGAGTTTAAGGCTTCTTTGGGAGTGTTTCCTGTTTCCTCGGACGTTAGTTGGGTTAAAAAGCAAACCAAATCAATTAGGTTGAGTGAATATGAACCCATTTCGCTTCATATTCACTAAACCAAGTTAATTGGGGCTAAGTTGAACCCAACTGATTTTAGAGTGTAAGCGGTTTATCTTTAGAAACTGTATATATTGAACAACTTTCTGGTGTAAGGAGAGAGCGGTAGTTGATTGGTTAGTACACTGATTTTCAGATCAGGTGGTCTACGGTTTGATGACTACCCACGACATATGCGTTATCCCCATGGGCAAGACACTTAATCCAGATTGTCCAAGTTGGTGCACGGAAGAACTGTCCGGCATGAAATGTTTCTGGCTGTTGAAAGTGTCTCAAATCCTCAGTAAATATAGAAACATGCCCTATGGTATGGTGTACTGAAGCTAAACTGAGTTAAACGTGTTTTAAGAAGACGACCTGGTTGGGATACATGTTTCTAGCAGATATGTGGCTGCGTAAGCCTGTTGTTACTTTCGTTAAGTTGTGGAATAATGTGGAATAATATGATTTCAAAGTGTCAGCTCAATGATCTGGAAGAGTGGCATCTCGTGTGATAAAGCTATGGGGAAGGGTCGATGTTAACTTCATCGCCAATGGGTGGATTTTCATTACAGTATTGGGTGTGTCATTTGTGGGGAAATGTGCAAGCCTGGTGATTTATCAACCGGAAGTTAACTAATACGTACTGTGCTTTACATTGGAATTTTCAAAATATTTGTCGGGTGGAAAATTCCCGCGGTGTTGCAGTACTTATCTGCTCTCAAAGTCTGCACACAGAGCAAATATCTGTTTCAGAAATAGAACATTTGACTCACCATTGACATCCACTAATTCAAAAGCCTCTTTTATTCCCAGGCTGTTTGGTTCTTCGTTTAGTACTTCCCACATATCTTCAACATCAAATTTACCATCACCATCCTTGTCGTAAAAAGCGAAGTTGTCGGGAAAACCTGCCACAGCCCATTCATCCTGAAAATGAATTACCACAGATAATCCTACGTTGGCGGTTAACCCTTTACCTAACGTGAAAAGCAGACGACACTTGCAAAAATAATTCTTGAATAACTAATTTTTTTCATTTTTTGTCTCAAAAATATAGGTTATGACCCCTCGTTGGAACGAGCTCGACGAGCTCGTTCCAACGAGGGGTCATAACCTATGTTTTTGAGACAAAAAATGAAAAAAATAATGAAAATTAATTGGCAATTTTTTAGAATAGCGCTGGCCGGTTTTGGCCGTTACTTTGGGTAAAGGGTTAACACACCCCTAAAATAGTCTGATGAAACAAACATATTTCCGATTCTCCATAGTTATCTTTGTATACTAACCTGGGGTGGAGAATGTTTATGAAGAGGTTTGTGTTTGACTGTCCGCTTTATTGTAGGATGTGTGTGTATTAACGATTGCATTGGGGTATTCATTTAACTGGTACAGTGCTAGAAGCCCATATTTGGACGTTATTCTAAAGTGCAGGTGGGGCTTCATATTTTGTGAATGCGCTTCATATAATTTTTGAATAAAATACTTTAATCTGTGAGGATTTGCCTTGTCACAATTTATGGGAGAGTGCCACTAGGCACTCTCCCATAAATTGAAACAAGGCAAATAGGCGGTGACAAATTTGAACGTCCAAAAATAATTTAGCACTCTACCAGTTAAAACTGAGGTATTGGTTGGTAATCGCAATCACAGCACAGTCTATTAATATTTTTATAATGACAGGTCACGACCTCTAATTCGCCTGGATATTTCCACAAGGCTAACTTGGGAAATTCCGATCATCTACGTGTGATCTCGGTGGCGCTGTGTGCTAAATGAGACTGCACATCGATGCTGCACTTGCCTTCAACCTCTGCCACCTCTGCCACCTCTGCTTGTGAAGTGTTAGTAAGTCAGTGGTTCGCCGCTTCTAGATGGTTCTCTCCGGGTAGTCCGGTTTTCATGGTAACACTTTTAGGCACTATGTGACACTGGCTTTTGAAAGGGCTGTTAAACCCCAGTAAACAAACAAACAAACAAACAAACAAACAAACAAATAAACAAACCTCAGTCGTTTCAGCACGGTATGTATTAATTTTTGCTCGACGAAAAATTTGGCTTTGGATGAGCGTTGATACAGTGAGCAATAAATAGGCTGGCAGTGAGGTTAAAAAAATCAAAAACTCAATCCTACAGCTGTACTGTTACTGAACACCACTATTGATACAGAATGAAATCGTCCGTATCGCCGCAGACAGTCTTTTATTCCACACCCATTTAAAATTAAGGTTTGTTCACAACATTCTAGGATCTGTGATAAAAATAAACTTTTATCGCACACGAGTGGGATGCAGATCTTTGCACCTTTTTAATGTAAGAATGGAACCAGTCATATTTCTGGGGATACATGGGCCCGTTTCGATGCAATGGGTCATTTATTTTGTTGTTGTAAAGTGGATGTTAGCGGCCTATAATATCTGAATTTCTATTGTTTCCGTAGAAACTCATGTCCTATACACTGACCGACCATTTCTAATTTATTTTCTCAACTTGAACGATACTGACTATTGATTAAATAACCCGATGGGTTAAAGTATGACATGGCAATGAATGACATGCAGTTCAAACTAAAGAACAATGTAGACAAAATATGAAAGCGTCTATGAGTGACATCATTTCGAAAGCATGACGTTGCGCGAGCAAGTTGCTTGGTCCCCAAAATCGAAATACAAAACAAATTGCTTGTCGATATTCACTGGAATTCGTATGGATTCTGTACCCCTGTTAAAGGCTATAACACGAACTTTAATAAATTTTGAGCAGGCAGTGTGAACAATACTATCATTTCTCTTGGACAATAATGTTATAAATTTCATTTACGTGGGATGAATTGACAATTACTACGGTAATCTTGACTAAAATCTTAACCTGTCAATCAGTCGAGTAATAACAGCCGCCTGGAACTTGGAAGTCAGATAAACATGTGAGTTTGTTTCTAATTTCTCATAGACGTATTTTCCGAATTTACACCTGTTCTTTATTGTTAAAGTATGGTAACTTATTGGTAATGATCACATCAACCATTCACAATTCGTGCTGTGAAATTGAGGCAAAAAATGACGGTAAACTGTGTTTCAGATGAACAGTGTTTCATCGACCGAAGTGGTGGCGCATGACAATTTGCAAGTTGAAACTATGAATGAAAGTTCAATCAGCGCACGAAATAACAATAAGGCTTGTCTCCTGCTTTTGAAGATTAATTTGGATTTTTGTCTAATTTTATTTCCTTTACTTCTTAGAAAGATGGGTTAATTCTTACTTAGTATTATCGTAAACGGCCTGTTTAAGAAGTTTGCGAAGGTGTGTAATAAATACAGAAGCACACAAGTGTTTGAATGGCTTGATGTTTTCTCCCCCACTGCATGTGTAACATACGTCTGTCCAGGGTGAGATAGCAGGGAGAGACAGATGTATCCCACCCCACCCACGTGACGTTATACATTTATAACGTTATTATGACGCGATGCATCGTATTTGGCTACCAACCAATTCATATTAACGTCATCAGAATGCCGTGTGTTCAAAGTTTGATGCTCTAAAACTCTTTAAACCCCAAGATGCCACCGTTCCTAATTGATTTCGTGGTATATACCTTTGGTATATACATAACTGTTGCATGCTCTTTCCGATGGTGTCATTGATGGGTACGGCTGTGGGATGGG
This sequence comes from Pictodentalium vernedei, assembly GCA_031216915.1. Classification (NCBI taxonomy): domain Eukaryota; kingdom Metazoa; phylum Mollusca; class Scaphopoda; order Dentaliida; family Dentaliidae; genus Pictodentalium; species Pictodentalium vernedei. The sequence goes on along the minus strand of CM062288.1, from coordinate 159,991,995 downwards.
AAAATCTCACCCTCGGGACAAGATATTTGGTCCGGACACTCGGCAAGCCTCGTGTCTGGCCCAAATATCTTGCCCTCGGGTGAGATTTTCCCATCCCACACCCGTACCCATCAGGGATTATAATAATCGCACACGTTTGGTTTTGCGCAACACTCCCCCGAGAGGCTTCTCCTCTCGTGGTTTTCTTGCGCCCAACCAAACTCGTTATACCATTCCATCAACATCATTTTGGTTTGCGTAAATCTTGGGACTCATTTTGCGAAACGGGGAATGAAGGTTAGTGATAATAAATAAATCTCAGACGATATCAAAGTAAAATACGGAGGAGTCGCACATGAGCAACTATTTTAATCCTCCTTGGTACGCATGTGCAAAACCTGAAGTTGTGAACTGCTCAAACTTTATTATAGCGATCGAAGGAGAAAATATGTGAAGTTAAAATTGTTAACACAGTGCTTTTTTGTTTGCTCAGCCGGCACATGTATTGGCATTGGCCAAAAGAAATGTTTTCCAATCCAATGATGTGTTGGTACCTAACACTTTCGCTGCCGAAAGTTACTATTGTCACCTATTTTATGATCGCCATCTGAACATTCTGGTATGCGCAGATCAAACCTACCATCTGATTAATTGTTGGAAAGAGCTCAGAAAGCCCTTACCAACAATTAATCAGATGATAGAGTTTCAAGTATGTCATAATATTTTTTAAACTTCCTCGCATAAAGGCTTACATAGAGGTCCTCCATATAAGGGTGAAGAGGGCGTGGCAGTTAAAGGTTTAATGGGTAGTACAATATTTTAGCACATTTTCATTTGAAGTTTAACATCCTCTCTCCCGTAAAACTCTATGTAAAATATTAAAAGACACACAAGCAAAATAACAAAATGAAGCACAAAATAAACAACAACAAACTCTCTACCATCCACCCCCACCCCCCACCCCCACCCCGTCCGCAAAACAAAGGACGAAAAGCATGATTTACCAAAACATGAATGCTCACCTTTTAGTCGACATTCCTTTGTACTCAAATTCATGCATTAAATAACTTTCTAGTATGGTTTATTTATTAGATAAAATATTATTTACTGGAATGTCCCTTTATCAAGGTAGACAATATTACTGCAAGCCCGGCTGATGTGACACCGATCTCGGCCAATAAGAACCAAGATAGAGCTGTCTCTCCTGCTTCGTAACTGGGCGCAATTAATTTGATTAGCCCTTTACTTAACATGAAAAGCAGACGACACTTACAAAAAAAAAATTCTTGAATAACTAATTTTTTTCATTTTTTGTCTCAAAAACATAGAACATAGGTTATGACCCCTCATTGGAACGAGCTCGAGGCGCTCGTTCCAACGAGGGGTCATAACCTAAGTTTTTGAGACGAAAAATTAAAAAATAATGAAAATTAATTGGCGATATTTGAGAATCGCGCTGAAGGCTTTTGGCCGTTACGTTGGGTAAAGGGTTAAATCGAAATCGTTCACCATTATTCGTCCAACGCAATCAGGTAAACTGACGTTACAAGGCATAGAGAGAAATTGAAGCGGAGTCTTTGTATGGTGAGGAATTACTGATGACAATACGTAAGGATTAGGCGGATGAAGAAAAGAAAGAAGAGAGTTGTACAGGAAATTCCACGCAAACTACGATTCAGAGTCGTTAGATTCCTCGAAGTGCGAGAAGAGATTGATCTGCTACCCAGACATCGCGGTTTGATTAACGCGCAGATCGACGTGCTATTTGTGCACGTTACGCAGAGTATGCACTTTACTCCAAAACAAGAATATCGCCAATGTGTCGAAATGGGTTGGACAGTTCCACAACGCCCCTCCATCGCCAAGAAAGCCATCCTTCGTCGCATAACAGTTTTGGTTTGGACGCAACATCAAACGTCACAACGAAACAAATTCGTCCAATGCTTTCAAATCGGGTGGTGTTTACCTCGGATAATGGGTATGCGAATGTGTACAGCGTGCATGCAACAAAACTGTAAAAAAATAAGACTAATATAAACCTGCAGTTTAACCATTAAACACTGATGGTATATTCAATGCCAGTTCTGAGCCACCAACTAGAAGTGTCTCTAATCGATACTTAAGGGGAAACCCATTCGATATTTTCAATGTGTAGCCCCGGGGCTGCACGTTGAAAATCTTGCTTGGTCTATCACACAAATCCACTGAGCATATATCTAGTTTATGAGTTCAGGTCGTATCACCTGAAAACCAAACGACCTTTCTGGTTCGAAGGAATAAATGAAAATACTCGCAAATAATTCAAATACCTCGTCTTCAAAGCTACCCTCGCTGTCCTGCGAACCGCCTGGATTACCCTGGCACAGATTGTTTGTTATTATCATTGCAGTAAGAAAAAGCATTCCAATCTTGTACGACGCCATCTCTGTTTGAGCCATGAATCAAAATGAGACGATAAACGGATTTGTATTTCTAAATGCATTCAAAGTAGGATTTCCTGTTCTCCCACTTGACTCGCTCATACAAAGATGTTTTTGCGTGTTGCTGCCAGACACATAGAGTTACCGCCAACTTAAACTAAAGGACAACACACAACACATATTAATTTTGGAAGGTATGGGATGGCAGGACGAGCGAATTTTGTGTGAATGACTAGGATAAGGGAATATGCGGGTTGTCTAATTTTGTATGGTCATACACCAACATCTATTAAAAATACTAAGGCCGAGATATCAACCCGAGGTATCTTCTTAACAGCCTGAGACTGAAAGTCGAAGGCTGATGTAAAGTTATAGAGAGTTGATGTCTCGGCCGATATGAAACTAGCCAAGTACTAACCTCTTTATTTATTAACCCTTTACCCAACGAATCGCCCGCATCCGCCCGCGTGATATGCAAATTCAGCAGTTGAAAAAATAATATTTTTCAAAAAATTTCAACAAAACCATATCATGTGACCCCTCGTTGGAACGAGCTCGTCGAGCTCGTTCCAAGGAGGGGTCACATGATATGGTTTTGTTGACATTTTTTGAAAAATTTGAAAAAATGATATTTAAAATAATAAATTTTGATATCGTCTGCGTTGGGTAAAGGGTTAAACCAAAACAAATAATTACAAAATGTTTTCAATTCTATTACAGTTTTTTGAAAACGTTATTGTTTCTCATTCTTTTGCCAAGGACGAAATTGCCTCTTCTTCTAGCTCAGCCACCCGAACATCTCGGCTTTCCCACTTGCGTCGAATTTTCTGTACAGCCCTATTATTTCTTCTCTTTATCACCTAATCCTTACTTATTGCCATAATTAATTCCTCATCATACAAAAATGGTGTCTTCACACTAGACCAATTCCTTTTAGACCAATTCCCTTTAGGCCAGTTCCCCAAAAGACCAATTCCACTTAGACCAACTACATACTGTTATTGATTAAGGGTTGATTAAGGATAATTAAGAAAACATTTATTTTCTGATAATCACTTTATTTGATGAAAAAAATATTTATATGCATAACATACACAAATATAGGTTTATAGCATTTCAGTTCATAAAATATCAACAAGCCAGAAAATAAGCAGACTATCATCTGAAAAATGAGGTCCCCAGAGGGTAAATTTGGTGATGCTACCCTGCACAGCAGGGTAGCATCACTAAATTTACCCTCTGTGAACCTCAATCTGAATTAAGGTCTCCAACGTAAACAGAAAGAGGTACCCAGAGGATAAACTGACCCACTGAATGGGATAGCATCAGCAAATTCCCCCTCTGGGGACCTCATTCTGCAAATGACAGACTGCTTATTTTCAGACTTGAATATCAATGACATTAAATACATTTATAAATATTTATAAATATATCAAATTATTGATATAGAATTATTTTAAAAGTAGAACACATCAGTTGGTCTTAGGGGAATTGATGTTTTCGGAATTGGCCTTGTGGGAATTGGTCTAAAGGGAATTGGTTTAGTGGGAATGAACCCCCAAAAATTACTTCAAACTCTACTCTTATTCCTCGTAACGTCAATTTCCCCGATTACGTTCGACGAATAACGGTGGATGATGGTGTTGTCTGAAGCCGAGTCAGAGTCTGAGTTGGATGGTTTACAGTCAAGGTGGGAGTGGGTGTACAATTCGTACCCTGCATCTTAAAACCAATGAAACTTCCCAGCTGTTGGAAACTATCTTGTAGCAGTCGGAATTTTGCCTACCAAGTAGAGGGTATAATTGGAAATTGTCGCATGATTACGGGGTTAAGTGATGGAGGAAAATTTATGTTCTTATCAGTGCTCAGCCGACAGCCAGTGACTGTCAGTAGTATGTAATGTGGTTTTGAGGGACAGGTTGCCGGACCTCGGTGCCGGACCTCGGAAGTGACGTCATGTCACGTGACGTAGTGGCGCCATGTTGTGTTGTCATGGTAACCCGCGTGAGCGGCCATCTTGTGACGTCATCCCCATAGTGATACGTGGTGTTAGTGCGCATGCGCAGCGCGTGTTGTTAGGGTGATACGTGTTTCCGTCGTCCATTTTGTATACAGGAGGCCGCCATCTTGGTTTCTATGGTAGCACGTGATTGCTATGTTACCCAATTGTTCTGCAATAGGACGGGGTATGTGCGGGGGTATGTTCGATTGTAGAAGAGTAAATCTGATTACCACAAACAACCCTCCAAATCACCAAAATCCACCCAAAATCACCGAAATTGGCTTTATTTCCCCATTTTATCGGCTTAGCACGTAGTGCTATAGTACTAAGGGGGTACAAAGGGGTGCATTCGATTGAACAGGAGTAATGTTCTGGCTTAGAATTCTCCCAGAATCCCTATCCCATGACGTTTTTCCCTATTCAGAATAGCACGTAGTGCTATAGGACAAATTTACCCAGAATTCTCTGCTTCTATCTATATATGCAATAGTTTACGTCTATCTGGCCATGTTTCTTTGTTCTAGAGTATACTCCAGTAGCGTAGAAGAGCCTATTATTTGGAACAGTTTATCTTATTATTAATATATTTAGCAATTTCGGGTCTATTCTTGTTAGTTCTGACCCTATTCCAAGTACTCTTGTTGTTTCATATATCTAACTAACCAATCAGATTGCTTGATTTCCCATAACCTGTATGCAGAGTTATCTCCCCTTATTACAACGAAGTTGTATCAGATTCTCATCACATCTATATCCAATGGCAATATCCCCAGGCACCCCAATTTAGTCACCCCTTTTTTGAAAAACATATGACCTTCGGCACCCCTTTTTTGTCATATGTGCTTATGTGAAAAAGCACAATGTGACACAATGTGCCCTAGAACATAGGCACATGATTTATGTGCCGATATGTGCTTATGTGAAAAGGCACAATGTGACACAATGTGCCCTAGCACATAGGCATATACGGGTATTTGAGGATACCTATTGCCTGGTATTGTATTATTTGAGGATACCTACTAGAGAATCCCTTTTTTGTCATATGTGCTTTTGTGAAAAGGCACAATGTGACACAATATGCCCTATCACATAGGCACATACGGGTATTTGAGAATACCTATAGCCTAGTATTGTATTATTTGAGGATACCTATCTAGAATACCTTCTGTAGAATCCCTTTTTGTCATATGTGCTTATGTGAAAAAGCACAATGTGACACAATGTGACCTGGCACATAAGCACATGCTTTATGTACCGATATGTGCTTATGTGAAAAGGCACAATGTGCCCTATCACATAGGCACATACGACCAAAATGGGATTCCATAGCCACAGGCGTTTTCGAAAAAGGGATTCCACAAATGGGATTCCAAAAAGGGATTCCACAAATGGGATTCCGTTTCCATCTTGTCTCCAAAGCTCCAAGGCCACTACAGGTCTATGGTCTATCTGTCCTATCATTAGCTTCAACAACAGTCTTGTTCCATTGCGGCCTTGTACCAGTACTATTGGCTAAACTACCATCAATTACTTCCTAGCTATACCTTCGCTGAAGCTTTCAAAATGTTCCACCTGATTTCCCCTGTATACATATAAGGCATTCCGTAAGTGGCCCAGTCCGTAAAATTTGGATTCCGTGTTTTTACATCGACACTCGAGGGTATTCCCATTCCCTATTAGAAGAATTCAGTTCAATGGATTGTAGTTCATTAAGTTTAAAATTTATTCAGTTAAATGTCGTTCAGTTCAAAGGGTGTTTATTTATATTAGATATAAAGAGTTCATTCAGTTCACGGGGGTTAATTATATATAGATTCATTAGGGTTATAGTTCATTCAAACAGTTCAAAGGGGTTAATTATATATACCTTCATTAGGGTTAGAGTTCAGAACTTTGTTCAATTTGTTATGGTCAATTCAGTTCGATACCTTCATTGGGTCAGTTCTCTTCTATCTGTTCAGTTCGATTTTCGTCACTTTGTTTTGATCAGTTCGATCTTAGTTGTGTTGGATCTTTGTTCACTTTGTTCTGTTAAGACTGTCAAACTTGTTCGATCAATCCGACTAGTTTGACATTCTTTCACTTTGTTATGTTTACTTCGATCTTGGTTATGTTAGATCTGTACCTTTATTGTTTTATAGTGGTTGGTTGTCTCTGTTCAGAGTCATGTAGTCATTGTTGAATTGGGTGTTATCAAACCCTTTCCATACCCTCGAGTGTCGATGTAAAAACACGGAATCCAAATTTTACGGACTGGGCCACTTACGGAATGCCTTATATGTATACAGGGGAAATCAGGTGGAACATTTTGAAAGCTTCAGCGAAGGTATAGCTAGGAAGTAATTGATGGTAGTTTAGCCAATAGTACTGGTACAAGGCCGCAATGGAACAAGACTGTTGTTGAAGCTAATGATAGGACAGATAGACCATAGACCTGTAGTGGCCTTGGAGCTTTGGAGACAAGATGGAAACGGAATCCCATTTGTGGAATCCCTTTTTTGGAATCCCATTTGTGGAATCCCTTTTTCGAAAACGCCTGTGGCTGTGGAATCCCATTTTGGTCGTATGTGCCTATGTGATAGGGCACATTGTGCCTTTTCACATAAGCACATATCGGCACATAAAGCATATGTTTATGTGCTAGGTCACATTGTGTCACTTTGTGCTTTTTCACATAAGCACATATGACAAAAAGGGATTCTCCAGAAGGTATCCTAGATAGGTATCCTCAAATAATACAATACTAGGCTATAGGTATTCTCAAATACCCGCATGTGCCTATGTGATAGGGCATATTGTGTCACATTGTGCCTTTTCACATAAGCATATATCGGCACATAAAGCATGTGCCTATGTGATAGGGCATATTGTGTCACATTGTGCCTTTTCACATAAGCACATATGACAAAAAAAGGGATTCTCTAGTAGGTATCCTCGAATAATACAATACCAGGCAATAGGTATCCTCAAATACCCGTATGTGCCTATGTGCTAGGGCACATTGTGTCACATTGTGCCTTTTCACATAAGCACATATCGGCACATAAATCATGTGCCTATGTGCTAGGGCACATTGTGTCACATTGTGCTTTTTCACATAAGCACATATGACAAAAAAGGGGTGCCGAAGGTCATATGTTTTTCAAAAAAGGGGTGCCTAAATTGGGGTGCCTGGGGATATTGCCATTGGATATAGATGTGATGAGAATCTGATACAACTTCGTTGTAATAAGGGGAGATAACTCTGCATACAGGTTATGGGAAATCAAGCAATCTGATTGGTTAGTTAGATATATGAAACAACAAGAGTACTTGGAATAGGGTCAGAACTAACAAGAATAGACCCGAAATTGCTAAATATATTAATAATAAGATAAACTGTTCCAAATAATAGGCTCTTCTACGCTACTGGAGTATACTCTAGAACAAAGGAACATGGCCAGATAGACGTAAACTATTGCATATATAGATAGAAGCAGAGAATCCTGGGTAAATTTGTCCTATAGCACTACGTGCTATTCTTAATAGGGAAAAACGTCATGGGATAGGGATTCTGGGAGAATTCTAAGCCAGAACATTACTCCTGTTCAATCGAATGCACCCCTTTGTACCCCCTTAGTACTATAGCACTACGTGCTAAGCCGATAAAATGGGGAAATAAAGTCAATTTCGGTGATTTTGGGTGGATTTTGGTGATTTGGAGGGATTGTCGGGTTGTTTGTGGTAATCAGATTTACTCTTCTACAATCGAACATACCCCCGAACATACCCCGTCCTATTGCAGAACAATTGGGTAACATAGCAATCAGGTGCTACCATAGAAACCAAGATGGCGGCCTCCTGTATACAAAATGGACGACGGAAACACGTATCACCCTAACAACACGCGCACTAACACCACGTATCACTATGGGGATGACGTCACAAGATGGCCGCTCACGCGGGTTACCATGACAACACAACATGGCGCCACTACGTCACGTGACATGACGTCACTTCCGAGGTCCGGCATCGAGGTCCGGCAATCTGTCCCTCAAAACCACATTACATACTACTACTGTCGTCTGAACCCCAGTTCGAACGTAAACCTTGTCCCCTTATCAATGTCCTATCCGCTTGGGACTCTTAGGATTCCTGAAGGTGCCTGTGGCTTACAACGCCAAAGGGTGATAAACGATAATTCACTGAAAAGATTATTTATTTACATGTACGAAGAAATATAATATGAAACAAATTACTCACAAAATTATCCATAAGAATACACTAATTACGCGAATAAAAGTTTATTCTTTAGGGCCCTCGATGTCTCCCACAGCTAGCTGTGTCCGCTGGATCAACCTCACATCATCTTCATCCTCTCACGATTTGTGACAAATACAAAGTGTCTATTCACTTCTCGTTGCTTCCTCCGCGTAGGGTTAACTTCGCCGTCAGTCGGGCTTAACTCATATAATGCTCTGCTTGTGTGACTCTATCAGCGTTCTCACAGTTCAATCACAATTCAATCGGCGTCTACCACAGTTCACGATCACTTTGCGCCTTGCCTGGCTCTCACGGGGATAAGTTATTCTTCGCCTTCAGATATATACTTAACAAAGCTTACATAATAATATTCTGCAAAGTGTTCTCAATATCACCAATTCTCGCACCGCCTAAAACTATCTTATCTCGCGAGCTATTCCAGCGCTTACTCAAGCTCTTAACACGGTTTCTAGACCTCAACGTTACAGCTTTTACTTCTTTGGCTACTATGCCACGACGGTTCGCAACCGTTAACAAACTACAAACGGTTCCTAACAACCCTCACAGGGTTACGACAATACGCGGAGTTTCAATCACGGTTCCTATGACCTTCGACGGCCAAGGCTAAATTCGGACCTTCTCTGAGTGCCCTAAGGCCAACTGCCTCGCAACGACCCACAGCCTTACACACCTTCCGACTGGAATTGGCTGGAATGAATTTTTCGAGAAATCTCCCGATTTTTATGTAGATAGCCAGAACATTTATTCTCAGTTAATCGCTTCTCTTGTACTTGGCCGCTTAGATCTATCTCAATTTAAGGCTCGCTTTGAGGTTCCTTTGAAAGATTCGCATTTTGGTATCTTTTGACATTACGGAGACAGGATAGATGCGTAATATGGGTGTGTGTCCAGAACATATGTGATGCACTGGTTTTCAACAATTACAATTTAACTGGTCTTAAATACCCAGATAACGATTCAGAAGAGAATATTGTCTCTCTTACTATTGATCTGTTATCAGAAGCCCACATGGCGTTGAACACGTGTGCCATAATGGACATTGAATTTCATACTTCATTTAGAATCTCTTGAATTAACGTCAGTTTGACAAGCCTGTTTTCGGGGTCCGTCACATATCTATCTTGCTTAACATTTAACCCAGGCAGAAATATTATCGAAAATATCTACACTTTTAAACAACAAAATCGCAACTTTTAGCTATCACCTTGACAGAAATATTGCGATATGAGACCCCTAAGCACTGTCTATGTGTTTGGCTACTTGATTTGCGATTCTTTTCGATTATGAATCTTCTGCGTGTTTTGATTCGAGATACGATTCGACTTGAAATCATCTGCGCGGTCCGATTCGAGAATCTATTTGATCCGAAACTGGAGATTAACAATGCTCTAAACACCCATAATACTCACACCCTCACAAATATTAAACTCAACTCAGTCTTATTTAACAGCTTTATGGGGATTTGTTGTTTTCTTTATTTTATTTTATTCACGATGACAAATAAGTTACCACAAAATGGGGATGACATACCTACACATTGTTTTCTTTGCGAGGACGACAAAGAAAACCTTTGCGGGAACCCAAACACTTTTATCGAGTTTCTTAAAAAATCAGGAAGACACCCCCCCCCCCCCCCCCCCCCCCCGCCCCCAACCGATCTCTACACTACTGGATTGCTGGAACGTACATTGGTCACATATAGAAATGCCGTCCTCTGAGTTATAATGTGTTCTATGTGCTTCTGATACATAGAACACATTAGTACTCGGCCTGTGGACGATGTGTCTCTACAGGTACCATCTTGGAGAAGTGGATTGCTGGTGCCTTCATTGGTCACATATAAAATGTCGCCCTCTGGGTTTCAATTTGTGCTATGTGCCTACTGACACACAGCACACATTGGAACTCAGGGGACGATGTGTCTCTTCACTACTATCTAGGGGGTACCTTATTGGAACGTTCATTGGTCACATATAGAAATGTCGTCCCCTTAGTTCCAATGTGTTCTATGCACCTACTGTGCTCAACGTGCTCGTTCCAATAAGGGGTCATAAGCCATGTCTTTGAGACAAAAATGAAAAATAATGAAAATTGAATGGTGATTTTTGTGAATAGCGCTGGGCGGTTTTGACCGCTACGTTGGTCAAAGCGTTAACAGAACCGCTAAACATTTATGAAAACATTTTCAAGACATGAGTATTCATGGTAAAAGCTTTCCAGAATTATGAGAAATCTCTTATGGATAATACAGCATTGCAACATTTATCTCAGAATAATTACATCGTTAATGTTGTTATACGTTTTGGGTCCAAATACTCAATTCCCATTGGTCAGCTGGGTGAAAACGCCATGACCAAATGTAATTCATTTTCCAATGAATACATTTGGTCGAACTTTGACCCGCATTTACGGTAGAGCGCAGTTGACAGAATGTAATTCAGGTGGTGTTTGGGCGGGTTTTTAACTTTTAGCGCCTCTCGCAGTGATAAACTCCGCTGCTGTTTCTTTGGTGACATTTCCCAACTGCGGCATAAAGCTCGTTACTAAAATACCCGTTTCTTTTTCTAAAGTTGTGAAAATTAAAAATCAGAGTTGTGCGCTTTGTATTTTGTGTGAGGGTAGTTTTTCGCCTCGTTCGTTCGTATATCTTTTATTTCGTCTTTCTGCTTTGTTGTTTGGTAAAAAGTAGTTTAAACAGTTACGGAATGTAATTATAAGAATTGAATGCAACTTTTATAATCTTTTTTGGAGTATGAACGTGTTGAAATGGGTACAATTTATGTATGAATCCCTTCGGGAATTGAATTGCATTCAATTCTTAAATATAGCTGTTGTACATGTATTTAATGGTCGTGTCGCTTTGTTGTTAACTGTATATACTTTTCTTTACTTAGTTGACACAAAATGATTGACTTATTATACAAGCATCAATTTCCTGCGAGTCATGGAATGGGAAACTGCATTAACGTGTAAGGCGATTAAACATACGAATATCCGCATTGAATGTGAGAGATATACAAGACACTTTGTTTTTACATAAATACGTATCCGTTTACTTGCAATATTATCTGTCCGGATTCAAACTTTGAGCGGGCAGAAAACATGGATGTAGAGATTGCTACGTTAACTAACAAGTTATCCAAGAAAACTCAGGGCCCCATACACAAAAATATAGTAACACTTCAAACCCTTTAAACTCTGACACCTTCAATGATAGGTTTATTATTATTATTGCACTATAAACTGCTTACATCAGTAACAGAGCTTATTGTCGGACAAAGATTTTTCAATTAATACTGACGCCACACATTGTTATGAGATGCTGTTTGCAATAGCTTTTTAACCTGTTTTTCAATCAAACTTGAAAAAATACAGAAAGATGTAACTATTGAAATTACTGTTGAAATGAACTCGGGCTCTTGCTAAACAGTGATTGCAGGCGATCAAGAGATGAAAGAGAAAAACAATTAATAACTGCTCAGCAACTGCTCAAAAAGGTAAAAGTCACCACAAATTACCTCAAATACCGTAAATATACACATTTTATTTCTATTCTATTTTTGATTTATTTATTTATTTTATTTACATTACAAGGTCACATACTTATGCACAATGGCTAATCATGACCGTGACAGCTTCACGGGTGGAGGAAGCCGAAGTACCCGGAGAGAACCACCGAGAAACGACGAGCAGCTGCCAGCTCCCCAACATCGAAACTCCGCACTGCAGCACAGGCAGGGTTGGATAGGCTGAAGACATGCGCACCAGCGACGTGCAATACGACTTAGTACACGGCGTCATCGTGCCCCAATGTGGACAATCGGGGTTAAGTGCCTTACCCAAGGACATCTATTTTTGATTAGTTTCCTCTAAAAATAATAACAAAAGTTTCGTCGTATTCGGATTCGCCTAGTGGAGATCGTCTTGTTGAGATATTTTACCCATTCGTCTTGTTGGATTGACACCGAATGATATTGTCTTACACGTGCACACTAATGTACAAAGCAATATGGGGGGGGGGGGGGGGGGGGGGGTATCCCGTATTTATGGGAGAGTGCAGTTATAATTTAATCCTTCGGCCCCCTATGGGGCTGTAGGATTAAATTATAACTACACCCTCCCATAAATAAATAACTTATCACTCATTATATCCACAATACTGTGATCAAATAAGAGGAAGCGCTGTGGCTCAGTGGTTACGGCATTGGACTTAAAACCGAATGGTCCACGATTCGATTTCCTCCAGGGGTAACCGCGTTGTGTCCTTGAGCGAGGCCCTTAATCCCCATTGCCGACATGGGGGCACGGTGGCGCCGTGTACCAAGGCGTACTTGCAGGTCGATTGTGCTCTTATCTTCAACCAATGCTAACCCTGCTTGTGTGGAGTCAGTACGTTGGGTGAGTCAGGCAGTTGCTCGCCGTTGCTCTGTGGTTCTCTCCGGGCACTCCGGCTTCCTCCATCCGTAAAACTGTCTGACACTAGGTGACCCTGGTTGTCGAAAGTGTCGTTAAACCCCAATAAACGAATAAATAAATAAATAAATAAATAATCAAATAAGCGGTGTCTTTCGCGATCGGTTCTCAACACACTTACACCCGTGGGTCGAGTTTTCGTGAATAAAATATTGCTAAATAAAAACCGCATCATGAATAAACAAGAGGAAATTACATCCTTGGTTCAATGCTTTTGCGTACCGTTTACGACAGTGAGATTTTACAGTGTAGCAGGAAGGCGGCGGACAAATAGCTGACAATTTTTTTGTCATTAAGAGATTTATATGAAAGTTAGCTCCCCTTAATTTCCTAAAGCTGCCAGTGAATCTAACACCAAGTGTATGGAAATTTGATATAAAAATTGAAATTTCGAAGTTTCATAAAAGTAGATGCCTGCAGTACACGATTCGGGTTGTTAGGGAGGGGTGGAGGTGCAGCATTACCAATTTAGAGTATCAGTGCGGTAAGTGTTAATTAAATTGGAAGCTTCGTCATGAACACAAAATATATATTCTATTTATTCACAAATACATTTCCAAGATGTCTCGACCTTTTAAACTATAATTCCAATTCACTAACATTTCAACTACCCCACCAAGGCATGCCTTCGACGAAGGCATGCGTTGATGATGTAGTTGGAATATCCGTCAGTTGGGAATTGAGTCCGCACATTTGGGACAAATCAGGTGCACACCGCATCCCTTCATGACCCCTTCCCTGCTTGAGCCCCTTTCAGAGAGGATTCATACCAGGATTAGGAGACCGACAAGAACTTATTGACATTCTTGTCTCAAACGATATTGAGATAAAGGGTTAATATTTGAAATCGACACAATTTGGCGACAGCAAAATCTTTTACAGGATAGAATGAGTTTTAAAAGCATTATTTTTCACTGAATAAAGGAGACGAGAAGTCACGTGTCCTGTTTAATGGAGGGGAGTTAGTTTGGACTGTTGATTTATATTTGCGCGGAGTTTCCGAATTGTTTCCTGCAAACTATTTATTTATTTGGTTCTAACGACACTTTTGACAGACAAATCGATAATGGGCAGTTCTGGGAGGAAAATCACGTGTAATAAACAAGCAAGTACATATTTTTGATCGAGTTGACAAAAAGCTCCGTCAAAAAAGATAAAATTAGTTGAATTTTAAGAGTTTTTTCTGCAAAAATTGGTCATCAAACAATTGTTTTCATAACCAGCATTTTAGGAGATAAATGTCGTATAAATAAAATTAAGTCTATTTAATTCCCTTTACTTACTGATCTATATTTAGTAACTTCGATAATTGACCCCATATCTACACGATTTTTAATAACAAAACTAATCCTTCAGGTCGAGGATAAAGATATTTCTGAACTACCCAATTAGACCAATTAGATCACAGAACAACAGACCAATCACAATTGATCACTAAATGCCTTTATAATGGAAATATGCACTGTGTTTCTTTCTTTTTTTACCACGACTGGACATAACCTGAAATCACACTGCTATTGTATCTTCATACTGCTAGAAAGGGTCGAAAGGGGCCTACCTCACACCGACCCTGTGCGCCTTGGGCGCGCAAAAAAATTTCATTTCATTTCGTTTCTTTCTTATTATTTTGTTTGGGAAACAAACACAAACCCTGAGCGAGAATTGGTAAAGTCGGTCATTAACTGACGTTCGCACAGAAATTGAATTCGAGACGACGGTGTGCGTCGTCTATAACCTACACGGATCTAATTCGAATTTGGAAATTGATTTTCTTCCTTGGTTTGGGGTTGGGGTAGAGAGGCAGCCAACTAAGCTATACATAAACTATTCGGCTATTGTCTTTTAAAGCATTATGCGTCATTTTATCCCGTTAAAGGCACTGTAAAATGCAAACAAATATATCTGTGTATGCAGGTCAAATTATATAAAAAATCTTCAACTGAATGCAGAGCGACGATAGAGCGTCCGTATAAATAAAATTAAGCCACAGTATAATGTATTCCTATATGTGTACATAGTTAAAATATATGTATAGATATCACATAAGACTTGTGTGTGGACTCACACATTATGGAATGAGGTCGTGCGTCAATTGAATTCGACGGTAGTGCGAAGTCGAATTGAAGTTACTACCCCCACTGATCCGTATTTAGTGTCTTCCATATTTAAGCTGTTTCATAAATGATTCATAATAGATCCTCTATCTTCATGATTTCGAATAACAAAAGTAAGGTTGAAGATAAAGAGGTTTGTGAACTAACCAATCACATCACAAAATAACCGACCAATCCAGATTGGTCACTGTATAAGTTTATAATGGAAAGCATATTGTGGTTCTTTTCTTTCCCTTGCTCTCTATGTTAATTTTCTAATTTTCCAACTTGAACTCGTGATCCTATGGGAGACAAACACAAACGTCGGTCGAGAATCGAGAAGTAATCCGAAAGTAGGTAAAAGTACATAGTGATGTTGTCATAACTTGGTCGCTCACACAGATCACCATTAAAACCACACAATACGTCAATGGTCACGTGATATACGGTGCCTCCACTTCCGGGGTTATCCACCGAGATCATGTGAAAAGGGGAAGGTTTGCCCCTGGCATACCACTCTTGTGTTTTTCTGCTTCTTTATCGGTGACTCCTGCCATTACAAGAGGATGCTGCTGAATAATTACTTTCTTGTAGGATTATTGTCATACAATCGGTGTTCGTAGGATTAATGTTCCTATGTCTGCGCTCAATGACTGATTTTTACTAGATCATTATTCAAGACAAGGGACGCCTTGTGGAGGTTGTCAACAATTAGATATAGGGCTACGTAATATTTTGCTAGTTAGGCCCAAGGTAATATCATTGGTATAGACTA
Source organism: Pictodentalium vernedei (assembly GCA_031216915.1). Taxonomy (NCBI): domain Eukaryota; kingdom Metazoa; phylum Mollusca; class Scaphopoda; order Dentaliida; family Dentaliidae; genus Pictodentalium; species Pictodentalium vernedei. The sequence goes on along the minus strand of CM062288.1, from coordinate 159,975,990 downwards.
GAAAAAGGAAGGGGCCAGGATTAGAAGAACTCAAGTGGACATCTTTTCCCAAGAGGATAGTTACGGGTTTATGACTACTTTTTCATTACTTAGGTGTGGATAAAAAAAAGTCGAGAAGTGCCCCACTAGTATCTTTTTTGATCAGTTAACTTAGATTAGGCCTTTGTGCCACACCTTGTCGAAGGTCATACTTTTATCACAGAACACTACCCTTACGTCTTTGCCTTCGTCTAGAGCACTACTGAATGCATAATAGGTGTCGGTGAGATGAAGTACTTCGGAGTCACACGGAGTAAAACCAGACTGCAAGAACGAAGTACTCTTTTCTACTCTAAATATTTCCCATTTTTTAAAAGACGCATCTTTCGAAACCCTTTCTATGACAACTAAGTAATGAGATCGGTGGGAACTTCGCGAAACATTAGTGGGATATTTGTTTTCAGAACTGAGTTACATTAGCTTTCTTCCAAGGTGTAAGGAAATATGAATGTCTTAACATAATATAAAAGAATGAGGTAGCGATACTACAAACTAATCATTAAAAGCCTCGGTTTTGTCTGCGTGTAAGAAGAAAAATTTATGGTGAATGTGTCTAGGATTTTTGTGTTTGCTTCAAAGCAGTGTTTTTAGAGTTGTCCACAATAAATATGAATTAGCAGCCCTGCTACATAATGTGCTCTGTATTTTCTTGCAGTAGTAGGCTTTCGATTTTCTAACAGAAGATACTACATCCTTCCTTTTTAACCCTTTACCTAACGAATCGCCCGCATCCGCCCGCGTAATATGCAAATTCTGCAGTTGAAAAAATATTATTTTTCAAAAAATTTCAACAAAACCATATCATGTGACCCCTCGTTGGAACGAGCTCATCGAGCTCGTTCCAACGAGGGGTCACATATGGTTTTGTTGAAATTTTTTGAAAAATTTAAAGAAAATATATTTAAAATAATAAACTTTGATATCGTCTGTGTTGGGTAAAGGGTTAACAGAATATATTCCGAAATTCTGGATGACCAATTTATTTAGCAACGCGCTACTGACTTTTACGTTGTCGTGTCAAAAGTCTTATTTCGTTATGCATCTATTTGGATCTTTACTTTTCACTGTAATTAATTTATTTGGCCCATACTCACATGCCAGATGGTGGATCTTAGAGGCAAAACCTCCAACCATTGTACCAGATTGGAGGTAGAAAAGTCACTTTTCCACTGTATACTAGATGTTACATTATTAAGTCTCTCAAAATTCCCTTTATTGTACAACCATATTCGGCGTTGGAATATCTATGACATTCCTTTTCTTCAGTTTCACTGCACTCTAAAATCAATTGAGTTATCCCTTTACCCAACGTAACGACCAAAACCGGCCAGCGCTATTTACAAAAAAAAAAAATGCCATGCAATTTCCATTATTATTTTCATTTTTTGCATGAAAAGCATAGCCTATGACCCCTCATTGGAAAAAGCTAGTTGAACTCGTTCCAGTGAGGGGGCATAAGCGATGTTTTGGACGCCACAAATGAAAAAAAAGTTATTTCATAATTTTCTATGAAGTGTCGTCTGCTTTTCATGTTAGGTAAAGGGTTAAAACTCAAACAAAATTGACTGGGCTGAGTGAATAGAAACCTGTCTCTATATTCACTCAACCCATTTGATTTGGGTTAATGTGCCTATATGTGTCTATGCTGTTGACAGTGAAAAAAAACTATCCCAATATCATACTTCAAGAGTTATGAAAAAATGGAAACAGGGTTCAGCATCGTTTGAAGGCAAGTTTATATTACCACTGTTGTGCCCTACGCCCCATTGCAAAGCGTCACTGTGCTCCCACGTTGTCAATTGGAATGAAAGGTCTTGACCAAGGGCACAAAGCAGATGACTTGGGTTTGGTTTTAACCATAAACCTTTCGACCTCAAGGTCGACTCTCTAACCAACGAGTAACCACACTATCGATTATCTGATCGTAGAGACATCTTTCGTGTTAACAGTATCACAGCTAATGAAAATGTTGAAAAAATCTAGCGTTCCACCTGTAAAACATTTGTGACGAATACTAGTGCTATTCCTCATGTTTATATGGACAATCGATCAACTTACCTTCTTTTATACTTACCTGTGCGTGCAGATGATCACCTGTCCCTGTTTTCCATCCATTATTCGTTCCATTTCCCATTCCATATTTATGTGACGTTGTCCCATTGCGCATGTCTATCGAGTAGGTTCGGTAAGGGCAATTTACTTCGTGTCGTTGCCGAGTGAACATCAGGATTCAATTCAATGTGTTAAAGGGTGAATTGTAGTTGAAACGGGAAATGTGCAATTGTAAGATTTGATTCGGACGTTGCCCTCAAACTTACGCAGCGGGACTCATATGATTTTTATTCATGTTTGACTTGTAATTTCCAATAAAACCTTGAATTTATATAATGTCTCCCGTCTTCGTGGTACCCATTTAGGCACTTAACCCTTTACCCAACGTAACGGCCAAAACCGGCCAGCGCTATTGTCAAAAATCGCCTATTAATTTTAATTATTTTTTCATTTTTTGTCTCAAAAACATAGGTTATGACCACTCATTGGAACGAGCTCGTCGAGCTCGTTCCAATGAGGGGTCATAACCTATGTTTTTGAGACAAAAAATGAAAAAAAATAGTTATTCAAGACTTTTTTTGGCAAGTGTCGTCTACTTTTCATGTTAGGTAAAGGGTTAATAGTGCCCCCCAAGCATCAAGGGACGCCGAAACACTCTACGGAAAGTGTTGGAACGTTACACATTTGCATCAAGTCCGCTGCTCAAGGGATGCTTTTCTAATTTATGAAATACGATTGACCTTCCTTCTGCGACCCTGCTCGATACCCTCATATATGATCACTGAACTAGTATGTAACACAGTAAGGGCGCGCGATGGCTCTGTGGTTACGGCATTGGACTTCAAACCGTAAACCACGGCCCCATCCTCGCCAGGGACAACTGCGTTGTGTCCTTTGGCACAGCACATAATCCAGATTGCCAATGTATACTTGTCCACAACCATTGCTAACATTGCGTATGTGGAGTTAGTGCGTTGCTCGGTGGTGGTTAATTCTGGGTACATCGGCTTCCTTCACCCGTAAAATTGTCGGACACGAGGTGACCCTGGCTGTCGAAAGCGTCGTGAAACGTCAATATCACACACTACATAACAACTTGCTTAACCCATATACGACCTTGTGGGGAAAGCGCCTGGGCTATTCACAAAATCGTCATTCAAATTAATTTTTTTCAATAATTGTCTAAAATCATAGCTTACAAATGTAAGTTATTCAAGAAATGTCTTTTATGCATCGTCCTCTGCTCGTGTTTGGTAATGGTGCAGTACCCGATTCGGGATGCTGGGGCCCGCAGGGCCATCTTGGAGTGCCGAGATGGTATGTGTTAATTAAATAAGAAGATACGTCACGACCACTGCATGTATATTTTATTTATTCACTAATACATTTCCAAGAGGTCTTGAGTTATTCAACTGTAATCCCGGCTGACTAATATTCCAACTACATCATCAAGGCATGCATTCAATGAAGGCATTCCTTGATGATGTAGTTGAAATAGTAGCCAACCAGGACTTGAGCCATCACAATCGGGACAAATAAGACTTACACCCCCCCCCCCCCCCCCCCCCCCAATCAGTCATCATCGCGACGTCCCCGATGGCAGTCTTCCCCGGCCATGTTTGAAACACTGAATTGGGCTGTGGGACGCTCTCATATAGGGTTCCCCTAGAGAGTTGAATGTATTTATTTATTTATTTATTTATTTATTTATTTATTTATTTATTTATTGGTGTTCAAGGTCACATATTTTCTGCATAACAGCTTTATTTATTTATTTATTTATTTATTTATTTATTTATTTATTTATTTATTTATTGGTGTTCAAGGTCACATATTTTCTGCACAATGGCTACATTTATTTATTTATTTATTTATTTATTTATTTATTTATTTATTTATTTATTTATTTATTGTGTTCATGGTCTCAAATTTTCTGCACAATGGCTAATTGTGGGCGCAACGTGGAGATAAAGTCAAGTTTAGTAAATCGTTTACACCCATGTGCCCATTTTAGAGGACTTCCAGCCCAAGTATTGGTGACTGGGTTCTATTTTGATAGTAAAACAGAGCTTTTTTACCTCACTAAATAAGCACTGCTTCATTTCCTGGGGTTCCCATGGAGGAGGATGCTGAAATGTCACACATTTGCTGTTTAGAAGTTTGCGACCAGACATCATTAACTTTAGAGATTTAAAGTTCAGTATTTGATCTCGATGGAAGGCGGAGTGGGGACTGGAACTACCCTTCCTTTCCTCCAAAGCACACATGACCATCACAGGGCCTCACATTGCTGGTATAAAATTTTTTGAAGCGGTCAAACCTGTTCGTCGAAGGAATATACTTATTAATCACATACAGATATTGGTCATAAAATTACGACCTTCGATGCACTTATCGAATGTTTGTAATAAACCAATCGATCTCATATTTGGACAATATTTTATTACGTGTATCAGTAATATTACCCTCAAGACCAAGTGTAATATTTAGACTGCATGTCAGAATATAGATAAGAAGGATCAAAACTGCATGGGCGTTAAGTGTTCACGGTAAATGGCGACAGATAAGTGAAAAGAAATGCTTTGTTTCTTAGCATCGGGGTTTCAAGTGGAGGACATTTAACACCAACTAAGAGTGTAACCCCAATGAAGTCTGACCCAGCGAACCCAGAATAAACAAAGGCAGAAATCAAAACAGTACAGTGTTTTATTTTAGAAGATAAAACCCTTTCAGCGTCAGTTTAAATTTCCAATGCAAGAAACATTTCCTCCATTTTGGAGGTACTGAATATTCCAAAAGTGTTTCGAAGTTGAATTGTATTGCTGAAACAAAAGGAAAATAGCAGTTGAAAGTGAATAATCAAAATGAATTTACGGTCAAATGAGAAACAAACAACTACTGAATATAATTTTAACTCAACAAAACGTTGAGTCAAAATTTTGGTCGAGAACTCGCGTAGCTTTCTCTATGTTTACGTCTCCAGTATCATATGTTACCGTTTGACGTCATCACGCGAAGTATAAGGAAAGTGGCTGTCCGTTCCACAATTATTCCATCAGGGTGTGACTTCCAAAGCGCTTCATTTTGCAGCAGAAGATGTTCCGAATGAAGTGTTGTTTAAATTTATTAATTTATTGGTGTTTAAGGTCACATACTTATGCACAATGGTCATGACCGTGGCAGTTTTACGGGTGGAGGAAGCCTGAGTAACCGGAGAGAACCACCGAACAACGACGAGCAGCTGCCAGCTCCCCAGCATCATAACTCCGCACTGCAGCACAGGCAGAGTTAGATTGGTTGAAGACATGCGCACCATCGTCGTGCAGTACGCCTTGGTAAACGGCGTCATTGTGCTCCCATGTGGACAATCGGGGTTAAGTGCCTTGCCCAAGGACAATTGTTTAAATTACAAATCAGTTTACGATTTGAACTAAGATCGAGTGACCTCGGCTTTTGTCTAGTTGTTGATTATTTTTTAGTGACGTCGTATGGTACACGAGATGTTTATTTATTAAACCTCTTGTCATTAAAACTTGCCTTGTTCATTTCACGATATGGGGATTGAGCTAAGGATATGGTCTTACTGGAACACATACGTTACTCAGTTGAACCTAAGCTCCGAGCCACAAACCTCAGACCATGTTACCGTCAATTCATCACAATAACTTATAATGTTTAAGTTTGTATATATTTCTCATTGCAGTCAACATTGGCGCAGTATCATGTTACAAACCGCATACGTCGTTGAATTTTCTACTTTGAAGAACTGTGATTACAAAAGGTACCTGACAAATTCGACTGGATTCCCGCCGAAATTCTCAGTTATAACCATGTGAGATTATTGAATCACACATGCCTTTTTCGTTTGTTTTTCTTGGTTCCGGCGCGACTTCCCAATATTTTGTTCAGACAGTATCGACCAAGTAATGTCAGTCGGGGACCGGATCGTGATCAGACCGCGATTTGATCGAAAAATTGGCCATTTTGCGATCACAGTATGATGAAAACTCGTCAATTTAGCGTACGTACGCTTGCCTATGGGGGAACGCTTCGTGCACTTTACTTATATGGAATTCGGTCTCTCCGGGACATTCATTGGACATGCAAAGCTAAAAATGTGAAAAATATTTCAAATGGAACGAAAGGCAGTAACACAATTTCTATTTTGTTGCTTTCAGTTATGTTTTGTTTTTAATTTTGTTTTTGTTTTCTCGATGCGCGAGGGCAAAATAAACGAACATTTATTCACCGTTTGCGGTGTATTTATCTATACACCCGAAACTTAAAAAAGCATACCCTGTTTTTTCCGCAGTGGTATTAATAGAAACTGTCATTACTTTCGTGCTATCTTTCAGATGGCCAAAAGTCGTTGTTTGTGGAAAGAATGGTCTATTGACAAAATGAAAGACAACACAATGTGGAAAATATGCAGTATTTTAATGGCGCTAATTACACAAATCTGTCATTAATGTTTTTGATAGAAAAATGTTCTTTCGACAAGTATGGTGCTGGAACGATCCATGATGAAACAATGCCGGTAATTACCGACACAAAAATGTAACTTGTGATCTCCTGAACACAATAGGAGTGTCTGACGTCAGTGGCGAGTGCATCCACCACGTGCCCGGGTGTAGCCTAAACCCTCCTCCTGATTTTACCTGTGAGCCTTCTGAAATGGTCCAGGGGCAACTGCTGCCACTCCTCATGCAATACAGCTTCCAAATCGGCAAACTTCTGTACAGGCTGATCCCTTGCTTGCACACGACATCCACGAAAGGCCCAGATGTGTTCTAAGGGATTTAAATCGGGGCTTATTTCAGGTTAAGGTAGTGTTGTAATAGCGTTGCTCTGAAGGAATGCTCTCACAGCATGGGAACGATGTGGATTTGCATTGTCGTCCATGAATACAGTGCGAGTAGCCAACGGGTGGTTGTCAAAATGAGGCATGACAACTGGATTGAAAATGTCCAGGATGTAATGATAACCATTGAGATACACACGTACAGTCACCATATCAAGTTTACAATCATGAGAGAGGCATCCCCAGATCATTACTGATCCTCCGCCATAAGGAACAGTAGGTCTGATGTTCCTGGGCACGTAAGCAGTATTTCTATGCCTCCACACTCTCATGCAACCATCTGTGACGTGAAGCAGGAACCTACTCTCGTCTGACCAATGGACTCTCCTCCACGCCATGACATTCCAACGTTGTCGTGCCAAACATCACTCCAAACATCGTCTTTGATGATGACGCTTCGTGGCCATTCTGGACCTCATACACAGACGGTTTCTGACTGTTCTGTTACCCAGACGCCTGTTGGGGAGCCAAGGGCGTTTCAAAACTCCACTTGAAGCAAGGAGTTCACGGGGCGTGCCAGACTCCGATCTTCCCAAGGAGGGGTCTGTTGGGGTTGTTCAGGCTTTGGTCAGTCCTTAACATCGGTGGTTTGTTGGTGTTTTCGGTAAAATCTGCTGATGACAGAATAACTGTAGCCAAGTTGCCATCTAATAGCTTAGAATGACACGCCTGTTGCATGCATGCCAACGATTTGCCATCTTAGTGCCCCTGACAGTCTCCTTCTTGCAATGTCAACATTTATTGATAAAAGAAGTGACAAATTTTCTTGTTTTATAACCAGATATTGCAAGTAGATGATAGTGCTTTTTGTGCGTGGGAAGCATGCTTCACGAGGACGAGGGGAGGATGTGTTTGGGGTACGCTATCAACCAGAAACATCAAGTTTCGCTAGATGAAATGTTTTCCAAGACATAGCAATCATTAAAACATAACAAACAGTAACTTCACTGTCATGAAACATTTCAGGGGGTACTTAACCCTTTACCCAACGTAACGGCCAAAACCGGCCAGCGCTATTCTCAAAAATCGCCAATTAATTTTCATTATTTTTTTCATTTTTTGTCTCAAAAACATAGGTTATGACCCCTCGTTGGAACGAGCTCGTCGAGCTCGTTCCAACGAGGGGTCATAACCTATGTTTTTGAGACAAAAAATGAAAAAAATTAGTTATTCGAGAATTATTTTTGCAAGTGTCGTCTGCTTTTCAGGTTAGGTAAAGGGTTAATTAAGTTAGAAGTGTACAGTATGATGTTTCAGGAAATAATAAGCATATCCTATAATAATTACTCCGATAATAAAACGTAATACCATTTTTTTCTGTTGAACAGCAGAGGAAAGTGGGTGCATTTTATTTTGTCAGTTTCTTGGATTCTCATTCGCGTTCGATTTCATGCCAGTCAAATGACATGAAGTCCCTCCCTTCACACCGCTTCGCCTTTTAAAACTTCCTTTTCGAAAATAATTCCAATATTATTTTCTGGCTGAACAGCGTGTGTGACCATAGTATTGAGGTATTATTTACATTGGATTCTTTGTTTTGTGAGCGAATGGAACTTATTACTCCAAGAGACAATTGTCTAGCAAAAATACAAACAATTGAGTGCTATTTTTTTATTCGCATTAGTGCTGTCGTGGTCGGTCCAGACCTAGTCTTGGGGTGATTCGGTACTATTATTGAACAATTAGGCATCCAGGCCTGTTCGACTAGGCATCGCCCACGAACTAACAAGTAAGTGGAGTTTAGAAAATTGTGTTTACGGGGTTTTAAGCATACGTTTAATTACACCCTAAAATCAGCTGTGTTAAAATCATCCCAAATCAACTGGGTTGAGAGAATATAAAGCCATAAAAATTAACCCAAATCAACTGGGTTGAGTAGATATGAACCCAATTGGATTCATATCCACTGAACCCACTTGATTTGAGTTGATTTTAACAAACTGATTGCTGAAGCCTTGCGGTAACCGGTTCTCGTCAGATCACCGAAGTTAAGCAACGACGAGCCCGGTTAGTCCTTGGATGGGTGACCGTCCGAGCGATCGATTTGGATTCCCGCGTTGTGTCCTTGGGCAAGACACTTAACCCCGATTGTCCATATGGGGGCACGATGACGCCGTGTACTAAGGCGTACTGCACGTCGATGGGGCGCATGTCTTCAACCAGTCTAACCCTGCCTGTGCTGCAGTGTCGAGTTACGGTGTTGGGGAGATGGCAGCTGCTCGTCGTTGCTCGGTGGTTCTCTCCGGGTACTCCGGCTTCCTCCACCCGTAAACCTGTCACCGACACGATATGACCTTGGCTGTTAAAATGTCGTTAAACCCTAATAAATAAATAAATAAATAATAAATATAACCAACTGATTTTAGAGGGTTGTGAGATGAATATTTTCCTGCCAGTATTCTGTCACTGTAATACAATTATTTTATAGTAAGTGAGTAATGAGAGTCACAATACAATTTACTGTTGGTTACTCTTGAAACTTTACGAGTTTGCATGGATGAATATAGCTCAGTATTGGGTCTGAATTATCATTTTACAATAAAAAACAGGCGACCCCTCCCCCTCTCAACCCAAAATGGGAAGACATTCGGAACTATGAGAGGGCATTTAGAATGACAAAAAGGCTTTGGTTTCGGGACAAGACATTTGGTATTTCAACCTTTTGTTCTTCCCAGACAGCCAGTTGCTTCAAATTATATTCCTATTGCACTCTTTATATCAAAGAGGGATTTCTTGTTTTCTATAACTACTTTTAGAAGTTTATCTGTAGATATCTCTTTGTATACACACTTCAATTTAGTATGCCTTCCCATCTGCGTTTCGCACTCCGGTATTTTAATCGTTCTCCGGTGATTAATTTCCAGGCTAAGATTTCCCACATACGCGAGAAATATCATTGAGTTCACATTCGGGCCGTGTTCATGTTGTCTTGTTCCACGCCGTTCTAACGTCTATTTTAGTCGTGGTAAAATTCTAAATAATTTCGGGTGGGTCCAGGATGTGAATCAAAATCCTGACTGGGTTACTTTCCACATTTACTTTCAGTTTCTAGATTATTTTTATGATTAAAAAGAAACAGATTAATTATGTTCTGATACTATCGAATTTCATAATATATATGTGCACAAAATATACGTTTTTTCATGGTCCTATTTTTCGCCTGCTTTTGCTTGCACACAATATTCTTGTTATTACTCTATGGGTTACAATACAGTGTTTTTTTTACATTGAAGACAGTACAAACCTTTTAATCTCTCTCCACCTCATCAAGCACATTTTCGGAAAAACAACCCTATATCCACTAAATTTATCACCTCATGAAAAAAATATACCAAAAAAATGTATTGGTTGCCATGGGATTTTTGCCTTCAAAATTAGTGCTTCCTGTACTCCTGTCCAGTTTCGCACTCAATAAAATAGACCTACTTTTACTTGCCCCCACCCAATTTTAATGTTCTCTCACAATTTCCAGAAGGCAGTTATCACCAATATTTTATAATTTTTTCAAAACATGCACTTTAATATTTTATTCACACTTACAAGCTCAGTTCACTTTCCACCAGTTGCAAAAAGCAGGAAGCTTTTATCCTCCATTAAAGGTTGGGTGTCAACCACTAGAGGCGCTGTTTACCACGAAAACACTGTATTGTAACCTAAAGTTTGTCCACTTTTGCTGAAAATGTTTGTTTTTATGATGTTAAATAAAAGATACTACATTATTTTATTAAATTAAATATTTTATCTTGTATCTCATTGTATGTGGTTTGAGATATCCACCCTGAATTCACTCCACCCCTGTTCCCAAAAGAGAATGAGTTTAAAAGGCCCTCTTCAGATTTTTTTCATGGCTTTCCCTTCTCAGAAAATTGTTGTCCAACAAATTGTAATAAAACAATTCCGGTTCTGTACACACATCTCTAAATATCATGATGACAAGGTGCTTTGAATATTGAATAACTCCAAAGTATAATGTGTGACAATCATATTAACCCTGTCCAAAACAACTGCATTTTTGGCTCAAATTGAGGATTTCCTCTGTATAAAACTGACTGTTTGTTATATTTATGGAGAATTTTTCATCCGTAGTTCAAACAAATTCATTTTTTGCAAATTTAGGTGTATCAACCTGTTAACTGTTGCAACAGGGATGCCATTAGGGGCGGGGGAATCACCCCTCCCTCAATACATAAAAATTGTGAAGAAAAAGACCCATCATTGATACAGGTGCCACCATTTTCATACAAATTACAGTATTTAAACCTGGACTTATGTAATCATCCGTGGAGGGACTATGAACCTTCTCAACGGTGATTAATCTAACATTTATAGACCTGTCTTTGTGGAGCAGAGATAACAGCTGGAGAAAAGGGCTCTTATTTCTTCACTTCTTTGACTGGTCTTCACATATTACCAAGTCACCTACTGCTACCAAGAAGGCAATGTAGCTACTGCAAGCACTACAAAGTTTGGATAAAGTTGTTGAATGTAGAAATAACAAAAACTCTCACAAATTTCTCTCTGTGAATACAGAAAGCAGCAAATTAAGTGACCAGATTCTGTACTGTAAACTGTTGACAAAAGTTCTTTCTGTCATCTGTTCTCCAATGGGGAAATTCAAGAAGGGGCATAAATTTGGATTTACCTCAGCCAATCAATCATCGCGTCTGAATATTAAGAGAAGTGTGTACACTAAGGGAATACATAAACACTTACGATCAAGGACAGTTAGAGTTTCCTCGGATGCACCAAACAATCAGACACCAGCAACTTCCCGTTCACCAATTCAGACCAGATCGAAAACTCAGTTGTATGATCCCACCAAAACTGTTTCTGTAAATGGAAATAAATGCAGGTAAATTAGCTTACCATCTCAGAACTTCTGACTATTTGCAACAACTACCCGAGGTTAAATGTGGAAGTGAGGGCACTGAATGAAAGGGATGGGGCTGGGTCAGTAGTTTTTCAAGGAAGAAACAGCACTGAAAATTCATCAGATGCCAGCTAATACATTCCACAAAGTGTGAGATTTCTTCTCTCTCACTTAAAACCATTCACCATACTTATTCAATTTCCAATTAAATTTCCAAAACCCCCAATCAGTTTTCTTTGAAGGACCAAAAAAAAAATTAGGCTGTTGAATATTACTTGAGTGAGCCTATGGGCTCATTCCAGTAAGATTCAACAGCCTATTTTATCGAATATTTTTTAATTTTAATAGGAGGTGGCATGGCCTGTCAGGTAAAATATATATGTATATGTTTGGGATGGGGTCTCAGTTAAGTCAGGGGTGGGGCTGGAGCTGGAGGGGTGTGGGGAGGAATATTTCTCGACAAAATGAAGAATGGAATTTGTATTCAAACCATTCAGTCTGACTTAGGGTTAAATTCTCTACCTTCCAGGAAGCCAAATTACCTTGGAGAGAGAGCTAGTGCTGTATGGAAGCGGGAATCACAGTCAAATAGGCTCGTACATATTGAGAGGAACTCAATTATGTGGAACACTGCATTTGATGAACATAGGATGTTTGCTCCCAACTGTCGTGGCTTCCTGTACTGGGACATGTCTGCCGAACAAATCAGAGGTCTCGGGTGCAAAGAAAAAATGATTTGTACAAAGTGTAACTACAGTTCAAAGTTATTTAATCTCTATGATGAGGTAAAAACTGGTAAGAGGGGACCACCCTCCGCAAAACAAAACATTGGCTTAGCTGTTGGTCTCAGTAAAACACCAATCGCAGCAGCATCATTACAAAAAATCTGCCTGAGTGCTAATATGACAGCACCATCAACTTCGGGTATACAAAACACTTCAAATAAAGTTCTGTCAAAAATTGTAGACATTAATAAAAATGATATGAAAATGTGTCGCTCAAAACTTATTGAAAAACAAAAATCATCAGGGCGCAAAAACCCTAATGTTCTAAATTTACAAAGTGATGGCTTGTATAACAATAGTTTTTACTCTGGAGTAGGAAAAACACCCTTTCAACCGGCAACACAGGTTATATATACTGTTGCTGAGAATGTAACCCCTAACCACGACATTGTTGGTTTGGTAATACACAATAAATTGTGTAGTAAGGGCAAGCATCTAAAGTCGGGTCATAAATGTCATCCTGATAAATGCTTTGCAACCATACCATTTCAAAAAAACATAGGCGATGAGCGAACATGGGCAAATGAAGCCCTTGCAAAGCTAAAGGCTGAAAGTGATATAGAGGTGGAACATATAACTACTGATCCTGATAGTGCTGCATTTTTAGCTGCGCAGGATTTATTTGATGAAGATGTGACTCAAACCCGTCCCATTCATCAACTAGATACTGCTCATGTTTCTCGTAATCACAGAAAGTTTTTAAAAAATCATACTGAATTATCGAAGCTTATTCAAGGCCGTACGGCTGCTATAAGAAAAAAAAATAAAAATAACCTAGCAATAGATTTAGCTGAAAGGTGCCAAACTGAAATGAAGAAGGCAATAGACATGTACACAGGTGACATTCCAACAATAAAAAACAAAATATCCTACACAGTAGATGCGATAGTAAAATGTTACCAAAACAAGCATTCTCTCTGTAAAAGACATTCATTTGCATGTAAAGGTGGAAAAAAGAAAAACTGGATTAATAAATCTTCTTTTCTTGGCAAAGATTTTTCATTTAAAAAAATAAAAGGAACAGCCGAAATACTAAGGACTTGTGTAAACTATAGGCTAGGTCCTGCAATGGTGGAAAAAACAAAGTTCGGCTTCAACACTCAAAAAGTTGAAGCATTTAACAGGGCACTAAGAACATCACTTCCAAAAAATGTAACTTTTTCAAGAAATGTATTTGGCAGAGCACATTCTGTGTGTCACTCAATCAATCAAGGGGCAGGTAACTCTATCCAAAATGTATGTAATCAGCTTGGATGTCAAGTCTCTTCAAACAGTAAAGTTGACAGAGGTTTAAAACAGCTCCAAAGCAAGGAAAAGTTACTTCGGTCTTACAAAAAAAACAAAAAAAACTCGAAGGGCTCGAATTAAAAAGAGATCAAAATTGTATGGACTTTATGACAAATATCAAGAAGAGCTAAAATATAAAAAAGACATGATTTTGCCACCTCGTTTAAACCCCAAAGTTAAGGACCATGCTTACAGTGAAGAATCAAAAAGTAAAAGGGTTAAAGTTCGAAGATAAAAATTCTCACCTGCTGAGGAAGATATCAGTGCATTATACATGGTGGTATGTGCAATCCGGAGCAACTACCTTGCATAAAGCAGTGGATCCTCTCCTGATTATGTTCATGTGTCTCAAAAACAAGATGCTGAGGGTTAATACAGGCTTTGACTGCACAGAGATGACTGCACTCCATACCCCCAGCACCCCTATATTGCGGTAATTCCTGTCTTGTCAACCGATGATGCACCAAATATGACATTCGGTGCACCTTTTCCCTGCGGACACTTCCATCTGGCCAATGGACATGCATATATCCATAGCCAGATGAGGTCTTACCACCCCTCCACAATATACAGTCCCTCCCACCCTGCCCCAGACTCATATCACTCCTTTCCCTCAATTTCAAAAACATGTGGTGCCAAAACGCCTCCATTTTTGCAAGTATGTTGTTTGGGAGAGTTCAAAATCAGGAATTATTAGGGATTTTAGTATTCAGTTCAAATATTGTGAAAAACTGCTTTAGGTTACAATACAGTGTTTTTTTTACATTGAAGACAGTACAAACCTTTTAATCTCTCTCCACCTCATCAAGCACATTTTCGGAAAAACAACCCTATATCCACTAAATTTATCACCTCATGAAAAAAATATACCAAAAAAATGTATTGGTTGCCATGGGATTTTTGCCTTCAAAATTAGTGCTTCCTGTACTCCTGTCCAGTTTCGCACTCAATAAAATAGACCTACTTTTACTTGCCCCCACCCAATTTTAATGTTCTCTCACACTTTCCAGAAGGCAGTTATCACCAATATTTTATAATTTTTTCAAAACATGCACTTTAATATTTTATTCACACTTACAAGCTCAGTTCACTTTCCACCAGTTGCAAAAAGCAGGAAGCTTTTATCCTCCATTAAAGGTTGGGTGTCAACCACTAGAGGCGCTGTTTACCACGAAAACACTGTATTGTAACCTATGGCAACACGTCGCGTACAGTGTGTACTTATTACTTGGTTATTTTAATATCGGTCGAAATATCAGTCCGAGGTAACTTCACATCAGGTCGAGACTGAATCTAATCAAGTAATAACCTCTGATCACGCACTGACGTACAATAACCTCTTTATTAAACCAATACAATAAGTACAAAATGTTTTCTGATCTGTTGCAGTCTTCTGACAGAGTTATTGTTTCTCATTCATTTCCGAAATTTCCTCTTCTCCTAGTTCAGCTATCCGAACGACTCAGCTTCGCCATTGCGACGATCGATAGCTGAACTATCTCTTCTCTCACTTCGATGGATATCCGTATTTATACCATGATAACCTATTCTTCTATATATGAAAAGCCTATGACATAAATGTTAACTTTACACACCAACCGTGATGAACACGCCAGCAATGGGATTTCAATTGTAAAAATTTACACCTACAGTAGAACTACATCCCCGCTGACCTTTGGTGACGTCGACCTGAATGCAAACTTGTCTAAATTTATCTCACGTCGCCTCGCGAAGAGTGAAATGGAAGTGGCAATTATTTATTACGTTTTTAAATGAGTTTACCTCATAAGATGCCAAACATTAACAAACATGCATTGACCCATGTCAATAAAGCATGCATAACTCAAAATAGTATGTTATTATGTTATTAAAACGAAAAATGCTGTTTCTTTTTTTCATTTAGTTTCGGCGATAAAATTGACAGCGGAAGTACCGCCCACCGATGCTCGTGTAAACAAAAACAGATTCCCTCGTATGTACGTCTGGTGCTCAGTAAAATCGAGAAAAAATAATAGCGACTCTTAATAATCTGACGATCATGGTATAAATAAAATATACCCAAAGTAGCTTGGTGTACCAAATGTTCACCACTCGTGATGAGGTGGTTTTAACCGCGCGCCGAAGGCTCGCGGTTAACACCTCTTCACCACGAGTGGTGAACATTTGTTTTGGTACACCAAGCTACTATGGGTATATTCTATATATAACTCTGAATCTTGGTTTTCTTTAAATTTTGTGTACAACGCTGTTGTTTCTTAACTTCCTTCACCCACCTAATCCTTCTTATTGCCATCATTAATTCTCCACCGTACCAAAATTACGCCACTTTGCCTGGTAACGCCCATTTTACTGATTGATTGTTTGGCGAATAACGGAGGATGATTTCGTTGTAAACAAAATGGTTGAACCTAGTAACACCTCACGGGGGACAACTCAATCGTGGTTCATATCGGTCCAAATCAGCGTCATATCAGCCGAGTATTAGTCTCATCAGCCGAACTTGAAAATGGGCAATTCCGGAAAAGAAAATCATATCTAATAAATAATAGTTTTTATTTGTGTTGTTGTCGATGAGGCCAAATAGGTCTGTAAACAAAGGAAAACTGGGGAGAGTCAGGGTAATTTCTGGACAAGTTGCAAGAATTTTTATTCAATTAACAGGAGTTTACTCTATAACCTATATTCAATTAACAGGTTATATTTGTACAGGAGGTATGGTAAATGGTTTTGAGTTGGAAAATTATATTCAATAAACAGGGTTATTCAGTTAAGACATATTCAATTAAGTGGGCTTCGCTGTATAATCTTTTTTGAAACTGTTAGCACCCCCGAAAGATGGCGACCCCATCGACTCTGTGATAAGAGAATAATAGTCAATACAGCTACTGTCCATCTTCAAAGACAATACATCCTCGCATCTTTTATTAGTGAAGATACTATTTTTTCACGAATTGATATTTCCCCTTACTGTATGGTATTTTATGGGAAAGTATGTTTTGCAAATATATGTAGACAACTTTCGCAGTGTTTGGTCAACTAAAGGGAGTTTTGAGTAACTGAGTTTACGACATTGATTGCTCATCTCTGTGTGTTGTAACACTGGTCTCTTAAACAAATCTTAAGAGGAGAGAAAATATCTTTACTCAAAACCAGTGCATTGACAGGGCATCGCTTATCTGAGGTTTACAGTTTCAGATCCGATGTCTCACGAAATAAGGTCTTCCTTCCTCGGATAAAGTTTCTCAAATTTAGGTTTCTAAAAAATACAGTGTTTTGAAAAGCAGCTCTGTTCATTTGAGGGATGACAACTGGAGAATTGTTTTTTGTTTTAGTCTATATTTTGTAAATGTTTCGATCCATATTTTGCAGAAAAAATAGAAAGCACGTAGCCATTGGGGCCAAACTCCAGAGTTATAACAACATTTTATAAAAAGAATTGGCAGTGATTTAATAGTTTGATTGTCTCACATTGTGTACATAAAGTAATCCAAACTCATGCAACAATACATGATAACTTCTACAAAGTCTCACCAAAAAACTATATATGTTGTATTTTACATAAAGGTTTTCCAACAAACAAATGATATTTATACATAACACGTGGCATATTACATCATATAATGATGTAACAGTATTGGAAGGAATGACCGTCCTTTGTGATTGTCTAGGCAACACGTGAGAAAGACTAACGCTGCAATTAATTTTGTCGACTATCCTTTTTAAAACAATAAGCATAAGTTTTTTGAGTAATAGAAAATTCGATGATAAGTTAACAAACAACGTGAAATACAACATATAGAGGGAAGCATTAATAATTTAATCCTACAGACCTACATTAAATTAATAAGTTACCTTCCTACAAATGCATAATGGATTGGTTCATCTCCTGCCACTGGTATTGTGTTCGACGAATCCGTCCTGGAACTTAGGGATGAAAGAGTTTAGGAACGTAAGGGCTTCCTATATTTGCATTTCCGTACCGAAATAGCACTTAATTAACGACAATGATAACTGTGACCTTTTAAAACCTTAGCCCCTAAATGAAATCATTTTAACCCTTAACCCTTTACCTAACATAAAAATCAGACGACACTTGCCAAAAAAATTCTTGAATAACTAATTTTTTTCATGTTTTGTCTCAAAAACATAGGTTATGACCCCTCGTTGGAACGAGCTCGACGAGCTCGTTCCAACGAGGGGTCATAACCTATGTTTTTGAGACAAAAAATGAAAAAAATAATGAAAATTAATTGGCGATTTTTGAGAATAGCGCTGGCCGGTTTTGGCCGTTACGTTGGGTAAAGGGTTAATTCCCCAGATTAATTTTGACAATAATAACTACTATATATAAACAGACTCAGCTGTAGATGACTTATCAATGTTCCTCCATTATTAACCCTTTGATAGGTGTGCTCTCTTCAAAACCTGCGTGGCGCTAAAATATATTATATAAAACCCGCTAGTTTGGTAACTGTCGATGGGATTTCGTGTGATATATGTGGTCTGACCACGTATTGAGCCGAAAGGGCATATTACTCTTGGGAGCTAATGCGGAAGATATTGAATCATGCACTCTTTCGTTTATCTTGGAACAGACATGAAACTGACAATATTGGGATTTTGTTCTCAGAAAACGCAACCAATTTTGAAGCAAGACGGATCTATGGCAAGATTTGCCCCTGTGCATTTATTCTACCAGGATTCCTGCTTGTCCAGTGTTCACACTGGCTCGAAATTTTTTAATAACAAAATGTTTTGATAAGAATGAGCTTAAATGTATAAACAGTTAACCCTTTACCTAACATAGCGACCAAAACGAAGTAGGTTCTAATGATATCTATATTTATATAGTTTTTTTGAAAAATTGTGAGATTTTTTTTCGAAAAATGTGAAATTTAATTTATTTTAAAAAAAAGGTGTGTTACGTAAATGGTTAATAAAGACAACGATTAAACCCTGGTGCACCTATTGATTACTTCAGTTTTGTCTCGCGTGTGCCGCCTGGCGGTGATCTTATTGAAAACGACAGATTGAAATAATAACCCGAAAGCCTTTGAGATCTACCAAAAGTATATTTTTGGTGCCTAATGCAGTATTTTGGTGCCAAACCAAATGTATTAGTGCAATTGGCACCATTGTCACACGACGGCGTGAACACTGTGCTTGACCTTGTAGTTTCAATATTAACTGAAAGTACAGATGGCCCTTTTACCCTATTATGTATACATGTTTGCATAAAAGAACATTCGATGGTCAATGAACAAACAACATAATTGACACCCACTTTCAGAGACGGCCGGTACTCATTTAATCCAAGAGCGAAATAGGGCTCTTGGATTCAATTATAACTGAAACTCCCTAAAAATACAAAATGGATTCTCCAAATCGCCAGAGTCAGTATTAAACGCCGCAATTTCATACAAGAAACCCGCTCCCTGTTAGAAGGAGTAACAGGAATCGTTACTGTTACGCGAGATATCAACCAAACATGTTTCAAACAACCTTACAAAGTGCATGGCATCTTATGATGTAGTATTATGCATAATCTGCCAGCGCTTTATTCACTTTCAATTGAAAACAACCTCCCTCACCCCCCCCCCCTCCCCCCAACCAAAAACAAACACTCGAAACAAAAAAAGTCGAAACAGCTGCCCGTCTGGTAACTGGAATAAATCACACTCATATATAAGTCAACTAATAGCGCCTATGTTTATTAACGCAGATGAATCCTTATATCGCCTTATAGTGAGATATGATTTTTATCCAACTTATAATGTCACAGTTCATGGAATGCTTTTCGAAAAGCACATTATACACAGATGATATCTATTTCGCCGTGACTCTAAAACGAAGTTGGTGGACATCGTCAGCGCTTAATTCAACTCAAACTTCAGTGTATCGAGATCGAGTCGAATTTAGAAGACGGGGTAAATAAATTTTAAATAGAATCGAGATGAAATGAAGATCCTTTTTGTTAGAGCACTTCGAAGCTTCGAAATTCGATTCACTTCGAAGTCGTCTCGATGTTTCGTTTCGAGTCACCTGATTCGGAAATTTTGGAATCGCCGAGATGTTCTAAAATCATACCAAGTGTCTTCTGTTGAACTCTTTTACTTTTTTCTATGATCAGGTCCCCTGCACTTTGATATCTGTGAACAATGACTATGTTGATGAGCTGCACATTTTCGTAACAGTGCAAACTGAATATTTTCAACATATTTTAGTTATTATTGACAAAACCAAATCATAACCTGAGTTCAATGTGTTCTATGTGCCTACTGGCCCATAGAACACACTGGGACTCAAGGGACGAAATACCAAGATGGAAAGTTGATGCAGTGCTATAAGTTTTCGTGCTTGGTATAAACACCATAACGTTGCATGACAAGGAAAACTGTTACTCTGTGTCTGCAGTCATAGCGTATCAGTGTGACGTCATCACAGTCATCAGTTGGGAGAAGTTACCGCGTTGCTTGGCTTGACGCCATCTCATGGTGGTGGTGGTGGGTTGGGCAGTTTGAATGATGATGTTTTTCCACGATGTTCCAGCAATCCAATTGTATGGAGATCAGAGGGCAATACTGAATTGCTTAAATTCTCAACTGCATTATGGGGGAAAACTGCTTGAAAGTTTGGTATTTTGACGTCAGTGTGCATTGGGATAATTCTACACGACGTGAAATTTGAACTGTGGCATCTAACAAGGGTCTTAGTTGTGTTGATGGAGTAAAGAAAGAATATTGCAGTCACCCAAGATTATTTTTGTTTTCACAAGTGTCGTTTATAGTCACGTTACGTACCTTTTAACTGATTGTGATCTTTGCCCATATTGAAAATTGTTTTTTATTATAAACGTCACAAACATAACTCATGATTTTCTAATCGGAACATGTCGTTCTAATAAGGGTGTAAGCATGTTGGTGAAGGCTCCCAAAAAACAAAAGTTTGCAGTTTTTCAAGATTATTATTTTTTAAAAAAAAACTCGTTTCCAGTCATGTGAGGTAATGGTTAACTGACTATGTCCTTTTCCCTTTGAGAAGCTATATTTTATAATGAATGTCCCAAACATAGGTCATGACCCCTCAGTGAAATGTGCACGTCAAGCTCGCTCCAATGAGGGGTTCAAGCTATATTGTTGAAGCAAAAAATTAATATATTTGGTTATTCTAAAAAAGTGCTTCGAAGAGTCATTTTCCACCACTCACGTTAGGAAAGGATTAACTCTTTACCCAACATAACGAGCAAAACCGGCCAGCGCTATTCACAAAAATCACCATTCAATTTTCATTATTTTTAAAATTTTTGCCTCCAAGACATAGTAGCTTATGACCCCTCATTGGAACGAGCTCGTTGGGCTCGTCCCAATGAGGGGTCATAAACTATGTTTTAGACTCGAACAGTGAAAAAATTTAGTTATTCAAGAATTTTATTTGCAAGTGTCGTTTGCCTTTCGTGTTAGGTATTGGGTTAACCCTTTACCCAACGTAACGGCAAAAAGCGGCCGGCGCTATTCTCAAAAATCGCCAATTAATTTTCATTATTTTTTCATTTTGTCTCAAAAACATAGTTATGACCCCTCGTTGGAACGATCTCGTCGAGGTCGTTCCGACGAAGGGTCATAACCTATGTTTTGGAGACAAAAAATGAAAACAATTAGTCACTCAAGAATTGTTTTTGCAAGTGTCGTCTGCTTTTCATGTTAGGTAAAGGGTTAACTCATAAGTGCCTAATTCCTACTTTAACCGCATTTGACTGCAACAGAACAGGTTCCCAACATGCAATTTCTCGTTGAATTAACATGTCACATTCTTATAACCTTGAAAAGACGAGCCGTCGACCGTTCGGTTCAAAGTCCAATTCTCTAACCAACGAGCCACCGAGCTCCCATACGTATTCATATACGTCAAGCGTTTTACCTTATACGACTTTAGGATGACACATGCAACAGATTTTCTTGAATGTCTAAAAATTCAGATTTTTGGGTTACAAACATTACTACAAATTATTGTGATGAATTGTTGGTAACATGGTCTGAGGTTTGCGGCTCGGAGTTTGTGCTCAACCGAGACACGGAGCCGCCTGTTCATCACAATAACCTATATGTTCCAATAAGACTCTACCCATAAATAACCTAAAGCCCACATCGTCAGATGAACAAGACAACTTCCAACGATAACAAGTTTAATAAATAACCTCTCGAGTACCTCACGACTGCACTGGACAAATAACAAATCAGATAGAGGTCGAGGTCACACCATCTTTGTTCAAATCGTAAACTGATTTGTAATTCAATCAACTCCTCCTTCTGAGTATTGTGTGCTGCATATGTGAAAAATCTAGAAAAAAAATAAAGTGGTTTGCAAATAACTCCGTTGATAAAATAATTGCGAAACGGGCAACATCATTTCAAATACTTCGCTTGGTAACGTTAATGGAAACATATTCCAGTAGAGCCGTAAACATAGAGAAAAGTACGCGACATTTTGTCCAATCAGAGGGCGATGATTTTAGTCTTATTGGAACGTAGTTCATTCCAGTGATGGTCATGAACTATGTTTTCGAGGTAGGAAATTGAAAAAAAAACATAATGAAATTTGAAAATTGGAGGAAGCCAGAGCAAGTCTCAGCTCTATGTGCGTTACGCCTTAGTATACAGCACAACCGTGCCCATAACATCCCCCCCCCCCCCCCCGTGGGCAATAGGGATTAATTTTCTTGTTCAAAGACACAACACAGTTTCCGCTGGTCAAGACTGAACCGTCGACCTTTAGGTTTAAAGACCATTGCTCTAACCACTGTGCCACCGAGCTCCATCATATCTCGCCGAATTACACGTCCCAGTATTAGAAAAACAATATTAAGATGATATGTCACTCTTTTTCTTTTTATAAGTATTTAAATGTTCTAATTTCCTGCACTGTTATTAATTTGGTTCCTCAGTGCCGATTGTCCACGAGAGGAGGGGGGCGTGGGCGGGCGGACACGGTGACGCTGTGTGCTAAGGCGTATTGCACGTCGATGGTGAACTTGCTTTCACCCGCTGCTAATTACATGTATGCGTGTAACGAGTTAGTGAGTTGAAGAGTCTGATAGTTGCTCGCTGCGGCTCAGTGGTTCTCTCCAGGTACTCCGGCCTCCTCAACCCGTAAAACTGTTCGACACGATATGACCCTGGCTGTTGAAAGTGTCGTTAACCCAAAATAAATAAACAACAAGTAAACAAATGCCCATGGTGCACTTGTATTCATCCGCTGCTAACTGTACTTGTTTCGGATAAGTAAGTTGGTGAGTGTGACAGTTGATCGGCGCTGCTCGGTTGTTCTCGTCGGATGTTCCGGCTTCCCCCACTTGTAAAACTGTCCAACATGATATGATTCTGGCTCTTAAAAGTGTCGTTAAAATCCAATAAACAGACAAACAAGCATTTAATTTCTTCCTGGGTTCTACTATTTTATCCCATCTTAGCGCTTTACCATTTTTGTCACTGCCATTTTCATCCCTGCCATTTTAACAGACCTATCACGATAGCACATCCATTCAACTGCTGTATTTACTTCATTTTCGTACACGTCTTTATTCTTATTTATATGCATGCAGAAAATATCTAAACGCACTTATTATTAAGATCAGAGCGCTGAAAAACATTTGTTGGTACATCATACAACATCATTTCATTTGAATTTAAATTTAAAAAAAATGGCGCCGAAAAATCTTGAAAGAGGTGTAATTGATTGTTGACTGCTACAAAAAAGGAAGGCAGAGAAAATCTCTCTCTCTCTCTCTCTCTCTCTCTCTTACTCTCTCTCTCTCTCTCTCTCTCTCTCTCTCTCTCTCTCTCTCTCTCTCTCTTTCTCTCTGTGCGAGTGCTTCTGCCTGGATGGGTGGTGAATGAGTGCCCTCTCTCTCCTCCTCTCTCTCTCCGTTTGCCTGTCTTCGTTGTCTGAATGGTGATGATTGGTTTCGCTCTCTCTATCTCTCTCTCTCTCTCTCTTCTCTCTCTCTCTCACTTGAGAGATGGAGAGGGAGAGAAAGAGAAAGAGACTGAGAGAGAGATTATATTAGCATTGACTTTAAACGTTAAAAGACATTGATTTCAGCTCAGATAAGTTGACAAATACCTAAAGACACTGACGCACAAAATGCTTGACTTCGACGTGGAAATCGGACGTTGAAAGCACATATAAAACATTTTATAGTGCAACAACTGAGGATGAGAATACGCTGTTCTATAAAACAATTTGAGAAATTGTACACAAATGGTGCACAAAACATAAGAAAGCAAACATAACTTTTCAGTGATAACATTGCGCTGTGTTAACCCTCTGCACAGAGATGTCAAAATATCAAATTTTGAAGCTGCATGTTTTTCCCATAACGCAACTAGGTATTTAACCAATTAAGTCTTGTTTAACTGAGCTCCGCCGAACAAAATTGAATCGATTAACCCTTTGAACTCGTAAGACCTATTTTTCGGTCCAAGGCATAATTTCGTGCCATTTTTGTCTTATTATAAGAGGTCTATACACTGGGGCATTGATGATAAAATAATAACTGCAGTCTGCAGCCAGACGGCTGCAGACTGCAGTTATTATTTTATCCTCCCTGTATATTGATATCATCTCACTGTAAGTGTACACAACGGCGATACCATTCCAGGAAACGAGGGTGCAAAGGGTTAATCTCCTAATTGCATTATGGGAAAGTTGTTTAAATTATGGTATTTTTGACGACATTGTGCAGAGGGTTAAACGAGTATAGAGCAGAAATGGTTAACATATTCCCATAACCGGCGTTCCGCGGGTATTCGTCCAATGACTGTGAAAGCGAAACGTTCGGAATCACGAGCGTATAGACTTTATCAGCATCTTCCATTTTAGTGGATTATGGCCCTCCTCCCACGCAACCTTTATTAACAGAACAATAGACACGCTTCAACGGAGAGTCAGTGATGATCGTTATCGGCGCAGTTAATTTTGACGTAAAATTTAATATGCCAGTAACGATTTATTTAACGTTGAATCGAGTTCACTTCAGACATCTTCTGACAAGGTTTGTGCACTGCTAATGTTCCACGTGTGATTTGTTTTATAAGCAAAGTTCACATGAGGGACATACGGCAATAAAATGGAAGATCTCCTCTATTCGCAGAAAATATTCCTCTGTACGATTACAAACGAGCGTTGTTGTTTGAAAATGCACTTCCGAATACTTCTTCCAATAATCAATTATCACGGACAACTCAATGGGCGTTAAAGAAAGATAGACATCAGATTTGTATGCAAAGAGGTAAAAAAATACCATAAAATCTCATGGTACTGAGAACACGGCAAAATTCAGCTGGAGGATCTTTAATACGCATGGCTGACAATTTTCGTCATTGGAAGAGATTTATAGAAAAGTTAGCGTCCCTTAGTTTCGTAAAGCTATCAGTAACACCAAGTGTATGGGAATTTCATATAAAAATTAAAATTTCAAAATGTTATCGAATTGGTATCGTCGATGTGCGCACCATTTAACAAGCTTCTGACATTTTCCTGTAGAGTCGTATAAAAATGCTGAAGCTGGCTTTTAACAACTTTGTTCTCAATCAGTTTGAACGATTGACTGTAATTCTCTGTTGAAACCAATTTAAAAATAAGAAAACGGCATTTTCCCCATCTTTTGATGTTTTGCAACTCTGTTTTGTTCATTAAATTAACAGTATGCACATTGTGAAGTATAATACAGACACTGTTCTTGTATGGGAGTATGGGAGGTAAGATGTGGTAATTGTTTTTGCATGGAAAGCATTAAAACTTTCAAATTACTGTAAAACACATTAACTAAACGAAGATCCAAAGTGGACTCTTACTTAGTGTTGGTAAGTGTGATACTGATAGATATTCTTCATGACGGATTATCCTCGAAGTGGTTTCTTCAAATTAGCTTGCAATAAAAAGCCTAGTTTCCTTTTGAGAATTTTAAAAAACGAAAACAAAAGGCAGCTCCCCAAGCTGCCTGTTGTTTTCGTTTATTAAAAGAAACAAACGGAAACTTGGCTTTGTTATCTTCTGGTGTATTTCTCAAGAATTTCTTGCTTCTTAATTGGACATTCCTTACTCTTCTATTAATTTCAAGAGAGGTCACTTTTCCGAAAGTCGGCTTTCATGACGATATATGTCGGGAATGCCGGGTTATCGGGTAGAAAATATTTTAGCAATAGTTTGCCAATCGGTATCGACATTGCGAAGTACTGGTAGACAGCTTTTCCGCCCAATTATATCGATAATTGGTTGTGAACTGGTTATTAAACTAGCCGTTTCAGCTATAACTGTGTAGCAGGCGTTATGCTTTGCTATCCATTTATCAACCTGCTAGCCCAATCAGACACCGCTTCGATGTTTCAAATTGAATTGCCACCATATTTAGACAGCCACTTCATGTCGTTCAATTTCTCTACGCTCTTGTTGATGGGTGGAGTGCTTGTATGTCTGAAATAGAAATAACACATTGCCATTTTGCTGTCGTCATCTCTGAAGGAAACGGAACCAATGTTTCTTTCTTATGAATGAGTTCTGCTATGTTTTGAACAACTATCAAAGCTATACCAATAACTTATGCACCGCAACCACCTGGAGGGGTTAATTCAGCTCGTTCAAATGATCACGCTTATAGTTATGTTTTGGAAACACACTATCGGAGTCAACTTTTTCATCACTGTATGCATGAAGTTTTGCGTGAAGAAAAAATTAAACGAACAGATGTCACAATCAACAATACATCGACATTGGAGAGATCAGTAATAATTTTATCCTACAGCTCCACGGAGCTGTAGGATTAAATTATTGCTGACCCTCCCCCCCCTCCCCCATAACTTAATAATGGATTCGCCCATTTTGTCGTAGAGAGTATACCATCTGGATTTAGGGCTGCTATCTTCCCTTTGTATTATGTCATGTTGACTTTATTGGCGATGACGTATTTGTGAAAAATATGACCCGCGAGTGTACCTTTCTTCATCCATTTTATTTGGAACATTAACATTTCAAAGAAAACTTGGCAATAGCAGCTTTATCGGTTGTAAGTACCCTTTAATTATGACAGGCGTATTTCACAGGGTCAAAAAATCCCATTTCACCGTCTACATGGATTCGGGCGTAGGCGTGAATGAACAGGGAGTGAAACCAACAAGCACGTGGGTGATGACAATACAAACACCACGTTCTGGGTTCATATTGCTTCAAATAGAATAGCATTACTCCCAATAGATGCTGTGCAGATTCATTTAACTCTCAACAGAGATGTTTCGAAATAACTTTATGATGGTTTCCGTGTTGGCAGTGAAATTTCTTTGTCGGCCAATGGGATATCGTCGTTTTCCGTTCATCGCACGGCTCACAATCACGATTCGGTATTCTCTCAAAGAGTCCATAGATGGCGTGTCGTGCATTTAAAAAACAGGCAACACATTCACTCTTTTACCATCCTGCAAAACAAGAACAACATCCCAACATCCTTGACGCGCTCAAAACAGGAGAATATTTTTCAGGTGCCCCCGCATGCCTTATTAGAGAAATGATTATATATTAGTATTGTATTGTTAGTCTACTATTATTTTATGTTTGAATGTCTCTTTTTTTCCACAGGAAACATTTGCCCATACGTATCAAGGGGGATAACTCCATTTTACAACTATAAAATAGATCGTGCAAGCTCAATGTTACAATACAATGGGTCTTTTTTCCATTGACAACAGTACTAATCTTTCCTCCTCTTCCCATCTCATCAAGCTGATTTGGGCAAAAACAACCATCTATCCATTTAGTTTATCATCTCATGAAAAAAATATACTGAAAAATATAGGTCGCCATGTGAATTTTGCCTTTAAATTTGGAGCTTCCTGTACTAGTTTCGCACTGAATGAAATATACATATTTTTACCTACCCCCACACAAATTTAATCTTCTCTCACACATTTCAGAAGACAATAGTCACCAATATTTTATATCTTTTCCAAAACATGCACTTTCAAATTTATTCACACTTACAAGATCAGTTCATTTTCCACCAATCGGATAATTCCAGGAACTTTTATCCTCTATTAAAGGTTGGAGGCGCTGTTTGCACGAAAACACTGTAATGTAACCTCAAGGGAGAAGGGGGAGTGGATAAATAAACAAATGTGCCCAGTTACTGTCAATAGAAATTGAAGATTTCTTCCGACACTAGTCTCTCAAACTTGTCTTCGGATAACCTTGATGCTAAAGCATTGACCTTGATTCTACACATTGAGGTCAAGCTGCTTTAGGGTCGTAGAAAAAGAGTCCTAGTTCTGGATATGTGCCCCCTCTGAATTTCCGACTGTACCCCACCTGCCCCGACTGCCGAACTTCTATTTTTTGAGAAACCCAATTGCATCCCGCCCTTGAGAGATAATTTTCCAAATGTCACCTGTAAATTTCCAGCTGCGGAAGAAATCCCCTTGTGTTCGAAATAAGTTGGTGTCTAGTGTTGTAAATCGTCTCTTGGGCGCAACAAGGCGCCATCTGCAATGCTGCACTTTTGACTCCAGTCGAAAAATCCCTTGAAATGTGTTTCAATTGAATATCCAACTGTTGATGGTTTGAGACTTTAAATTTCTAACTATTGAAAATTACTGCCTACTCCCAGCCCCCATGCCCGGCCATGTGCTTGTCAAACTTCACTTGTGAT
Organism: Pictodentalium vernedei; assembly: GCA_031216915.1. Taxonomy (NCBI): domain Eukaryota; kingdom Metazoa; phylum Mollusca; class Scaphopoda; order Dentaliida; family Dentaliidae; genus Pictodentalium; species Pictodentalium vernedei. The sequence continues at coordinate 159,947,404 of CM062288.1, read as the reverse complement.
GGATTAAAAAGTTAAAGAGCCTGGAATTTAACATGCCGCAGATTGCCTCTACGCGGTTGTTCTCATGGTGCATTGCAGCTTCTTCCAGAAAACTGTCCGATACGGTATAACCCTTCCTGCTGAAAATCTCCATAAACCCAATTAATTAATCAATTAATTAATTGAGAAAGGATAATTTTGTTGAGAAATGATAATGCAATTGTTGCTGATAAGGAGACAAATATGTTAATAATTAATACAGTATATAATAATACCTTATGATGGTTTGATTTATAACAACACACACAATACGACCCGGAACAAATAGCCACAATTATCTCTAATATGGACAGAATTACTAAAAACCAAGGCAACAGCCACGTATTCTCTTTAGCTCGTCTGTGTAAATAGAATCCATGATCCTGGAATGAAAATTAGTTCCTTTTCAACAACACTGTGTTTCGCGTACCGTCTCACTTCAACCCTACAACTGATAAAACTGGCAGGTCAAAAAATAATAAAACATCATGCAGTTGTAGTACACTGGTAGTGGATTATTAGCAAAACACGCCTGGAGTGGAGTATTTCACATGTCAAAAACGCATACTGTAAAAAGTCTCTGGCTGGAACTCAGTGGTCCATTGGCTGAAACTTTCATTGTGCTTCTTATTCCTTTGTGTACAGTTGGGAGTTTCTGTTCAGGTGGGTAGTCCACTACATGGGTATCAATGGCGTGGTTAGAGGGTATTGGTTTAAGGTGGGGGTGTTCATCTCTGAATTTCCAACTGTACCCCCCCCCCCCCCTCCCTCCCCAGCCTTTGAGTGAGATTTTTCGAACTGCAACCTATGAATTCATGCCAAAGACATCCGAATGCACCCTCTACTCTTTCGCTCGAAATTTGTGACTTTTGGGTTCTATAGTTAGAAATGATGTCATGAATGCAACAAGTCGCAAGCTGATGATGGCTCATTGTTGCACTCAACGCTCAAAATATTTACTCTTGCAGAAAGATATCTTAACCCCTTAAGCCCTAAAACCCTGATTGTATCGTCCATACCAGTTCAATGTCAACAGAGGGAAGAGTCCATGTTCGTTGTTTGGGGGTATAACAATTATTATTTTTGACGCGCAGCCTTAGGGCTGCACATTGAAAATATTGATTGGCCTGGCGTACAAATTCTCGAGGATATTGTCTACTTTATAAATCCGAGCCGTATCAGTAACCTAAAATGGAATCGTTCTTTCGGGTTCAAAGGGTTAAAATGTCGTTCAAAATCACTAAATACCTGTTATAGTCGGTCACAGCCACGGATGAAATGTCACGAAAGTTACTACTATATAGCATAACATGTCCAACTGTTGTGGTTTGAAGCTTAAAGTTTTCAACTTTTCTACTCAAAGTTTGCTAAGCACCAAGTATATTCAACTACCTGTTTTACGTTTTAGTTGAAATATTGTTATGAAAAGTGTATATATTTTATATTTAATTATATCTTTAATGATTTAAATACAGAAATTAAGATTTTATTTGTATTTGACATTATTTTTTGCTTTTGAATACGATAACCATGGAAAATGGATATTATTGGTAAAAGAGGAAATTTTTCAAATTTGCCAAAAAGTTGATGGAGCGAACTGGTATGGGTTCAGTATCGAGTTTGAGAACCATTATTGTTAATTACAGCCTGGCAACGCCTTCTCATGCTCCCAATCGGGTTCCTGATGGTCCTTTGTGGGATGTTGTCCATTCTTGAACCAGTATGGCACCAAGCTCCTGGACACTTCTTGGTTGGACTGGACGGGCTGAAATTGCAAGCTGCAACTCATTCCAGATATGTTCTACTGGACTGGGGGCAATCCCCTCCCTCTGTCGGTACTCCACGACAACATGGGCAACATGAGGACGAGCCATTATCGTCCATCAGAATGAATCTATCACCCAGTGCACCTGCATACAATCTGACATGGACATCCAGGATCTCATCAATATACCGTTGCGCAGTCAATTTACCATGTTCAAGAACACAGAGCTCTGTACGTGCATCACTGCTGATGCCGCCCAAGACCATGATAGGCCCTCCACCATAGCGGCCATGCTTAGCAACGTTGGCTGCATGGAATCGCTCTCCTGGTCTTCTCCATACCATAGAACGCCTATCTGTGTGGTCTAGGCAGTACCTTGACTCATCTGTAAAAGGACAGGTCGCCAATATTCTCTGGTCCATCCAATGTGGTCCATGGCCCATTCATATCGTGCCTGGCGGTGGTTCTGGGACAGTGGAATGCGAATACATTGTCTTCGCGGTCGGATACCACTTTTGTGCAACCTTGCCCGGATAGTCTGCGTCAAAACATTTACCCCGGATGCATTATGAAGGTCACTGCGAAGCTGGGTTGCTGTGTCAAAGCGGTTCCTACGGGCCCGAATGATCAAAAACCAGTCTTCAGCTGCAGATGTTGCCCTGTCTCTGCCACCACCATGTCGTCTTACTGGTGTGCCATACTGCTGAAATCTTGCCCAGGCTCTGTGATCACTTTATGCTGCACACCAAGGGCTTCACCAACCTGACGATGGGTAGCCCCTTGCTCCACCATCCCCACAGCCCGCCACATTTATGCTTCAGACAAATGTCTTCTTACATTTGCATTTGCCATATTCAGTCATTAAATCACAAGGGTTTGTGTTGAAATGAAGATTGAATACCCTACTCATGTCATGTTCATGTAGACAGTACACGAAAACATCATGAAAATCATGGGGTACATGCTTTGCATGACTGTCACGAAAAGCCTGCCTGTCAAGAGAGCTAATGTAAAAACTGGGGACCATTTCAATACATTCCTCAATCATATCCACCAAAAATATCGCAAATATGTCACAAGCAAATTTCACAATGATGTGTCAAATATTTGGTGCTTAGCAAACTTTGAGTAGTATATTAATAATGTTTGCCTGTATTGGGGATGAGGCACTTCCCTAGCCCCATGTCGCAACATCTCCGTGTACAAAAGGGTGAATTGATTCATAATCATTGCAAAGTTATCCCACTGTTTCTCCTGCACACAGACTACGATTCTTTTGCTGAGCAAATCATAAATGATTCTACATGCACCATATTTATCCACTCATGTCTCTCTAAATGAGAAAATTGGCAACCTGAAGGTCAACCTTATTTCTTCAATGACCACATTTGGTCAAGTCGCGAGGAGCAGATGTGCAACTAATTCCCAGAGCCATAATGAGTAAATATATATTTATGGAGCTTAACCTCGACCTCCTTACCAATTCCATTCCAAGAGAGAGACAGTTTGGGATTAAGACGTAAACAGTTTAGGTATATAAAAGTTTCCACCGATACGACATTTCTTCCATGTCATAAAGTAAGTTTGAAGTATGCGTGTTTGAAATTATCAATAGCGATCCACGGTAGCGCAGGGACTCATTGGTTATGGCAGTGGTCTCCAAACCGAAAGGTCCACGGTTCGATCACCGCCAGGGTAACTGTTGTGTCCTTGGACAAGGCTCTTAATCCCAAATGCCCACGCGGGGGTGGGGTAGGGGGCGGGGGGGGGGGGGGGTAGGGGTACTTGACGTTGTCTTCTAAGGCGTACAGCACGTCAATGCTAACCCTGTTTGTGCTAGGCTAATACGCTGGGGAGTTTGACAGTTGCTCGGTGGTTCTCTCCATGAACTCCGGCTTCCTCCACCCATAAAACTGTCCGACACGAGGTGACCCTGGCTGTCGAAAGTCTTTTATATATAAATAAATATAGCGGTCCACGTGTTTAATCTTTCGCTAATTGTTTTTATCGTATGACTCGTCCGTTTTGTTCACTTTAAAACATTTGATATTTTGTTTTCATACTGATCAGTGATAAATAAAGCCTTCCGTCAATTTCATTGGTCAATTTCAAAACTAGACAATTTGATTGGCTGAACAAAATAAAACTGGGCCACATTTTCATAATTTGCATAATTAGAGTTGGGAGCTTTCATTGGTCAATTTCAAAGCTCGACAATTTGACTGGCTAAACAAAATACAACTGGGTGACATTTGCATAATTTCAGTAGGGAGAATTTACGTTATCTGTCCTATTTAGGGTGGGTTATATTGTATTAATCTTTTACCGACATGAAAAACGCCATTCATTTTTTTTTTATTTTCACTTTTTGCTTCCAAAACATAGGTTATGATCCCTCATTGGAACGAGCTCGACGAGCTCGTTCCAATGATGGGTCATAACCTATGTTTTGGAAGCAAAAAATGAAAATTTTTAGTTATACGAGGATGTTTTTTCCAAGTGCCGTCTGCAACTCAAGTTAGGCGATGGGTTAAAAAGTCATACTAAGTGGCTCATTTGTGCATGTGTGTGTCATATGATAAATAGAATATGAAATGAGTGTTTTTCCTATATAATATTTATGAAACTCGTCCGAATTTTCCGTTTGGGCTCGCCAGTGGCTCGCCAAAACGGAAAATTCTTAGACTCGTTTCATAAATATTATATGAGAAAAACACTCATTTCATATCCTCTATATCTTAACCCTTTAACCAACCAATGGCGGAGAATTATCAAAATTTATTAGTTTAGTTATTATTTTTTAAATTTATAAAAGAATCAACAAAACCATATCGTAAGATAAAGGGTTAAAATAATTTTCGAAATTCGACTTGGTGTTTATTGGTTCAGCACCACTTGTAATTGCTGCAAACATGATGACCACCAGAAAAATCCTCTTTTTCACTGATGTTAATATCTGCCTCTAACCTATTTTCTTAGAAAGGTCTCCGAGGGACCTTTCCATGAAACTAGATAGACGGCTGGCATTATCATTGAAAACAAAAGCAGTTAAAAATGTCAATAGCGACACCTAACCTGCGTTTTTTGTCTGATAGACCTTTCCATGAATCTAGGTTGAAGGCTGGAATTATCGTTGGGAAAAAGACATTTCAAAATGTTAACATATGCCTCTAATCTACTTTCTTGGAAAGGTCTCTGAGAAACCTGTCGCTGAAACTATGTTGAAGACTGGCATTATCAGTGGATAAACAGTTAAGATGCTAATATCTGCATCAACCCTACTTTCTTGAAAAAGGTTTTTTAAAACAAAACAAACTAGGTTGACGGTTGGCATTTATCATTGACGAAAACAGTTAAAAATGTTAATATCTGCCTCTAACCAACTTTCTTGGAAAAGTCTCTGAGAGATCTTTTCATAAAATTAGGTTGAAGGCCGGCATTATCATTGGAAAAAAAAACAGTTAGACGTGCAAATACCTGCCTCTAACCTACTTTCGGGAAAGATCTATGATAGACCTTTTCATGGAACTAGGTAGAAGGCTGGCATTATCATCGGAATAAAACAGTTAGAAATGTTAATATAATCCTCTAACCTTCTTTCTTGGAAAGGCCTCCACAAAATTAGGTTGAAGGCTGGCATTATATTTAGAAAAAACAGTTAGACATGTTAATATTTGCCGCTAGCCTACTTTCAGGGAAGATCTCTGATAGACCTTTCCATGAAACAAGGTTTCAGGCTTACATTATTATTGGAAAAGACAGTTAAAAATGTTAATATCTGCCTCCAGCCCACTTCCTTGGAGAGATCTCCGAGAGACCGTCCATGAAGCTAGGTTGGAGACTGGCATTATTATTAGAATAGACAGTTAAAAATGTTAATATCTGCCTCTAGCCTACTTTCGGGCCATGAAACTAGGTTGAAGGCTGGCATTACCATTGGAAAAAAACAGTTACAATGTTAACATCTGCCACTAAACTACTTTATTTGAAAGGTTTCTGAGAGGCCTTTCCAAGAAACTATGTCGAAGGCTGACACTGTCTTTAGAGAAAACAAAGTCAACATTACATAGAGGATATCTAGTGTTTTTGAGTGGATACCGAAAATTATCTCATGAGTGACCGAGACAAAAGTTTATTTTTTGCGAGCGCTTGCGCGAGCGAAAGTCAACATTTATCTAGGTCACAAGTGATAAAAAACACTAGATTTTCTTTTTATTATACGCTTTTTTTATAAGAATCCAATAATTCCACTCGTTTCAATCTTTAATTGATGCATGAAAGTAAACAGCGCATTGAATCATCGATACACGGAAGTGATTTGATTGATACTCGGAACAGATAGCATCTTGCAATCTCATTCAGCAAGTGGGTTTCTAGTCCAAATATGGCCTGAAAAGTCCATAATATAAGTTTTTGGTTTGGTACGTCCTTTGAAAGGACGTACCAAACGAAAAACTTATATTACGGACTTTCAGGCCATGATTGGACCAGCGGCTTTCTGCATCAATTCAAGGTGAATACGTGTTGAATTATTTCTGGAAATGATTAGTATCCACTCAAAAACACTAGATTTTCTTTTCATTACACGTTGTTAGAACAAATTGATCATTTCCAGTGTATTCACTTTGAAGTGATGCTTTGAAATCCGCCATTTTGATTGATACCGTGAAAGTGAAAATTTCTATATCTTCATAGTTGGGGATACGATTTCTGTCTTTCCGCAAATTTCTGGGATGATCAATCGTTTAGCGTATAATAAATGGTTGTTATTCATGTCCTATAGTTGCAGAAAATTCTGCACCATTGACTCAAATAACAACTAAACCCGAGACGTTCAGGTATTTGTCCTCGCTACATTGAGTTTGTTTGTTTATTGGTGTTCAACGACACTTTCAACCGCCTGTGTCACACTTCTCTGACAGTGTTAGGGATGCGGAAACCGGAGTACACGAAGAGAACCACCGAGAAGCGGCGAGCAACTGCCAGACTTTCCAACTTACCAACTCAACACAAGCAGAGTCAGCAGAGTTTGAAGGCAAATGCAATTTCGACGTGCAGTAAGTATTCGTACACGGCGGCCCCACCGTGTCCCCCCATATGTGCAATCGTATGTATACAACGCAGTTATCACTGGTCGAGATCGGACCTTCGTCCTTTCGGTTTAAAGTACAATACTCTAACCACTTAGATCCGGAGCTTCGCGCTAAATTAAGTACTTCTGTCAATAATCTTGCCATGATTCTTATTGTTCATGTTTTCAGAAAGAATTTTGTTGACAAAATGTCTTGATGGATGGAATTTGCCCCCAAAAACCTCTGCACGTGGATCAATACACGCTTAGCTTTTTGCCCAACGAATCGGCCGAAACCGCGAGAGATATTTACAATTGATCGCTTGAAAAAACAATTAAAGCTTTCAACAAGACCATATTATGTTAACCCTTTACCCAACGCAGACGATATCAAAATTTATTATTTTAAATATCAATTTTTCAATTTTTAAAAAAATTTCAACAAAACCATATCATGTGACCCCTCGTTGGAACGAGCTCGACGAGCTCGTTCCAACGAGGGGTCACATGGTATGGTTTTGTTGAAATTTTTTGAAATATAATATTTTTTCAACTGCTGAATTTGCATATTACGCGGGCGGATGCGGACGATTCGTTGGGTAAAGGGTTAAACCTCATTGGAATGAGAACGTCTATCTCGTTTCCATGAAGTGTCTCATGACATGGTTTGGTTGGATTTTGTGTTTGAAAAATATGAAAAAAGAAAACAATTAAACTTACAAATTTTGATATCGCGAGCGATGGGTAAATAGTTGCCGTTAGACTGGAACGACGTTTGAAAGTAAATTCTGTCTTTTTGTTTTATTCTTCATAAGGTATGTTATCAGATCATTACATAGTATTATGGGGTAGATCCTGAGGTGACATGTCCCGTGAATTTTGTTTATAGTGCAATTGTTTTACCTGAAATTTGAAAAAAATCTTATTTATTTCTAGCTATATCAGTCAACAATATCACAATCTCGTTGTTTATATTGTCTTACCTGGACACCATTGTATGCAGATATTGCCAACAAAATAACACCAAATACGAAACCAGATAAGAAAGACAGCACCATGAATGTGTTTTTCTGAAAGACAAACAGATAAAAACAATTTATTTTCAACGTCGCAACATGACTTGTTATTCTCTTTCAATATTTATCTATCATTAAGTTTCTGCTTGAGGCCTTCAAATTCCTTCTGATTCTGTTGTAATGCAACCTTGAGCAATCCAGAAAGAGTAACAAATCTCTACATTCGACGGAGGACCCCTTCTGTTCGACTTTCTGTTGATAAACATCTTAGAACTCTTTACATGAGCATTCAGATCTCAATAATTCGCAAGAGAACTGAAAAACGTCGATGAAATAAGATGCCAGGATCTGCTTGGTGTTTTCCTGTATTGTTCATAAAATTAAGTCATGGCTTCTGTGAAGCAGCCATGACTGAATTTGATGGAAAATGCAATTGAGTCTGGTACTACGAAAACTTTATATGTGAACTGTCGGATAGGGCCTACGAAGATTCGAAAGTCGATTTTATTCGATATCCACGCGATGATTCAATTCGATTCGAGTCGAGTCGCGCCGATTCGGGAATTTCGAATCGTCGAGATGTTTTCAACTTCCTGCCAGTTGACTCACCTTGAATTCTTCTGCTATCACCATGTTTCCAATACAGGAAACCTGATGACAGAAAAAGAGTTCAAGAGCATTTTGCTTCCGAAACTACATTGTCGGAATATTCCGCTTTTTTCGATTGACTTGTCCAATCAGAAGATACGCTATTGAATACAATACATGTTTTTGAGGGGAGACTTGCAATTCTTACGGTTGAAAGAAGGTGCAATATTTACATTTTAAAGAGCCGCGAGATTCAGTTTGAGTGCAAGCTCAGTGACTTAGTGTTTAGAGCGTTCGATCCTGACCAGAGGTAACAGTGGGGCGTCCTTGAGCAAGACACGTAATCCCGAATGCCCGCGTGGGGCTGCGGTGGCAGCGTGTACTAAGGCGTATTCGAAAGTCGATGGTACACTTACCTTCATTCAATGCTAACAATGCTTTGCAGAGTTAGTAAGCCGGAGAGTCTAAACCCCAATAAACCAAACAAACAAACAAATATATTTCATCTGAAATTCGATTCGATTCGAAATCTTTCGTTTGTTTCGATTAGGGATTCGATTGAAGTCGATATTTGAGAGTCTAAGGCCCTCCTCTTGGACTACTTTGTTGCTATATATTTTGCAGGAACATTCCGTCAAATACAGTGGAATTCTGTTAATTGAATAGCCATTTGAAAATACATTTATCTCAACTCCCTAAAAATAAAAATAAATAAATAGTTTGTGCTGAATGAATGAACAGTAAATAGATAATAATCATGAATTATTTGTAATTAGATTCGATTTGCGAGTAAAATGTTTGATCTGGCACCAAAAAATACATTTGGCATCAAACAAAAATCTCTTCACCTGGCACCATAGAGTTCCAGACCAGTGTGAAAAAGATGGGTTATAAGCTACAGATTCAAAGAAGAAGGTGACAAGATAATTGGATTTCATAACTAGTCCTAACCTTTCAAGTCAACAGTCAGATTCTGTAAAAAAATCGACACTGTTTAGGCCGGGAACCAGTCTAACCTTTAAATAGTCCATCGCTTTCGTTCAGATTCATTCGCTCGGAAAGCGAATTCCGAAAATTCTGGGACAGCACAAATTGCAATATCATTTTCCACATTCGGCGTTATTTGCTTTCTCGTAAAGACAAAGGTGAACACTGTAAACGTGTTCTCTTTATAGCGTATGCATCCGTGTAATTTGGTTGTCACCTCAGATACATTTTGCTATGAGTTTATTGGAAGCATAACTCCCCTTTTATTAAAATAGTACGTAGTTGTTTATCTAATAATGAACACGTATTGTTAAAATAATGCACAGGTGTTGTTTGTGGCAGTCGTTCATTCAGACAGCAGGAAAGGTAAAATAAGTTACACTTGTATTGAGAAATTATGTCACGCTGCTGGGGGCGCGGTGGCTCTGTTGGTAGAGGTGCAGGCTGCAAGCCGAGAGGTCCTCGGTTCGAATCCCACCTGCGGCAACCGCGTTGTGTCCTTGGGCAAGACACTTCATCCCCATTGCCCACGTGGGGGCACGGTGACGCTGTGTATTAAGGCGTACTGCACGTCGATGGTTCACCTGTCTTCAACCAATGCTAACTCTGCTTGTGTGGAGTTGGTATGTTGGGGAGCTGGCAGTTGCTCGCCGTTGCTCGGTGGTTCTCTCCGGGTACTCCGGCTTCCTCCACCCGTAAATCTGTCACGGTCATGGTTAGCTATTGTGCAGAAATATGTGACCTTAAACATCAATAAATAAATAAATAAATAAATAAATAAATAAATAAATAAATATGCCACGCTGCTGTGTTTACGCCCGATCACTTACGGAAATCCCCGATTATATCTTCGGAATGTTGTATCTCGGGAAACTTCGTCTGCATTAAAAAAAATGTAATTACAGATTTAAGTGAATTCCCGTCGATTCTATACTCTAAAATCAGCTGGATTAAAAATCAACACAAATCAACTGGGTTGAGTGAATGTGAACCCATTTGGGTTCACATTCACTCAACCCAGTTGATTTGTATTGACTTTTACCTCAACTGACTTTAGAGTGTTGTGTCTTGCACTTTTGATACAGTGTTTTTTACATGAAATTCACACACAAACAAAATCTGAAAGACGATATATTTTTATATTAGCAGCTTATTGTCATTGTGATGGTTAGAAAAATAGCAAGATCGTGTGATAAAACATGTTCTTGTATAACGTTGAATGGGTTTGATCGATTCGATGGATGGAATGATAATGTTAACAGTTATTATGTAGCCACATATATATGTCGCAACAACACTCATTTTACAAATATCAATCGAATTTTTTAGAATTCCTTTGAGACCACTGTATAGTCTCATTAACAGAAAACAGTCGAAGGAAAATAAAGAGGCTATTTCCTAGACTTCTATTTCTTAGATCGATAAAATAATATTTCATTAAAATTTAATGATCTAAATTATTTTCATCATAGCACAATCCTTGCCTATCAACGTTTAGCATGTGCTATTTTATCACCTTCATTTATTATTTCCTCATCGATAAATAATTGTTGTATCACAATCTCGTGAAAATAGTTCTATGATCGAATATTTTTCAACCGATAGCGGTAACGATTATTTCTGGTCTTCGAAATTTGTTCATCAGCTATGATTTCGTTAAAACGTATTGGAGAGTGCCTCCAGGCACTCTCCAATACGTTTTAACAGAATAAATCTATCGATCCGATTTATTGCCTCTAAAGGAATATAAGCACATCCAAAGAACCCCCCTCCCCCCCCCCCTCACCCCAACCATCACGGAATGAGAACAGTCACGATCAAGGTCTTAAGAAGAATTTCGAACCTGCGATTGGGGGGGGGGGGGCACAATACGCTCTTGTACACTAAAATTTAACACATTTTCTCACCATACTGCCCATTAGGCAAATCTGTTGAATACAGAAATAAAAATGTTCACTTTTACCAACTTCAAAGGCCGTAAAAGCAAAAATCACATGAACAAGAGAGAAATAGAAGTTTCGGATGACAACAACTGAGTCGATGACCTCCTCTAACACACATACACGATTTCCTGGTAGCGTATTATGGTGTGAAAATAACATTGTATTGGTAAAGCCACTGGGGACCATACTGATCTACCATTTTCCATTTTTCCCCTGGTAAGCCAACACCTCCCCTCCTAGACCGCCACACGAAAGTGGGACACTCTTTCGCACTTGCCCCCAACTGGGAGGTACGAGCCCAGAAGGGCTTCGCATCATGACTCATGAAATGATATGATGCAACCATCCAAATCCTGAACCCGCCATTATAATCTACTTGAAATTCTATACACGCGCACAACCAAAAATTTAACTCTGATTTACTCCATTCGACAGTGCTCCCAGAACTATGTCGAACAAGAGCATTCTGGTAAAATTTTATATTTTTGGGGAAACATTTGGGTGGAGTTGTATTGTTACAAGAATAAAGTAATGTCATTATTGTGTAGGGAAACTATTCTTAATTCCTCGCACTATTTTCTCACGTGCGACGCGTATGGCGATAAGTCTGCATGCGGTGGGGGGGGGGGGGGGGGGGTTGATTGTATTTCACCGGCTGACTTTGTCAGTTGTCTGATGGTCTCTGGGTAGATGACAATATTGGACTTTTGTGGTGGTAAATGAACTTAATATAAATCTGGTAAACTTATTTATGAAACTTTGAAAAAGAAAATGAGGTGGGAGTGTGTGTGTGTGTGTGGGGGGGGGGGGGGGTGAGGGGCAGGTCACACATCGACAACCCCTGGCAAAAGTCACTTATCAGAAATTATCCTTCACGTGAACGAACTGGGTAAGTGAAGGACAGATATTGCTCGTGAAGAGCCTTTGATCGTCCAGTCCTCTTGGTCATGGCCGAGGAATTGCGTCATGTGTGTGACATTTAAATTCATTCAATATGTCTTAGTAATGTATAGTTATATTAAGCCTTTGAACGCCGGTGGTATCTTCCATGTCAGTTCAATGGATGCAATTGGAAGAGTCCATATTTATTATTTGGGGTTAGACCAATTAATATTTTCAACGTGCAGCCCGAAGGCTGCACGTTCAAAATATTGATTGGACTACTCACACATTTACCTTGTAGCCATCCCACTTACTGACATTATGACGTAGCTTGTGACCCGGCCGGATAAACGGCCTCTGATGTTCAAAGGATTAAACTGGATACACTTACATATAGTGTGCATTTATCTGGTCTGCATTTTATAGTCGCTATTCCAAATGCCCCTGTCATTATAAACTGTAAGAAGAAAAAATATATAATTCAAGTTGCCGATCTAGATGTTAACCTTTTACCCAACGTAAACGAGGATATCAAAATTTATTATTTTAAATATTATTTCTCTAAATTAAAAAAAACATAAAATCTACAAAACCATATCATCTGACCCCTCATTGCGGGGTCACAAGATATGGTTTTGTTGAAATTTTTGGAAAAATAATATTTCTTCAACTGCTGAATTTTTAGCATATTACAATGGTGGATGAGGCCGATTCGTTAGGCAAAAGGTTAAAATGATTGTAAACTATTTTATCACCTGAGAGGTTCACATTATGAGTAAATATAAGGCTCACAAGTAAACCCCGATTATCGTTTTACATATTTAGGCTGGCTGACGAAAATAAATTCCTGAATAACTAAATATTTACATTCGTACCTCTTAAACATAGCTTATGGGCTCTTTTTTGGACGCAGCTTGTCGACCCGTCTCATGAAGGTGTGGGGGGGGGGGGGATCATAAGTTATCCTTCGGAGGCCATAAGTCGAAAAAACAAAAATAAAAACACTGAATTAAAATGTTTACTTCTTCTTTGAATGACGCTGGCCAGTAAGCTCGATTCGATGGATGGAATGATAATGTTAGTTGACACCAGTCAACTTATGCAAGCCATTCGACGCTGTTATGGCCTGGGGCCAGTCTAGCCATTAAATATTCCATCGCCTACGTTTAGATTCACTCGTCTGGAATATTTCAGTTGATCGGAAAGCGAAATTAAACTTCCAGATGACTGAATCCAAAAATACCACACACGTTCATTTTCTTTGAATCAATGTAAGAAATTTTTCTCAATCAAGACTTGATTTGATCGAATCTTTAATGAATTTACCAATACTATTAGACACCTTTGTTTACTAAGTAATTGCAGAATAAAGACACATCGCAGCCGTAGTTTTATAATTTATTTATTTGGGTTTAATGACACTTTGGACAGCCGGGGTCACTTCGTGTCGGACGGTTTACAGGTGGAGGAAGCCGGGGGAGAACCACCGAGCAACGGCGAGCAACTGTCAGACTCCTCAATGTAATAATTCCGCGCAAGCAGGTTTAGCATTGGTTGAAGACAAGGGCACTATCGACGTGCTGTGCGTCTTAGTACACATCGCCACCGTGTCCCTAGGTGGGCAATCGGGATGAAGCGCCTTGCCCATTGACACAACGCAGGTACCCATGGCTGGGATCGAACCGTGGACCTTTCGATTTGGAGAAGTTTTATGATTCGCTGTGTAATTTGTAGAAACTGAGTTAACTGGTTGAGTGCCAAAGGCCACTATCAGGGCTTTAAAAAAAATGAGGATACCAGAACAAAAGCCAACATTTTCTTTGGTCGTGTTTTATATTCCGTCAAACGCAGATAAAAGTTTGTTTATACAAATTTGTTTTATCACAGTTTATTGAAGAATGTCTTTCGGCACTTTTCAATAATATGTAATAAAACAAATTCTGATGAACAGATTCAGACCATCAAAAATAATGTAACCTTCAACCATTTAATATCTTCCTGTTTTCAAGGAGAATTAAATGCTTATTGATTGAAATAGCTATAAATGAAGCACGAAAGAAATCTGTATATCAATGTCAGTAAAGTGATATTACATTAAATCAATGGTAGCCTGTGCGCAAACTCCACGAAAAGTGAATAAACAAATATCCCATATAACATGGTCGGATTCCTTACAGAATCTGACTGGTGTCCTGAGAGGTTGGCTGACTGTATATGCCGGTTATAGTAGTTAAAAGGTTCTGATATATCCAAGATACGTAGGGCTGATTCGATCCATATATTAGCACAGCATGGATAGAACCCCCCTCCCCCCTCTTCCAGCTCCAGTATCTATTTAGGCATTAATTGGTGCTAACACGACATCAGCATCCAAGGGTATATCGCGGCATTAGTAGGTTATGTAGGGTAGAACAGGGGACAATACTATAAATCTTTTACAATTGTATTTTCTCGAATTGTATTTTCTACAAGTGAATATAAATGGCAGTATTGAATCAGTAGCATTTTAAAAGATATGCAACATCTTTGAAAATATTAATGTTCATTTCGATTAGTTATTTCTATAAATAGAAAATACAATTCTGAAAAAAATACAACTGTAAAGGTTTTTATAGTATTGACCCCTGATCGTCTTGTATGCATCCCTGAATTATTTCGTCATGAAAATCTACTTTGGATAAAGTCATCCCTTGAAATTATTCGACCCGCGAGGAAGGTCCAATTGAGAAGCACGTAATTGTTCAGAAATCAGTTGAAAATAACAAGTTTCCTTGGATACACTTGGGTGACATAATCATGGGTGACAGTTTTCATCATTGGGAAAAAATCATGAGAAAGTTAGCTCCCCTTAATTTTTTCTTCGAGCTGTCTGTTGTTTTCGTCTAATAAGGTACAAAATGAAACATGACTTTTTATTGCAAGCTAATTAGAAGCAACTACTTTACAGATACCCCGTCATAAAGAATATCTTTCAGTATCACGCCTGCAAACTCGAAGTAAGAGTCGGTTTTGGCTCTTTGTCAAGTAACTGAGCTTTAACTGTAATTTGCAAGTTTTTATTCTTTTAATTAAAAAATCAAATCTCGCCTCCTGGACATCTATATTATTGGAAAGGACAATGTATGTATTATAAGTCATGATGAGAAAGAGTTGACATAATGAACAGAAAAAAAATACAGAACATCAAAAGACGGTGAAAACGACGTCATTGAGTTTCAAGAGATTATTATATACTTTATAAATAAACAAATGTTCTATTACCTGGATCTTATACACGTGACTGGTACTAAAAATCCATGTACACCGGTTTTCCAGTGAATATCAACCTTCTAAATATAACTTTTGGAAATCCCTCTCTAGTTCTATTCCAATCGACACAATCTCTATAACATTGTTTATTTTCATGTTTTATTTAATCTTATTTGTTTGACAAGGATTGGCGAACAAGTAATGCAACTTATATTAACGCCTCTCCTTGACTCAATTTTTATGTTATTCTGCAGATGATAACTATTTTATTGTTAAATAAAAGTATTTCTGGTTGATATAGTTGAACCTTTCACATATAGAAGATTGTTTTTTTTAGGATGGTGTATATAGTAAAACAGTTATGGACTTTTGTGGTGGTAAATATGATGTGATATGAACCTAAAGAACTTATATTGACCGAAGATAATGCTGGGAATTTATTAGATTTTTATTACAGCTCTGTCAATTTCACACCAGCTTAGTAGAGGTGTCTGACCATTCTGGGTGCTTTCTGCAAGTCATGGTCATAAAAATCATTTGTTTTTAGTTACTCTCTCTCTGGATGTGAAATTCTACCGAAAAACTGGATCGAGCGTTTTTTGTCTTTCTTGTCTGCGCTCTAAAATCAGCGGAATTGAAAATGTACAAAAATCCAATTGGGTTCATGATTACTCAACCCAGTTGATTTGGGTTGATTTTTAAACCAACTGATTTTAGACTGTGTGTTCATTTTTGTCGGGCAAGCAAGAGATTTTGCCCAACCGAGTACACCAAGGCGAGAGTATATTTCCGTCAGGCAAGCACGGACTTCTGCCCAACTTGGTATTTCTTAATTTCTTGGCCAACATGTGCCGGACGAAACCTATGATCGGGAGTTTTGTTGTTGTTGTTGTTGTTGTGGGGGGGGGGGGGGGGCTAGCCACCGATGTTACGCCCCTGTGCATGATGTACTATTTGCATAAAAGCAATTGAAGAAATGAATTTGAATATTATATGCATTTAACAAGTAAAAGATGACGAAATCATGGCAACAAAAGTTTGATAGAATACATTTGGCCTTTTTTGACTACGTTTTACAAGTTATAGAAATAAAAAATATTTAAATATTGTTGAAATAACCCTTTACCTAATATGAAAAGCAGACGACACTTGCAAAAAAAATTCTTGAATAACTAAATTCTTTTCATTTTTTGTCTCAAAAACATAGGTTATGACCCCTCGTTAGAACGAGCTCGTTCCAACGAGGGGTCATAACCTATGTTTTTGAAACAAAAAAATGAAAACAATAATGAAAATTAATTGGCGTTTTTTAGAGCAGCGCTGGCCGGTTTTTGCTTTTACGTTGGGTAAAGTGTTGAGTTATGAATAAACCAGAAAATATTGTCAAAATTTAGTGAATTGTATATACTCACCCACGCGCCACACCACAAAGGTGTCCCTGCTAAAACACTGGCAGGGAAAGTCCGATAATTTCCACTCGAGTACTGGGTTAATGACGTCTCTGTTGCGACGAGTATTATATGTGAGAGTCCAACAATGAAGCAAATACAACCAAGTAGAATCTGCATGATGCCTGATACTCTTAAGACTTGCTGTATAAAAGAGAAGAATTGTTAGAAACTTACAGATTGAAGAAAGTACCACACAGGAAGCGAGGTTATCAACTTATAAACTGTGAAATCTGTTTTTTACCCACTAGACATTTCTCACCCAGTGGGGACCTACGGAAAGTAAAGCAGTGCATGTTTACTGTTCCGTTTCACTAGTAAAATAGGATCCAGTCACCAATGATTTGTTAGGAATTCCTCTAAAATGAGCAAGATAGGTATAAACGATTGACAGAACTCCATGTTGCGGTCACGATTAGCCATTGTGCAGAAATGTGTGGCCTTAAACACAATAGGTTAAATAAATAAATGAATAAATAAATAAAAGCCAACAGCGAATATCGACCAGATCGTGATCCTGTCGCGATTCGATCGAACTTATCTCTCGGCTTTTCTTTCCCACAGGACAACATGATCTCACTAATCTGAAAGGAAATGCGAGAACACTGATTCGGAGATGCTCTTTCCGTTTGTGTCTCTTGATTCGAACTTGATATATTATTTATTAACCCTTTACCTAACATGAAAAGCAGACGACACATGTAAAAAAATTTCTTTAATAACTAATTGTTTTCATTTTTTGTCTCAAAAACATTGGTTATGCCCCCTCTTTGGAACGAGCTCGACGAGCTCGTTCCAATGAGGTGCCATAACCTATATTTTTGAGACAAAAAATGATGAAAAATAATTGGCGATTTTTGAGAATAGCGCTGG
Organism: Pictodentalium vernedei; assembly: GCA_031216915.1. Classification (NCBI taxonomy): domain Eukaryota; kingdom Metazoa; phylum Mollusca; class Scaphopoda; order Dentaliida; family Dentaliidae; genus Pictodentalium; species Pictodentalium vernedei. The sequence goes on along the minus strand of CM062288.1, from coordinate 159,929,564 downwards.
CCGGTTTTGGCTGTCACGTGGGGTAAAGGGTTAATCTCGGTCTATGGTATGTACATGTAAGCGTGAAAGTGGATTTTATCGAATTCAGTCTTGTTTGACAGAGTGCGTTGACCTCTGACAAACAAGATTAAATTGCTCGAATTCATAGTTGTTTTATGTGAAATGTTTGCCCATTAACATTTCGGTATTTTGACATCTGTGTGGGGAGTGATTGACGAGTGAATGTAACTAATGTGTAACATATATGTATAGCAGCAGGTGAAAATAAATACGATGAAAACAAGAGCAAGACCACAGCCTAGTAAATACCCCCCACCGTTGCATGCCGCCTCTGGCACACGGTAAGTCGGACGGACAGACGGACGGCTAGACGGTAGAACGAACGGACGGACGAACGGATGCATGCATCCCTGTATACCACCTGCCACTTTGAGAGTGGGGTATAATAAAACCAACAGAATGTAAATGAACGCTACCAACAAAAATCACTCAAAATACGAACTAGTAAGGGCCGTAACTCAGGTGGAAATAGAGTGAGCCACCGCGTTCAACATGTTGCTGGTGGGTGTTATCCCTATATATCGAAATTCGTTGAGATCATCCACTCACAGCTGCGATATAATAACGCGACCAGCAAAAATCCTTGAAGATTTGAAAAGTAAGGGCCTGTAACTCGGGTGAAAATTGTGTAACAAACTCCGTTCAACGAGTGGCGGAAGCGGGCCGTTCCATGGACACTTCATACCGAATTTCCCTGAAACCCAGCCACTCGCTGCTAAGATATGGATCCTGACAGACGGACGGACGGACATACAAACTGACAGACGGACGCATGTGATCCACTATACACAAAAATCTCGTCGAGAGTGGAAGTATAAATATGTTCATAAAATGTCTCTATGATATGTATAATTATATTCTGGATAAAAATGCACGAATGAGAAAGAAACACTATGTTTAGTCAAAAGAACGCTAGAGATAAGAATAATTATTCATCAGATAGTTGCATCTAAGCACTTAATTCTATGAACTGCACCTCAGAAGAAATCAGCGACAGTACTTGTCTTTTTCAAATTTCTCGGATGCCATAGAATTAAGAAAGGACGCTGGTTTTGTTTACATTGGCGCGGAGGTTCGAACCCACGCCGAGAGAGTTCCCTTCGGCACCAACCGCCTAGCGAAACTATACTGAACCACGCACACCACTCGGCCACCGACAGTCTGTCGGTGTCGTGGTTCAGACTGTCGGTGGCCGAGTGGTGTGCGTGGTTCAGTATAGTTTCGCTAGGCGGTTGGTGCCGAAGGGAACTCTCTCGGTGTGGGTTCGAACTCCCGCCATGCCAATGATAAGAATAATGATCAAGCCCAACTACGAATTCTATTAACGTTTCAAAAAGCACGTATTTTAGCTGCTTGAAATGAACCAGTTAAAACCAATTAATATTAATAAATGAAATCCCACGGCTAATGCGCTTTTCGTGTTATCCTGTGTATTAATAAAATACAGGATAACTATATTTCTTGTTTCAGTTATATTTGCTAATAATATCTTTTTATTCACAGCGATATTATCATTTGAGAGGATGGCAGAAAGACAGGCCATATTGCTTGAGCATCTCTTAACCCTTTTGGTGGTATCTTCCATGTCGACTCAAATGCAGCAATTAGAAGAGTCCATATTCATTATTGGGGGTAGACCGATCATTATTTTAAACGTGCAAGGCTGCATGTTGAAAATATCGATTGGTCGTCCCACACATTCACTTGGAAGCCATCTTCCTTTGTGAAATTATGGCGTAAAAATGCCCCTCGTGTTCAAAACGATAACCCTTTATCTAACATGAAAAGCAGACGACACTTGCAAAAAAAATTCTTGAATAACTAATTTTTTTCATTTTTTGTCTCAAAAACATAGGTTATGACCCCTCGTTGGAACGAGCTCGACGAGCTCGTTCCAACGAGGGGTCATAACCTATGTTTTTGAGACAAAAAATGAAAATATTTTAAAAATTAATTGAGGTTTTTGAGAATAGCGCTGGCCGGTTTTGGCCGTTACGTTGGGTAAAGGGTTAACAATCTAATGACTTATATTTGTAAGTCTTCAGTTAAAGCAGTTCTATTTGTTTACTAGTAAAAAAGTATATTTTTGAATAACAGTCATTTATTCATTTGTTATTTCATTCATTCGTTCACTCTTTCGTCCGTCCGCCCGTCCGTTCATTCGTTCAGTTGGTGTCGGTCAGTCAGTTAGTTTTATGTGTTCGTCCAGAGAGGTCTGTATTGCACTAAAACAATGAAGGTGCATTCACAATAAAAACTCTACTGATGATAAATCCATTGTTGGTTTTATGGTGACGAAATGGGGAGCGCGGAGGCTCAGTGGTAGACTGTTGAACTTCTATGCTAGAGGCCCCGAGTTCGACCCGCGTTGTGTCCTTGGGCAAGGCACTTTATCCCGGTTGCCTCAACGGGGACACGATGACGTCTTGTACTAAAGCGATGGTGCACATGTCTTCAACCGTTGTAAACCTGCTTGAGCGGAGCGGAGTTAGAATGTTGAAGAGCTGACAGTTTGCTCGTAGATGCTCGGTGGTTCTCTCCAGGTACTCCAGCTTCCTACACTCGTAAAACTGTCACGGTCACGATTAGCCATTGTGCATAAGTATGTGACTTTAAACACCAATAAATAAATAAATAAATAAATAAAAATATGGTTACAAAATCTGGCACGGTGTCGCAGAAACATACAATAAAGATCGACATGAAAATTCAATTGTAAAAATGGGAAATTTTTTAATTTCTTACAGTGTTGGCATGATGCAAACAAAGAACAACAAAAAATGTTTTCATGAAAATCGACCAGTGCAATTGTACCTGACATATACGCGTGAGTTATCATTCATCGTAGCGGGGGAGGAATTCGTCACATACAGGTGAATTGTGCACTTGGTGATACCTTCTTGAAATTTGGCACACTGTTAGTGTAGGCTATGAGGTTCTCAAAAACGATCGGCTACAAGTTGACACCGACCGGTGGCGACCAGTAGCGGCACAATCCAAAATGGCCGCCAGCGGCTGAAGGGAACCTCCTTTTCGACGGTCTACCGACTATACATCCGATTGTAAGGGCGCGAAAGTGAACTCTGATCCACGCACGTGTTGGAAACAGACGTGGGAGATGATGTAGAATAAAACGAGATTCTCTATACGGACGCATCAATTTCTTGGAACTTGAAAAGAGCGTTGTTTCTCCGGGATCAGCGTCATTCAGGCAAACCTGAATGACGCTGATCCCGGAGAAACAACGCTCTTTATGAAGCAGTCTCTTTGCCATACAATCTCTTGTTTGGCGTAATTCCGCAAGCAATTCTGATTTGTCTGTCGAAATTAATTCGAGAACGCGATTGTTCACAAAAATCATTCACAGAATGAGTGAGAATCCTCTTCGTGTACGGACTAGTACTGACTGGGAACGTTGTTGCTTTTGCCAGCAAGACAGTTCCAAGAAATTGATGCGTCCGTATAGAGAATCTCGTTTTCATGACGCCTATAAAGCTATTGAGGAAGACATAACGCGCTTCCTAGATAATGGCGTTGAGCTTCCATATAATTTGACCATTGATTGTTTGATGAGAGAGAGTGATGAGTGTATGTCGATGTCACTGTTGACGAATAAGGCAATATATCATAAGACATGCCGTGACAGTATTCGGACTCACATCGTACAGCGCGTGCTACACAAGCGAGAGCGAAATGAGGCAGTGGCATCCTGCTCCACGCTGAGTCCTAAAAGAACACGGACAAGTTTTGAATCTGGCTGTGACAGGAAACTGCCCCAGTGTGTTTATTGTCACAAACGCGAAGGTGACAGCAGTGAGCCTATTTGCAGATCAATGTCTGATAACAATAAACTCAAAATTATGGCAAAGGAAGCCGAGAACTGGGTTGTTTTTTCTCGGGTCAATGCAGCATTTGATTCCGCTGCTAGTGATCTTTACTATCACAAAACCTGTTATTGTAAGCTTGCCAATGAAGCACGAGCGGCTAAATCTAAAAAGTCGAAGAACGCCGAACATTCCGCGTCAGGCCTGCCCTATGACCCTCTCGTTATGGCAGAGCTCATAACATTTGTTGAACACAACGATTCCGCGATGAAGCTTGTCGATCTCAAGAATCTGTACAGTCGGAGGTTGAAGCAAGTCGGTTCTGATTGGCTTAGTGAAGAAATACATTCCACTCGATTCAAAGAACATTTGTTGCAGAAATTGGGCGATGGCTGGGACGCCTTCACACAGGGTAGAGATGTGTTTATTTCAAGTAGGTTTCGAGTTGGCTCCTTGTTGTCCGAATCTTTAACTCGTATAGTGTCTGAGGAAGAGGCAAAAAAGATAGTTGATGTGGGTCTTCTTCTGCGTAAACACATACTCATATCTCAAGCTCCTTTCACGGGATCATTTTCATCTTATTGCTTGAGCGAGCCTGTACCCAACTCACTCCTGACTCTTCTTAGAGTTCTACTTGAGGGCACATGTAGTATACAGAACTTAGGCGATGATGAGACTGTTAATGCCAAGACTCGAGTGGCTTGTACTATTTCACAGATGTTGATCAGCAATTCAGCGAAACGCTCCGAACATGCACAAAATGTTCACCAGAGACGTGACAGAGAAACTCCAATGCCTCTTTATGTGGGTTTGAAGTTGCATGCCCATGATCGTATGAAAAATCTTATCAGAGATTTTCATCAAATGGGACTCTCTGTCTCTTATGATCGCGTAATGGATGTTCGCAGGAGTTTCGCGAGAGCTGTTTCACTGCGGTTCAAGAACGAAGGTGTTGTAGTCCCAGCTAACTGCAAACGTAATGTTTTCTCGATAGGAACCACTGATAACATTGATGTATCTGGTAGATCTGATATGCATGGTACGTCCATCACACTCATTGGTCAACTGAGCAGGGACAATGTGGGTACTGATCCCCCACCACTGAGTTTAGATGTTCCAGAAGACACACAAATTGAACTCCCAGACGACTATGCATTTGTTCCTTTCGTTGAAGACTTTGGTGGGGACATCAGGCTTGAATCTCCAGATGAATGTAATGTACGGCCCAATGAATATGCAGATTTGAACGTGGGAGAGAATGACTGGTTGTCTCATGTGTCACAGATCAGCAATAAAGGGAAGGTTGATGGCAGCTGGCAGCTTGATGAAGTCCCTGTGACCTTTTCAGGCTTCTTTTCAAAACATGAAGATCAAGACAATGTCAAACCTCGTGCAGTTATTGGGGTATTCCCTGTTTTCAGTGAGCAGAAAGCGGACTCACTCAGTATGCAGAAGCATGCTATGTATGTGGTCAGGGAAGCTACTGCTTTCGTAAACCCCGGCCAGATACCTGTCATTGAAGGTGACTGTCCGTTGTATGCCAGGCAGAAAAAATGTCAATGGCTGTTCCCAGAGGAGATAGGTGAGGATCGAATGGTGTGTATGATTGGATTCCTGCATCTTGAAATGTGCACCCAAGAAGCTGGTGGTAAGCTTATGGGTGGTTCTGGTTGGGAGCGAATGTTTCACCTCGCAAAGATATTCACACCCGGTGTAGCATCATCCCTACTTGGTGGGAAACATGTCAAGAGGACGCGACAGGCATATCTTCTCACTCTAGCTTGGCTTGAGATCCTCAGAAAGAATGCTTATGAGATTTACTGTCAGCAGACTGGGCCCCATGAGTCATTTGAAATGTGGGAACAGAGGATTCTTTCACAATCTCCAACTGCGCGCTATTGGGGTGAAATCGTTCGGAACTTTCTCTTGACAAGCTGTCAATTCGTTCGGAACCAACGAATCGGTAACTGGCCTGGTACACTGTGTTCTATCGATGAGTTGTGCAGTTACTTTTTTGCCCTAGGACATACAAATTATTGTCGGTGGGTCCCCGTATTTCTGAGAGACATGTCTCAGCTACCCAGGCGGCATCCTTCAATCCACAACAAATTCATGGAAGGCCATTTTGTGGTCCAGCGTAGTGAGAGGAAGTTCAGTATGATGGGTTTAGATCAGAGCCAAGAACATAGTATCCAACTACTCAAAGAAGACAGTGGTCCAAAAGGTCTCTATGGCCAGGCTGAAGAGAAAGTCGTTATTGAGCTTTCAAGGTCAGAAGTTCTGCGTGTTATAGATGAGTATGAATATGCAAGTTTCCACACAACATCATCAGATAACACGGAACACCCGGAAAGTTCGGTATCAGAGCAGAAAAAATTTCTGAATCAATTGAAATCTCTCCTCGATCTGGTGAATCAGGGACTCATTATCAACCCTTATGATGAAACTAGTGGTCAGCTGGTGACATTAGATACTGGTGAATATATGGACCCCGAAGTTAGTAAGAGTTTACGGTCATTACCCGAAAGGGGCAAGCATTTATATTCCACTTTCTTGAAGGAAAGGCTTGTGGAATGCACCGTACCCCTGAATGATGTTATTCCCAAGGCAAATATATATACCTTCCTTAACCCACCCCCAGCCAACCTGGACAAAGGCCGAGACAAACTCATGTCAAGTAAAGCAACTGCCGCAATAGTTACCCAGATGTTCGTTTCACTGCAAGCCCGGCCTGATTCAAACATGGATGAGTTTTTCATGCACGAGAATGCACGTGATCCGCCAGCATTATCCGATAGAGGTAAGCTACGGAGTGGGACAAAATCTCAAATTCTCAATTGTTTACCAGCTATTCCTGCACAAGGGAAGAATTCAGCAGCTAGACAAGCTTCAGTTGTCATCTTGGATATGCCTGCTGTAGTCCATGTAATCAAACCACAGAAAGCGGATCTGTTTGGAGAATATGCTCGATTGCAATTATTGCCATACATCGAATCTCTGATTAACACGAACACCACAAGGGTTGATGCGATCTATGACTGTTACCCCGAAGGCAGTTTGAAGAATCAGACGCGAGCAAAACGCCTCGGTGAGACAGCAGTTAGGTTGATACGGGTGTCCGAGAACGTCCCTTTACCTAAAGGGAAGAATTGGCAGGCATTCTTGAAAGTTAGTGAGAATAAAGACGAATTTTTCAAGTTCCTGTCTGCTGAACTGCTGAAATTAACATCAACATCCGAGTACCAGTTGTTAACGACATCAGGAGAATATGTACTATGCAATAAGGATGTTAGCTTATGTGACATATCTCCATCGAACCACGAGGAAGCAGACACGCGCATGATGCTTCATCTCAACCATGCAGTCTCACAAGGTCACAAAATAGCTTTTCTTCGCACGGTTGATTCTGATGTCGTCATTCTGTCTTTGCACCATTTCGCAACATTCCGTGACCTTGGACTCAGTGAGCTGTGGATTGGGTTTGGAATTGGAAAGGCATATAAAGATATGCCAATTCATGAGATAGCTTCACAACTTGGACCTGATTACTGTAAGGCCCTGACTTTCTTCCACGCCTTCACAGGTTGTGATGTAACATCCAGCATGCTCGGCATTGGGAAGAAGACAGGATGGAATGCATGGATGAATTTTCCCGCATCAACTGAAATGATGATAGAATTGACTGAGAATCCGCAAGTCTTTTCAGAGGATTCCCCTCATATGCAGCATATCGAAAAACTCACCATACAGATGTACAGTAACAGTTGTGTCAGTACACGTGTCAATGATGCGAGACGGCATATGTTCACACATGGCCTTAAGTCTATGGAAAACATCCCGCCCACCAAAGCAGCTCTGTATCAACATGTAAAAAGGGTAATTCTTGTGTCATCTTTCATTTGGCATCGTGCTCTGCAGAAACACTTATGTGTGCCAGACCCATCACAGTACGGATGGGAGTGGAATCCACGTCTCAATATTCTGGTCCCATTTTGGACTCACCTAGGAGACGCAAGTGCTGCATGTGCACTGATGCTCCACTGTAGTTGTGCCAAGGCCTGCAAGGGCAATTGCAAATGCTTGAAAGCTGGATTAAGGTGCACACCTTTGTGTAAGTGTGAAGGTGGCTGTTGTAACAATATTGAGTAGTATACTGTCATGTTAGGACCAGTCATCTCCTATTCTGGTATTTTTTTTTCCATTTTCGGCCAGTTAACACATGTCATGTTTCTAGTTGAGTTGATTTTGCTAACAAATGTTCATCCCATGTGGCTTGCTACATTGTCCGGGGTATAGGAATACAGTTTTAGATTTCGGAAAATAGTCTGTTATTTACTGCACAAGACGGTGTTAATTCATGCATAGCATGATACAATATCCCCAACTATTTTGCCTCTGTACAACAGTTGATACCTTCGTTCACCCGTGTGTTCATCTATGGTATCCTTGTCTTTCTCTGGCCATAGGCCACATGTGACTAGTCAGTTCCTACTCCATAGCAAATCAACTTGGAAATCCTTCATCTTGTAGCGCACTCATGTCTCAATGAATCCATACCTGAGTTGATCTAATAAATCTAACGTAAGGTATCAAATTGCCATACCGGATCATATTTCGATAAGTTATTCGCTAAAACATTTCGACCACTCATCGACATCAAAGGTCATGTTTTGGCTCCCAGTGGTGGCTATATCTCTATATCCCTGGTAAAGTAGCATACCATGAGGGATGGGCATTAAGTGTCGGCAACATTAATCCTGACTTGGAACACACCACATCTTAACTGGCCGAAAATGAAGAATACTACTTGTAGTCAAAAAATATTCCTGTACCTCGAATGACTGCAAACATACACTCACCCCTTCTAGTCCCATTTTGCCAATGTTCTATACTGGCAAGATAACATTGTATAATTAACAACGGGAACTAATGCATCCCGAGTTCATTCCAGCACTGCCCTTGCTGGCAGACGTGTCGCTATGGTGTTGAGATTGAACCAGAACTCCTCTAGAAATTTGATAGTTTTATTTTCTTAGAAAATAAATCTATCGAAAATGCCGGAAGTTGAGAATAGACTGTCACTTTAATTGGATTATCAAATGTCCAAGTATCCCCACTGCTGCATACTATCGAGTACCCTTGTTCATGTGTTGACAGGAATCTCTCATACCATGTTCATTTGACCATTGCATTCCCGAGAAACATTCAACACTAATTTATCTACGGACGGACGATCATACTGACAGTCAGACACACAGACGCACACATCGACGGAAATTCTGATCCCATTATCCATTAATCTTCCCCCCAACTTGTTCCAAGGGCTTCACTCCATCATTCACATCAATTACAGCACATGTATGGTGTTAGGTTTGGAGCTTCAGTTGTGCGATCGGCGAAAATAGCTTTTTTTCGATCCGCTTGGCGGCCATTTTGGATTTCGCTGCTAGTGGTGGCTAGAGGATGGTGCCAACTTGTAGCCGATCGATTTTGAAATCTCTGATGCCTACCCTTACATCATGCCAAATTTCAGGAAGGTATCACCAAGTGCACAATTCTAGCGAATTCCTCCCCCGCTATCGGTAAATAGTTTACATACAATTTCTAGACAAATCAGCTTGCACTTTGGTTTTGAATTTCAATTATCTTTATCTCACCGTGATGAAATTACTTTATGGAAATTGTAAAGAGCACGCGTTTCTATGGTGACACGACATGTCATCTTATACATGCTGCAAATTGTGACTTTAGATTCTGTATAGATGATTCGATTACTGTACAGCATGAAATTGTTTATTGTTCATATCAATGGCTATCGATCTTCCTAGGACAAATAAGCTATTATTTGCCTAATATAGTATTTGAAACCCCGATTTCTATATTATTTTTATCGTTCGCCGCAGATCCTCGAACATCTCTCCGTAAATATCAGATGTGTCACCCTATCAACTGCGCACAAGGCGGGTTCAACTCAAATGCATACTATATCAAAATTTGTTATTTTAATTACTTCTTTATCAAATATTGCAACAAATTTCAACAAAATCATATCATGTGATCCGTTCATTGGAACGAGCTCAACGAATCGTTCCAATGAGGGGTCGCATGATATGGTTTTGTTGCTGCTGCGGTTGCTGACGATTTGTTAGGTTAACCCTTTACCTAACATGAAAAGCAGACGACACTTGCCAAAAAAAATTCTTGAATAACTAATTTTTTTCATTTTTTGTCTCAAAAACATAGGTTATGACCCCTCGTTGGAACGAGCTCGACGAGCTCGTTCCAACGAGGGGTCATAACCTATGTTTATAGACAAAAAATGAAAATATTTTGAAAATTAATTGGCGATTTTTGAGAATAGCGCTGGCCGGTTTTGGACGTTACGTTGGGTAAAGGGTTAAGGACGAAATTCATATAGTATTGTTTGACACAAGATTGCGATGTGGTTGTGATAAATGTAAACAATTGGATCGAGATTTCATTTAAAAAAAAATGCGAAATAAAGCCAAATAAAGACAAAACGCAGACTGGACAAGGAAAAGCAAATCCAAATCATCTTTCAAGATTCGTGATCGATGAGCAAAATTCTGGGCTGTTGTGGGCGGGATAGGGGACAGAGAATTTCGGACCAGATCGTGTTCCAGTCGCGGTCTGAAAGAAATTCTCTTTCCGCGTTTGTAATCATGGTCAGACATCGCTTTGCTTTTGCGAGAGGAATTCGCGCATGAACATCTAACTACCCAAAATCACCGAAACTTACTTTATTTTTGGCAGACACATCTTCATAATGGTAGCATGTGAAACTTTACAGTTTTAAATGGCGTGGGGGTTGTTCCATTCGACGGGAGTATACATAATTTCCCAAATCGACCAGGGAACTGTCAAAACGACCCAAATAGACCCAACAAGCTGCCATTTTGGATTGTACTTGGTTTCTGTGAGCCTGGAAAGTGGTACGGGGTGTATTCTGGGAAAGTGTTCGATTCGACTGGCGTACATCCATTTACCCTAAACAACTATAAATCATAAAAACACTGAAATTGACTTTATTACGGCTCGTATACCTTCAGTAGCCCACCAGTTTGAGTAGCATACAGAGCTATAAGGTACCAGGAATGACTGCATATCAGCTTGATATGTTTCAGAAAAAAATTGGTGGTCGAGTCCCTCAGCCCACCAATCCACATGGCGATGTTCACCACAAGAAAGCCTTATATTGACGCTCTGCTCACTCTCAGTTTTTGTTATCATGTAATATACCAAAGGGGAATGTGTCGGAAACCGGGGCTTTGTCGCTGCCCGAAGAAATAGATTCACGCCGCGTATTCAGCAAAAACTCTCAATCGCCTGAATCCGCGCGTGAACGCATGTCTTGTCGTAACGAAACCGCACTTTTCACGTTTGTTGGGGTGGTTCTTATCCCGAAGGGTTTAATAACTTTTCCCTGAAAAGCATAAATCAGCAGGGGTTCACTGAAAACAACAATTTTAATACATATACATATAAATAAATATGGTAATTTGTGACTTACATGGAATCCAATGAATTTGAAAAACAAAAAGTCAATCACCCCTACCCACACAGTTTATGAGTCACTTGCGGGCCCGCATTCTCTGTTGTCGCTAGTTTTCCTCCTTCTCGCTGGTGTTTGTTCTTTAGTCCCCTCTTCACTTCACTCTTTCACTGCCGTCGCACGACAACTAATTTATTGTCACTTTACCGGACGTTTCCACCCAACAGGTGACATATTGTCACTCCACAACTGCCGTCGCACGGCCGCCAACATACTGTCACTTTACTGTGTCGCCTTCCCTCTAACAAGTGACAGAATGTCACTCTTCTACTGCCGTCGCACGGCCACTAGCTTATTACTTCACTTGACTCTTTTCACCCAAGCAGTCGCCACCAATGGCGTTAAACTCTCCCCTGCGTTTATCTCAGAATAATGTTCATACAGGCAAAGCCTACTATGCCTACGCATGGCTTGCCTTCTAAAACAGGTAATGCCGTTTACTTGAATGCAAATAGCTCCCTGAGCTGGTACTTAGTGTTTCTGATCCTATTCTCACCGACTTGGCCCGCGACTGCTCCTACTTTAAATATGAGCCCTGTGACACCCCTACATCACAACGTGCCTATACTTTCACACCGATGCGGCACCTCCTCTAACCTATAGCATGGGACATCCCCATATACTCCCAACGACCTACAGCCTTACACACCTTCAGACTGGGATGAATTTTTCGAGAAATCTCCCGATTTTTATTTCGATACCCAGACCATCAATTGATCGCTTCTCTTGAACTTGGCCGCTTAAATCTATCCTAATTTAATACTAGATTTAAAGTTCCTTTGAAAGACTCGAATTTCGATATTTCCTGACATTCTTGACACGTAATATGGGTGTGTATCCAGAACAAGCACAATGTTCTATTTTTCCAACAATTATCCATTAACTGAGCATAATTATACAGACAATGACTGCAGGAGAATATTGTCTCTCTCACTCGTTTTAATCAGTTATCATATAGCCCACGTGGCGTTCAACAAGTGCGCCATAATGGACATTAAATTTCACGCTCTGTTATCGGCGCTTGAATTATTCCTGGTCTGTTTAAATGACAAATCGGTTTTCGAGGTCCGTCATATAAAGGCACATTCTTATACCCTTGGCCCGAACGAGAAAAATTATCAAAGACATATCCACTTTTACACAACAAAATCGAAAATGCAAGCTATCACCTTGACAGAATGTTTTCCTCTGTGTGTGAGGGGAGGGGGGAGTTGTAACTACACACAATTATTCTTGTGATATTTACTGAGCAGCATTTTCAGGCGGTAAGAAGAGGATGGGGCAACCTATTACAATATTACTAATTGTAGGATGGGTGAAACATGTGTGCTCTGACATCATTTGGGTATATCGCTCTATTTGTGAGCTATTGTGGTGGGATGAGGAAGATATCCAAGGGCATCGCGGAGTCTTCAATGAGCCTCATGTATTATAAAGGACACATTTGATAAATCTAAATGTGCCCTTTATAATACATGAGGCTTATTGATGTTAATGTGTGTTTATGGTACTTTTCAATTAATGCTTGTTTATGGTACTTATCAATTAATGGTTGTGGATGGGTATTTTATTAGATAATTGATAAGACGGTAATTGTGCGGAAGACAATTCGTAATTTTCACTTGGAACAACTTGCAGAGTTTGTAAATACGGATTGGAATGGAGGGTCAGTTTCTTTGACCAGTAAATTTAGGATGCTGGGTAATTCTTATTTATTGTTAGGTAACGGATGACAATGCCCATGGGTAAAATTTTATGAGTGAGGTCTGTTGTATTAGTCCGAAAAACTATATTCCACATGTAGGGCCATGAAAGAATGAAAAAGGTGGTAATGACCGACCCCAATCTAGGAAGATATCTCAAGGCAGGTGGCGGAGTATATTGGGGTCCGGGGAGTATGTTGAGAATTTGCTAGAAGTAGGAAGCCGTTATATCGGTATACATGCAAATGGGAGTTATTTTATTCGTCCAAGGACGCACTGTGGTGGTGGGGAAGGGGTGGCAAACCTGTTTTTATTTCTTCATAAGACAGGTATAGAATAAGTAAAGGCAAATAATTGCACATTGCGTGATTGGTGTTGCGTATATAAATATGTGTGAGAAGGGTACAATTGTCAAAATTAAGGGCCAGACTTTTTCTCTGGGTGCAGACTTGTACGGCTGGATACCGATGTTAGTTTTTGTGAGGGGCAATAGGCATCGGGGCGGACTCTTATACAGCCTTTTTGTAAGAGGCTATGGCAGGTTCATTAAAGGAAGGTTTGTTTGTCTGTGGTGGTGAAAGGAGTGGGGGGGGGGGGGGGGGGTTTAAACGGAGAAATTTAGAACGCCCTACTGTGATGAAAATAACCTGATAGAGATTTTTACCTGATTGCGACCAATGGTGATCTGGTCGAAATTCTCGGTGAGATTTTGAAATGACGGGTACCTTATCTGAGTCAGTAGTCCACAGCGTGGGTTATACATGTAGTGAATTACTCCCCCCCCCCCCCCCCTGCATTGTGAAGTCCTTGGAATACAATACTGCTAGTGTTCTATTGATACTTTCCGAAATTAAGAAGTACGGAGACGGCCCGCGTCGGTCATAGCTGCCCGTTGAGCGCCCGTTCAGAACGGTCGCTCGCCACGCAGCGAAGGCCCAACATGAAACGCATCGTTGGAAGTGGTGAGGTTGGTGGTGTGGGGAGGAAGCAATGTCTCACCGCGTAGCAGTAAGGGGAAGAATTTAAAACTCTTCAAAAGAAGTGGCCATTGTTGTCTATGTGGGGAGGCGTGTTACACAAACTAAGATGGGTTTAGAGTCGCTAGCAAGGTGGAGATTCGTGAAGCTCAGTCCGGGTTCCAGCTCTTCACATTGTAAAGGGACGGTGTCCCCCTCATAAAAAGGGTAGGGGATCGGCGTTCCTCAAGGAAAGCATTGCTGTTTACTCCAGCTGGGTCAAACAAAGATAGGTTTTCTACCATGTTTTAGTTATTGCAGGGACTCACATTCAATAATGTTCGGGATAGCTTGCTTTCATATAATATCTGACGGCTCTGCGAATCTCCAAATTTTGGGTTGAATCAGGCAGGGGATTTGGAATGGAATAAAATCTCGAAATGAATCTCAGGGCTCTTCTAATTGTCAGTATTGTATCTTCCACAACCGTAAATCTCGACAGTCTCAACTCTCCAGTATTCTACTCAATGGCGACTCGTCTGTTTCTGCAAGCTCATATCAAGGTGTATGAAATACACTTGTAAGGATAATCCCCAAAGATAATTTGTATCAAGGTTTGTATGGTTTGGTCCAGCGGTTCTGAGGAAGAAGACTGACGACGACCGCCAAGTGGTGGCAATAGCTAACGCCGACTTTTAGATAGGTAAGCTAAAAGTTAGTGATTGTTATAGGTATCGAACACTGTATACCGTGCTATTTAATTAATCAATGTAAAATTAAGCAACCCATAGTTATACGTTATGGAGAGTTTGATGATAGCTCAACGACCTGCAAGGTCGCCCATCCTGCTGAAAATCTCTAGGCCCACCTTACGAATAACTCGCCGCTGTAAGAGAGTATATGCCACTGGAAATTAATTTTAGAGTGTTCCATATCAAGTAAGTGTAAGATCCTCACAGGGTACGAAGTAAATGTATTAACAATAATTAGTGTTACTTTAACTTGTGCTTTCGGAATTTCATGTAACTGTGATATGAAAATCACATTGAGACATGGCATACATATCCCATGTTAACATTCAACTGTATAGGGCCGCACTGTTAGACACTGCAATGTGACGTACCATGTTAAATTCTGTCATGACAACCTCCTCTTCTAAACTTGCTTGACCGGTGTAAACAGGCTTGATGGCTGTTTGGCTGTAGTCGGAGTCATATTCGTCCCTGCTCCTTGGATTTAGAGGAGAATCATTTCTTTCGGTGATAAGCGGTGCTCTTTGTATTACGCCCACTGGACGCATTTCTTGTCGCTGATCGGAATGGTAAGACATTTTGATTTATTCTGTGTGTGCGTCAAGCGTAACCCTCTCGAATATTCTTTTTTTATCTTCAATTTATAGATGTCATGCTGAAAAAAACAAACTATTTTTCATCAGTTTATTTTCTAATTTACATCAATAACGGAAAACGACCGACCTGCTTAATTAGATGATAAAAACATAGTATCGCTAGAGTGAAGTGATCTGAGTCGTAGTATCACGTCGAGTTGAGGAGGTCAGATCGCCGGATCAAACGAGCTGCCGCAGGCGGCGAGTTTGATCCGGCGATCTTACCTCCTCTGCGGCAGCTCGTTTGATCCGGTGATCTGACCTCCTCAATGACGCGCGATGCGACGACCCAGATCACTTCACTGTTGCGATAAAATGATTATTATGTGATTTATATTTCAACATCGCATGCCAACGCCAGCATTAATAATTCCCCCAACCTTTTTTGGTAAATTGGATTGAAGTAAAAAAGAACAATTTTTGTATACACTTATTTTTGTGACAGATGCACACTTCCGGAAAATCCCCCGATGCGCATGCATATGATAAAAAGAATATCATGAATACGATAAAAACCCGAACCATCGTTCGAGTCTCACATTCCAGTTCAGAGTACAGAACTCCCTGCGACCGGAACAGCTAATTATGCGAATTCGAACGCACCCGTAATAGTCCGTCATACTTTTGTGATACGGAATCGGATTCCACGTGGATACTGAAAATTATCTCATGAGTGACCGAGACAAATGTTTATTTTTTGCTTGCGCGAGCGAAAATAACCATTTGTCTCGGTCACAAGTGAGATAATTTTAGGTATCCACTAAAAAACATTAGATTTTCTTTTTATTATACGCTTTTTATAAGAATCTGATAATTCCTCTCGTTTCAACCATAAATTGATGAATGAAAGTAAACAGCGCATTGAAGCACTGAAACGCGGAAGTGATTTGATCGATACTCGGAACAGATAGGGTCTTGCGATCTGATTCAGTCGACGGCTTTCTGGTCCAAACAAGGCCTGAAAGTCCGTAATGTAAGCTTTTGGTTTGGTACGTCCTTTCAAAGGACGTACCAAACCAAAAACTTATATTACGGACTTTCAGGACATGTTTCGATTAGCGGGTTTCATGCATTAATTCAAGGTGAATACGAGTTGAATTATTGCTGGAAATGATCGGTATCCTCTCAAAAATACTAGATTTTCTTTTCATTATACGTTTCTAGAACAAATTGCTCATTTCCAGTGATAATTTGACTCGTATTCACCCTGAAGTGATGCTTTGAAAGCCGACATTTTGATTGATACCGTGAAAAAGATAATTTCTATATCTTCACAGTGGCGGATACGATTTCTATCTTTCCGTAATGTCTTCAATAATCTATCGTTTAGCGTATAATTAATAAGTATTTCAAGCTGCGTTTGGTCACATTTGGTGAGCAACGATTTAGTTGTACTCGAATGTTATAACATTTCAACAACGAAAGAACAATGTTCATTTTGACAGTTCACTGTATTGAAGAATATCTGAGAAATTGTTTTTCCACTGTAAAGGGCGTTGGTGTATTTTATCACCGTGAACGTGAAACCATGCAAGGTTCAAGAAGAGTGACACATAAATAAGTAGTAGTATCTATTATTTATTTATTGGGCTTTAAGGACATTTTCGACAGCCAGGGTCACCTCGGTAGTTTTACAGGTGGAGGAAGCCGGAGCACTCGGAGACAACCACCGAGCAACGACGAGCTACTAACTCCAAACAAGCAGGGTTAGCATTCAATTTAGTTGAAGACAAGTGCACCATCGACGTGCATTACGCCTTAGTACACAACGCCACCGTGCCCCCACGTAGGTAATTGGGATTTAGTGTCTTGCCCAAGGACACAACGCGGTTGCCGCAGGTGGGATTCGAACCGAGGACCTCTCGGCGTGCAGCCTGCATCTCTAACTACTGAGCAACCGCGCTCCCAGTAGTAGTAGTAGTAGTAGTAGTAGTAGTAGTTAGTAGTTAGTAGTTAGTAGCAGTAGTAGTGTTAGTAGTAGTAGTATTAGTAGTAGTAATAATAATAAAAGTAGTAGTAGTAGTAGTAGTAGTAGTAGTAGTAGTAGTTGTTGTTAGTAGTAGCAGCAGTAGTTAGTAGTAGTAGTAGTAGTGGTAGTAGTAGTAGTAGTAGTAGTAGTAGTAGTAGTAGTAGTAGTAGTAGTAGTTAGTAGTTAGTAGTAGTAGTAGTTAGTAGTAGTAGTAGTCGAGGAATTCGTCGATGAAGGAGAGCGCGGGATGAGGGAGGCCCCTCTAGTAGTAGTAGGTCCGAGGATCCACCGTTGGAAAATTTTGGAAATTTTCGAACCAACCATCTTCAAGAAATTTTGGCATTGTTTGTCTGGCCCTGGCTGTGTGAGTCGCAAATGGCTGAAATGGTTTTAGTGCGGCTAGCAAGACGAGTGAGTGCTAGCGGTGTTTGTTATTCATGAATGAAGATCAAGTCATTCCAGGTCTTGAAATTGAGGGGACCGACGTCCCACTAAGACAAGGCATTCCTCCAGGAAAGCATCACTAGTAGTGGAAGTAGAAGAAACATTAACAAAATCAATTATTGGTATTTATACTAGTATTGGCAGCAGCAGTGTAATAGTAGAAGACCCAGCTGTTGTCAGCACATTTTTTTCGGACTGCGGAATACGATTAGCTCCGTTCTGTTGCTCATATCATCATTTCAAGCACAGCGCCATTAAGAAACTTGCACTTATGATGTGCACTCTAAGATCAGTTGGGTTAAAAATCAACCCAAATCAACTGGGTTGAGTGAATATGAACCCAACTGGGTTCATATTCACTCAGCCAAGTTGATTTGGGTTAATTTTTAACCTAGTAGATTTTAGAGTGTGTGTATTACGCTTAACCGACCATTGCCGTCTTTGTTAATAACTAAAATAATTCAGGTTCGACAACTATACGAGTGCGCAACTGAATTCTTTACCACTTACGATATTTGCAGTGAACTGTCAAAATCAATCGCAATATTTTACCTAAATAGTACTCGATCAACATATTACCTACACATCTTGAAAGTGCATTGCTGTGCATAATTGCTTTGTGTTGTATAGCATACCGAGAAATTTGTTGTGTGTGCAAAACATCAACAAAGGAACCAATGCACAATGAATTGTCATCAATAACGCGTATTATACACAATACAACACAGACGTGTATAAGTACATCCGTTTGAATGGTCGTTGGAAAATGTCATGCTTCAGACAAAAAGGTTAGTGCATATTCGGAGTGCCGTGTGAACACAAGTCGTTTTTTTTCTACTGGACATTAAAAACGTTCACGTCCCGTGCACACTACCGTGGAACAGTCTGGTGATGCGCCACAACGAAATGTTGCAAAGTGCGCACGCTTGTGTAAAGCAAATTGTCGAATATGCATACTGACTGTACAGTGGAAATAAGCTACACGAAATAAATCTTGTAAGCGCATGGACATAACAAAATGGAGAACACCAGGAGCACCACCCCCATCCCGCCAAAGTAATCGGAAACCAAACAATTGCCCTTTGTCACACAGGGTAGGAATAAATATAGGCCGCAAATATCAGTGACGTACTGCAACTAGCCCAGCGGGTGATCGTTCCAATGAGGGGTGACATGATATGGTTTTGTTGAATTTGTTTTTAAAAATTCCTCTTTTCAGCTGCTCAATTTTGAAATTACGCAGGAGGAGTCGATCGATTTGTTAAGTAAAGTGTTAACTAATTGTCGTTGTACGGCGACAAGTCCTCACTGTGTATTGGTCTCACTCTCACGTGTTATCCCGAGTAGTAAGTGGAAACGTTAAGCAGGTTGTTTTTCTGTAAAACTGACTCGAAACCACCGACCTTCAGCTGGTGTTTGTGCTGGGCAGTATCTGTAGCCCTCAGAACGGAACAACCTGAGTTTCATTCCCCACATGCGTCATATAGAATATTTTATAGCTGACTCATTTGATCACAGGCTGTTTGTAATTCAACATGTTCCAGGGAATGACAGGTAAACAACCCATCCCGCTCTGTCGCCTCCCACGGTATACCCATCGATTACATCTGGGAATTATCAGGGTGGATTACCAAGTAAGGGAGTTAATAGAGAACTACGCAATGGAGGTCTTGACCAGCCCAGGTTAAAAAATCGTCATAGAGGATTGCAACCTAAATTTACGAGGGGGGGGGGGGGGCAAAGCAAAGAGGTCTTTGTGTGGCCTGAGTGATAAAAAGATGCCAGGTTTTGAAGAGTACCTTGATGGCATCATTGGAGGATGGAGGTCATCGTTGTTCAAGATGAAGTCGCGGTAATTGAAGCACCCACCCTCGATTATCTTAGATGAGATGTCTGCGTGAATACTTTCTGCTAATCCGCGATATATCTGTAGCCTACATTTAAGCATTCTGTTTTCTTATTTTGTTTGGAGGGGTGGGGTAGCTTTCCAAGTTTTTTTTTCGAATAGAGACAATGGAGAACTTAACAACTAAAGTGTATCCCCCACCTCCCCGTCCAATAAGCTTCAAGTTCTTTGAAAAGAATTTTCCAGAACTATTACTGACAATACTTGGAAATGGTGTCGGGGTAGTTCCTCTAAAAAATCACCTCGGCACGGCGTTTTTGTCCCAAGTCGAGTTTTGTACCAAGACGATTCGTTAAAAAAACTTGATCTTTTGTGGGAGGGGTGTTTGTATGTGAGAGGAGGGGCCCTTTCGAAGGAAGATATTAACTCCCATAGCCTGGAACCCTGTCTAATGAACCTGAAATTATTTTAAACTAATTTCTTGTGTGGTACTCACCTTCGTTTTAGTGAGAGATTCAACTTTGGTCACATAATGTTTCTTGTTTATGTTATTATACGAAGAGATGGCATGATATATGCACCAAATAAGAGTGTTTCATGAGCATTTTCTCGCGCGCTTGTGCTTGAACAAAATGTTTTCTTGTCTGCATTTGTAACTCTGTTTTATGTATATTGTGAAGCAGAGGCGGCGTAGCGGGGGGGGGGGGGGCACAGGGGTCACGTGCCCTCCACTTTTTGCACAGAAATGTTTTCGCAGTTCCACAATGAGTTAAAATGGGCGCATGTAAACGTGTCAATACACAGGCATTCCTGTAACATTATTTGCAAATCCAAAGAATATTTAGCCAAAGAATCTCACTTTCCGTCGCTGCGGCTCGATTCTTCTACTCCAACTATCTTCCAACCCGAAGTCTAGCCTTCGGGTTGGAAGATGGTTGAAGTAGAAGAAATGGACAAGGCAGTGACTACACAGCGGCAAATTCATCTAAATGAGAGACTATAGCGAGCCATGGTCCATTTACCGATATACGATTGTAACCTTTTCTCATACTGGGTCGAACCATGGTAGCATTGTAAATGTGTGCCCCTCCACTTTTTGTTGAGCTTCCGCCGTTGCTGTTGTGAAATATTTATCTATCAAGACCTGAGAATCAAATAAATGCCTATTTTTACAGATGCGGTTTTCATTTACCTTGACACAGCGTCGAACCATGTTAGGGCGAGTGCGACTTGAGTACATTTGTCCCACCCCCACCATCCGACACACCTTCATTGAGCTTTCACCACGCCCTGTTTCTTTCGCAATCTGAGGTTCGCTTAAGATTTTCATTTCATCTGCTGTCGGAAACTACCCACAGCAGAACCGGATTGCGTCAATAAAATGTCAATATGAAAGACAATGCAGATCCTTGAGAACGTTTCTCCCTCAAACGATCGACTTCAACCCGATCAATGCGAAAGATCTAACCGTGTTATTCACCTAGGTACATATGATCAATAAAGCAAAATACTGCAAAATCGTAAGTCCAGAAGAGTGCATACAACATGAACAATTTTACAGATAAATAAATACTCACGCATGTGCACACGCAGTCAACCTTGCCGTGAATTCATCCGAACTATTTTGTAAAATACTTCTTTTGGAATTTATGGAGACAGAAATGTTTTCAAAACAAGTATTCCGACATTTTCAGCTCACCTGTATTGCAACGAAACAAATAATCGATTATGGTCACATGATGTTGAACAGAACGCGTGTAAAATAATGCGTGTTGATAAATATCGATTATAATTCCAGTGTGTTATTATAATTAAATGTTCATCACGTTTGATTCTGAACTCGATTCTGTGAAGTACTGGCAACTATGCCGTTATATAAACGCCGGACATTGCCCCACCGGACATTTCTCCAGACACGGGCGAACTGGGCCAAGAAATGTTACCGGAAAATGAACCAAGGCGGACCCCGGAGAAAATTTTGAATTTTGGAACTGAACGAACGGTGCGTCCTCGCTTCTGAGTGATCAATGGCAGTTCACACAGAGGATACTTCGATGGCATTTTTAATCATCTTCATCACTCATTTTGGCAACAATGGTATCAACAGGGATTGGGGGTGCGCGGACCCATCGAACCGACCATAGTTCGGCCCAATGGGAGGAAAGTTTGTTTTTTAAAATAAAAGAACACAGTTTCCTTGCATTTGGTATATCAAAATGTTCTCTATGTGGACTGCCACTGGCAGTCCACACAGAGAACAGTTCAATATTCCGGTATTCTATGTAATCAGATCCATATCGCCCATTAGGCGTTTTTTACGAAATTTCAAACACCAACAGGTGTTGGATTCCATCAATTTTGATGTCCCCAGGCGCCAGACAATAGGCAGGCATACGGCCAGTCTGCCTCTGTCTCCAGACATTTCCCCACTGATAGGGGGACATTATTAGACAGTAACAACACTTTCAAAGTTTAAACAAGTATTAGAGTGAAGGTGAATAGATACAGTTTACACTCTTATTTTACAAGGTCCTGGTGTCGTTTTGAAAACTTTAAACGATTTGCATTATATTTTTTCTGTGCTGATAAAACCAGGTCCTGGTATAATATCTTGGGACGCTCTTTCAAAGAGCGTTCCAAGAAATGATGCAAGGATTTGGTTTTATCCACGCATAAAAAGTATAATGCAAATTGTTTCAAGTTCTTGAAGTTTATGTTCCAAGTGATTTAGCTGTGAGATGACCGCAATAAATCAGCAGAAGGTCAAAACATTTTTTATTATTAGCTTACTGAATGTATTTTTGTAATAAAAAAGACAATGTCGGCCGGCTGTATACAAAGCAAGCAATTCTAATCACGGAATAATGGTCGGCTCGACAACAAAGGGACCAACCCCATACATTGGGGCTATACTTTTGGAATTGTTTTAAAAGCAAAACAATGAAAAACGAAAAAAATATATCACAAACAAATTAAAATATAACAGAAAAACACTAGGGGAATGTCCGCTATTCTAAAAAAACAGATTTGGAAAATGTTCACCCACCCAGTATGGGGTAAAGTCCGCCTGGGGAATTGTCCGCGCATCGCTGTGCAGTTGTTTGGTAAGGAACAAAGAGAGACAGAAAAAAAGAAAAAAATCCCCCTCCCCCCTCCAACAAACTCCTTGATGTGCGTTTTGGTGTATATTACTGAATCCAATACAAATAAGGTGTCATAAACTATGTTTGGTGCCAAAAATGGAAATGTTTTGTTATTCAAAACTTGTTTAAGTCGTCTGCTAGATGTGTTAGGAACAAAGAAAGGCCCTCAGTTCATCCCTTTTTAATCTTCTGCGAAATAAACCACCTGAAAACTGCGTTTCTTAACATTTTGAACCCTGATGGTATATTCCATGCCAGTTCAGAGTCATCAACTGAAAGAGACTATATGCGTACTTGGGTGGGGTGGAGGGAGGGGGCACAAATCAATATTTTCAACGTGCAGCCTTGAGGGCTACACGTTGAAAATCTTGATTGTCTCTCACCCATTTTCACTGAGCAACCATCTACTATAGGAATTCAGGTCGTATCACAATCCATCCTGAACCGGAAAAGTGGTCTTTCGAGGTCAAAGGGGCAGTCCCTTTCTACAGATTCAACGTCGTGACATGTCAAAACAATTTTGCTGGAACGGTCGGAAAGAGTAAAAGATGACTACCTGTCGTTGCGAAATAGTCTACTGTCGAATTGTAAGCCATCCCACACACCTGCGCCATTGCACCAAGGAGAGGCGTTAATATAAGTTGCGTAACTTGTTTGCCATTCCTTATAAAACAAATAAGCTTAAATCAATTGTAAGTCATTGTGGAGTAACCTTGTCGTTTTTCCGGATAAAAAAACACAAAGGGATGACTTGCCCAAGAGTCCATACTTCTCCTTCCCTTAAGTTACATTATTAGATTTCCCCAAATGTTTAAACTGAAGATACACCAGGCGACCAAAGAAGCTGGAAGGATTTTGAAATACGCCCTAAAACTATAAAACTTATGGGTGACTACGTTGGTGTATTTTCAAGGTATCAGAGTCGGAGAAAGTGGAAACAATTTCTACTTCTGTTAGGTGCATTTATGTCGGTAAAAATGACTTTACCTAATCCTAAATCCTAATCCCAATTAAAAGGGTTAACCACCTTCCCAAAAAACATTAGTTTGCTCTATTTGATATGTTTTCAATTAATCCGAATAATGGGACAATTATCGAGACATCATCCAACTATCTACAAAATCATAGTTAATTTGGCGAAGCAACCTCTTAAGTTCTAAATGTAGGTTAGCTTTATTAACGAAACTCAGACACTTCCCCACCAGTCATTTCCCCACCGGCTATCTCTTTTGAAATATTTATTTATTTATTGTTGTTTAACCCTTTTCCTGACATGAAAAGCAGACGACACTTGCAAAAAAAATTATTCTTGAATAACATTTTTTTTTTTCATTTTTTGTCTCAAAAACATAGGTTATGACCCATCATTGGAACGAGCTCGACGAGCTCGTTCCAACGAGGTGTCATAACCTATGTTTTTGAGACAAAAAATGAAAAATAATGAAAATATATTGGCGATTTTTGAGAATGGCGCTGGCAGGTTTTGGCCGTTACATTAGGTAATGGGTTAAGGTTACATATTTCTGCACAATGTCTAATGTTATTTATTATTTATTGGTGTTTAAGGTCACATACTTATGCACAATGGCTAATCGTGACCTTGATAGTTTACGGGTGGAGGAAGCCGGAGTACCCGGAGAGAACCACCGAGCATCGACGAGCAACTGTCAGCTCCTCAACAATCTAACTCTGTTCAAGCTCCGCTCAAGCAGGGTTACAGCGCTTGAAGACATGTACACCATCGACGTGCAGTACGCCTTAGTACAAGGAGCCATCGTGCCCCCATGTAGACAACCGGGATAAAGTGCCTTGCCCAAGGACACAACGCGCGTCGTCCCGGACGGGGATCGAACTCAGGACCTCCAGCATAGGAGTCCAACAATCTACTACTGAGCCACGGTGCTCCCAATGTCTGGTGGTGTCGCAACATGGATATAAAGTCCAGCCAATCGTTTATACCCATGTTGCCTATTTTTGAGGACTTCCACCAAGACATTGGTTACCGGGTCTTATTTTACCAGTAAAACAGATCTTGCTTTACACAGTAAACAAACACAGATTCGCTTCCCGAGGTTCTCACGGGTATTTTTCAGAAAAAAACAGACATTTTCCCACTGCGGATAATTCCCAACTGACAATTCCCTCACCGAGGATAATTCACCACTAGTCATTCCCCCATCTCGCTCCCATGGACATTTCCCCACCATAGTTGTATACTGGCACGAAGATGGAACATCAGTTTATGAAGATAACTTTTTTGTCAATCGTTACTTTTTCACAGTTCCTTATTCGACATTTGTATCAACCGATCTGTCGGTTGATACCGAATGTCGAATAAGGAACTCGCAATAAGTAACGGTTGTCACGTCCGTATTTGTTTTCGATATTTAAGCTTTCATAAGATGTGACAAATAGTAGTATGAATATACGTGGTAATAATAAGATGTCGATATATGATATATACTGAATTCTGCGTAGTGGCTTACAGTTTTATTTTATATATTTCGATTACAGCAGTGTTTAATGTTTGTAGAATCCAAGTGATCAATAAAACTATCTTCCCACCCAGAGACAGTGCTTGATGTTTTAAAAACATAATGATTAAAAAGACCGATACTTCAAGATCTGTTCACAACCGGGGCAAGTATTTCTAAGATCTCTTCACAAGCAGACAGAATGCTTGATGGAAAGGCAATTAAGGGGGAAATCTCCACTCGTCAATTAAAGTGGGTGAAGAAACATCCTGTGGGGAAATGTCCGCTTGACAATTTAGAAAAGCGGTGAAATGGTGGGTGGGGTAGTGTCTGCAATGGGGAAATATCCTCTTTAAAGGTGGGTAAATGTCCGGTGGGGAAATGGTCTGATACCTTAGGAACACATCTCTGCGTCGAATTCAAATAAAAATTTCAATGCCACCTAGCAAGTTACGAAAGAGTGAGCATCAGCAAGTGAACTGGTTCTAAGTATAGTGTTTCAATCAATTTGAAAATTATATTCAAAGCTTACTATTCCTCAATATTACAATATGCTGAACTCCTTTGGAGTAGAAAATAAAATCGGCCTGAAACATTTTCTCGTATCTCCTCCACATCACACAGACAATTTGCACACAACGTTCAAATTTCGATAATTTGAGCTACCAAATTGTTTTGCAGTTTCAGTGAAAAAACAACAACCTGGGGTGGACTATATTATAAATATGGCTCGGCTTGCTGTTGGCTATGCCAAAATAGTGATACACGAGAAAAATTAGACCTTGCGCCGGAGGCGAGTAGATATTTTTTCCCCGAGGAACATTATTGTGACATACAGTACAGCCGCCGTTGACTGTGTGTTTTCCACGCGTGGGCAGTGATGTCTATGCATTCGTTTACAAGGTATTAAAAATTAACATCAGCAAAATATTAATTAATGAAGCACCGGGTTCTACCCGATGCTTCTATAATTAATTTTTTGATGATTATTCCTATAATTAGTGTTTGAAATCTAATATTATTGCGTCCGTGGAAATATTGCCCACCCGTGGAAAGTGACCAGTCCACGGCTGCAGTTATTAGGCTTATTTTTCATTCCCAGAATTTCTCATTATTAAACCCGGCTGATATCGCTTCACACTCGGTTAAAATGAACGAAGTTAGAGTTGTCCCCCTCGATCCGTTACTTGGAACTACCAATTTGTTCACATTAAAACGTTCACAAATATTCATTGCAAGCAACCAGGAAAATTGTCGTTATCAGATATGGTAGAATGGTTTGAAGAAGAGTTTTGTATGGTGAGGAATTAATGTTGGCAATAAATAATAATCAGGTGGATGAAGAGAAGGAAGAAGAGAGTTGTACAGAGAATTCATCGTAAACTGAACTTCACAGTCGTAAGCGCAGGTTCATCGAGCTGGGAGAAGTAGTACAGGTATCTGATCGTCGCGGCTTGCCCAGTGAGGAAGCTTAGGCGTTCAGAGGGCTGAGCTAGGAGTAGGAGAAGAGGACGGTTCGGACTTTATGAAAAGAATGAGAAGAATCCATAACACTGTCAGAAAACTGTAACAAATCTGAGAATTTTTATTATTATGTGTTTTGGTTTAATAAATAAAGAGGCCCTTACTTGGTTAGTTTCACATAGGCCGTGCTAGCAGACCTCGGTAACTTTACACCAGCCGCCGACGTTCAGTGACAGGCTGATGTGAAATTACCTCTAGCTGGTACCTCGCCCAATATGTAATTAACCAATAACCTCTAAATATCGAACAAACCGAGGACGAACCTTGCTCCCCGTCAAGACTCCAGCTCTAACTGCACTGCCTTTTGTCACAGATCCTGCCAGAGAAAAGTATTTTCATTCTTGAACTTGAAAAATAACGAAACAGAATTCCAGAAAAAAATCTCATTAAAGAGCACGGTCGGTTCCGTCTGTCGAATATCCTGGAATATTCTACGACTATTTTTAGAAAGTATTTCGTGCACGGGAATTGTGTACGGCCATTTTTAAAATCCCCGATAAGTAAAACTATTGGAAATCGTGTACTACCTCTCAGACAATAAGAGGAAGGGACCATGATTTAAGATATAGTACATATAATAAATAAGTACTGGGGCCAGTAATCAGATTTAAACCATGAGTCGGATTAGGGTTTTAACCACTTGGCTCTGCCGAGTGGTTAAACCCCTTATTCTACGAGTGGTTTAAATCTGCCTTATTTTAAATATTTAATTGTAGGTATTTTAAACTTAATAAGTCATTGCATAGTACCTCGAAACGTCGAGTGTTTGAATGAAACACCGCGAAGTGTGAATGTATCGAAGTCTGCAAATTGGGTCATGTCAAAGGTCAAGTTGAATGTACTTGCACTATAGGTGTAATATTTTTGTAACCGCAATACATCGGTAGTGGGGTTAAAAGCTAAAATTTAACATATGGACTTCCCACAGCTGTAACATAGAGGAGCTTGGTATAAATATCTATACATGGCCTCGTGGTATGGCAATCTTCTAGGCACGAAGTGGATAGTACTATACGACCTCATCGGGTACTATGCAGGTGTAGTCAACGATAAGACATATCCATTATACTAAATCAAGCATCCTTCAAAGAGATACACATACCTCCTAACCCACCTGTATCTACCGACGGAATTATAATACGAGTACAACGACTGAATTTCCAAATACTTCAACCACATATCTATGAAAGCCCATCAGAGTAGTGTACAAATAAATAGGTCGTGCACAAGTCATAGTATGTCATGCGCACTGCATACTAAGTCGTGCGCATGATAAATTATGTCGTGCGTAATAGATACTATATGTGGCACACTAATTGGGTTGCTGGAGATTAACGACACCTTCAACAGCAAGAGTCATGTCGTGTCAGACAGTTTGAGGAAGTTGGAGTACTCAGAGAGAACCACCGAGAAACGGCGAACAACTGCCAGCGTACTAACTCTGTACGAGCAGCATTAGCTACAGTTAAAGGGAGGTGCACCATTGACGTGAAGTACGCGTTAGTACACAGCGTCACAGTGTCCCCACTTGTGTGTTTGGTTTGAAGCGTTTTGCCCAAGGATACAACGCAGTTTCTGCTAGTCAGAACCGAACCTTTGATCTGTCAGTTCAATGCTCTAACCACTTAGCCATCCCGCTCTCATACTGTACAGAACTTACTATGTGGCTCGCACGACATAGTATGTTGTGCGCACGACATGGTATGTCGGGCGTATGACTTTGTGTGTCGTGCGCACGACTTAGTATGTCGTGTTCACGAATTTGCATCTCGTGCGAAAGACATGGTGTCTTATGCACATGACAGAGTATCTCATGGACACGACTTATTTTATTTTTTACAATGTACCTCGTGAGCTTTTGTACATATCAGTCAGTCCGACTTGGTTGTTAAAAGTCTACAAGCATATTTGGAATTTGATTATTTATTCGCCACTTTGGAATACAGAGTTTATTTCAAAATAATGCGATTCGCGAAATTACTGAATTGTGTTTGGAGCGTTGTGTTGAAGAAGCAGTTTCAAAATGTGGATCTGAAACAGAGTGGCACGACATATTAACCCTTTGAACCCTGATGATATCTCCCATATCAGTTCAACAGCAGTAATTGGAAGACTGCATAATCATTATTTGGGGGTAGTCCAATTATTAATTTCAACGTTCAGCCTTGTGGCTGCACATTGAAAATATTGATTGGTTTACCCCACAAAATCACACAATTACTTTGCAACCATCCCTCTAAATGAAATTATGGCGTATCATGTTCCTGGGCCGGAAAAGCGGCCTCTGGCGTGCAAAGGGTCAATACCACTTTATGATATATGATATATGTTTAGTTATTGCTGTATACGTTAACTGCTTCGTGTTGTTTCCTGACGCACTGCTTCATAAAAATGATGTGTACAACCCTGACCGTCCGCTTTCGAAGAATGGCCAGCTTGTTAACGCCTTTTATGAGAAAATGTATGTAGTGTTCAGTTAAAACAGAAATTGTGTAGTGTTCATGTAGTATACCTACAGCTTTCTTCCCCGGAACCCCAGAAAGGAGAATATTAACTCTCAGGAAATCGGGAGACTGGAAAGTCACGTGAGATACAACATTTAATCGTGAGGTCGCAACGGGCCTTAGGGTTATTGCTACTCCTCCTCAGCCTTTGGTGTTCATTACAGCAAGGCACAAAGTATTAGGTCTCATCCAATCAGAAGTGTAGAAAGTTACTCGATATACAATATCCTCACGGCCTTTAGGATTAAATTATTGCTAATCGTCTTCATCCCTTTGCTGTTCATTATGTTGCATTTGGTGGTGCCCGTGGAGTATACCAATCTTTTTCTTCTACAAAGCAAGAAGAAAGAGAATATTGGCTCTCAGCCAATCAAAATGTTTGGAGTCACGTTGGATACACTATTTAATGGTAAAGTCCAGACAGGCTAGAAATTGAATTATTTCTAATCCTCCTTAACGTTCTGTTGTTCATTGTGTCGCTGATCTTTCAGGTTACGTTTACTGTTGTCCTAACGGTTCATAAACCTACTGATCCGTTGGTTCATCAAACAGTCCGCCCTGATGCTAACCTGTAGATACACGCATTTCTGGCTAGTCTGATCTCAGACGAATGCGACGAACCTAACTGTTGTAATAATCAGTATTTACCTGGAAGCTCACATTGTCTTTGCGGGATACGTTCAAATCATTTAGGTACTTTCCAAAGGGTAAGAGCGTTCTCGTGATCAGCTGGGTGTTTCTTAAATACTATCGAATCGAGCAAATGGGGAGCGCGGTGGATCAGTAGATAGAGGTTCAGGCTGAAAGCCCAGTTGTCCTCGGTTCGAATCCCACCTGCGGCAACCGCGGTGTGTCCTTGGGCAAGACACTTAACCTCAGTTGCCCACGTGGAGCTGTGTTCTAAGGCATACGATGGTGCACTTGTCTTCAACCAATGCTAACACAGCTTGTGTGAAGATGGTACGTTGGGGAGTCTCACAGTTGTTCGCCGTAGCTCGGTGGTTCTCTCCGGGTACTCCGGCTTCCTCCACCTGTAAAACTGTCCAACTCGGCGTGGTCCTGGCTATCGAAAGTGTCGTTAAACCCCAATAAATAAATAAATAATAACGAGCAAATGGCAGACACTCATTGCCGAAAACCCTCCAGTTTTAAAGGTATACAGAAAGCATGTGTCCCGTGTGAACAAAATAATAATATATTAAGTCACACAGAGGAGTCACTTGTGAAAAAAAGCTTTTTTCGCCCCCAATTATTAATTTGAGCATTCATGCAAAAATATAGTTTTTTGATCGCCTTCCATTCTTTTTTCTTTCTTAATCAGTGTTTTGGAAAATCTGTCACAGTCTACCTTTTTGCACCGGCTTGTAACTGCAGTCACTGTATGCTGTTCCATTTTTGAAACAACCATTGCCTCTTTCCAATCGGCATCATCTTCTTATTATATTTTTAGTCCCCTACGGGAACCGTAAGGAGACTATAGGAGTGCACTCCGTCCGTCCGTCCGTCCGTCCGTCCGTCCGTCCGTCCGTCCGTCCGTCCGTCCGTCCGTCCGTCTGTCTGTCTGTCTGTCTTTTTTTATGTTACCACCTCTCCCTCCAACATGCTTTAAGCTACACCTTTCATACTTTGTACATGGATAAATGGTTCTGAGGGGATGATGCACGCTCAAAATGTTTTTTGCAAAATCCAAGATGGCGGAATGGCGGCCATTTTTGTTGTGTTTTTTAAGCTTTTTTTCTCTATTTTCATGTTACCACCCCTCCCACCAACATGGTTCAAGCTACACCTTTCACGGCATCAGCGTATTCGAGTAAAGGCCTAATGAATGCAAAGTATATTTTTTCTAGGGCGCTACGATCGATATTGATTTACTGCTTCCTTAGCAGGTCTAACGAGACCAGACTTTAGAGCAGATGTAGTCGATATGGTCGTTCGATGTACAGGTGCTGTTTAATATGACCCCTAAATGTTTGTGGTTATTGACTTCAGATATCCGTGTATCACCAGAGAATAGAGGTGGGTGGGAAATGGGATTGTTTTGCGTGATATAAGGGTACTCTCTGTTTTATGGGGATTAAACTCAACCAGCCACTTTGGCCCAATGCTCTATTGTGGCCAAGTCTTGATTTATCAAAGTCGAAGCTAGTTCTGGATTCTCTGCAATTAAACATAAGGATGTATTATCTGCAAAGAGGCGTATGCTACCTAGTAAGACTTCGGTTATGCCATTAATATATGTCAGGAACGGTAAAGGGCCAAGTATCGACCCTTGCGGAACACCAGCATTAATGGGTTTTCATGATGATGCATCCGATCCTATCACAACCCGTTGTGATCTATCCGAAATGATATATGAAAATATGTTTTTAAGAACAACAATAATTCACCCGAGACACCAATTCTCATCAGCTTGTGAATAAGACCAACGAGAACTATTTCTCTACTATATCATGGAGACGTGGCAACCGTTTCTTGTCCCCAGTTCCTTATTCGACATTCGTTATCAACCGATAGATAACGAATATTGAAAAAGGAACTGGGAATAAGTAACGGTTGTCATGTCAGTCTGTCTCAAAAGCATTTGAGCCACCACTGAAGTAGCTGATGGCGAGATATGTCTGGTGATAATTAATCGTTTAAAACGAACGTATTCTGCAGCTGCCAGAAAACATTTCCAGAGAACGGAAACCATTGCTTATCCAGAGGTTACATGTACTTGAGGTTTTTCAATTCATGTTTGTAAAAGGAATGCGGCAAGAATATGCGCAGATCAGTGACGGGAACCTCGTTTTTGAGTCATCTAGAATTAATGTGCAAACAGTGAACATTAGTCCAGGAACTTGAGTTGCGCGTCTTCTTCACAATGGAAGTATAACCTAACTGTTTCACTTGCGGAAAAAAACGTTGTTTTTATCACTAGCGTTTTGCCTAATTTAATTGTTTATTATTGAAAACAAACATATAATAAATGATAATAGTACCTTTTGTCTGAAGATTTGCATGCAGTGAAAAATATGTGAAAACATATAAAATAGTCCCTAGTTCGAGCTGTTTTCCTATTCCTTGTCCTTTGTGAAGGTGTCAGGGGATTTTCCATTCATTCTCGTAGATCGATCATGCCAAGAGAGGAAATTACCTCTCAAGTCCTGTCATTTATAGAAATAAGAGTAGTGGAAGCTGGCACTACAGCCCAATAAATATAACCCCAAACCTTTTGGTCTCGACGTGGTAGACAAACCTATAGCTGCAGACTTATAGGCGTGGTGACTCTATAGTCCCAGTGATAGTCTTATGAGAATTCCTCTACTACTTTTTACAATTGAGGTACTGAGGCAATATAGCTCGAAACTTATAACTTCAGACTTATAGGTACTGAGGCACTATAGCCCCAAGGGCAATCATGTGGAAATGTCTACAGTACTACAGGAATTCCCATACCACTGTCCCCGGGGTAGAACTTATAAGTTTGTACTATAAGTTTGGACTTATAGGTATGTACATATAAGTTTGGGGCTATAAGTTGCGATTATAAATTCGGGACCATGGTAACAGATGCCAATACTAATAAGGTGTTTGCAGTCTGATAGAGCAATAAACATAATGCAGTAACTATGGAATGCAAAAAGAGTATCCACTTAGTAAGGTACGGGAACAACAGTAGTGTTTGGTTGTACGAATGTCTGTAGCTACGGGGGAGCGGGGTGACTCGCTCCTTGGTGAAAGCATAGGACTTTAATTCGAAAGGTCGCAGATTCACTAATATATAAAGTGAAATCAAGACAAAAATGTAAAAATGTCTTCTGTGATTCGTGTTCGGAAATGGGATAAAAATTTATATAAATTGCAGAGGGGTGATGATACAGTTTATACCCAATCACAATTGTAGGTGGCGAAGGGGGGTATATTTCCTTCAAAGCCTACAAGATGTTGGCCTTTGAGTTAACATGCCACTCGCAATCATCTGCATACGAAAAACCAAATGTCCGTCTGAATGTCATCACGATTCAAATTAAAAACTATATACTTCTCAAAGTTTGCTAAGCACCAAGTATATCCAACTACCTGATTTACGTTTTAGTTGATACATTGTTATGAAAAGTGTATATATTTTATATTTAATTATATCTTTAATGATTTAAGCACAGAATTTAGGATTTTGTTTGTGTTTGACATTATTTTTTAGCTTTTGAATACGATAACCATGGAAATTGGATATTATTGGTAAAAGAGGAAAGTTTTCAAATTGCCAAAAAGTTGACGGAGCGAACTGAAATGGATTCAATATCGAGAATGAGACCCGCTATTGTTAATTACAGCTTGACAAAGCATTCTCATGCTCCCATTCAGGTTCCAGATGGTCCTTTGTGGGATGTTGTTCCATTCTTGGACCAGCATGGCACCAAGCGCCTGGACATTTCTTGGTTGGACTGGACGGACTGAAATTGCAAGCTGCAACTCATTCCAGATATGTTCGATTGAATTGAGGTCAGGGGATCTTGCTGGCCAGTCCACACGCTAAATCCCCTTCCTCTGTCGGTACTCCCGGACAGCATGGGCAACATGAGGACGGGCATTATCGTCCATCAGAATGAATCTATCACCCACTTCACCTGCACACAATCTGACGTGGGCATCCAGGATCTCATCAATATACCACTGTGCAGTCAATGTACCACGGCCAAGAACACAGAGCTCTGTACGTCCATCCCAGCTGATGCCGCTACAGACCAGTACTGACCCACCTCCATAGCGATCATGCTCAGCAATGTTGGCTGCATGGAATCGCTCTCCTGGTCTTCTCCATACCCTAGAACGCCCATTTGTGTTGTCTAGGCAGTACCGTGACTCATCTGTAAAAAGGACAGGTCGTCAATCTTCTCTGGTCCATCTAACGTGATCCATGGCCCATTCATATCGTGCCTGAAGGTGGTTCTGGGACAGCTGAATGCGAATACAATGTGTTCTCAATCGGAGACCACCTTCGTGCAACCTTGACCGGATAGTCTGCGTCGAAACATTTACTCCGGATGCATTCTGAAGGTCACTGCAAAGCTGGATTGCTGTGTCAAAGCGGTACCTACGGGCCTGAATGATCAAAAACTGGTTTTCAGCTGCAGATGTTGCCCTGTCTCTGCCACCACCGTGTCGTCTGACTGGTGTGCCATACTGCTGAAATTTTGCCGAGGCTTTGGTGAGCAGCGTATGGTGCACACCAAGGGCTTCACCAACCTGACGATGGGTAGCCCATTGTTCCACCATCCCTGCAGCCCGCCACATTTCTGCTACAGACAAATGTCTTCTTACATTTGCATTCGCCATATTCAATCATTAAGTCACAAGGGTGTGTGTTGAAATAAAGAGTGAATACCCGACACATCTCATTTACATGTAGACAGTGCACGAAAACATCATGGAAATCAAGGGGTACATGCTTTCCATGACTGTCACGATAAGTCCGCCTGTCAAGAGAGCTAATGTAAACACTGGGGACCATCTCAATACATTCCTCAATCATATCCACAAAAAATATCGTAAATGTGTCACAAGAAAATATTACAATGATGTGTCAAATATGTGGTGCTTAGCAAACTTTGAGTAGTATATATGAAATCCGCTCATAAAAGTAAAATAATTCACAAATCTACTCATTTCGATCACTTTTATGTATCCGTTTTCCAAGAAAATTACAGATAAAGCTATGGCTAAAATCAAAATAGATTAACTCGGCATGAAAACAAATACATGGGGGAGCTATCGATAAAAATATACTGAGTATGTTTCAGGTTATCGCCCGTTGAACATATGCGAATTTTTTCATATTCAGTTAAAATATCTGCATACTTGATCGATAATGACTATAGAGTTAACGAATTTAGACAGTGGCGCAGATACAAGGGGAGAGGGCGACGGCAACATCCCCTAGACAAAAGTTTGTCTGAAAATCTGTGGCTCGCCTGTAAAATTCTGCTTTTTGTTCGTAAAACTTTTCAAAATAGAAGGCAAGTAAATGATATTTCGGCTCAAACGTATGTTTTTAGACTGCCTTTACGATAGCTAAGTCGAATTGGATGCCCAAGCAGCAGAAAGTTGGCTGTCTAATCTGAAAGATGTCGATAATAATTAATTGGTATGTTGGAAAATGTTTGTCTGTCCCCCAACCCCACCCCAACACACACAGTGGAGTAAAGCTATATACGCCATTATATTTAGAGCATCGTGACTGGCGAATCTTAACCTTACATCTGCATTACCCATTTTGTTGACGGGCACGCGCATTTCAGCTGCGTTCTGTTCATTTTGTGTCGAACCCATTTACTTGTATGTGTTACAGGCATCAGCAAAATTGGCGCATTCATTGGAGAGGGGAGTATTCTGTTGAAAAACATCCGGACAATGATTTTCCACCCAGACGATGTCTCAGAGAGTGACAATGAAACACTTCAAACGCACAATTACTGTTCTAGCTGATAGCTCCAGGCCAAGACGTTGGTTCTCGAGGCTTCACTGTCAAATGTCGATCCTAATGATCCTAAACTCCAGTGTTCAACACCTTGAGGACCCGAGTCTTGCCTGTGCTGAATGGTGTCACAACCAGGGATTGCGGCCGCGGCAAGTATATTTTGAATTGTGTTTCGATGGTTGCACGGATATCAACAACAATTCCGTTCTTTATGTGGGATTCCGAATACATGGGACCAGGAGCCAATACTATAAAACTTTTACAATTGTATTTTCTAGAAGTGTATTTGGTATCTATTAATATAACTGGCTGAAATGAATCAATAGCATTTCAAAAGACGTGGCAAGTTGGCAACTGGGCTAATTGCCACATCTTTGAAAATGCTAATGGTTCATATCAACCCATTTGAAGTCATCACTAGAAAATACAGTAATTTCGAAAATACAATTGTAAAAGTGCTATATTATTGGCCCATGGAGGTTTTGTTCAGAAAAATGATGTAACAATAAAGTGTAAACTTCTGTATAGACGGCCAGAACGATAACATGTGCCCATTGTTCAATAGCAGTATGTGTGGTCAGAGATGATGTTGTCTGCCTCTTCATGGGTTGTTGACATGTCAATGACACACTTACTGATTTCTCTCGGGGCTTTATCTTGACCGGTTTGGACCAATGTATGCGTCTTGGAGCTTTTGAGAGCATAACTCTTGTCTAGCTCGAACCTCCGACAAATGAAACCAAACTGCTTTTTGTTAGCCGTGACAGTGAGTATCAGCTTTTGAGATTCACAGTCTCAGTCTCGACTATCTCGGTGTGTTGTGGATTCTCTAGTTTTCATCTAACGCCGACACGGTCTCGTCCATCGGCGGCAATTCTGGATTTTACCTTGTTTTCGCATTATCCGTTTAACCATTTACCCAGCGTAACGGCCAAAACCGGCCTGCGCTATTCTCAAAAATCGCCAATTAATATTTTATTATTTTCATGTTTGTCTCAAAAACATAGGTTATGACCCCTCGTTGGGACGAGCTCGTTCCAATGAGGGGTCATAACCACAGTTACTGGAAGTTGTGGCTGCAACCACTTTTTCACCGATAACAATGAATGCACCACGTCAGTTCTGACCCCGTGTTACACATACAGTAGTCTATATAAAAAGGCAAGTAATGAAAGCCTATTTTGCCCTGACTGATACCCCCTTCCCAGTTCATGAATGGATTGGGAGCGGCGAGGCTCGTTGTAGACACATATTATTGAGAAGAAGGACTTGGCCGATAAAGATATCTCGGAGTCTCGACAAAAATCTTTCCCAGGGACACTTTTTAAAAAAAAAAAATGAAAAACCTTTCTACAAAACCCACTGCGGGCATTTGTGCGTGCGTTTGGGAGTCGGTGGGGAGGCAAGGCCAGTGATGCTTGACCCCTTCTACTTGTTGCTGCAAACGTTCTTCCTCCTCAATTGCCAAACATGAACTGACTACATCAAAAATTACCTGTTACTTGCATGACGAGTGAAACGTAAAACTTGAAGATTGTGAATGGGAGGGGGAGGGAAGGGGGGGAGCTTGTAGGCACAGACTCTTCAGACGCGGCGCTTGGTGAATGAAGATCAACAGTCCTCTGCCTTATTAACGGCCCTCGATTCTCGAGCCGGTAATAAACCCTCGGGCTTTTATTCATTCCTCTCGCGCCGGTAATAAACCGCAACGCCCTCCAAACTCATGGTATTGTTATATTTATCACCGGAGCGTGTACAGGCCATGATAAACTTTCGAATCAAAAAGACAAATTTACTATTATTATACTGCATTCACAATCTACTGTTCGCATTTTGTTGAATGACTTTCTCCTTAATTGTATATATAGCCTTGATCACAAGTAAGAATTCAGTTATAGTTTGGATTTCCAAACGTTACTCTGCTTCATTTTATTGGGAAATCCCATGAGCTATTGCTGTAAAATTGTTCGGATATCCAACAAGACTAGTTGTTAAATGTTGATTACTGTTAGACATTTGGATTACCAGATTCAATATTAAATTGTTATCATCTTTAATTTGTCTCCGAGTCATCAGTTGAACACCATTGTTTCAAAGCAGATATCGACGGCCGTTCCCCACGGTCATATATTATTGGAAGATATCTTCAGAATCTGTAGTTTATGTTAACTTGGCTGCTCGTAGTTACTGGCTTTCTTGCCTCTAGATTAATAGATAAGCCTATTGCGACTGTTTTCCAATTAAAACAAAAATTATACACATCTGGCCAAACCATGGTCGGCCCGGGGATTGTCTAGACCCTTCCCCGCGGGAACCCCGGGAAGTGAAACAGTTCCTGTTCACTGCGGTAAACAGGGTCGGCTTTACTGGTAAAATAGGACCCAGTCACCAATGCTTGGGAGGTGCAAACCCTCTCTAAAATGGGCAACATGGCTTATTAACGCTCACCCCTTATCTTGAGCTGATACTCATGTTGTGGTCATGATTAGCCATTGTGCAAAAATATGTGACCTTAAACACCTATTGATAAATAAATAAATTGTCTAGACCCCTCCCCCACCCGGGGTGGGGGAGGGAGTCATACGCCTACATCGGGGGAATGTTAAGCGCCACTCCTTGACTGCGGGACATTTCCAGAGTCAAATAACTTGAGAGAACGAAATAAGCAACACTAATGCGGTGTATAAATGGGGTAGGCCTAGACTTTATTTATTTATTTAAATTTTTCCTCTGAACTAACCGTAACATCAGCTGCACATTTTCTGCACACGTAGATACTGCTGCAGAGATGTCCAACTTCTAAGTACTTCCTTTTTCTTATCATAAACAGCATAAAACATACAATTGCAGTCTAAAAGTTCACCGACTATCACTGTAAAGCAGGTGACAAGAACTTGATCCGTTTCAATATTCCGCAATCATTTTTAGACAGTATGTTCAGACACCAGAAACCTTACGTCATCATTGTTGTTCCAATGGCGTCGAGTCGCGGGCAAAAAAAGTCGTTTTTTTATCAAATAAAGAAGCCGTAGAATGATGATTTGATTATTAATTTATGATAAACATGAAGTTAAATACCTTGTGGATAGCTGTACAAGAAAACTGTGTTGATGAATCTTTGTTCAATGGACGAATTCTCAAATGCACTGGGAAGGGGGTATCAGTCAGGGCAAAAAAAACTTTCATTACTTGTCTTTTTTTATATAGACTACTGTATGTGTAACACGGGGTCAGGACTGACGTGGTGCATTCATTGTTATCGGTGTCCGCCGGACTACTATTCCTAGAAATGTTAGACCTAGGACTATAATTCCGCGGAATAATAGTCCAGAGGGACTAATTTTCCTACGGACTATCATTCCTGTCACACCGGCTCTATATCATTCGAAAACCTTTTTATCTTCTACTTTTAAACGTATTTTGGAGAAAAAATTACTATGTTACAAAGGAGTATACGCCATAACGTTCTACAGAAACCTTATCAGTTAAAATGTTAATCTACTTTTGAAGTTTATCTTTGTATAGACATACTCGACGTGTTCCTTTTGCCCTCATATTCATCTTCGCATTAGTATATTTTGACTAAAAAGGAGGAAGTTTTGCTTTCGTTGTCAACGACACTGATGGACCCAACTTGGTGCCAAGATCTTCTGTTTCCTGAGTTTGAGTATCAACAGAATCTTTAAAAAAATTATAGATTGGAGCGTGGGAAGTTCCAGTGTACCAAGATCTAAATACAGATGGACTAGGAAATTTGAGGCTGGAAATATAAGAGGTTATTACATTTATTCCTTTAAAAGTGGTCATTTAAAAATGAACATGGTCAATAAGAAATCCATTACGATAAAATTAAGCGCATTATACCTTGAGTTGTGTCCTTGGGCAAGCACTTAATCCCGATTGCCCGCGTGGGGCACAGTGGCGTTGTGTTCTATTGCTTACTGCACGTCGATGGTGCACCCGTCTTCAACCAATGCTAACACTGCTTGTGTGGAGTTGGTACGTTGGGGAGTCTGACAGTTGCTCTGTGGTTCTCTCCGGGTACTCCGGCTTCCTCAACCCGCAAAACTGTCCGACACGAGGTGTCCCTGGCTGTCGAAAGTGTAGTTATACTCTAATAAATAAATAAATAAATAAATAAATAAATAAATAAATAAATAAATAAATAAATAAATAATTTAGCACCGACCGCGTGAACACTGCTCCCAATATGACATCAGGTTATTCAACGCAATAACTCTTCCCATCGATGACATGTGATGACGTGAAAGCTCTTACGCTGTGACGGTAATAGATGCGTTAATTCCTTCCATAATACATCATCTGAGGAGGGTACTGTGTGCATTTATATGTTCCCTCGATTTGACTCTTGATTCATGTAGGGGACCATGTAGGACTAAAAACACTTGGGTACACGTTCTGAATCATGGGAAGGATGGATTAAAATGAAGATGGCGTCAAAGATGGCCGCCATTTCATGTAATTGCCAATAACACACCACCTGTTCGTGCTAGGTAGGTAATTTTGGTGTCTATACCTAGGTTTTAGGGGTCAGCTTATCCATTAGAACCAATAACCATAATCAAAACCACTGCATCATCGTTAAATCAAAGATGGTCGCCAAAATGGCCGCCATATATAAACTGCCATAACTTTTCACCGAGTCATGCTGGGAGGATAAAACTGGTGTCTATCGGTATCCCCATGTTTTAGGGGTCAAGGAATCCATATTTACCAAATAAAATATGGATAACTTCATTGAACAATCCAAGATGACTATCATAATAGATTGAATTACATGTCCGTTTATCAGATTAACCCTATAAAAACACTGGTTTGGTGCATATGTTATGGCTAGTGTTCCAGGTGTCAAACCATATATGAAATGGAATTTATTTAAAATCATTTTCAACTAAGTCAATAGGCCTACTAACAGTTCGCAAAATTTCTACCGCCAATTATTAAGTTTTTTGTTTGAATATGTATTATGAAGGCATTTCACCAAAATAACATACATGTAGTTTTATAAAAACATTCTTCTCTGTGTTATTACTATTTACTCTGATTTATTATATGATGCCAATGGGGTTCCTGCAATTATTCCCTTGATCAGTCTGGCATTTACAAAATTCACAGCACTTGGCACCATTTTGTAAGCAGAAACATATTGTTGTAGAACATTTCACACATTTACACACAACTACAACATCGTCTGGCAAAGGTAGATATGACCTATCAGGGACAAGTAGTCCATGCGATAATTCAAACCCAAACTCAGTGCACTCGAACGGTTAAGCTGACTATAGGTGGAGTAAAAAGCTCTGAGAATATGCACTGTGGTTGTATGGCTAGTCTGGAGCAAGTCCAGTATGGTCACAGACTTGCTGTGGTGGTATAGACTATGTCGTAATTCATCCAGAGTTTGTA
Organism: Pictodentalium vernedei; assembly: GCA_031216915.1. Taxonomy (NCBI): domain Eukaryota; kingdom Metazoa; phylum Mollusca; class Scaphopoda; order Dentaliida; family Dentaliidae; genus Pictodentalium; species Pictodentalium vernedei. The sequence goes on along the minus strand of CM062288.1, from coordinate 159,888,270 downwards.
TGTTATGGTCACCACGTTTCATGACAGATACAGTTCAGCTCCGTTTAAGCACAAGTTGTCTGAATTCCTTCGGAATTCTTTTAGGTGTACTGCTGGGTTTGCCTTCAGTGCTGCTGCCTTGGTGCCAAATTTGCTTGTAATGTCACATCCAGTCAACGCAGGGGCAGCTGGCAGTCCATGGCATAATTCAAGACCCAGCTTTCATGCTAATACAGGCACTAGGATGTATTTTATACTGTCTCCTACACCTCCTCTCATCCATAATTCAACCATACCACGAGTTTTAAAAATATGGCTGAAATGTAATAACGGCACCAACACATCTGTGTCACTTGACAACAAAACGATCCTTTTGCAACCATTTCCGATGGCATGCAAAATGTGGGGCATAATTCGAACATCAGCCTCTTCCAGTGTAGACTTGAGTTTCGTGAGCTCATGTGTAATTCCCGAACGGAATGACTTTGTCTTAGTAGATACTGTATCACCTTCTATTTGGCTAAATACAATTTCCACACCAGGGATCCGCGTAGCGCATTTTTTGATCAGAAATCAAGTCTGCAGCTCCTCTAGTCTGGCCTTATTATTACTTGATCCCCAGAAGCTGTCCATCTCTTTGGGCAGCTTTGTCTTGGGATTGGGGCTACTGTACTCGATCGGTGGTCTCTGTGTCCTCCTTTGTCGTTCACTGTCCTTCACAGATCCCTCGATGTGGGAATCGAAACCAAAGTCAATACGGCTTGCTTTGACACAAAAAGCTAATGATAGCTTTCATGAATACCTCACAGAAATCTCCAAATATTGTGAAAGACACAATTCTGATCTTTCTTACTTCGGTCATTACATCTATAAAATATGCGGTTGGCATTGCAGACCACTGAAATGGACCTTGGTAACCGGCCTTAGTCAGTTCTTTTTCAAGTTCATTTGTCAGTTCACACTTCGTAAGTTTTTTCATAAACCCATCATCACCCAACAGGTAACTTGGGGACATCACAACATCCTGCTGAAACACACAGCGGGCATCACAACCACGTACGCATGCGATGTCTAACTTTTTCTGTGCTGAACCGTAGTCCTTCTTTTTGTGTTTGTGTTTAATATTTGCTGGTTTCTTCTTTGGCCGATGGCACTCGCACACGTATTCAAGTTCTGTTTATGAATAACATCGTTTTGTTTTGTCTATTAGTCTATCCTTTCTGAATTTATGTCACATCTCCAATCCGGATTCCTTGACTGACATCAGGTATTTTCGAACTTCGTCAGGCATGATAGCAGAGGACAAGAGGTTGTGCAGTCGTTTTTCTGTGCCATTGACAACTCTAGCTGGGTTTTCATGAGTAACGATGTACGCCATCATGTCATCAACCTTCTTCTCACTATTTTTCAAGATGAAAAAAAACCAAAATTATTTGCCCATTTTTCAATACCTTTTCGCATTTACGGTCAACTTGCGAGTATATAATGGCTCACATGGGAAAGTCGAGTTTTTCGACGCAATCACTACAAGTAGAAATCAGATCAGATACACGCCCAACATCACCACTCGATGCATGAAAATCAAAGCAGCGATGGGGATGGACTGCAGGCCAGTAATATTGGGCATTCGCAAGGCAACTTTAACAGAAAACTAGAGAATTGTAATTTGTTGGACAAATTACGGGCTTTCCCAACTTTTTAATGTGAAAAGGCAAACTGTATTGTACACAAAACTATCGATCAGTTTTGAAAACAGAAAATTTAGTGGAAATCAAAGTTTTTGTGATGCTGCTAGTTTTTATGCAGCCAAAACAGATATTTGAGATACAGCAGGACACCAAAACATTTAACACAAAATTTGCTCTTCAATAATTACAGAATATTTTCATAGAAGCAAAACAAGCGATGTCCTTTCTGCTTTGAAAAAAATAAGTACATATGAATTACGGGCGTACGGTCCAGGGTTTCATGGAGGACTGTGCCCCAACCCACTCCTGAGTCAGGAAGGAGCTGATCTTTCAGCCACTATGCCAGAAAATTTCGGACAATTTAGTTGCCAGAAATGACCACAAAACATTTTGGTTTTCCACACGAAATGTTGTTTTCCTATCTCAGCACTTAGAAGTTGCAAGTAAACTGACAATTATACTGTACAAGTTGATTCAGTGGAACCATATCCTCGTTAATATTATTCATTTATAATCACACAAGTACATATAAAGAGTTCTATTACTACACATTACGGGAGCGCGGTGGCTCAGTAGGTAGAGATGATTGTTGCAATCCAAGAAGTCCTCTGTTTGAATCCCGCCTGTGGTAACCACATTGTGTCCTTGAGCAAGACACTTCATCCCAATTTAATTTCCCACGTGTGGGGGGGGGGGGGGGGATGAGGCGGGGGAGGGGGGTATGATGGCGATGTGTACTAAGGGTACTTTGAGGGTGCACTTGTCTTCAACCAATGCTAACCCTCCTTTTGTGGAGTTAGTATGTCGAGGAGTCGGAGTCAGTTGCCATTGCTCAGAGGTTCTCTTCAGGTACTCAATGGAGGGGGAGGAGAGGGTGGTGGGAGACTCCCCCTCTCCCCTACCCGCATTTGGCATTTTCTCCTGAGATTCAACTTTTTCGGGCTTAAAGTGTCCCTCCCCCCCCTGAAAAATAGCCCTGTACGCCTATGCAATGAATACCTGGACTTGAATAAATATCTATATTATGGTCATGATATAGCTGAAGATGCTGAAAGTGACCTTAAATATCAATAATTAATTTATTCTCTATCATTCTATCTGTTTGTGAATGTGTGGGATTTGTCAACAAACGAGGGTAAGCTTCCTACTCCATGATTTCACAATTTTTCCAACATATCTCTTTCAGATACAATGAAATACATGTAATATGAGTTACTGTCACACACAAATTAGTTGTTTATTTGATATGGTTTAAATCATCTAGAGAGTTAGTATACACAGTGCTGGGTACAGTTCAAGTCAAAATGAGTTGATTAAAGGGATGTTGAACAGCTTGTTAATATTTCTTGCATTACATTACTACTTTGCTATTTATTGACAGAAGGATTTCACAGAGGATTTCCCTGACGGTATTTATTTATTGGTGTTTACGGTCACATACTTATCCACAATGGCTAATCGTGACCGTGACAGTTTTACGGGTGGGGAAGTCGGAGGACCCAGAGAGAACCACCGAGCATAGACGAGCAACTGTCAGCCCAACATTCTAATTATGTTCAAGCTCCGCCGAAGCAGGGTACCAGCCGTTGAAGACATGTGCACCATTGACATGCAGAACGCCTTAGTACATGGCATCATTGTGCCCCCATGTTGGCAACCGGGATAAAGTGCCTTGCCCAAGGACATTACGTGGGTCGTCCCAGACAGGGACCAAACTCGGGATCTCTATCATAGAAGTCAAACAGTCTGTCACTGAGAAAATGTGCTTTCTTTCCTGGCGGTATTCATATTTGTACGGCCAAACTTGGGTTGGATAACACGGAACACCAAAACATATAACACAAAATTTGTTCCCCATTGATTTTTGAAAGCAGTTATGGAAAGTTCAAAGAGCTCTTTCCTTTCTGTTTTTGGACAAGTGAGTATTCACTCAGTCATTTTGTGCAGACAGAGCTATTTTTAAGTGACCAAAGCACATGTTTCTTCAAGTCCCAGAACATAACTAAAGCCGGATTTATTGATTAAACATCTCTGCATATAGCAAAGCAAAGTGTCTCAAATTAACCCATTCCAAAATGATAGTAGAGAGTAACCAAAGATGGATAATTTAGGTATTTCCAAATGGTACTCTTATTCTCGCTCTCATTGTGCTTGAGGGTTAAATCTTTGATTGAAAAGATATACCAATCTTACTCAGAGAAGATGAGTACAGTATTTATTAGGGTTTAATGACACATTAACAGCCAAGGTCATATTATGTCGGTGACAGTTGTATGGGTGGCGCAAGCCGGAGTACCCAGAGAGAACCACCGAGCAATGACGAGCAGCTGCCAGCTCCCCAACATAGTGCCTCCGCATTGTAACACAGGCAGGGTTAGATTGGTTGAAGACATGCGCACCATCTACGTGCAGTATGCCTTAGTACACAGCGTCTAGACCAGTGAAGGCAGATGCAAGAAATCTTCAGAAGTTGTTCTACTATCCCTGCTCGACAGAACAGTATCTTTGTCAAGTGGCGTGACCGCGTGGGAACAACTTGTATCACGTGGTAACTGCGGGGACGATTCGTCCCTACTCTATTCCCAATGAAATGCCGTTTCCATTCACTATTTACCTATCACCGGTCGAGTTTGGCATTATTTCTGTCTATTTGATGAACTGTCCAGCTTTAAATATTTGCACATTCATATGGGACAGAAAGTTTTGACTTAAACTGCTTATTTTAGACCCTCCTGGCAGAAACCAACAACTCGATCCGGTGGAGAATTTATTTATTTATTTATTGGTGGTTAAGGTCACATATTTATGCACACTGGCTAATCATGACGGCAACAGTTTTACTGGCGGAGGAAGCCGGAGTACCCGGAGAGAACCACAGAGCAACTGTCAGCTCCCCAACATACGAACTCCACACAAGCAGGGTTAGCATTGGTTGAAGACAAGTGCACGATCGACGTGCAGTACGCCTTAGTACACAAAGCCACCGTGCCCACACGCGGGCAGTGGAGATGAAGTGTCTTGCCCAAGGACACAACGCTGTTGCCGCAGGTGGGATTATCCGGTGGAGAAAAAGCCGTCATCTGGCTAATTTAACATTCAAATTGAACAGTTACAATGTCGGATATACTCCAATTATGTCCCGACCATGCAAGGCAGCAACTTGAAATTCTCAGAATGTTTTCTGCTGTCCCTGCCTGACAGTTTAGTATCTTTGTCAAGTGCCGCGCGTGGAAATACCGTGGATCGGATGGAAACCGAGGGCACGATTCGTCCCTACTTTATTCTCAATTCAACGACTTTTCCATTCATTATTTACATGTCACCGGCTGAGTTAGGCATTATATCTGTCTATTTGATGAACTTTTCAACGTTAACTATTTGCGGCTTCATGAAGTACCACCAAAAGGCCACTGCACGGTTACCAATATATTCAGGGATTGATTTTACGAAAATAACAATTATTCCGACTATATCCACATGGGAACTCCTAAATATGCCAAGGGTTAAACTATTGATAATAACGTATAAAACAGAAGTTGTCATGCTATGCTTGCTGCATGCAGGAATAGAAAACATTCAGCGCTCAATGAATTAGAAATGGAGTAAATTGTCACTTAAACCTTCGGAATTCTGAAAAAAATGAGAGTTTTTTTTCGACACGTAGTGTCTGTTTCTCGGGTGGATAAGTAGTCTGTACTTGTACAAGTGATTATTCGATCCGTCCGAGCGTCGGAATGCTGCGAATGTTGCCCAGAACAACACGAATTATGTGTGTTTGGTCAACACATTCAAGCACTACACTTTTGCAAACTAGGGGAGATAATTAATAGACAGAGCAATTTCTCATCAATTTGGCTCGATTGAACAGATGAACTTCCAACTATCCTGTTTGTATACAGGGCAAACCATTGCCCAAAGCCGTGGCTCTTTTCCCTGAATGGTGTCACATGCACATAGCAAGCCCCTGATCTGTCACAAAACATCATAGCAACATAAAAATAGGCTGTTGTCTTCTCCAGAATCTCATTGATATGTGCTGCCTTATAATACACGAACCATAATGCTTAATGGATCTCCATAAATTCAGAAGGAGGCATTGTCTCCGTTTGCAGCCCTGAGCATCATATATTTTTTCCTATACAATTTATTGGTTAAGTCAGCTAAGTTTTTTTTTTCATCGTTTGGTCCGACTTTTGTCAGAGAGACGACGGACGGCATACATAGTGAAGGTCATGGAATTTTTCAAGATGAAAAAAAAAACCCAAAATTATTTGCCCATTTTTCAATACCTTTTCACATTTACGGTCAACTTGCGAGTATATAATGGCTCAAATGGGAAAGTCGAGTTTTTCGACGCAATCACTACAAGTAGAAATCAGATTAGATACACGCCCAGCATCCCCACTCGATGCATGAGAATCAAAGCAGCGATGGGGATGGACTGCAGGCAAGTAATATTGGGCATTCGCAAGGCAACTTAGAAAGAAAAAAAGTCACCAATATTATGTCTAGACATAGTGAATATCCACAACACATATCAACACATTCAAGCACTACACTTTTGCAAACTAGGGGAGATAATTAATAGACAGAGCCATTTCTCATCAATTTGGCTCGATCGAACAGCTGAACTTCCAACCTTCCAGTTTGTATACAGGACAAACCATTGCCCAAAGCCGTGGGGTCTTTTCCCTGAATGGTGTCACATGCACATAGCAACTCTCTGATCTGTCACAAAACATCATAGCAACATAAAAATAGGCTGTTGTCTTTTCCAGAATCTCATTGATATGTGCTGCCTTATAATACACAAACCATAATGCTTAATGGACCTCCATAAATTCAGAAGGAGGCATTGTCTCCGTTTGCAGCCCTGAACATCATATATTTTTTCCTATACAATTTATTGGTTAAGTCAGCTAAGTTTTTTTTTTTCATCGTTTGGTCCGACTTTTGTCAGAGAGACGGCGGATGGCTGTGGCATAGCAGGGTTAAGTACCCCGGAAAAATGATCGTCTAGTGGATATGGGTTAGGACTACAATCGTGGCAAGTGGCCACAGGACAATTTAACTGTTCAGTCTAGGAGGCAACCAGTTCTGTGGAGTCTGCAACAATTCTTGATACTGCAGCCGCAGCGAAAGGGTGAATTCAAAACACATAAAAGTTACTTACAGTTTTCTATGTTTATTCACTAAACCCTAAATAAAGTTCCTACAATTTAAACTTGTAAAGAAATATTCTCTCTCTGGTAAATTTCTAAAATATATATCAGATACGAAATGAGACTAAGTCGAAATTATCGCATCGCTCTCATCGCGTCCTGTGTCTGGAACTGTTGTCTGGCCTGGCAGCGTTCGGCGGCGTCCTTCCACGAGATAGGAGAGTGACTTCTTGTACGACGGAAGACCAAAGAGAGAAGTGAAGTCTCGGGTGATTCCGTTGGTTTAAATACAGTTTGATTCGTGCTTACTCGGGCAGATCTTGTTTCAATTGACGTCATAAAACACCACAGAACACCACTTATACCCCAAGATGGCGGAGAGGCATTTCTTAACCCCTTACTTCAATTCCGGGATAGTAGGGCATCCTGTGGGTATCCTATGCTAAGAGTATGCGTTCTCGCATTTAAAAGGACATTGGCATTTGGTAGGTGTACAATTTCAAAACCAACAGTACCGCCTAGCGAACGTGCTAGATTGCACAGTTCTCAGAGCTGAAAGTGATACTGGGTGTGTTGAGGTTAGGTCGGGTCAGTATACAATGCTAAAATCTGTCAAAAGCATTCTGATGGGGTTATTATAGGTTAGGCTTTTACTAGCTAATATGCCAGTCATAATTGCAAATTCTGTCGAAAACACCTTAGTAAGGTTACTTTAGGTCAGACTATTGTCTAATTTCGTGTCTCGTGCTCCACTTCTATAGTAAGTGTACAGAGTACTTTTTAGGTCAGTTGCACTGATGTTATGCAATGCAAATATACTAGGAATATGAATAAAATTACATAACTTGTGCCTGAAAACAGCGTTTACTTATTAAAGTTTATACAACAGAGAATTATTACCAAGTATGACTTGGCCACTCTGATTAACACATTAACACTTCGGGAACCAAGACTCCCAAGTGCAATCATATGACTCCGATGCACCCCATGGAGGTTAACCCGATGCGCTCCGTGGAGGGCATTTCGTTACAATCCTCCCAACCAAGACGCGAGGTCCGGTAAACTTTTATCGGAGCTCGAGTCTGGATCAGAGGAATTCCAGAATTGACTATAGGGACCTGGATGACTGGCTGACCTGACCCATGGAATCAGGATGACCAATCACATGCGGTGACCAGGATGCTATCGGCATCACGGTCAACACTGCGATGGGAATCCATGACCAGGATCAGACACTACCGGTTTAGGAGGAAATGCTCTACATGGATTACTCCTTAATTGTTTTGACAATACCGGAATGCCTCCAGACACAGGAATCACCTTTTCTCTTCAGGCATTACATTCTCAATTACTCCAATAATCCTAAACAAAAAATAAAATTCACCTGATTCTATTAGTGGGGAAAAACTGATAATTAAAGGCCGTAAAATCGAAGCTATGCTTCTTCAAAGCGGTTCCCCATAGGAGGTCAAAACGACACAGAGGACAACTTTGTTTTTGCTGCATCCAAGTCAACCCACAGTAGAGATGTACTATCTGAGTACATTGCGGACAACGATATGCTTCACGGGGCCCAACAATGTCCACCAAGCATATCGCACATTGTCTCCCATCTCCATCAACTAAATTTTGTCTGGCTTGAAAGATTCGAAGGCTTGCATACAATTCAAGCGAGGATTGCAAGACTTGATGACTGTATTGTGCATTCTCCCATTCATAAGTATGTTCCACCTGCACATGATGGAAAGTTTCACCAATGATCATTCGATATTCGCGGGGTAAATCAGGTATGGAGATTTGACTATATTCACTAGGGCGAAATGGACGGACCGGAGTAGATGTGATGAATGTATCGATCCCATTCTCCGATTCATAAGGAATTCGTTGATCATAATATGTTCCGTCCCACCGTGGGTCATTCCAATAACGAATAACACTTATACGGCTTGATTGTGCTGCCTCTCGAGGGGTTGCTAATCGAGCCATATGTTCGATTACCACTATGTGAGGCATCACCAGTTCGCTTCCTACTTCCGTTGTATGGAGACAATACCGGTACAAAACTTGAGTTCGAATCAATTCTAAGTGACCGGTGACTTCGTTTAACTGTACCACATCCCACACACGGATTTTACGTTGAAAAGCGGAAGCTCCATTGTGAAAGATCATAGGTACAGGAATACGAAATCTCTGTGTCCAGTACTCTAATTGCTCCGGAAGAAAATCTTCTGAAGTTGGGTTAACTATACGGTATGCAAATGCAGTGGCCATTTTTCAAGGATCTAATATTACTGGTATGACTAACTAAAAACTTTTTCAACTATAAAAGATAAAAGAAAACTGACTACAAAACAATTAGATATCAAGTGCAATAAACAAAATAAATGTGACTGACTATTACTCATGAAAATAACAAAAACTATTTTACACTATGCTACAGCTGTGCCGTATGAACAATTCTACTTTCCCCGTTAACGGTTCTTCGTTAGTTTTTAGTCTGTTGTCGCTAGTGACGAAACTAGGAGTCACGTCTAGAATGTCACTATGTAATTTTGATTGAAAATAACTTTTTCGTTTACGTCACTTGGAATACTTTTGTTGTTTGTGAAATAAGAAAATTATACAAGGACGTCTAAAGATGACAACAGTGCCCGACGGCACGCAGCTGTAGAGGTCGCCTTCTCAACTTCTGTCATTAAAACTCAAAACTCATGTGGGTTCATTTCAGCTGGTACTGGAAGCTTCGGCTTGTTACCAATGCCCCACCTCATGGGTGCACGGCAGTGCGGGCAAGAAGCTTGCTCAGGAGCACCTGCTTTTGATCTGGCCCATGCAATACCACAGGAGTAGTGGATTTGTTGTTTACATTGGCCACATTCAAATAAATCCTGCCAAGTTTTCGAAATTTCTGTTAAGCAAATACAGCAAGGGTCTCCAAGACCCTTATAATGAGTCTGTACCTCCAGTGTCTCATTATATTTGATAATTTGGTTGCGTAAACTAAAGCGTTGTAATCGTCTTCCTTCGTGTCAGATAAAAGCTTCACGAAGGAGGCGATACTGTTTCTGTTGTTTCTCCAATTCATAAGTTTTCTGTACGTTACCAGGAGGAAAGAATCGTGCAGGGTGCATTTGGTGCTGATAAAATCCAAATGAATCATCAGCATCTTCACTGGCGGGATATGTACTACCAGGGAAGATCTCATGACTCCTGAATGGTCGGACCAAGCCAGGATTGGCTATTAGGTCCAGTTCAGCATCCAATTGATTTCGTCCATGGTCATAATATTGGCCATTCCAACAGGGGTCATTGACACAATGAATGACCTCGTCAGGACTGGGACCAGTGACCTCATGGGGTTCAACTTCTACTGGGAACTCCGGCAAGTACAAAAGATGGGGAAATATTACTTTTCTTTCCTCAGAGAGATAAAAACGATAGCCAAGTTGGTGTTGCATTATCTCTGTCTGGCCATTGGCAGGATTATAATGTCTTGTGTTCCATATACGAATATACCTTAGGCAACGACATCTCCATAAATTTTTTCGAAAAATACACAATGATCATTACAAGGAGGAACTGCATGTTGGAAGGCCTCGCGTTTATGTAAATCAAACATTGCCTGCACCTCGGCGAATTCTTCAAATTCGAAAGTATTTACTGAAGCCATTCCAACAGCAAAATAATCAATACAAAATAAAATATATACGATTATATTTAAAACAAAAAACCACTATGTATGTCCCAATAGAATTACGTATAATACACTAAAATGTACACTTGATAGTTCGCTCCCCTGGGTTCGTCTGTAACTTGGTGCACTCAACCAACACTCTTTCCACCAACTTTCAAATTTGTTTGCCTTGATACTGGAGTCCTGTGTGTAACTTATCTAATACACTCCAGGAACTCCGAATTGATAATAACTGGTTACACTGTAGGACAGAATTACTAACTTCTTGGAAAAATTTTTGACTAGTAAACAAGACAAACACAGATGACCCGTAATCGTCATGTATCAGGTTTCCAATGAAGGATTATACATAAATTGGGAAACCAGATTCATGAAAATCTTATATACATGTATTAGTCTGATTAGACTTTTCTGCTTGTTGCTGCTTATAATAATACAGTTCTCAATCTTCACTTTGAAGGTTTTCATTTTGTGTTGGCAACTGATAATGCTGATACACAGTATTTGGGCCTGTTCGGTAGTCAAACGTTGACCCTGTGAAATGTCCAACATAATCTGGGTGGTATTGATGATAGACAACAAAGGGTTGAAAACTCCTTGGTCGTCCATCTGAGTGATATCGTGCTCGTCTTCGACGACTAAAGTCACGATACCTTGCACAGAAGGGAGTAAACTCTGCTACATTTCTTGGCATGTGAAATCTATGATGTACACTGCTGGTGGTAGCCACCCGGTGACTATAATACCACAGAGGTTCACTTATCTCACCCTGCTCATTGATTCTTGGATATTGTAAATCAGGGCAATTGTATATCACTAAATATCTAGACCTATTTGCAAAAGTTAAATGAGTATTGATAGCACTGTCATAATAATATATTAACTCTCGCTCAACCTCTATATATAGTATATTCAAATCAAAATCAAAATATTGACATCCAAATTCATCCTCAATACTCAAGAGATCTGTATCTCTCATAAAATCTTGTTCATATGTATTGGGTCGTATGATATCTCGATCAAATTCATGAGGAGAGGCCAACGGGCGAGGTGTCCCGAAAAACTCGCTCCTTGCCCACTCCCACGGTCTCGGTCGAATATCAATTATAGGCTGCGAGACAACATTAGTAGGTAATGGAGTAAATTGTCTTGCTTCTACATCACTTAAAGGAGGGGTGTGTACTTCTAATTCAAGATCAGCTCGTGCAAGTTCGATCTGTATCACACTGATACCGGACTCTGCTGCAATAGAGTCCAGAACAGTGGTAGAATCACTAGGCAAAGAATCACTTGTAGGTGTGGTCATACTGGAAGAAGTATGTAATCTCATTGTTATATCATAAACAAACCCACCGAGTCCATCTTGGTTCTCGGGGTCTCGATGAATAATTGCATCATGGGTTCTAACAGGTAATCTTGGAGGAAGAACTAACGTTTCCACGGTATCCGTAGGCGAATAAGGTGGAAGTCGTTGAAGTCGTTCAGGTGTAGATAGTAAAATGGAGTCCGTAGGAGTTTGAACACTACTTGGAGGGGTCGACAAAAGGTCGGAAGATGCAAAAGAAGATGATGGTGACGCTTCTATTGATGCCAATACAGATACACAATTATCAGATGAATTGCTACTTATACTTACGTTCATACTAGATGAATTAGTGTCTTGAAAAAGTTCTCGTGAGATGGTACTATTACTGTCAGTTCCAGTACTAACTGTACTTGAAGTTTCATCATCATATAAATTGTCACGATCATTATAATAACTCTGGTAATCAGGGAAATCATCGATCCCACTCTCAACACTAGAATCAGATTCTGCCATTTGTACACTGATCACTGAAACAAAAACACAGTGTGTGAACTACTGTTTTTCAGTTTCTTTGTCTATATCCAACATAGTTATGTGGCCATTAGCAGAATCCACGTCATGTTGTACACGGGGATATATTGATTTCCTATTAGGTTGAGGAGAAGGTCTAAAGTTTTGAACAGCTTTTCTCATCATGTCTCTAATACTCTTAGGAGGTTGTTGGTGTTGTTGTTGTGCTCTAGTTGGATCAGCAGGAGCTGAAGGCTGTGGTCTAGGTCCCATACCAGTATAGATTTCATCATCGGCAAATGCAAAATTAGACATTTCACTATCATCAACAGCAGAAAAAGTTGGTTTACTTTTACGGTTTCTTAACCACTTGTATATCTGTTTGTGTCTATCGGCTTGATAGCACTTCCAAAGCAGATATAATCCTATTATTAATGCAACAGTCGCGAGAGCATAAGCCCACTTAGGGACTTCAAATGATTCCGTCATTTGTAAATTTAGCGAGTCAAGTTCCTGAATTAAGTCATCCATGGGTAAGTCATCTAAGTGTTCTATTCCTTTCAGTATCGTAAATGTCGATATGTTCACTCTCTCTATGACAGGTTTCCACATCTGTCGTTGTAACAACGAGAAATTTGGTAACACCGTCTTTGTAACAATCCGAAAAGTAGAATTATCCCTTTTAAGGAAATAACTCGGCAACATTAATTGACCGCTCGATGCCATACATAAGGGTTTTAATTCCAAAATTCCAATTGGCGGAAGAATCCGTTTCGGTTTCGGATTTCTTCATTTTGGACACGTAATTGAGAATCGTAGTGGGACATCTGTCGTGATGTACCACATTCCTTCATCGATTCTAGTACTGAACGGAAGGTCGATATTCAATCGAACTTCCGTTTGACATAAGTTTGGTATCTCTAGTTTCATGTTTAGAAACAAAGCTAACATACAACTTGTCGTCGTATGTATCATTCGTACGGCACCTACTAAAGGACAAAACAACTTATTGTTATCTACACATTGGTCATGTCCTATTTCTGGGACATACTTCGTCCTTTCTTTATTAATAATTAATATGTCAGATTCAAGAGTATATATTGCTACTAATTTATTTGCAACTCGCGACGCATTCTTGGTTACATTGACAAAGGGTACAGGCAAAGCCTGCACCTTGAACACTTCAAATTGCAAGTTCAAATTACGTAAGGGGATCTTCATGAAGATCACCAATTTATCGTCGTCATAAATGGCAGCTGTCGTAAGCAAATGATAATATTGCCATAATTCTGTCATTAGATCTAGCGGCAACATGGACTTATCATCTAATTGAACTTGAATACTCATTAATACTGAGGTCAATAGTGAAGGATCCACTATTTTTGGTGATAACTTCTTATCGGCTAGAATATCCATTTGATCATGTAATCCCCGTAGAGTGGTTTCTGCGGCGATTGTCATTGATTCCAATCAACTCATTACAAACTCAAGCAGATGATAAGCATGAGTGAAATGTTCAAGATATAATATTCGATCTTCATGATTCTGAACTACTTGATTTACTCGACCTTGAAATAACATCAATTCGCGCGACATATTTAACATAAATTCTCTATTTTTCAGAATCGCTTCATGATTCATCTTAATGAAGGTTAAACTTTGTTTTTGAATATGTTGAATCATTGCTTGATTAGTACTTACACGTCTTAAATTTTCTGCTATCCCATCTAAATCTGACTGGGATACAGTTCCGAAGAGAAAACTCAATCCTTCACCTACAAAGTCGAACAAACCTCGTTTCTTCCGAGATGAGATTATTGTATGGCCATGTAATCTGCAGTAATCATTCAGATCCTCTTTTACTCATTTAACATGATTATTTAGGTATCTGATCTCCTGGTATATATCCATTATGATCGATTGTAATGCAACGGCAAGAGTAAAGTTTTCACCATTTACTTCTACAAAGGTTTGTCGAAAAGCTATGGTTGTAGCATTATACAAACCATCGGTATATTTCATACTTCGGTCAAGTCTACGCACATATTGTATAAAAGGTTGAAGTTCATAAACAAACATTGTACTCCAATCACTAGTTACCATATTTACTTCTTTTACTTTCTTAAAAATCACATTGTTTCTAATAATAGTATGTCCATCTATTATTGTAGTCAAAAGACCAACTAATAACATCCAACGCAACATCTTGCTCCTACAATGAGAAAGGAAGCAAGAGTTAGCGCAATGAGTAATAAGCGATACAAGTACTTTCACTCTGACGATTCACTTCCCGGGTGTAAAAGGTCAGAAAGTTATTCTAACTACACGAAATCTCAGTCAGTTCGCGAGGCTGACAAGATTTATAGTTTCGTTCCACACAAATCATAAGTCAATACAATTTTGTTACTCATTTTACACTTTCTCTTGTCTCTCTCAAACTTAAGGAGAGGCATCTGCCATTATGTGTTACGTTTAGTTATCATTAGTCCTGTGGTAACATTTAATCACTAGTACTCCAGGTAGAGGGTACCATAATTGCACCTAATTCTAATTTCTCACCTGGTTCTTTAATCTTATTATGATCTCTTAACACAGCTAGTATACAAGAGATCATCTCAGTTATATCTTTACTTGATTGTTTTGGTTGAGGCCCACTACGGTGGCCTTTTTCTTCAGTTATTTGCAATTGATCAACTTCCATCGTTGAATCATTTACTCGATCATTTTGATCACCAGCAATGAATCGTGATGGCAACCGATCAGCTGAAGGAGCTTGTAGCTCTTTCATATGTTTCTTGTAATCTCGTACCTGTTGTACTTGTTGTCTTAATTCTGCTAATGGAACACCATCTTCTTCTGAAGAAGAATGTTCTTGTCTTTGTCTTTTATTCTTAATGAATGACGTTAAGGGGTGTTTTTCTTGAATCCCTTGCATATCGTCATCTTCATCACTATCATTACTGTCACTACTGTTACTGTCTTCAGTAGTTGACTGTTCTGACGGGGCAGCGTAACGTTGTATTCATCGCGCTCTGACAGGTTGGACAGGTTGAGGCACCTCCCATTCTTGAGGCGCTTTACTAAGTCTTTCTCCATGACATTTAATTATTCTGCAAGTTAATTGATCTTGTATCTTGTAACTCACTGGACCTGTTCTCTCAATGACTCGAAATGGGTAGTCCCATTTCGATTCTAATTTTCCTTTAGATTTTCCTGAGGAGTATAAAACAGGATCACCTACTTCAAAGGTGATATCCTTTGCTGTCATATCATGTAATCTTTGTTGCTTTAATACTCATTTCTTTTGTGCAGCTTGTTGTTTTCTAAATGCTTTATGTTGTTCCTGAATGGCTATCTTATGAGGTTCTTCACCTACATATTTTTCTCGAGGTTTAAGTATGTTGTCGAGTGGTAAAACCACATCTCTACCATACACCAGATAAAATGGAGAGAATCCAGAGGATTCACTGCCATTAAACCTGATGGCTGCCATAGCTTGGTTCAGGAATAAATCCCAAGTTTCTAATTCTTCTTGAGCTAGTTTTGCTAAGATGTCATTCAGCGTTCTATGTAGCCTCTCCACCTTCCCATTAGATTGTGGATGGAAGTAGGAAGTGGTTACATGATGTATCTTGAAATAGTCAGTTAAATATTTCATCACTGCATTTACATTTTCAGATCCATTGTCTGTTAATATTTCTAAAGGACATCCAAATCTTTTTATCAGGCACTGGAAATGCTTCAGGCCAGCCAGAATAAATATCTATGAAGGTCACAATATATTTGTTTCCTGATAAAGTTTCAGGGTGTGGACCACTCATATCCAATGCTATTTTAGCAAAAGGGTATGGGGGTCTATCAGTCTCTTGCAATGGCAAAGTGTGAGCTCTGGTGTTACGAGCTCGACACACTAGACAATTTTCTACATGTTTATAAATATGTTTATATAAATCTTTCCAATAATATTTTCTACTGATATTATTGTACACTTTGTCTATACCAAGGTGACCTAATTCGTCATGGTATTGCTTCAACACATCTGCATGTAATTGTTCGGGTATGCACAAGCGTACCCATGGGTTATCGTCAACTGTACTGATGTAATATAATACTCCCTCAATCATGAGGTATCTACTACTAATGTGTGCAGGGGTATTGTTACCTTGATACTTCTTAATGATTTCTACAATCTTTTCATCTTTCTGTTGCTCTACCTTCATGTCCAAATCTTTGTAATTAATTGCTTGTGGTTCGGGCGGAACCTGAGGTTCATCTGTGATGACATGTACATATCTTTGAGGATCAAATTTGTTACTATTGATAATACCAATTTGTAATGCTTTCTGGTTTTCCACATTATCCATCTCATACCCGGGGTCAGCATTTGCAATTCCTTCAGGTAAACGAGAAAGTAGGTCAGCACATGTATTCTTTCTACCTGGTAAATATTCAATCTTACAATTGTAGCTAGCTATCTTTAATGCCCAGCATTGTACTTTGGCATTGTTTTGTGGACTTTTCAACAAATACTGCAAGGGGGCGTGGTCTGTCTTAATAACAAACTCTGCTCCCTGCAGGTAGTTATTGAATTTATCCAATGCATATGAGATAGCGAAAGCTTCTTTCTCAAATGTCGACCATTTCTGTTGGGTTTCACCCAATTTATGAGAGAGGAAGACAATGGGTTTTTCATCAGGTACTCCAGGTAGTTGACCTGTTTCGTCATCACATGGTTGTGCCAAAACCGCTCCGACACAGCGGCCACTGGCATCTGTGTAAAGCACGTAAGGCTTTCTGGGATTTGGATATGACAAATGAGCAACTTGAGTTAAATGATCTTTCAACTCTTGAAAGGCTTTTTGATGTGTATCACGCCAATGAAATCTTGCATATTTCTTTGTCAATTCTAATAATGGTTGAGCAATTTCACTGAACCGAGGAATAAATCTACGGTAGTATGAAGTCATGCCCATAAAAGATCTCACTTCCGTTACCGTTTTCGGCAGATTTAATTTTTGAATGACCTCGACCTTCGAAGTCTCAGGTTTAATTCCATCTTTACTAATTACAAAACCAAGATAAGATGTTTCAGATTGAAAGAAGGAACACTTCTTAGCTTTTAGCTTCAGTTTATGTTTTCTTAGTCGACCAAACACTTGTTTAATGTGGTCGATATGAGATTTTATGTCACGGCTGAAAATCAAAATATCGTCAAGGTAGGCCAGAGAAAAATCCTCTAGGCCCTCCAAGACGCTTGTCATGAGGGATTGATACACCGAGGGCACGTTCACGAGTCCAAACGCCATTACATTGAACTCATAAAGGCCCTTATGGCAAACAAAGGCCGTTTTTGGTCTGTCTTCTTCATCCATCTTGACTTGCCAGTAACCCGACTTCATGTCAAGGGTGGTGAAGTATTGACACCCATTCAATAAAGTAAAGATGTCGTCAATCAATGGAAGCGGCCAGTTCGTAACTTTCGTTACTTCATTGAGCTTGTGGAAATCAACGCAGAAGCATTTCGAGCCGGCTTTCTTGTCCACGAGCAGGCACGGAAAACTCCATGCACTATTTGACCTTTGGATAATTCCGGATTGAAGCATTTCTTTAAGTGCTTCATCCATAATTTTTCTCTTAAGTAATGGAACTCTATATGCTCTACTTTTTATTGGTGGCGCATCACCTGTGTCGATGCGCATCTTAACTGTATCTGTCTGAGTTAATTCTTTATCCATTTTTGCAAACAAGTCTTTATTATTATTGATGACTGGCATCAACAGGTGCCATTTGTCCTCAGGCACCTGTATGTCAGCATCTGTGATCTGGTCTTCAGGTATATGTTGAGTTAAGATCTGATTAATTTCTAAGACTTTTTCTTCCTGTTCTATTGGCTCAAGTTTTCCAATCAAACATCCCCTTTTCAAGGTGTAATGCTTGTTGGTACTGTTTACCAACAGTACAGGTATGGTTTCATTTCCATTAGTGACTATACTGTTACTAACTAAGAGGCCAGGCTGTTCAGCCACATGACCTTTAGTCAGTCCATGATGTTCTAAGTATTTTGTGTCAAAGACAGATTTTGCACCGGAAGCTTTTGCTGTACACAAACAAGTAGACTGTGGTTTAAGTTCCACCTGATTAATCAGTCGAGTAAGACAACTCACCTGTATATCTTGAACAATGGGTACATAGTGACCATCTAATCTCAATTTATGAAATTCCCAATATAAATTAACTCGATTGCCCCTAATCCAATCCATTCCTAATAACATACTTCGATTCAATTCATTTATTACTAAGAACTCATGCACCTGATAAATTCCTTGAATATAAAATTCAAGTCTAACTTTTCCTCGAGGGAGAGTGTCATTCCCAGTAATACCCACAATGCGAGGCAAAGAATTTTTATCACCAACTAATTTCGGTCGGTGTTTAAGATTTTTCAAAAATTTTGTACTAATACAACTTGTCTGTGCCCCTGTATCTAATAAGGCACGTACTCGTTGTCCTTTGATGTTCACTAAGACACTATTCAAAGAAGCAGCCCCATAATTTATGGTTACTGTTTCCGGTTGAGAATTTCTAAGTTTTTGTTGCTGTTGTTCCCCATTTGGGTAATCATTATTGTTTACTAAGTTATTTCCCTTGGTATCCATAGAGTGTTTCACTTTCTGTTGACATGGGTTTTTCCAATTACTTCCCCTTGGGTTTTTCCTGTTTTGTAGTTTTGGGTTTTTCCCAAGTGATTTCTCTTGGCTCCTTATTCCTGGATTCCTATTTCCTGATTCACATACTTCCTGTTTCTGTTGATTTATTTCAATACAACCCTGCTTACCTGGTTGATTATAATCACAAGACTTTTTCATAGTTTGATTTTCATAAGCATTTTTCATATAAATCATAATATCAGGGTCTACATCTACATTGTGTTTCTCTTTTAATTGTTTAGGAGTAAAGTTTTGTAGAACTCTCACATAAACATCTGCACACTTCTGTTTAGGTACACCATATATCCCGCTACTGATGAGTGGGATGGCTATGTTTACAAAATTTTCCCTGTCACATACCTGCAATACTTTTTGTACAGTACTGTATAAAATATTGAGACATTTATTTTTATCACTGTAATCATTCCAGCGTGGTCCCACAGCATGTATCACTTTTAAACATGGCAACATTCCACAAGTGGTAGTCATATTCTCACCTACTGGAAGATTTCTATGCTGTTGAATATATTGTTGACATTCTTGTTCAAGGGCTGGACCAGCTCCAAGAGCTATAGCTCTAGCAACACCTCCGCCATGGGTTAATTGGCTATTAGCCGCATTCACCATAGCGTCAGTAGCTACCTGGGTTATTCCAGTCCTGTATACTTTTATTTCCAGACCACTGGTGGTCTGATAGCTGAAACAATTTTGTGAAGTACATTTTGCTTGATGACTGTCCCTTGCAGGGCAGCCATTTTGTGAGTTGGCCTTGAGTTTCTTAGGCCTACCAGTCCGAGGAATGGTTGTGAATTTCACTGTACAATTTTTCCTGTTATGTGTGGTCTGACCACACCTTGTGCATTGAATGAATTTACTTTTCACTGGAGGAGAATCATTTTTGGTTCTCCTTGTTTGAGACTGAGTACTTGGCTTTATATTACATGTGTTATTACCCGTATTTTCACCTGTCTTATTATTTACATTTTTATTTTTACAGTTATTCATACATTCATTTTGTACATTAATTTTCACGTCTCCCTGGTGATTTCCATTTTCACTTCTGTTGGGAGCATGTGACTTCTCATTAACTCTGCTCATTGCCCCATATGGGCAGAGTTCCCTTCGTTTAAATTGACTCGGCAATCGCGAGTGAAGTGGTTTGGCTTCCCACAGCGAAAGCAGCAAAAGGTCGCTCCTGGTGACCCTTCACCTGCTGGCTGAATATCAAGTGTTCTCACTTGCTTGGTCAAGTTAACGCGGCAATCGCGTTTCACGTGGCCAATGCGGTTACAACGATTGCAAACCGGTCGTGAAAATCGTGTCGGTTTCTGATATCTATTGTAATTTTGTCCTCCCCTATTTCGGTATTGATTATTGTATTTATTTTTGTTCTGATTCTGATATGGAGGTCGCGCATAACCTCCACTGTAATTTTTCGTTAAAATATTCACCTTATGGCGTCGGCGCGCCACACCTATGTCCATGGGAGTCTCGTCTCTCGTCTCCAAAGGGAGATCTACAGGTTCTTCCTGTTCGTCGATGGGATCACGAAATACAGGGTCCCGATAGCGCTCATATTCTTCATATTGTCGGTCAAATGCCTTCCCAAAGGGCGCTTTTCCTTTGGCGGCTTCAGAGCGGGCGCGAAATTTGATTTTCGCGGCATTTTCAAATAATGCTTGACTAACAGCGTTTTCTAGCTTTTGGGCATGCGACGGATTAGTTTCATCCGAACATCGTTGTCATACAACCCATCACAAAAGTAATCTGAGAGATTTTTCTGGATGGTGGGGTTATCAATTTCCTGATCAAAGGCATCTTTTGCAAGATCAAGCAGTTGCTCGGCATATGAGACAAGAGTTTGATTTTTCCCTTGTCGCATATGGCGCAACTGATTGGTGGCCATGGAGTTATCCATAGTGGCGCTATAACGACTTTTCAGTTCGCCATACAGTTCGGACCAGGGCATTTCAGGAGTTTTCTTCATTGTTCTTAAAATAAAATCAGCAACTACAAAGTCACTGGTTTGGGCGGCGATTTTAGGTCGTCGCTTCTCTTCTATATCATTTGTCTCACAGAAAAGGTCAAGAGATTTAATCCAACCCCGAAAATTCAGGGGGTTCCCATCAAATTTTTTAATATGGGAATGAATAGACTGGGCCTGAGTAGCGTTAGCAGTCTTTGCATTACTCTTTTTACTTTGGCGCACGGTTTCATGCAGGTCGATTATGGCAGAAGACGTGGGGTCCTTGGCTTTCTTTTCAGCTTCTGCCAATTGTTCTTTTTACTCTCTGTAGTTTTGCTTGGGCACCGGCCTTGTCAGTAGCTAACTGTAATTCTAAATCAGCTTTCTGCTGTACTAATTCTGCTTTAACCTGGGCGAGGGCTGTCTGCGTTTGTTGAAGGGTTTGTTGTGAGGCAGCATGCTGCTGCGACAAGCTCTGAGCTTGAGTGCTCATTTCACTAATTTGCAGCTCATACTGACCCACAAGACCTTCCCTTTCCTGTTTCACTTGAGTAATTTCATCGATTAACCATTGCTCTCTGTCCGTCAACGGCGTAGTCATTTTTAATGAGTTTTATTACTATGAAAAATAATTTACAATTTACTTTTTCTGCTGTTAATGAACGTAAAATGAAGAAAATTGCACCTACCTTGCTAGCACTATAACTGTTGAAACACACGCGGTTGTCTTTTCAGAATTAACTGGAATTCCTCGAGATTTTTCACAGTTCCCTGAGTTTCCGTTTTTCTCTGATGTTCAGTCAAAAGTTCGATATATCTGATGAGCAACGCTCGGTGCGACCAGTCGAGCGTAGTTTGGATGTGATAGCAATTGGCGGTCGGCGTCAGTGTAAATAATGGCACGTTGGACATGCAACCAGTTCCACCATGGAGTTGTACCAGTTTTGGATTCAGAGGGCGCTATCTGCGTCTGCTGCCTTACAAATTTCAGCTGCCAGGCGTTCAATTTACCAGTAAAATTAAGGGATGTCTGTCCCTCATAAATATTTAGCAAAAAGTTCTCACAAGTTCACTGAGCTTCCCAGCGGCAACGTTTTGGGTCCGTTTCGGCTTCACTGGGTCCGTTAGGGTTAATAAATGTTTCTAGAATGTTCACCCGATCGTTTCAAGAGAGTTAGAAGTCAGAGTCTACATCCTGACGAACGGCACCATATAAACTGGCCTGTGGCATAGCAGGGTTAAGTACCCCGGAAAAATGATCGTCTAGTGGATATGGGTTAGGACTACAATCGTGGCAAGTGGCCACAGGACAATTTAACTGTTCAGTCTAGGAGGCAACCAGTTCTGTGGAGTCTGCAACAATTCTTGATACTGCAGCCGCAGCGAAAGGGTGAATTCAAAACACATAAAAGTTACTTACAGTTTTCTATGTTTATTCACTAAACCCTAAATAAAGTTCCTACAATTTAAACTTGTAAAGAAATATTCTCTCTCTGGTAAATTTCTAAAATATATATCAGATACGAAATGAGACTAAGTCGAAATTATCGCATCGCTCTCATCGCGTCCTGTGTCTGGAACTGTTGTCTGGCCTGGCAGCGTTCGGCGGCGTCCTTCCACGAGATAGGAGAGTGACTTCTTGTACGACGGAAGACCAAAGAGAGAAGTGAAGTCTCGGGTGATTCCGTTGGTTTAAATACAGTTTGATTCGTGCTTACTCGGGCAGATCTTGTTTCAATTGACGTCATAAAACACCACAGAACACCACTTATACCCCAAGAGGGCGGAGAGGCATTTCTCAACCCCTTACGTCCATTCGGGATAGTAGGGCATCCTGTGGGTATCCTATGCTAAGAGTATGCATTCTCGCATTTAAAAGGACATTGGCATTTGGTGGGTGTACAATTTCAAAACCGACAGTACCGCCTAGCGAACGTGCTAGATTGCACAATTCTCAGAGCTGAAAGTGATACTGGGTGTGTTGAGGTTAGGTCGGGTCAGTATACAATGCTAAAATCTGTCAAAAGCATTCTGATGGGGTTATTATAGGTTAGGCTTTTACTAGCTAATATGCCAGTCATAATTGCAAATTCTGTCGAAAACACCTTAGTAAGGTTACTTTAGGTCAGACTATTGTCTAATTTTGTGTCTCGTGCTCCACTTCTATAGTAAGTGTACAGAGTGTTTTTTAGGTCAGTTGCACTGATGTTATGCAATGCAAATATACTAGGAATATGAATAAAATTACATAACTTGTGCCTGAAAACAGCGTTTACTTATTAAAGTTTATACAACAGAGAATTATTACCAAGTATGACTTGGCCACTCTGATTAACACATTAACACTTCGGGAACCAAGACTCCCAAGTGCAATCATATGACTCCGACGCGCCCCACGGGGGTTAACCCGACGCGCTCCGTGGAGGGCATTTCGATACAATGGCATACATAGTGTAGGTCATGGAATTTTTCAAGATGAAAAAAACCCAACACTATTTGCCCATTTTTTAATACCTTTTCACATTTACGGTCAACTTGCGAGTATACAATGGCTAAGATGGGGAAGTCGAGTTTTCGACGCAATCACTACAAGTAGAAATCAGATCAGAGAGAGTGCCTCCTTCTGAATTTATGGAGGTCTATTAAGCATTATGATTTGTGTATTATAAGGCAGCACACATCAATGAGATTCAGGAGAAGACAACAGCCTATTGTTATGTTGCTATGATGTTTTTTGACAGATCAGGGGCTTGATATGTGCATGTGACACCATTCAGGGAAAAGAACCCACGGCTTTGGGAAATGGTTTGCCCTGTGTACAAACTGGATGGTTGGAAGTTCATGTGTTCAATCGAGCCAAATTGATGAGAAATTGCTCTGTCTATTAATTATCTCCTCTAGTTTGCAAAAGTGTAGTGCTTGAATGTGTTGACCAAACACACATAATTCGTGTTGTTCTGGGCAACATTCGCAGCATTCTGAAGCCCGGACGGATCGAATAATCACTTGTACAAGTAGAGACTACTTATCCACCCGAGAAACAGACTCTATGATCGTCGCCTTCATTATATTACTCTCGAGTGTATTTTTGGGGAAAAGTCACAAGTCTACAGAGTGTGTTGAATATGCGACTTAGAAGGCGAATGGGATGAGATGTTGTCGAACACCCATATACTTTTCCGTCTTGTACCAAAGCCACATAAATGCTTTCTTTCTCTTAGTAATAGTGAGGGAAACATGTCACTGGCATCATATTGGAAACTTGGTCTTCTCTCCTCTCATAACATTATTTTGAGCGTGCATTTGGTAGACATTAAATGATTGAGTAGAAGGATATTCACTATGTCTGGACATAATATTGGTGACTTTTTTTCTTTTAAAGTTGCCTTGCGAATGCCCAGTATTACTTGCCTGCAGTCTACCCCCATCGCTGCTTTGATTCCCATGCATCGAGTGGGGATGCTGGGCGTGCATCTGATCTGATTTCTACTTGTAGTGATTGCGACGAAAAACTCGACTTTCAGATGTGAGCCATTAAATACTCGCAAGTTGACCGTAAATGTGAAAGGGTATTGAAAAATGGGAAAATAATTTTGAACTTTTTTTCATCTTGAAAAATTCCATGACCTACACTATGTATGCCGTCCGTCGTCTCTCTGACAAAAGTCGGACCAAACGATGAAAAACCACAATACAAATTGGAAGTTTGGAAGTTCATCTGTTCGATCGAGCCAAATTGATGAGAAACTGCTCTGTCTATTAATTATCTCCCCTAGTTTGAAAAAGTGTAGCGCTTGAATGTGTTGACCAAACACACATAATTCGTGTTGTTCTGGGCAACATTCGCAGCATTCCGAAGCTCGGACGGATCGAATAATCACTTGTACAAGTACAGACAACTTATCCACCCGAGAAACAGACTCTACGTTCGTCGCCTTCACTATATTACTCTCGAGTGTATTGTTGGAGAAAAGTCACAAATCTACAGAGTGTGTTGAATATGCACTTAGAAGGCGAATGGGATGAGATGTTGTCGAACACCCATATACTTTTCCGTCTTGTACTAAAGCCACATAAATGCTGTCTTTCTCTTAGTAATAGTGAGGGAAACATGAAAACATATGTTATTATTAAAAGTTTAACCCTTGGCAGATTTGAGACTTCCCATAAGGGTACTGTCGGAATAATTGTAATTTTCGCCAACTTCAAGGGCAAATTTTTCTAATTACAAAGTAATTGTTACAGTTATTTTGATATGGCTAGATGCAACAATGATTGTGGAAGAATGTTACTGTTTACTTCTTAATCTCAGATTTAACCCCCAGGCGCAATGAGGGCGAGAATATGAGTACCGTTTGAAAATGCCAAAATTAGCCATCTTTGGTTGCTTTTTTCTATCAATTTGGAAAGGGTTAATTTCAAACACTTTTCTTGTACGTATTCACAATTGACTACCGAGCATATTTGCTGTTGTATGTTTGGTTGTAAAGTTTAATCCTATCCCATTCTGGTTGCATAAAAAAGTAGGTACCTTCCAGAAAAACTCCAATTTTTCAGAATTTGGTAACTTTAGGTGGCGATTTACTTCATTCCTAATAGCTTGAGCTCTGAATTTTTTCTATAGCTGCTTGCAGCAGTCAAAGTGTGACCAATTTTGTTCTATATATTATTATTAAAAGTTTAACCCTTGGCAGATTTGAGACTTCCCATAAGGGTACTGTCGGAATAATTGTTATTTTCGCCAACGTTTACATGCACTTTTTTCAGCACTGGATCCATATTGTCTCAAAACCTTTTCCATGAGAGGATTGGGCCTTCATCCAAGATCAATTTTGCTGTTATATATTTTATTCAAAGATTTAACCTTCACCCAGTTTTCTGGCCTTGAATTTGAGTGCCCTAAAATTCTTCATAAAATTGGCTAATTTGGAGCTCACGTTTCATCCATTTTCGAAAGGAATATCGAAAAATGATTTACATGTTCGTATTTACAATTGCCTACCGAGCACACTTGCTGTTGTAAGTCTAGTTGTAAAGTTTAACCCTATGCTCGTTCTGTTTGCATAAAGATAGGTGCAGTCCAAAAAAACTATCGTTTTTCAGAATTTGGTAAGTTTAAGTGACGATTTACTCCATTCCTAATTGATTGAGCGCTGAACGTTTTCTATGGCTGTATGCAGCAGTCATAGTATGACAACTTTTGTTTTATATGTCATTAGTAAAAGTTTAACCGTTGGCAGATTCGAGACTGCCCATATGGGTACGGTAGGAATAATTTTAATTTTCATAAAATCACTGAATATTGATAAGCGTTCAGTGGTAGTTTGGAATAGAATATCCGAAAATGCTTTCGAAATTCGGATTCACAGTTCAATTCCAAGAATAGTTTCTGTTATAAGGTTGCTGTAAAGTTTAACTCCAACCCTGTCTCAAATGCATAAAAATTGGTGCTGTCGAAAAACAACTCTCATTTTTTCAGAATTCCGTAGGTTTAAATGACAATTTACTCCATTTCTAATTCATTGAGCGCTGACTGTTTTCTACTCCTGCATGCAGCAAGCATAGCATGACAACTTCTGTTTTATACGTTATTATCAATAGTTTAACCCTTGGCATATTTAGGAGTTCCCATGTGGATATAGTCGGAATAATTGTTATTTTCGTAAAATCAATCCCTGAATATATTGGTAACCGTGCAGTGGCCTTTTGGTGGTGCTACATGAAGCCGCAAATAGTTAACGTTGAAAAGTTCATCAAATAGACAGATATAATGCCTAACTCAGCCGGTGACAGGTAAATAATGAATGGAAAAGTCGTTGAATTGAGAATAAAGTAGGGACGAATCGTGCCCTCGGTTTCCACCCGATCCACGGTATTTCCACGCGCGGCACTTGACAAAGATACTAAACTGTCAGGCAGGGACAGCAGAAAACATTCTGAGAATTTCAAGTTGCTGCCTTGCATGGTCGGGACATAATTGGAGTATATCCGACATTGTAACTTTCAATTTGAATGTTAAATTAGCCAGATGACGGCTTTTTCTCCACCGGATAATCCCACCTGCGGCAACAGCGTTGTGTCCTTGGGCAAGACACTTCATCTCCACTGCCCGCGTGTGGGCACGGTGGCTTTGTGTACTAAGGCGTACTGCACGTCGATCGTGCACTTGTCTTCAACCAATGCTAACCCTGCTTGTGTGGAGTTCGTATGTTGTGGAGCTGACAGTTGCTCGGTGGTTCTCTCCGGGTACTCCGGCTTCCTCCACCAGTAAAACTGTTGCCGTCAAGATTAGCCACTGTGCATAAATATGTGACCTTAACCACCAATAAATAAATAAATAAATTCTCCACCGGATCGAGTTGTTGGTTTCTGCCAGGAGGGTCTAAAATAAGCAGTTTAAGTCAAAACTTTCTGTTCCATATGAATGTGCAAATATTTAAAGCTGGACAGTTCATCAAATAGACAGAAATAATGCCAAACTCGACCGGTGATAGGTAAATAGTGAATGGAAACGGCATTTCATTGGGAATAGAGTAGGGACGAATCGTCCCCGCAGTTACCACGTGATACAAGTTGTTCCCACGCGGTCACGCCACTTGACAGAGATACTGTTCTGTCGAGCAAGGATAGTAGAACAACTTCTGAAGATTTCGTGCATCTGCCTTCACTGGTCTAGACGCTGTGTACTAAGGCATACTGCACGTAGATGGTGCGCATGTCTTCAACCAATCTAACCCTGCCTGTGCTACAGTGCGGAGGCACTATGTTGGGGAGCTGGCAGCTGCTCGTCATTGCTCGGTGGTTCTCTCTGGGTACTCCGGCTTGCGCCACCCATACAACTGTCACCGACATAATATGACCTTGGCTGTTAATGTGTCATTAAACCCTAATAAATACTGTACTCATCTTCTCTGAGTAAGATTGGTATATCTTTTCAATCAAAGATTTAACCCTCAAGCACAATGAGACCGAGAATAAGAGTACCATTTGGAAATACCTAAATTATCCAACTTTGGTTACTCTCTACTATCATTTTGGAATAGGTTAATTTGAGACACTTTGCTTTGCTATATGCAGAGATGTTTAATCAATAAATCCGGCTTTAGTTATGTTCTGGGACTTAAAGAAACATGTGCTTTGGTCACTTAAAAATAGCTCTGTATGCACAAAATGACTGAGTGAATACTCACTTGTCCAAAAACAAAAAGGAAAGAGCTCTTTGAACTTTCCATAACTGCTTTCAAAAATCAATGGGGAACAAATTCTGTGTTATATGTTTTGGTGTTCCGTGTTATCCAACCCAAGTTTGGCCGTACAAATATGAATACCGGCAGGAAAGAAAGCACATTTTCTCAGTGATAGACAGTTTGACTTCTATGATAGAGATCCCGAGTTTGATCCCTGTCTGGGACGACCCACGTAATGTCCTTGGGCAAGGCACTTTATCCCGGTTGCCAACATGGGGGCACAATGATGCCATGTACTAAGGCGTTCTGCATGTCAATGGTGCACATGTCTTCAACCGCTGGTACCCTGCTTCGGCGGAGCTTGAACATAATTAGAATGTTGGGCTGACAGTTGCTCGTCGATGCTCGGTGGTTCTCTCTGGGTCCTCCGACTTCCCCACCCGTAAAACTGTCACGGTCACGATTAGCCATTGTGGATAAGTATGTGACCGTAAACACCAATAAATAAATACCGTCAGGGAAATCCTCTGTGAAATCCTTCTGTCAATAAATAGCAAAGTAGTAATGTAATGCAAGAAATATTAACAAGCTGTTCAACATCCCTTTAATCAACTCATTTTGACTTGAACTGTACCCAGCACTGTGTATACTAACTCTCCAGATGATTTAAACCATATCAAATAAACAACTAATTTGTGTGTGACAGTAACTCATATTACATGTATTTCATTGTATCTGAAAGAGATATGTTGGAAAAATTGTGAAATCATGGAGTAGGAAGCTTACCCTCGTTTGTTGACAAATCCCACATATTCACAAACAGATAGAATGATAGAGAATAAATTAATTATTGATATTTAAGGTCACTTTCAGCATCTTCAGCTATATCATGACCATAATATAGATATTTATCCAGGTATTCATTGCATAGGCGTACAGGGCTATTTTTCAGGGGAGGACCCTTTTAGCCCGAAAAAGTTGAATCTCAGGAGAAAATGCCAAATGCGGGTAGGGGAGAGGTGGAGTCTCCCACCACCCTCACCCCCCCCCCCTCCATTGAGTACCTGAAGAGAACCTCTGAGCAATGGCAAGTGACTCAGACTCCTCGACATACTAACTCCACAAAAGGAGGGTTAGCATTGGTTGAAGACAAGTGCACCCTCAAAGTACCCTTAGTACACATCGCCATCATACCCCCCCCCCCGCCTCACCCCCCCCCCCCCCCACGTGGGAAATTAAATTGGGATGAAGTGTCTTGCTCAAGGACACAATGTGGTTGCCACAGGCGGGATTCAAACAGAGGACTTCTTGAATTGCAACAATCATCTCTACCTACTGAGCCACCGCGCTCCCGTAATATGTAGTAATAGAACTCTTTATATGTACTTGTGTGATTATAAATGAATAATATTAACGTGGATATGGTTCCACTGAATCAACTTGTACAGTATAATTGTCAGTTTACTTGCAACTTCTAAGTGCTGAGATAGGAAAACAACATTTCGTGTGGAAAACCAAAATGTTTTGTTGTCATTTCTGGCAACTAAATTGTCCGAAATTTTCTGGCATAGTGGCTGAAAGATCAGCTCCTTCCTGACTCAGGAGTGGGTTGGGGCACAGTCCTCCATGAAACCCTGGACCGTACGCCCATAATTCATATGTACTTATTTTTTTCAAAGCAGAAAGGACATCGCTTGTTTTGCTTCTATGAAAATAGTCTGTAATTATTGAAGAGCAAATTTTGTGTTAAATGTTTTGGTGTCCTGCTGTATCTCAAATATCTGTTTTGGCTGCACAAAACTAGCAGCATCACAAAAACTTTGATTTCCACTAAATTTTCTGTTTTCAAAACTGATCGATAGTTTTGTGTACAATACAGTTTGCCTTTTCACATTAAAAAGTTGGGAAAGCCCGTAATTTGTCCAACAAATTACAATTCTCTAGTTTTCTTTTAAAGTTGCCTTGCGAATGCCCAATATTACTGGCCTGCAGTCCATCCCCATCGCTGCTTTGATTTTCATGCATCGAGTGGTGATGTTGGGCGTGTATCTGATCTGATTTCTACTTGTAGTGATTGCGTCGAAAAACTCGACTTTCCCATGTGAGCCATTATATACTCGCAAGTTGACCGTAAATGCGAAAAGGTATTGAAAAATGGGCAAATAATTTTGTTTTTTTTTCATCTTGAAAAATAGTGAGAAGAAGGTTGATGACATGATGGCGTACATCGTTACTCATGAAAACCCAGCTAGAGTTGTCAATGGCACAGAAAAACGACTGCACAAACTCTTGTCCTCTGCTATCATGCCTGACGAAGTTCGAAAATACCTGATGTCAGTCAAGGAATCCGGATTGGAGATGTGACATAAATTCAGAAAGGATAGACTAATAGACAAAACAAAACGATGTTATTCATAAACAGAACTTGAATACGTGTGCGAGTGCCATCGGCCAAAGAAGAAACCAGCAAATATTAAACACAAACACAAAAAGAAGGACTACGGTTCAGCACAGAAGAAGTTAGACATCGCATGCGTACGTGGTTGTGATGCCCGCTGTGTGTTTCAGCAGGATGTTGTGATGTCCCCAAGTTACCTGTTGGGTGATGATGGGTTTATGAAAAAACTTACGAAGTGTGAACTGACAAATGAACTTGAAAAAGAACTGACTAAGGACGGTTACCAAGGTCCATTTCAGTGGTCTGCAATGCCAACCGCATATTTTATAGATGTAATGACCGAAGTAAGAAAGATCAGAATTGTGTCTTTCACAATGTTTGGAGATTTCTGTGAGGTATTAATGAAAGCTATCATTAGCTTTTTGTGTCAAAGCAAGCCGTATTGACTTTGGTTTCGATTCCCACATCGAGGGATCTGTGAAGGACAGTGAACGACAAAGGAGGACACAGAGACCACCGATCGAGTACAGTAGCCCCAATCCCAAGACAAAGCTGCCCAAAGAGATGGACAGCTTCTGGGGATCAAGTAATAATAAGGCCAGACTAGAGGAGCTGCTGACTTGATTTCTGATAAAAAAATGCGCTACGCGGATCCCTGGTGTGGAAATTGTATTTAGCCAAATAGAAGGTGATACAGTATCTACTAAGACAAAGTCATTCCGTTCGGGAATTACACATGAGCTCACGAAACTCAAGTCTACACTGGAAGAGGCTGATGTTCGAATTATGCCCCACATTTTGCATGCCATCGGAAATGGTTGCAAAAGGATCGTTGTCTTGTCAAGTGACACAGATGTGTTGGTGCCGTTATTACATTTCAGCCACATTTTTAAAACTCGTGGTATGGTTGAATTATGGATGAGAGGAGGTGTAGGAGACAGTATAAAATACATCCCAGTGCCTGTATTAGCATGAAAGCTGGGTCTTGAATTATGCCATGGACTGCCAGCTGCCCCTGCGTTGACTGGATGTGACATTACAAGCAAATTTGGCACCAAGGCAGCAGCACTGAAGGCAAACCCAGCAGTACACCTAAAAGAATTCCGAAGGAATTCAGACAACTTGTGCTTAAACGGAGCTGAACTTTATCTGTCATGAAACGTGGTGACCATAACATACAAACTCTGGATGAATTACGACATAGTCTATACCACCACAGCAAGTCTGTGACCATACTGGACTTGCTCCAGACTAGCCATGCAACCACAGTGCATATTCTCAGAGCTTTTTACTCCACCTATAGTCAGCTTAACCGTTCGAGTGCACTGAGTTTGGGTTTGAATTATCGCATAGACTACTTGTCCCTGATAGGTCATATCTACCTTTGCCAGACGATGTTGTAGTTGTGTGTAAATATGTGAAATGTTCTAC
This sequence comes from Pictodentalium vernedei, assembly GCA_031216915.1. Taxonomy (NCBI): domain Eukaryota; kingdom Metazoa; phylum Mollusca; class Scaphopoda; order Dentaliida; family Dentaliidae; genus Pictodentalium; species Pictodentalium vernedei. Next base: position 159,856,242 of record CM062288.1, on the reverse strand, counting down.
AACAATATGTTTCTGCTTACAAAATGGTGCCAAGTGCTGTGAATTTTGTAAATGCCAGACCGATCAAGGGAATAATTGCAGGAACCCCATTGGCATCATATAATAAATCAGAGTAAATAGTAATAACACAGAGAAGAATGTTTTTATAAAACTACATGTATGTTATTTTGGTGAAATGCCTTCATAATACATATTCAAACAAAAAACTTAATAATTGGCGGTAGAAATTTTGCGAACTGTTAGTAGGCCTATTGACTTAGTTGAAAATGATTTTAAATAAATTCCATTTCATATATGGTTTGACACCTGGAACACTAGCCATAACATATGCACCAAACCAGTGTTTTTATAGGGTTAATCTGATAAACGGACATGTAATTCAATCTATTATGATAGTCATCTTGGATTGTTCAATGAAGTTATCCATATTTTATTTGGTAAATATGGATTCCTTGACCCCTAAAACATGGGGATACCGATAGACACCAGTTTTATCCTCCCAGCATGACTCGGTGAAAAGTTATGGCAGTTTATATATGGCGGCCATTTTGGCGACCATCTTTGATTTAACGATGATGCAGTGGTTTTGATTATGGTTATTGGTTCTAATGGATAGGCTGACCCCTAAAACCTAGGTATAGACACCAAAATTACCTACCTAGCACGAACAGGTGGTGTGTTATTGGCAATTACATGAAATGGCGGCCATCTTTGACGCCATCTTCATTTTAATCCATCCTTCCCATGATTCAGAATGTGTACCCAAGTTTTTTTAGTCCTACATGGGTCCCCTACATGAATCGAGAGTCAAATCGAGGGGACATATAAATGCACACAGTACCCTCCTCAGATGATGTATTATGGAAGGAGTTAACGCATCTATTATCGTCACAGCGTAAGAGCTTTCACGTCATCACATGTCATCGATGGGAAGAGTTATTGCGTTGAATAACCTGATGTCATATTGGGAGCAGTGTTCACGCGGTCGGTGCTAAATTATTTATTTATTTATTTATTTATTTATTTATTTATTTATTTATTTATTTATTTATTTATTTATTTATTTATTTATTTATTAGAGTATAACTACACTTTCGACAGCCAGGGACACCTCGTGTCGGACAGTTTTGCGGGTTGAGGAAGCCGGAGTACCCGGAGAGAACCACAGAGCAACTGTCAGACTCCCCAACGTACCAACTCCACACAAGCAGTGTTAGCATTGGTTGAAGACGGGTGCACCATCGACGTGCAGTAAGCAATAGAACACAACGCCACTGTGCCTCACGCGGGCAATCGGGATTAAGTGCTTGCCCAAGGACACAACTCAAGGTATAATGTGCTTAATTTCATCGTAATGGATTTCTTATTGACCATGTTCAATTTTAAATGACCACTTTTAAAGGAATAAATGTAATAACCTCTTATATTTCCAGCCTCAAATTTCCTAGTCCATCTGTATTTAGATCTTGTTACACTGGAACATCCCACGCTCCAATCAATAAATTTTTTAAAGGTTCTGTTGATACTCAAACTCAGGAAACAGAAGATCTTGGCACCAAGTCGGGTCCATCAGTGTCGTTGACAACGAAAGCAAAACTTCCTCCTTTTTAGTCTAAATATACTACTGCGAAGATGAATATGAGGGCAAAAAGAACACGTCGAGTATGTCTATACAAAGATACACTTCAAAAGTAGATTAACATTTTAACTGATAAGGTTTCTGTAGAACGTTATGGCGTATACTCCTTTGTAACATAGTAATTTTTTCTCCAAAATATGTTTAAAAGTAGAAGATAAAAAGGTTTTCGAATGATACAGAGCCGGGATCACAAAATCGGCCTTTTCATTAAATCGCGACGCACTTACGTATGTTGTGTCGAAGAACCATGACGCTTCCAGAAAAACAGTATAAGTTAATGTGATGAATTGACGGTAACATGGTCTGGGGTGTGTGCGATTTGGAGAGTTTATGTTTAACTCGAGACGCAGGGCGTCTCGGTTAGGAGATGATACAGTCACCGATGCTTGGGATGGAAACCCTCCTAAATGAGCAACATGGCTAAAAAAGATTGACTAAACTCGGCGCTATCTCCATGTTGCGGTCACGATTAGCCATTGTGTAGAAATATGTAGCTTAACCACCAATGAATAAATAAATAAATTAACTAATTAACTCTACCGTATTCAGCTTAGAACTAGTGACTGACGGTCACTTGCTCGTTAAATCAGAATGCTCTCTTTCAAAGACCTTTAGATTTTCTCAGGTGCGAACGTGTTCCAGATAACATAACAACCTATTATCGTATGACACTGTAGGACAAATTGTAATTCGCAGCAGAAAACCATGAAGCACAATAAGCCGCTTTCTGCCATTTTAATCCATGTCCTATTGATTTTATCACATAATCACCACAAAATAGCTCATTACGGAAAACAGCGTTCGCAACACGTCTAATGCAGAAACGATGTCAGAAGTCAAAGTCTACGTTGGAACGTTGTGGGTTGGTTTTGGAATTACTACTGAATTAATGTTCTCTTATATTTCATTAACGTTTACCTAATACAATTAGAAAACTGAAATTTAGAAGAAAATCCATATCGCAAATAACTGATCATTTTCATTTTTTGCTTCGGAACTATAGCTTGTGACTCGTTCCAATGAGGGCCATAAGCTATGTTTTCAAGGTAAAAGCTGAAAATAATAAAATTTGTTTGGCAATCTTTGTGAACAGCGCTGGTCAGTTTGACCGTTACGTTAGGTAATAGGTTAAATTACACACCACGTGATAACAAAAATCTCAAATTCATCACGATTTGAAATCTAATTTCTTATCATCGTTCACTAAAACTCGATCTGAACCTTTGTAAACCTAGGCTCGGATCCATTTAGTGAACTCGGTTCAGAAATTTCATATGAAATTTCTACTCATTGGAGGTCCTCTATTCATATGACAAAAGCCGGGTAAATAGAGAATGATATCTTTATCAGAAATTGTAGGTTATAGTCAGCATAGAAATTCCACTCGTGTGGCAGTATTCTGTCGTAAGTAAGCGTACATATATCGTAATGCATGTGTATCATCTGCGGAAAAAGATAAATTTTATTGCACCCCATTAACCCTTTACCTAACATGAAAAGCCGACGACACTTGCAAACAAAATTCTTGAATAACTTTTTTTTTTTCATTTTTTGTCTCAAAAACCACAGTTACTGGAAGTTGTGGCTGCAACCACTTTTTCACCGATAACAATGAATGCACCACGTTAGTCCTGACCCCGTGTTACACATACAGTAGTCTATATAAAAAAAGATAAGTAATGAAAGTTTTTTTTGCCCTGACTGATACCCCCTTCCCAGTGCATTTGAGAATTCGTCCATTGAACAAAGATTCATCAACACAGTTTTCTTGTACAGCTATCCACAAGGTATTTAACTTCATGTTTATCATAAATTAATAATCAAATCATCATTCTGCGGCTTCTTTATTTGATAAAAAAAACCCTCCCCGTTCGACTTTTTTGCCCGCGACTCGACGCCATTGGAACAACAAGGATGACGTAAGGTTTCTGGTGTCTGAACATACTGTCTAAAAATGATTGCGGAATATTGAAACGGATCAAGTTCTTGTCACCTGCTTTACAGTGATAGTCGGTGAACTTTTAGACTGCAGTTGTATGTTTTATGCTGTTTATGATAAGAAAAAAGAAGTACTTAGAAGTTGGACATCTCTGCAGCAGTATCTACGTGTGCAGAAAATGTGCAGCTGATGTTACGGTTAGTTCAGAGGAAAAATTTAAATAAATAAATAAAGTCTAGGCCTACCCCATTTATACACCGCATTAGTGTTGCTTATTTCGTTCTCTCAAGTTATTTGACTCTGGAAATGTCCCGATGTAGGCGTATGACTCCCTCCCCCACCCCGGGTGGGGGAGGGTTCTATACAGTTTATTTATTTATCAATTGGTGTTTAAGGTCACATATTTTTGCACAATGGCTAATCATGACCACAACATGAGTATCAGCTCAAGAGAAGGGGTGAGCGTTAATAAGCCATGTTGCCCATTTTAGAGAGGGTTTGCACCTCCCAAGCATTGGTGACTTGGTCCTATTTTACCAGTAAAACTGAGCCTGTTTACCGCAGTGAACAGGAACTGTTTCACTTCCCGGGGTTCCCGCGGGGAAGGGTCTAGACAATCCCCGGGCCGACCATGGTTTGGCCAGATGTGTATAATTTTTGTTTTAATTGGAAAACAGTCGCAATAGGCTTATCTATTAATCTAGAGGCAAGAAAGCCAGTAACTACGAGCAGCCAAGTTAACATAAACTACACATTCTGAAGATATCTTCCAATAATATAACAATAACATGAGTTTGGAGGGCGTTGCGGTTTATTACCGGCACGAGAGGAATGAATAAAAACCCGAGGGTTTATTACCGGCTCGAGAATCGAGGGCCGTTAATAAGGCAGAGGACTGTTGATCTTCATTCACCAAGCGCCGCGTCTGAAGAGTGTGTGCCTACAAGCTTCCCCTCCCCCTCCCATTCACAATCTTCAAGTTTTACGTTTCACTCGTCATGCAAGTAACAGGTAATTTTTGATGTAGTCAGTTCAAATTTGGCAATTGAGGAGGAAGAACGTTTGCAGCAACAAGTAAAAGGGGTCAAGCATCACTGGCCTTGCCTCCCCACCGACTCCCAATCGCACGCACAAATGCCCGCAGTGGGTTTTGTAGAAAGGTTTTTCATTTTTTTTAAAAAAAAGTGTCCCTGGGAAAGATTTTTGTCGAGACTCCGAGATATCTTTATCGGCCAAGTCCTTCGTCTGAATAATATGTGTCTACAACGAGCCTCGCCGCTCCCAATCCATTCATGAACTGGGAAGGGGGTATCAGTTAGGGCAAAATAGTCTTTCATTACTTGCCTTTTTATATAGACTACTGTATGTGTAACACGGGGTCAGGTGCATTCATTGTTATCGGTGAAAAAGTGATTGCAGCCACAACTTCCAGTAACTGTGGTTATGACCCCTCATTGGAACGAGCTCGTCCCAATGAGGCGTCATAACCTATGATTTTGAGACAAAACATGAAAATAATAAAATATTAATTGGCGATTTTTGAGAATAGCGCAGACCGGTTTTGGCTGTTACGCTGGGTAAATGGTTAAACGGATAATGCGAAAACAAGGTAAAATCCAGAATTGCCGCCGATGGACGAGACCGTGTCGGCGTTAGATGAAAACTAGAGAATCCAAAACACACCGAGACAGTCGAGACTGAGACTGTGAATCTCAAAAGCTGATCAATAATTTCGGGTTTTTTCATCTTTAAAAATTCCATGACCTACACAATGTATGCCGTCCCTCGTCTCTCTGACAAAAGTCGGACAAAACGATGAAAAAAAAAAAACTTAGCTGACTTAACCAATAAATTGTATAGGAAAAAATATATGATGTTCAGGGCTGCAAACGGAGAAAATGCCTCCTTCTGAATTTATGGAGGTCCATTACGCATTATGGTTTGTGTATTATAAGGCAGCACATATCAATGAGATTTTGGAGAAGACAACAGCCTATTTTTATGTTGCTATGATGTTTGGTGACAGATCAGGGACTTGCTATGTGCCATTTGACACCATTCAGGAAAATGAGCCCACGGCTTTGGGCAATGGTTTGCCCTGTATACACACTGGAAGGTTGGAAATTCATCTGTTCGATCGAGCCAAATTGATGAGAAATTGCTCTGTCTATTAATTATCTCCCCTAGTTTGCAAAAGTGTAGTGCTTGAATGTGTTGACCAAAAACACATAATTCGTGTTGTTCTGGTCAACATTCGCAGCAATCCGAAGCTCGGGCGGATCGAATGATCACTTGTACAAGTACAGACTACTTATCCAGCCGAGAAAAAGACTTACGTTCGTCGCCTTCGCTATATTACTCTCGAGTGTATTGTTGGGGAAAAGTCACAAGTCTACAGAGTGTGTTGAATTTGCGACTTAGAAGGCGAATGGGATGAGATGTTGTCGAACACCCATATACTTTTCCGTCTTGAACCAAAGCCACATAAATGCTTTCTTTCTCTTAGTAATAGTGAGGAAAACATGTCATTGGCATCATATTGGAAACTTGGTCTTCTCTCCTCTCATAACATTATATTCAGCGTGCATTTGGTAGACATTAAATGATTGAGTACAAGGATATTCACTATGTCTGGACATAATATTGGTGACTTTTTTTCTTTTAAAGTTGCCTAGCGAATGCCCAATATTACTTGCCTGCAGTCCATCCCGATCGCTGCTTTGTTTCTCATGCATCGAGTGGGGATGCTGGGCATGTATCTGATCTGATTTCTACTTGTAGTGATTGCATCGAGAAACTCGACTTCCCCACGTTAGCCATTGTATACTCGCAAGTTGACCGTAAATGTGAAAATGTATGGAAAAATGGGCAAATAATGTTTGTTTTTTTTCATCTTCAAAAATTTCATGACCTACACTATGTATGCCGTCCGTCGTCTCTCTGACAAAAGTCGGACCAAACGATGAAAAAAAAACTTAGCTGACTTAACCAATAAATAGTATAGGAAAAAATATATGATGTTCAGGGCTGCAAACGGAGACAACGCCTCCTTCTGAATTCATGGAGGTTCATTAAGCATTATGGTATGTGTATTATAAGCCAGCACATATCAATGAGATTCTGGAGAGGACAACAGCCTATTGGTATGTTGCTATGATGTTTTGTGAGAGATCAGGGGCTTGCTATGTGCATGTGACACCATTCAGGGGAAAGAGCCCACGGCTTTGGGCAATGGTTTGCCTTGTATACAAACTGGAAGGTTGGAAGTTCATCTGTACGATCGAGCCAAATTGATGAGAAATTGCTCTGTCTATTAATTATCTTCCCTAGTTTGATGAAGTGTAGTGCTTGAATGTTTTGACCAAACACACATAATTCGTGTTGTTCTGGGCAATATTCGCAACATTTCGAAGCTCGGTCGGATCCAATAATCAATTGTACAAGTACAGACTACTTATCCACCCGTGAAACAGACTCTACGTTCGTCGCCTTCATTATATTATTCTCGAGTGTATTGTTGGGGAAATGTCACAAGTCTACAGAGTGTGCTGAATATGCGACTTAGAAAGCGAATGGGATGAGATGTTGTCGAACACCCATATACTTTTCCGTCTTGTACCAAAGCCACATAAATGCTTTCTTTCTCTTAGTAATAGTAAGGGAAACATGTCACTGGCATCATATTGGAAACTTGGTCTTCTCTCCTCTCGTAACATTATATTGAGCGTGCATTTGGTAGACATTAAATGATTGATTAGAAGGATATTTACTACGTCTGGACATAATATTGGTGACTTTCTTTCTTTTAAAGTTGCCTTGCGAATGCCCAATATTACTTGCTTGCAGTCCATCCCCATCGCTGCTTTGAATCTCATGCATCGAGTGGGGATGCTGGGCGTGTATCTGATCTGATTTCTACTTGTAGTGATTGCGTCGAAAAACTCCACTTCCCCGTGTGAGCCATTATATACTCGCAAGTTGACGGTAAATGTGAAAAGGTATTGGAAAATGGGCAAATAAGTTTGGGTTTTTTTCATCTTGAAAAATTCCATGACCTACACTATGTATTCCTTCCGTCGTCTCTCTGACAAAAGTCGGACCAAACGATAAAAAACCACAACTTTACTGACTTAACCAATAAATTGTATAGGAAAAAATATATAATGTTCAGGGCTGAAACGGAGACAGTGCCTCCCTCTGAATTTATGGAAGTCCATTAAGCATTATGGTTTGTGTATTATAAGGCAGCACATATCAATGAGATTCTGGAGAAGACAACAGCCTATTTTTATGTTGCTTTGATGTTTTGTGACAGATCAGGGGGTCTGTACTTGTACAATTGATTATTCGATCCGTCCGAGCTTCGGAATGCTGCGAATTTTGCCCAGAACAACACGAATTATGTGTGTTTGGTCAACACATTCAAGCACTACAGTTTTGCAAACTAGTGGAGATAATTAATAGACAGAGCAATTTCTCATCAATTTGGCTCGATCGTACAGATGAACTTCCAAACTTCCAGTTTGTATACAGGGCAAACCATTGCCCAAAGCCGTGGGTTCTTTTCCCTGAATGGTGTCACATGCACATAGCAACCCCCTGATCTGTCACAAAACATAAAAGCGACATAAAAATAGGCTGTTGTCTTCTCCAGAATTCATTGATATGTGCTGCCTTATAATACACAAACCATAATGCTTAATGGACCTCCATAAATTCAGAAGGAGACGTTGTCTCCGTTTGCAGCCCTGAACATCATATATTTTTTCCTGAACAATTTCTTGGTTAAGTCAGCTAAGTTTTTTTTTCATCGTTTGGTCCGACTTTTGTCAGTGGGACGTCCGACGGCATGCATAGTGTAGGTCATGGAATTTTTCAAGATGAAATAACCCCAAAATTATTTGCCCATTTTTCAATACCTTTTCACATTTACGGTCAACTTGCGAATATATAATGGCTCACATGGGAAAGTCGAGTTTTTCGACGCAATCACTACAAGTAGAAATCAGATCAGATACACGCCCAGCATCACCACTCGATGCATGAGAATCAAAGCAGCGATGGCGAGGGTCTGCAGGCAAGTAATATTGAGAATTTGCAAGGCAACTTTAAAAGAAAAAAAGTCACCAATATTATGTCCAGACATAGTGAATATCCTTCTACTCAATCATTTAATGTCTACTAAATGCACGGTCAATATAATGTTATGAGAGGAGAGAAAACCAAGTTTCCAATATGATGCCAGTGACATGTTTCCCTCACTATTACTAAGAGAAAGAAAGCATTTATGTGGCTTTAGTACTAGACGGAAAAGGGTGTGGGTCTTCGACAACATCTCACCCCATTCGCCTTCTAAGTCTCATATTCAACACACTATGTAGACTTGTGACTTTTCCCCAACAATACACTCGAGCGTAAAATGATGAAGGCGACGAACGTAGAGTCTGTTTCTCGGGTGGATAAGTAGTCTGTACTTGTACAAGTGATTATTCGATCCGTCCGAGCTTCGGAATGCTGCGAATGTTTCCCAGAACTACAAGAATTATGTGTGTTTATTCAACACATTCAAGCACTACACTTTTGCAAACTAGGGGAGATAATTAATTGACAGAGCAATTTCTCATCAATTTGGCTCGAACGAACAGATGAACTTCCAACATTCCAGTTTGTATACAGGGCAAACCATTGCCCAAAGCCGTGGGCACTTTTCCTTGAATGGTGTCACATGCACATAGCAAGCCCCTGATCTGTCAAAAAACATCATAGCAACATAAAAATAGGCTGTTGTCTTCTCCAGAATCTCAATGATATGTTCTGACTTATAATACACAAAACATTATATATTTTTTCCTATACAATTTATTGGTTAAGTCAGCTAAGTTGTGGTTTTTCATCGTTTGGTCCGACTTTTGTCAGAGAGACGACGGACGGCATACATAGTGTAGGTCATGGAATTTTTCACGGTGAAAAAAAATCCAAAATTATTTTCCCATTTTTCAATACCTTTTCACATTTACGGTCAACTTGCGAGTATATAATGGCTCACATCTGAAAGTCGAGTTTTTCGACGCAATCACTACAAGTAGAAATCAGATCAGATACACGCCCACCAGCATCCCCACTCGATGCATCAGAATCAAAGCAGCGATGGGGATGGACAGCAGGCAAGTAATTTTGGGCATTCGCAAGGCAACTTTAAAAGAAAAAAAGTCACCAATATTATGTCCAGACATAGTGAATATCCTTCTACTCAGTCATTTAATGTCTACCAAATGCACGCTTAATAAAATGTTATGAGAGGAGAGAAGACCAAGTTTCCAATATGATGCCAGTGACATGTTTCCCTCACTATTACTAAGAGAGAGAAAGCATTTATGTGGCTTTAGTACAAGACGGAAAAGTATATGGGTGTTCGACAACATCTCATCCCATTCGCCATCTAAGTCGCATATTCAACACACTCTGTAGCCTTGTGACTTTTCCCCAACAATACACTCGAGAGTAATATAGTGAAGGCGACGAACGTAGAGTCTGTTTCTCGGGTGGATAAGTAGTCTGTACTTGTACAATTGATTATTCGATCCGTCCGAGCTTCGGAATGCTGCGAATGTTGCCCAGAACAACACGAATTAACGAATTATGTGTGTTTGGTCAACACATTCAAGCACTACACTTTTGCAAACTAGGGGAGATAATTATAAGACAGAGCAATTTCTCATCAATTTGGCTCGATCGAACAGATGAACTTCCAACCTTCCAGTTTGTGTACAGGGCAAACCATTGCCCAAACCGTAGGCTCTTTTCTCTGAATGGTGTCACATGCACATAGCAAGCCCCTGATCTGCCTCAAAACATCATAGCAACGTAAAAATAGGCTGTTGTCTTCTCCAGAATCTCATTGATATGTGCTGCCTTATAATACACAAACCATAATGCTTAAAGGACCTCCGTAAATTCAGAAGGAGGCATTGTCTCCATTTCAGCCCTGAACATCATATATTTCTTCCTATACAATTTATTGGTTAAGTCAGCTAAGTTGTTGTTTTTCATCGTTTGGTCTGACTTTTGTCAGAGAGACGACTGACGGCATACATAGTGTAGGTCATGGAATTTTTCAAGATGAAAAAAAACCCAAAATTATTTTCCGATTTTTCAATACCTTTTCACATTTACTGTCAACTTGCGAGTATATAATGGCTCAGATCTGAAAGTGGTGTTTTTCGACGCAATCACTACAAGTAGAAATCAGATCAGATACACGCCCTGCATCACCACTCGATGCATGAGAGTCAAAGCAGCTATATGGATGGAAAGCAGGCAAGTAACATTGGGCATTCGCAAGGCAACTTTAAAAGAAAAAAAGTCACCAATATTATGTCCAGACATAGTGAATATCCTTCTACTCAATCATTTAATGTCTTCCAAATGCACGCTCAAAACAATGTTATGACAGGAGAGAAGACCAAGTTTGCAATATGATGCCAGTGACATGTTTCCCTCACTATTACTAAGAGAAAGAAAGCATTTATGTGGCTTTGGTACAAGACAGAAACGTATATGGGTGTTCGAAAACATCTCATCCTATTCGCCTTCTAAGTCGCATATTCAACACACTCTGTAGGCTTGTGACTTTTCCCCAACAATACACTCGAGAGTAATATAATGAAGGCGACGAACGTAGAGTCTGTTTCTCGGATGGATAAGTAGTCTGTACTTGCACAAGTGATTATTCGATCCGAACGAGCTTCGGAATGCTGCGAATGTTTCCCTGAAAAACACGAATTATGTGTGTTTTGTCAACACATTCAAGCACTACACTTTTGCAAACTAGGGGAGATAATTAATAGACAGAGCCATTTCTCATCAATTTGGCTCGATCGAACAGCTGAACTTCCAACCTTCCCGTTTGTATAGATGGCAAAACATTGCCCAAAGCCGTGGGCTCTTTTCCCTGAATGGTGTCACATGCACATAGCAACTCTCTGATCTGTCACAAAACATCATAGCAACATAAAAATAGGCTGTTGTCTTTTCCAGAATCTCATTGATATGTGCTGCCTTATAATACACAAACCATAATGCTTAATGGACCTCCATAAATTCAGAAGGAGGCATTGTCTCCGTTTGCAGCCCTGAACATCATATATTTTTTCCTATACAATTTATTGGTTAAGTCAGCTAAGTTTTTTTTTTCATCGTTTGGTCCGACTTTTGTCAGAGAGACGGCGGATGGCATACATTGTGTAGGTCATGGAATTTTTCAAGATGAAAAAAACCCAACACTATTTGGCCATTTTTAATACCTTTTCACATTTACGGTCAACTTGCGAGTATACAATGGCTAACATGGGGAAGTCGAGTTTTTCAACGCAATCACTACAAGTAGAAATCAGATCAGAGAGAGTTCCTCCTTCTGAATTTATGGAGGTCTACTAAGCATTATGATTTGTGTATTATAAGGCAGTACATCTCAATGAGATTCAGGAGAAGACAACAGCCTATTGTTATGTTGCTATGATGTTTTGTGACAGATCAGGGGCTTGATATGTGCATTTGAAACCATTCAGGGAAAAGAGCCCACGGCTTTGGGCAATGGTTTGCAATGTATACACACTGGAAGGTTGGAAGTTCATCTCTTCGATCGAGCCAAATTGATGAGAAATGGCTCTGTCTATTAATTATCTCCTCTAGTTTGAATGTGTTGACCAAACACACATAATTCGTGTTGTTCTGGGCAACATTCGCAGCATTCTGAAGCCTGGACGGATCGAATAATCACTTGTACAAGTACAGACTACTTAGCCACCCGAGAAACAGACTCTTCGATCGTCGCCTTCATTATATTACTCTCGAGTGTATTTTTGGGGAAAAGTCACAAGTCTACAGAGTGTGTTGAATATGCGACTTAGAAGGCGAATGGAATGAGATGTTGTCGAAGACCCATATACTTTTCCGTCTTGTACCAAAGCCACATAAATGCTTTCTTTCTCTTGGTAATAGTGAGGGAAACATGTCACTGGCATCATATTGGAAACTTGGTCTTCTCTCCTCTCATAACATTATTTTGAGCGTGCATTTGGTAGACATTAAATGATTGAGTAGAAGGATATTCACTATGTCTGGACATAATATTGGTGACTTTTTTTCTTTTAAAGTTGCCTTGCAAATGCCCAGTATTACTTGCCTGCAGTCTACCCCCATCGCTGCTTTGATTCCCATGCATCGAGTGGGGATGCTGGCCGTGTATCTGATCTGATTTCTACTTGTAGTGATTGCGACGAAAAACTCGACTTTCAGATGTGAGCCATTAAATACTCGCAAGTTGACCGTAAATGTGAAAGGGTATTGAAAATTGGGAAAATAATTTTGGACTTTTTTTCATCTTGAAAAATTCCATGACCTACACTATGTATGCCGTCCGTCGTCTCTCTGACAAAAGTCGGACCAAACGATGAAAAACCACAACTTAGCTGACTTAACCAATAAATTGTATAGGAAAAAATATATGATGTTCAGGGCTGCAAACGGAGACAGTGCCTCCTTTTGAATTTATGGAGGTTCATTACGAATTATGGTTTGTGTATTATAAGGCAGCACATATCAATGAGATTCTGGAGAAGACAACAGCCTATTTTTATGTTGTTATGATGTTTTGTGACAGATCAGGGGCTTGCTATGTGCATTTGACACCATTCAGGGAAAAGAGCCCACGGCTTTGGGCAATGGTTTGCCCTGTATACGAACTGGAAGGTTGGAATTTCATCTGTTCGAACGAGCCAAATTGACGAGAAATTGCCCTGTCTATTAATTATCTCCCCTAGTTTGCAAAAGTGTAGTGCTTGTATGTGTTGACAAAACACATATAATTCGTATTGTTCTGGGCAACATTCGCAGCATTCCGATGCTCGGACGGATCGAATAATCACTTGTGCAAGTACAGACTACTTATCCACCCGAGAAACAGACTCAACGTTCGTCGCCTTCCTTATATTACTCTCGAGTGTATTGCTGGGGAAAATTCACAAGTCTACAGAGTGTGTTGAATATGCGACTTAGAAGGCGAATGCGATGAGATGTTGTAGAACACCCATATACTTTTCCGTCTTGTACTAAGGCCACATAAATGCTTTCTTTCTCTTAGTAATAGTGAGGGAAACATGTCACTGGCATCATATTGGAAACTTGGTCTTCTCTCCTCTCATAACATTATATTGAGCGTGAAGTTGGTAGACATTAAATGATTGAGTAGAAGGATATTCATTATATCTGGACATAATATTGGTGACTTTTTTTCTTTTAAAGTTGCTTTGCGAATGCCCAATATTACTTGCGTGCAGTCCATCCCCATCGCTGCTATGATTCTCATGCATCGAGTGGCTGGGCGTGTATCTGATCTGATTTCTACTTGTGGTGATTGCGTCGGAAAACTCGTTTTTCCCATGTGTGCCATTATATACTCGCAAGTTGACATAAATGTGAAAAGGTATTGAAATATGGGTAAATAATTTTGGGTTTTTTCATCTTTAAAAATTCAATGACCTACACAATGTATGCCGTCTGTCGTCTCTCTGACAAAAGTCGGACCAAACGATGAAAAAAAAAAAAACTTAGCTGACTTAACCAATAAATTGTATAGGAAAAAATAGATGACGTTCAGGGCTTGAAACGGAGACAATGCCTCCTTCTGAATTAATGGAGGTTCATTACGAATTATGGTTTGTGTATTAGAAGGCAGCACATATCAATGAGATTCTGGAGAAAACAACAGCCTATTTTTATGTTGCTATGATGTTTTGTGAAAGATCAGGGGCTTGCTATGTGCATTTGACACCATTCAGGGAAATGAGCCCACGGCTTTGGGCAACGGTTTGCCCTGTATACACACTGGAAGGTTGGAAGTTCATCTCTTTGATCGAGCCAAATGGATGAGAAATTGCTCTGTCTATTAATAATCTCCCCTAATTTGCAAAAGTGTAGTGCTTGAATGTGTTGACCAAACACACTTAATTCGTGTTGTTCTGGGGAACACTCGCAGCCTTCCGAACCTCGGACGGATCGAATAAACACTTGTACAAGTACAGACTACTTATCCACCCGAGAAACAGACTCTACGTTCGTCGCCTTCATTATATTACTCTCGAGGGTATTGTTAGGGAAAAGTCACAAGTCTACAGAGTGTGTTGAATATGCGACTTAGAAGGCGAATGCGATGAGATGTTGTCGAACACCCATATACTTTTCCGTCTTGTACTAAAGCCACAAAAATGCTTTCTTTCTCTTAGTAATAGTGAGGGAAACATGTCACTCACTAGCATCATATTGGAAACTTGGTCTTCTCTCCTCTCATAACATATATTGAGCGAGCATTTTGTAGACTTTAAATGATTGAGTAGAAAGATATTCACTATGTCTGGACATAATATTGGTGACTTTTTTCTTTTAAAGTTGCCTTGCGAATGCCCAATATTACTTGCCTGCAGTCCATCCCCATCGCTGCTTTGATTCTTATGCATCGAGTGGTGATGCTGGGCATGTATCTGATCTGTTTTCTACTTGTAGTGGTTGCGTCGAAAAACTCGACTTTCCCATGTGAGCCATTATATACTCGCAAATTGACCGTAAATGTGAAAAGGTATTGAAAAATGAGCAAATAATTTTGGGGTTTTTTCATCTTGAAAAATTCCATGACCAACACTATGGATGCCGTCCGTCGCCTTTCTGACAAAAGTCGGACCAAACGATGAAAAAAAAAACTTAGCTGGCTTAACCAATAAATTGTATAGGAAAAAATATATGATGTTCAGGGCTGCAAACGGAGACAATGCCTCCTTATGAATTTATGCACGTCCATTAAGCATTATGGTTTGTGTATTATAAGGCAGCACATATCAATGAGATTCTGGAGAAGACTACAGCCTATTTTTATGTTGCTATGATGTTTTGTGACAGACCAGGGGCTTGCTGTGTGCATTTGACACCATTCAGGGAAATGAGCCCACGGCTTTGGGCAATGGTTTGCCCTGTATACACACTGGAAGGTTGGAAGTTCATCTGTACGATCGAGCCAAATTGATGGGAAATTGCTCTGTCTATTAATTATCTCCCCTAGTTTGAAAAAGTGTAGTGCTTGAATGTGTTGACCAAACACACAAAATTCGTGTTGTTGTGGGCAACATTCCCAGCATTCCGAAGCTCGGACGGATCGAATAATCACTTATACAAGTACTGACTACCTATCCACCCGAGAAACAGTCTCTACGTTCGTCGACTTCATTAAATTACTCTCGAGTGTATTGCTGGCCAAAAGTCGCAAGTCTACAGAGTGTGTTGAATATGCGACTTATAAGGCGAATGGGGTCAGATGTTGTCGAACACCCATATACTTTCCCGTCTTGTACTAAAGCCACATAAATGCTTACTTTCTCTTAGTAATAGTGAAGGAAACATGTCACTGGCATCATATTGGAAACTTGGTCGTCTCTCCTTTCATAACATTATATTGAGCGTGCATTAGGTAGACATTAAATGATTGAGAAGAAGGATATTCACTATGTCTGGACATAATATTGGTGATTTCTTTTCCTTTAAACTTGCCTTGCGAATGCGCAATATTACTTGCCTGCAGTCCATCCCCATCGCTGCTTGCTTTCTCATGCATCGAGTGGTGATGCTAGGCGTGTATCTGATCTGATGTCTACTTGTAGTTATTGCGCCGAAAAACTCGACTTTCCCATGTGAGCCATTATATACTCGCAAGTTTACCGTAAATGTGAAAAGGTATTGAAAAATGAGCAAATAATTTTGGTTTTTTTCATCTTGAAAAATTCAATGACCTACACTATGTATGCCGTCCGTAGTCTCTCTGACAAAAGTCGGCCAAACGATGAAAAAAAAAATTCGCTGACTTACCAATAAATTGTATAGGAAAAAATATATGATGTTCTGGGCTGTCAGACGGAGACAATGCCTCCTTCTGAATTTATGGAGGTCCATTAAGCATCATGGTTTGTGTATTATAAGGCAGCACATATCAATGAGATTCTGGAGAAGACAACAGCCTATTTTTATGTTGCTATGATGTTTTGTGACAGTTCAGGGGCTTGCTATGTGTATGTGACACCGTTCAGGGAAAAGAGCCCACGACTTTGGGCAATGGTTTGCCCTGTATAGAAACTGGAAGGTTGGAAGTTCATCTGTTCGATCGTGTCAACGTGATGAGAAATTGCTCTGTCTATTAATTATCGCCCCTAGTTTGCAAAAGTGTCGTGCTTGAATGTGTTTACCAAACACACATAATACTTGTTGTTCTTGGCAACATTCGCAGCATTCCGAGCTCGGACGGATCGAATAATCACTTGTACAAGTACAGACAACTTATCCACCCGAGAAACAGACTCTACGTTCGTCGCCTTCATTATATTACTCTTGAGTGTATTGTTGGGGAAAGTCTCAAGTATACAGAGTGTGTTGAATATGCGACTTAGAAGGCGAATGGGGTGAGATGTTGTCGAACACCCATGTAATTTTCCGCCTTGTACTAAAGCCACATAAATGCTTTCTTTCTCTTAGCAATAGTGAGGCAAACATGTCACTGGCATCATATTGGAAACTTGGTCTTCTCTCCTCTCAAAACATTATATTGAGCGTGCATTTAGTAGACATTAAATGATTGGGTAGAAGGATATTCACTGTGTCTGGACATAATATTGGTGACTTTTTTTCTTTTAAAGTTGCCTTGCGAATGTCCAATATTACTTGCCTGCAGTCCATCCTCATCGCTTCTTTGATTCTCATGCATCGAGTGGTGATGCTGGGCGTGTATCTGATCTGATTTCTGTTTGTAGTGATTGCGTCGAAAGACTCGACTTTCCCATGCGAGCCATTATATACTCGCAAGCTGACTGTAAATGTGAAAAAGTATTGAAAAATGGGCAAATAATTTTGAGTTTTTTTCATCTTGAGAAATTCCATGACCTACACTATGTATGCCGTCCGTCGTCTCTCTGACAAAAGTCTGACCAAACGATGAAAAAAAAAACCTAGCTGACTTAAGCAATAAATTGTATGGGAAAAAATATATGATGTTCAGGGGCTGCAAACGGATACAAAGCCTCCTTCTGAATGTATGGAGGTCTATTAAACATTATGGTTTGTGTGTTATAAGGCAGCACATATCAATGAGATTTTGGTGAAGACAGCAGCCTATTTTTATGTTGCTATGATGTTTTGTGACAGATCAGGGGCTTGCTATGTGCATTTGACACCATTCAGGGAAATGAGCCCACGGCTTTGGGCAATGGTTTGCCCTGTATACACACTGGAAGGGTGGAAGTTCTTCTGTTCGATCGAGCCAAATTGATGAGAAATTGCTCTGTCTATTAATTATCTCCCCCAGTGTGCAAAAGTGTTGTGCTTGAATGTGTTGATCAAACACACATAATTCGTGTTGTTGTGGGCAACATTAGCAGTATTCCGAGGCTCGGAAGGATCGAATAATCACTTGTACAAGTACTGACTACTTATCCACTCGAGAAACAGACTCTACGTTCGTCGACTTCATTAAATTACTCTCGAGTGTATTGCTGGGCAAAAGTCACAAGTCTACAGAGGGTGTTGAATATGCGACTTAGAAGGCGAATGGGGTCAGATGTTGTCGAACACCCATATACTTTTCCGTCTTGAACTAAAGCCACATAAATGCTTTCTTTCTTTTAGTAATAGTGAGGGAAACATGTCAATGGCATCATATTGAAAACGTGGTCTTCTCTCATTTCATAACATTATATTGAGCGTGCATTTGGTAGACATTAAATGATTGAGTAGAAGGATATTCACTATATCTGGACATAATATTGGTGACTTTTTTTCTTTTAAAGTTGTCTTGCGAATGCCCAATATTACTTGCATGCAGTCCATCCCCATCGCTGCTATGATTCTCATACATAGAGTGGTGATGCTGGACGTGTATCTGATCTGATTTCTAATTGTGGTGATTGCGTCGGAAAACTCGTCTTTCCCATGTGTGCCATTATATACTCGCAAGTTGACGTAAATGTGAAAAAGTATTGAAATATGGGTAAATAATTTTGGGTTTTTTCATCTTTAAAAATTCCATGACCTACACAATGTATGCCGTCCGTCGTCTCTCAGACAAAAGTCGGACCAAACGATGAAAAAAAAAAACTTAGCTGACTTAACCAATAAATTGTATAGGAAAAAATATATGATGTTCAGGGCTGGAAACGGAGACAATGCCTCCTTCTGAATTTATGGAGGTTCATTACGAATTATGGTTTGTTTATTATAAGGCAGCACATATCAATGAGATTCTGGAGAAAACAACAGCCTATTTTTATGTTGCTATGATGTTTTGTGAAAGATCAGGGGCTTGCTATGTGCATTTGACACCATTCAGGGAAATGAGCCCACGACTTAGGGCAATGGTTTGCCCTGTATACACACTGGAAGGTTGGAAGTTCATCTCTTCGATTGAGCAAAATTGATGAGAAATTGCTCTGTCTATTAATAATCTCCACTACCTTGCAAAAAGTGTAGTGCTTGAATGTGTTGACAAAACACACATAATTCGTGTTGTTCTGGGCAACACTCGCAGCATTCCGAAGCTCGGACGGATCGAATAAACACTTGTATAAGTACAGACTACTTATCCACCCGAGATGCAGACTCTACGTTCGTCGCCTTCATTATATTACTCTCGAGGGTATTGTTAGGGAAAAGTCACAAGTCTGCAGAGTGTGTTGAATATGCGACTTAGAAGGCGAATGCGATGAGATGTTGTCGAACACCCATATACTTTTCCGTCTTGTACTAAAGCCACAAAAATGCTTTCCTTCTCTTAGTAATAGTGAGGGAAACATGTCACTGGCATCATATTGGAAACTTGGTCTTCTCTCCTCTCATAACATATATTGAACGTGCATTTGGTAGACTTTAAATGATTGAGTAGAAAGATATTCACTATGTCTGGACATAATATTGGTGACATTTTTCTTTTAAAGTTGCATTGCGAATGCCCAATATTACTTGCCTGCAGTCCATCCCCATCGATGCTTTGATTTTTATGTATCGAGTGGTGATGCTGGGCGTGTATCTGATCTGTTTTCTACTTGTAGTGGTTGCGTCGAAAAACTCGACTTTCCCTTGTGAGCCATTATATACTCGCAAATTGACCGTAAATGTGAAAAGGTATTGAAAAATGAGCAAATAATTTTGGGTTTTTTTCATCTTGAAAAATTCCATGACCTACGCTATGGATGCCGTCCGTCGCCTCTCTGACAAAAGTCGGACCAAACAATCAAAAAAAAACTTAGCTGGCTTAACCAATAAATTGTATAGGAAAAAATATAAGATGTTCAGGGCTGCAAACGAAGACAATCCCTCCTGATGAATTTATGCACGTCCATTAAGCATTATGGTTTGTGTATTAGAAGGCAGCACATATCAATGAGATTCTGGAGAAGACAACAGCCTATTTTTATGTTGCTATGATGTTTTGTGACAGACCAGGGGCTTGCTATGTGCATTTGACACCATTCAGGGAGATGAGCCCACGGCTTTGGGCAATGGTTTGCCCTGTATACACACTGGAAGGTTGGAAGTTCATCTGTACGATCGAGCCAAATTGATGAGAAATTGCTCTGTCTATTAATTATCTTCCCTAGTTTGCAAAAGTGTAGTGCTTGAATGTGGTGACCAAACACACAAAATTCGTGTTGTTGTGGGCAACATTCGCAGCATTCCAAAGCTCGGACGGATCGAATAATCACTTGTACAAGTACTGACTACTTATCCACCCGAGAAACAGTCTCTACGTTCGTCGACTTCATTAAATTACTCTCGAGTGTATTGCTGGGCAAAAGTCGCAAGTCTACAGAGTGTGTTGAATATGCGACCTAGAAGGCGAATGGGGTCAGATGTTGTCGAACACCCATATACTTTTCCGTCTTGTACTAAAGCCACATAAATGCTTACTTTCTCTTAGTAATAGTGAAGGAAACATGTCACTGGCATAATATTGGAAACTTGGTCTTCTCTCCTTTCATAACATTATATTGAGCGTGCATTAGGTAGACATTAAATGATTGAGTAGAAGGATATTCACTATGTCTGGACATAATATTGGTGACTTCTTTTCTTTTAAACTTGCCTTGCGAAAGCGCAATATTACTTGCCTGCAGTCCATCCCCATCGCTGCTTGCTTTCTCATGCATCGAGTGGTGATGCGGGGCGTGTATCTGATCTGATGTCTACTTGTAGATATTGCGTCGAAAAACTCGACTTTCCCATGTGAGCCATTATATACTCGCAAGTTTACCGTAAATGTGAAAAGGAATTGAAAAATGAGCAAATAATTTTGATTTTTTTCATCTTGAAAAATTCCATGACCTACACTATGGATGCCGTCCGTCGCCTCTCTGACAAAAGTCGGACCAAACGATGAAAAAAAAAACTTACCTGGCTTAAGCAATAAATTGTATAGGAAAAAATATATGATGTTCAGGGCTGCAAACGGAGAAAATGCCTCCTTCTGAATTTATGGAGGTCCATTACGCATTATGGTTTGTGTATTATAAGGCAGCACATATCAATGAGATTTTGGAGAAGACAACAGCCTATTTTTATGTTGCTATGATGTTTGGTGACAGATCAGGGGCTTGCTATGTGCATTTGACACCATTCAGGGAAATGAGCCCACGGCTTTGGGCAATGGTTTGCCCTGTATACACACTGGAAGGTTGGAAGTTCATCTGTTCGATCGAGCCAAATTGATGAGAAATTGCTCTGTCTATTAATTATCTCCCCTAGTTTGCAAAAGTGTAGTGCTTGAATGTGTTGACCAAGCACACAAAATTCGTGTTGTAGTGGGCAACATTCGCAGTATTCCGAGGCTCGGACGGATCGAATAATCACTTGTACAAGTACTGACTACTTATCCACCCGAGAAACAGACTCTACGTTCGTCGACTTCATTAAATTACTCTCGAGTGTATTGCTGGGCAAAAGTCACAAGTCTACAGAGGGTGTTGAATATGCGACTTAGAAGGCGAATGGGGTCAGATGTTGTCGAACACCCATATACTTTTCCGTCTTGAACTAAAGCCACATAAATGCTTTCTTTCTTTTAGTAATAGTGAGGGAAACATGTCAATGGCATCATATTGAAAACTTGGTCTTCTCTCATCTCATAATATTATATTGAGCGTGCATTTGTTAGACATTAAATGATTGAGTAGAAGGATATTCACTATATCTGGACATAATATTGGTGACTTTTTTTCTTTTAAAGTTGTCTTGCGAATGCCCAATATTACTTGCATGCAGTCCATTCCCATCGCTGCTATGATTCTCATACATAGAGTGGTGATGCTGGGCGTGTATCTGATCTGATTTCTACTTGTAGTGATTGCGTCGAAAAACTCTACTTTCCCATGTGTGCCATTATATACTCGCAAGTTGACGTAAATGTGAAAAGGTATTGAAATATGGGTAAATAATTTTGGGTTTTTTCATCTTTAAAAATTCCATGACCTACACAATGTATGCCGTCCGTCGTCTCTCTGACAAAAGTCGGACCAAACGATGAAAAAAAAAAAAACTTAGCTGACTTAACCAATAAATTGTAAAAAATATATGATGTTCAGGGCTGGAAACGGAGACAATGCCTCCTTCTGAATTTATGGAGGTTCATTACGAATTATGGCTTGTTTATTATAAGGCAGCACATATCAATGAGATTCTGGAGAAAACAACAGCCTATTTTTATGTTGCTATGATGTTTTGTGAAGGATCAGGGGCTTGCTATGTGCATTTGACACCATTCAGGGAAATGAGCCCACGGCTTTGGGCAATGGTTTGCCCTGTATACACACTGGAAGGTTGGAAGTTCATCTCTTCGACTGAGCCAAATTGATGAGAAATTGCTCTGTCTATTAATAATCTCCCCTACCTTGCAAAAGTGTAGTGCTTGAATGTGTTGACCAAACACACATAATTCGTGTTGTTCTGGGCAACACTCCCAGCATTCCGAAGCTCGGACGGATCGAATAAACACTTGTATAAGTACAGACTACTTATCCACCCGAGAAGCAGACTCTACGTTCGTCGCCTTCATTATATTACTCTCGAGGGTATTGTTAGGGAAAAGTCACAAGTCTACAGAGTGTGTTGAGTATGCGACTTAGAAGGCGAATGCGATGAGATGTTGTCGAACACCCATATACCTTTCCGTCTTGTACTGAAGCCACAAAAATGCTTTCTTTTCTTTCTCATAGTAATAGTGAGGGAAACATGTCACTGGCTTCATATTGGAAACTTGGTCTTCTCTCCTCTCATAACATATATTGAGCCAGCATTTGGTAGACTTTAAATGATTGAGTAGAAAGATATTCACTATGTCTGGACATAATATTGGTGACTTTTTTTTTTTAAAGTTGCCTTGCGAATGCCCAATATTACTTGCCTGCAGTCCATCCCCATCGCTGCTTTGATTCTTATGTATCGAGTGGAGATGCTGGGCGTGTATCTGATCTGTTTTCTACTTGTAGTGGTTGCGTCGAAAAACTCGACTTTCCCATGTGAGCCATTATATACTCTCAAATTGACCGTAAATGTGAAAAGGTATTGAAAAATGAGCAAATAATTTTGGGGTTTTTTCATCTTGAAAAATTTCATGACCTACGCTATGGATGCCGTCCGTCGCCTCTCTGACAAAAGTCGGACCAAACGATAAAAAAAAAACTTAGCTGGCTTAACCAATAAATTGTATAGGAAAAAATATATGATGTTCAGGGCTGCAAACGGAGACAATGCCTCCTGATGAATTTATGCACGTCTATTAAGCATTATGGTTTGTGTATTATAAGGCAGCACATATCAATGAGATTCTGGAGAAGACAACAGCCTATTTTTATGTTGCTATGATGTTTTGTGACAGACCAGGGGCTTGCTTTGTGCATTTGACACCATTCAGGGAAATGAGCCCACGGCTTTGGGCAATGGTTTGCCCTGGATACACACTGCAAGGTTGGAAGTTCATCTCTTCGATTGAACCAAATTGATGAGAAATTGCTCTGTCTATTAATAATCTCCCCTACCTTGCAAAAGTGTAGTGCTTGAATGTGTTGACCAAACACACATAATTCGTGTTGTTCTGGGCAACACTCGCAGCATTCCGAAGCTCGGACGGATCGAATAAACACTTGTATAAGTACAGACTACTTATCCACCCGAGAAGCAGACTCTACGTTCGTCGCCTTCATTATATTACTCTCGAGGGTATTGTTAGGGAAAAGTCACAAGTCTACAGAGTGTGTTGAATATGCGACTTAGAAGGCGAATGCGATGAGATGTTGTCGAACACCATATACTTTTCCGTCTTGTACTCAAGCCACAAAAATGCTTTCTTTCTCCTAGTAATAGTGAGGGAAAAATGTCACTGGCATCATATTGGAAACTTGGTCTTCTCTCCTCTCATAACATATATTGAGCGTGCATTTGGTAGACTTCAAATGATTGAGTAGAAAGATATTCACTATGTCTGGACATAATATTGGTGACTTTTTTCTTTTAAAGTTGCCTTGCGAATGCCCAATATTACTTGCCTGCAGTCTATCCCCATCGCTGCTTTGATTCTTATGTATCGAGTGGTGATGCTGGCCGTGTATCTGATCTGATTTCTACTTGTAGTGATTGCGACGAAAAACTCGACTTTCAGATGTGAGCCATTAAATACTCGCAAGTTGACCGTAAATGTGAAAGGGTATTGAAAAATGAGTAAATAATTTTGGACTTTTTTTCATCTTGAAAAATTCCATGACCAACACTATGTATGCCGTCCGTCCTCTCTCTGACAAAAGTCGGACCAAACGATGAAAAACCACAACTTAGCTGACTTAACCAATAAATTGTATAGGAAAAAATATATAATGTTCAGGGCTGAAACGGAGAGAGGGCCTCCTTCTGAATTTATGGAGGTCTATTAAGCATTATGATTTGTGTATTATGAGGCAGCACATATCATTGAGATTCTGGAGAAGACAACAGCCTATTTTTATGTTGCTATGATGTTTTTTGACAGATCAGGGGCTTGCTGTGAGCAGGTGACACCATTCTTTGAAAAGAGCCTACGGCTTTGGGCAATGGTTTGCCCTGTATACAAACTGGAAGGTTGGAAGTTCATCTGCTCGATCGAGCCAAATTGATGAGAAATTGCTCTGTCTATTAATTATCTCCCATAGTTTGCAAAATTGTAGTGCTTGAATGTGTTGACCAAACACACATAATTCGTGTTGTTCTGGGCAACATTCGCAGCATTCCGAAGCTCGGACGGATCGAATAATCACTTGTACAAGTACAGACTACTTATCCACTCGAGAAACAGACTCTACGTTCGTCGCCTTCATTATATTACTCTCGAGTGTATTGTTGGGGAAAAGCCACAAGTCTACTGAGTGTGTTGAATATGCGACTTAGAAGGCGAATGGGATGAGATGTTTTCGAACATCCATATACTTTTCCGCCTTGTACTAAAGCCACATAAATGCTTTCTTTCTCATAGTAATAGTGAGGGAACATGTCGCTGGCATCATATTGGAAACTTGGTCTGCTCTTCTCTCATAACATTGTATTGAGCGTGCATTTGGTAGACATTAAATGATTGAGTAGAAGGATATTCACTATGTCTGGACATAATATTGGTGACTTTTTTTCTTTTAATGTTGCCTTGCGAATGCCCAATATCACTTGACTGCTGTCCATCCCCATCGCTGCTTTGATTCTCATGCATCGAGTGGTGATGCTGGGCGTGTATCTGATCTGATTTCTACTTGTAGTGATTGCGTCGAAAAACTCGACTTTCAGATGTGAGCCATTGTATACTCGCAAGTTGACCGTAAATGTGAAAAGGTATTGAAAAATCGGAAAATAATTTTGTGTTTTTTTTCATCTTGAAAAATTCAATTACCTACACTATGGATGCCGTCCGTCGTCTCTCTGACAAAAGTCGGACCAAACGATGAAAAACAACAACTTAGCTGACTTAACCAATAAATTGTATAGGAAAAAATATATGATGTTCAGGGCTGAAATGGAGACAATGCCTCCTTCTGAATTTATGGAGGTCCGTTAAGCATTATGGTTTGTGCATTATAAGGCAGCACATATCAATGAGATTCTGGAGAAAACAACAGCCTATTTTTATGTTGCTATGATGTTTTCAGGCAGATCAGGGGCTTGCTATGTGCATGTGACTCCATTCAGGGAAAAGAGCCTACGGCTTTGGGCAATGGTTTGCCCTGTATACAAATTGGAAGTTTGGAAGTTCATCTGTTCGATCGAGCCAAATTGATGAGAAACTGCTCTGTCTATTAATTATCTCCCCTAGTTTGAAAAAGTGTAGTGCTTGAATGTGTTGACCAAACACACATAATTCGTGTTGTTCTGGGCAACACTCGCAGCATTCCGAAGCTCGGACGGATCGAATAAACACTTGTATAAGTACAGACTACTTATCCACCCGAGAAGCAGACTCTACGTTCGTCGCCTTCATTATATTACTCTCGAGGGTATTGTTAGGGAAAAGTCACAAGTCTACAGAGTGTGTTGAATATGCGACTTAGAAGGCGAATGCGATGAGATGTTGTCGAACACCCATATACTTTTCCGTCTTGTACTAAAGCCACAAAAATGCTTTCTTTCTCTTAGTAATAGTGAGGGAAACATGTCACTGGCATCATATTGGAAACTTGGTCTTCTCTCCTCTCATAACATATATTGAGCGTGCATTTGGTAGACTTCAAATGATTGAGTAGAAAGATATTCACTATGTCTGGACATAATATTGGTGACTTTTTTCTTTTAAAGTTGCCTTGCGAATGCCCAATATTACTTGCCTGCAGTCCATCCCCATCGCTGCTTTGATTCTTATGTATCGAGTGGTGATGCTGGGCGTGTATCTGATCTGATTTCTACTTGTAGTGGTTGCGTCGAAAAACTCGACTTTCCCATGTGAGCCATTATATACTCGCAAATTGACCGTAAATGTGAAAAGGTATTGAAAAATGAGCAAATAATTTTGGGGTTTTTTCATCTTGAAAAATTCCATGACCTACGCTATGGATGCCGTCCGTCGCCTCTCTGACAAAAGTCGGACCAAACGATAAAAAAAAAACTTAGCTGGCTTAACCAATAAATTGTATAGGAAAAAATATATGATGTTCAGGGCTGGAAACGGAGACAATGCCTCCTGATGAATTTATGCACGTCCATTAAGCATTATGGTTTGTGTATTATAAGGCAGAACATATCAATGAGATTCTCGAGAAGACAACAGCCTATTTTTATGTTGCTATGATGTTTTGTGACAGACCAGGGGCTTGCTATGTGCATTTGACACCATTCAGGGAAATGAGCCCACGGCTTTGGGCAATGGTTTGCCCTGTATACACACTGGAAGGTTGGAAGTTCATCTGTACGATCGAGCCAAATTGATGAGAAATTGCTCTGTCTACTAATTATCTCCCCTAGTTTGCAAAAGTGTAGTTCTTGAATGTGTTGACCAAACACACAAAATTCGTGTTGTTGTGGGCAACATTCGCAGCATTCCGAATTTCAGACGGATCGAATGATCACTTGTACAAGTACTGACTACTTATCCACCCGAGAAACAGTCTCTACGTTCGTCGACTTCATTAAATTACTCTCGAGTGTAATGCTGGGCAAAAGTCGCAAGTCTACAGAGTGTGTTGAATATGCGACTTAGAAGGCGAATGGGGTCGAACACCCATATACTTTTCCGTCTTGTACTAAAGGCACATAAATGCTTTCTTTCTCTTAGTAATAGTGAGGGAAACATGTCACTGGCATCATATTGGAAACTTGGCCTTCTCTCCTCTCATAACATTATATTGAGCGTCCATTTGGTAGACATTAAAAGATTGAGTAGAAGGATATTCACTATGTCTGGACATAATATTGGTGACTTTTTTTCTTTTAAAGTTGCCTTGCGAATGCCCAATATTACTTGCATGCAGTCCATCCCCATCGCTGCTTTGATTCTCATGCATCGAGTGGTGATGCTTGGCGTGTATCTGATCTGATTTCTACTTGTGGTGATTGCGTCGAAAAACTCGCCTTACCCATGTGTGCCATTATATACTCACAAGTTGACCGCAAATGTGAAAAGTTATTGAAATATGGGTCAATAATTTTGCGTTTTTTCATCTTTAAAAATTCCATGACCTACACAATGTATGCCGTCCGTCGTCTCTCTGACAAAAGTCGGACCAAACGATGAAAAAAAAAAAACTTAGCTGACTTAACCAATAAATTTGATAGGAAAAAATATATGATGTTCAGGGCTGCAAACGGTGAAAATGCCTCCTTCTGAATTTATGGAGGTCCATTAAGCATTATGGTTTGTGTATTATAAGGCAGCACATATCAATGAGATTTTGGAGAAGACAACAGCCTATTTTTATGTTACTATGATGTTTTGTGACAGATCAGGGACTTGCTATGTGCATTTGACACCATTCAGGGAAATGAGCCCTCGGCTTTGGGCAATGGTTTGCCCTGTATACACACTGGAAGGTTGGAAATTCATCTGTTCGATCGAGCCAAATTGATGAGAAATTGCTCTGTCTATTAATTATCTCCCCTAGTTTGCAAAAGTGTAGTGCTTGAATGTGTTGACCAAAAACACATAATTCGTGTTGTTCTGGTCAACATTCGCAGCAATCCGAAGCTCGGACGGATCGAATGATCACTTGTACAAGTACAGACTACTTATCCACCCGAGAAAAAGACTTACGTTCGTCGCCTTCGCTATATTACTCTCGAGTGTATTGTTGGGGAAAAGTCACAAGTCTACAGAGTGTGTTGAATATGCGACTTAGAAGGCGAATGGGATGAGATGTTGTCGAACACCCATATACTTTTCCGTCTTGTACCAAAGCCACATAAATGCTTTCTTTCTCTTAGTAATAGTGAGGAAAACATGTCACTCGCATCATATTGGAAATTTGGTCTTCTTTCCTCTCATAACATTATATTGAGCGTGCATTTGGTAGACATAAAATGATTGAGTACAAGGATATTCACTATGTCTGGACATAATATTGGTGACTTTTTTTCTTTTAAAGTTGCCTGCCGAATGCCCAATATTACTTGCCTGCAGTCCATCCCGATCGCTGCTTTGATTCTCATGCATCGAGTGGGGATGATGGGCGTGTATCTGATCTGATTTCTACTTGTAGTGATTGCATCGAAAAACTCGACTTCCCCATGTTAGCCATTGTATACTCGCAAGTTGACCGTAAATGTGAAAATGTATGGAAAAATGGGCAAATAATGTTTGGTTTTTTTCATCTTCAAAAATTCCATGACCTACACTATGTATGCCGTCCGTCGTCTCTCTGACAAAGGTCGGACCAAACGCTGAAAAAAAACTTAGCTGACTTAACCAATAAATTGTATAGGAAAAAATATATGATGTTCAGGGCTGCAAACGGAGACAACGCCTCCTTCTGAATTCATGGAGGTCGATTAAGCATTATGGTATGTGTATTATAAGGCAGCACATATCAATGAGATTCTGGAGAGGACAGCAGCCTATTGTTATGTTGCTATGATGTTTTGTGACAGATCAGGGGCTTGCTATGTGCATGTGACACCATTCAGGGGGAAGAGCCCACGGCTTTGGGCAATGGTTTGCCCTGTTTACAAACTGGAAGGTTGGAAGTTCATCTGTTCGATCGAGCCAAATTGATGAGAAATTGCTCTGTCTATTAATTATCTCCCCTAGTTTGATGAAGTGTAGTGCTTGAATGTTTTGACCAAACACACATAATTCGTGTTGTTCTGGGCAACATTCTCACCATTTCGAAGCTCGGACGGATCGAATAATCAATTGTACAAGTACAGATTACTTATCCACCCGAGAAACAGACTCTACGTTCGTCGCCTTCATTATATTATTCTCGAGTGTATTGTTGGGGAAAAGTCACAAGTCTACAGAGTGTGTTGAATATGCGACTTAGAAAGCGAATGGGATGAGATGTTGTCGAACACCCATATACTTTTCCGTCTTGTACCAAAGCCACATAAATGCTTTCTTTCTCTTAGTAGTAGTGAGGGAAACATGTCACTGGCATCATATTGGAAACTTGGTCTTCTCTCCTCTCATAACATTTTATTGAGCGTGCATTTGGTGGACATTAAATGATTGAGTAGAAGGATATTTACTACGTCTGGACATAATATTGGTGACTTTTTTTCTTTTAAAGTTGCCTTGCGAATGCCCAATATTACTTGCTTGCAGTCCATCCCCATCGCTGCTTTGAATCTCATGCATCGAGTGGGGATGCTGGGCGTGTATCTGATCTGATTTCTACTTGTAGTGATTGCGTAGAAAAACTCGACTTCCCCATGTGAGCCATTAAATATTCGCAAGTTGACTGTAAATGTGAAAAGGTATTGAAAAATGGGCAAATAATTTTGGGTTTTTTTCATCTTGAAAAATTCCATGACCTACACTATGTATTCCTTCCGTCGTCTGTCTGACAAAAGTCGGACCAAACGATGAAAACAAAAATTAGCTGACTTAACCAATAAATTGAATAGGAAAAAACATATGATGTTCAGGGCTGCAAACGGAGACAATGCCTCCTTCTGAATTTATGGAGGTCCATTAAGCATTATGGTTTGTGTATTATAAGGCAGCACATATCAATGAGATTCCGGAGAAGACAACAGCCTATTTTTATGTTGCTATGATGTTTTGTGACAGATCAGGGTGTTGCTATGTGCATGTGACACCGTTCAGGGAAAAGAACCCATGGCTTTGCGCAATGGTTTGCCCTGTATACAAACTGGAAGATTGGAAGTTCATCTGTTCGATCGAGCCAAATTGATGAGAAATTGCTTTCTCTATTAATTATATCCCCTAGTTTACAAAAGTGTAGTGCTTGAATGTGTTGACTAAACACAAATAATTCGTGTTGTTCTGGGCAACATTCGCAGCATGCCGAAGCTCGGACGGATCGAATAATCACTTGTACAAGTACAAACTACTTATCCATCCGAGAAACAGACTCTACGTTCGTCGCCTGCGTCGAGTGTATTTTTGGGGAAAAGTCACAAGTCTACAGAGTGTGTTGAATATGAGACTTAGAAGGCGAATGGGATGAGATGTTGTCGAACACCCATACACTTTTCCGTCTTGTACTAAAGCCACATAAATGATTTCTTTCTGTTAGTAATAGTGAGGGAAACATGACACTGGCATCATATTGGAAACTTGGTCTTCTCTCGTCTCATAACGTTATATTGAGCGTGCATTTGGTAGACATTAAATGATTGAGTAGAGGGATATTCACTTTGTCTGGACATAATATTGTTGACTTTTTTTCTTTTAAAGTTGCCTTGCAAATGCCCAATATTACCTGCCTGCAGTCCATCCCCATCGCTGCTTTGGTTCTCATGCATCGAGTGGTGATGCTGGGCGTGTATCTGATCTGATTTCTACTTGTAGTGATTGCGTCGAAGAACTCGACTTTCCCATGTGAGCCATTATATATTCGCAAGTTGACCGTAAATGCGAAAAGGTATTGAAAAATGGGCAAATAATTTTGGGGTTATTTCATATTGAAAAATTCCATGACCTACACTATGTATGCCGTCCGTCGTCTCTCTGACAAAAGTCGGACCAAACGATGAAAAAAAATCTTAGTTGACTTGACCAATAAATTGTACAGGAAAAAATATATGATATTCAGGGCTGCAAACGGAGACAATGCCTCCTTCTGAATTTATGGAGGTCCATTAAGCATTATGGTTTCTGTATTATAAGGCAGCACATATCAATGAGATTCTGGAGAAGACAACAGCCTATTTTTATGTTGCTTTGATGTTTTGTGACAGATCAGGGGGTCTGTACTTGTACAATTGATTATTCGATCCGTCCGAGCTTCGGACTGCTGCGAATGTTGACCAGAACAACACGAATTATGTGTTTTTGGTCAACACATTCAAGCACTACACTTTTGCAAACTAGGGGAGATAATTAATAGACAGAGCAATTTCTCATCAATTTGGCTCGATCGAACAGATGAATTTCCAACCTTCCAGTGTGTATACAGGGCAAACCATTGCCCAAAGCCGTGGGCTCATTTCTCTGAATGGTGTCAACTGCACATAGCAAGTCCCTGATCTGTCACAAAACATCATAGCAACATAAAAATAGGCTGTTGTCTTCTCCAGAATCTCATTGATATGTGCTGCCTTATAATAGACAAACCATAATGCTTAATGAACTTCCATAAATTCAGAAGGAGGCATTGTCTCCGTTTGCAGCCCTGGACATCATATATTTTTTCCTATACAATTTATTGGTTAAGTCAGCTAAGTTTTTTTTTCCATCGTTTGGCCCGACTTTTGTCAGAGAGCCGACGGACGGCATACATAGTGTAGGTCATGGATTTTTAAAGATGAAAAAACCCAAAATTATTTACCCATATTTCAATACCTTTTCACATTTACGGTCAACTTGCGAGTATATAATGGCACACATGGGAAAGTCGAGTTTTTCGACGCAATCACCACAAGTAGAAATCAGATCAGATACACGCCCAGCATCACCACTCGATGCATGAGAATCAAAGCAGCGATGGGGATGGACTGCAGGCAAGTAATATTGGGCATTCGCAAGGCAACTTTAAAAGAAGAAAAGTCACCAATATTATGTCCAGAGATAGTGAATATCCTTCTACTCAATCATTTAATGTCTACCAACTTCACGCTCAAAATAATGTTATGAGAGGAGAGAAGACCAAGTTTCCAATATGATGCCAGTGACATGTTTCCCTCACTATTACTAAGAGAAAGAAAGCATTTATGTGGCTTTAGTACAAGACGGAAAAGTATACGGGTGTTCTACAACATCTCATCGCATTCGCCTTCTAAGTCGCATATTCAACACACTCTGTAGACTTGTGAATTTTCCCCAACAATACACTCGAGAGTAATATAATGAAGGCGACGAACGTTGAGTCTGTTTCTCGGGTGGATAAGTAGTCTGTACTTGCACAAGTGATTATTCGATCCGTCCGAGCATCGGAATGCTGCGAATGTTGCCCAGAACAACACGAATTATGTGTGTTTTGTCAACACATACAAGCACTACACTTTTGCAAACTAGGGGAGATAATTAATAGACAGAGCAATTTCTCATCAATTTGGCTCGTTGGAACAGATGAAATTCCAACCTTCCAGTTCGTATACAGGGCAAACCATTGCCCAAAGCCGTGGGCTCTTTTCCCTGAATGGTGTCAAATGCACATAGCAAGCCCCTGATCTGTCACAAAACATCATAGCAACATAAAAATAGGCTGTTGTCTTCTCCAGAATCTCATTGATATGTGCTGCCTTATAATACACAAACCATAATACTTAATGGACCTCCATAAATTCAGGAGGCATTGTCTCCGTTTGCAGCCCAGAACATCATATATTTTTTTCCTATACATTTTATTGTTTAAGTCAGCTAAGTTTTCTTTTTCATCGCTTGGTCCAACTTTTGTCAGAGTGACGACGGACGGCGTACATAGTGTAGGTCATGGCATTTTAAAAGATGAAAAAACCCAAAATTATTTGCCCATTTTTCAATACCTTTTCACATTTACGGAAAACTTGCGTGTACATAAAGGCTCATATGGGAAAGGCGAGTTTTTCGACGCAATAACTGCAGGTAGAAATTAGATTAGATACACGCCCAGCATCACCGCTCGATGCATGCGAATCAAAGCAGCGATGGGGATGGACTGCAGGCAAGTAATATTGGACATTCGCATGGCAACTTTAAAAGAACAAAGTCACCAATATTATATCCTGACATAGTGAATATCCTTCTACTCAATCATTTAATGTCTACCAATTGCGCGCTCAGTATAATGTTATGAGATGAGAGCAGACCAAGTTTTCAATATGATGCCATTGACATGTTTCCCTCACTATTACTAAAAGAAAGAAAGCATTTATGTGGCTTTAGTTCAAGACGGAAAAGTATATGGGTGTTCGACAACATCTGACCCCATTCGCCTTCTAAGTCGCATATTCAACATCCTCTGTAGACTTGTGACTTCTGCCCAGCAATACACTCGAGAGGAATTTAATGAAGACGACGAACGTAGAGTCTGTTTCTCGGGTGAATAAGTAGTCAGTACTTGCACAAGTGATTATTCGATCCGTCCGAGCTTCGGAATACTGCGAATGTTGCCCACAACAACACGAATTTTGTGTGCTTGGTCAATACATTCAAGCACAACACTTTTGCAAACTAGGGGAGATAATTAATAGACAGAGCAATTTCTCATCAATTTGGCTCGATCGAACAGATGAACTTCCAACCTTCCAGTGTGTATACAGGGCAAACCATTGCCCAAAGCCGTGGGCTCATTTCCCTGAATGGTGTCAAATGCACATAGCAAGCCCCTGATCTGTCACAAAACATCATAGCAACATAAAAATAGGCTGTTGTCTTCTCCAAAATCTCATTGATATGTTCTGCCTTATAATACACAAACCATAATGCGTAATGGACCTCCATAAATTCAGAAGGAGGCATTTTCTCCGTTTGCAACCCTGAACATCATATATTTTTTCCTATACAATTTATTGGTTAAGTCAGCTAATTTTTTTTTCATCGTTTGGCCGACTTTAGTCAGAGAGACTACGGACGGCATACATAGTGTAGGTCATGGAATTTGTAAGGATGAAAAAACCCAAAATTATTTACCCATATTTCAATACCTTTTCACATTTACGGTCAACTTGCGAGTATATAATGGCACACATGGGAAAGTCGAGTTTTTCGACGCAATCACCACAAGCAGAAATCAGATCAGATACACGCCCAGCATCACCACTCGATGCATGAGAATCAAAGCAGCGATGGGGATGGACTGCATGCAAGTAATATTGGGCATTCGCAAGGCAACTTTAAAAGAAAAAAAGTCACCAATATTATGTCCAGAGATAGTGAATATCCTTCTACTCAATCATTTAATGTCTACCAACTTCACGCTCAATATAATGTTTTGAGAGGAGAGAAGACCAAGTTTCCAATATGATGCCAGTGACATGTTTCCCTCACTATTACTAAGAGAAAGAAAGCATTTATGTGGCTTTAGTACAAGACGGAAAAGTATATGGGTGTTCTACAACATCTCATCGCATTCGCCTTCTAAGTCGCATATTCAACACACTCTGTAGACTTGTGAATTTTCCCCAACAATACACTCGAGAGTAATATAATGAAGGCGACGAACGTTGAGTCTGTTTCTCGGGTGGATAAGTAGTCTGTACTTGCACAAGTGATTATTCGATCCGTCCGAGCAACGGAATGCTGCGAATGTCGCCCAGAACAACACGAATTATGTGTGTTTTGTCAACACAAACAAGCAATACACTTTTGCAAACTAGGGTAGATAATTAATAGACAGAGCAATTTCTCATCAATTTGGCTCTTTCGAACAGATGAAATTCCAACCTTCCAGTTCGTATACAGGGCAAACCATTGCCCAAAGCCGTGGGCTCTTTTCCCTGAATGGTGTCAAATGCACATAGCAAGCCCCTGATCTGTCACAAAACATCATAGCAACACAAAAATAGGCTGTTGTCTTCTCCAGAATCTCATTGATATGTGCTGCCTTATAATACACAAACCATAATACTTAATGGACCTCCATAAATTCAGAAGGAGGCATTGTCTCCGTTTGCAGCCCTGAACATCATATATTTTTTTCCTATACATTTTATTGTTTAAGTCAGCTAAGTTTTTTTCATCGCTTGGTCCAACTTTTGTCAGAGTGACGACGGACGGCGTGCATAGTGTTGGTCATGGCATTTTAAAAGATGAAAAAACCCAAAATTATTTGCCCATTTTTCAATACCTTTTCACATTTACGGAAAACTTGCGAGCATATAAAGGCTCACATGGGAAAGTCGAGTTTTTCGACGCAATAACTGCAGGTAGAAATTAGATCAGATACACGCCCAGCATCACCGCTCGATGCATGAGAATCAAAGCAGCGATGGGGATGGACTGCAGGAAAGTAATATTGGGCATTCGCAAGGCAACTTTAAAAGAACAAAGTCACCAATATTATGTCCTGACATAGTGAATATTCTTCTACTCAATCATTTAATGTCTACCAATTGCGCGCTCAGTATAATGTTATGAGAGGAGAGAAAACCAAGTTTCCAATATGATGTCAGTGACATGTTTTCCTCACTATTACTAAGAGAAAGAAAGCTTTCATGTGGCTTTTGTAGAAGACGGAAAAGTATATGGGTGTTCGACAACATCTCATCCCATTCGCCTTCTAAGTCGCATATTCAACACACTCTGCAGACTTGTGACTTTTCCCCAACAATACACTCGAGAGTAAAAAAATGAAGGCAACGAACATAGAGTCTGTTTCTCGGGTGGATAAGTAGTCTGTACTTGTACAAGTGATTATTCGATCCCTCCGAGCTTCGGGATGCTGCGCATGTTGCCCAGAACAACACGAATTATGTGTGTGTGGTCAACACATTCAAGCACTTCACTTTTGCAAACTAGGGGAGATAATTAATAGACAGAGCAATTTCTCATCATTTTGGCTCGTTCGAACAGATGAACTTCTAAACTTCCGGATTGTATACAGGGCAAACCATTGCCCAAAACCGTGGGCTCTTTTCCCTGAATGGTGTCACATGCACATAGCAAGCCCCTGATCTGTCACAAAAAATCATAGCAACATAAAAATAGGCCGCTGTCTTCAACAGAATCCCACTGATATGAGCTGCCTTATAACACACAAACCATAATGCTTAATAGACCTCCATACATTCAGAAGGAGTCTTTGTCACCGTTTGCAGCCCCTGAACATCATATATTTTTTCCTATACAATTTATTGGTTAAGTCAGCTAGGTTTGTTTTTCATCGTTTGGTCCGACTTTTGTCAGAGAGACGACGGACGGCATACATAGTGTAGGTCATGGAATTTCTCAAGATGAAAAAAACCCAAAATTATTTGACCATTTTTCAATACTTTTTCACATTTACAGTCAACTTGCGAATATATAATGTCTCATATGGGAAAGTCGAGTTTTTCGACGCAATCACTACAAACAGAAAT
Source organism: Pictodentalium vernedei (assembly GCA_031216915.1). Classification (NCBI taxonomy): domain Eukaryota; kingdom Metazoa; phylum Mollusca; class Scaphopoda; order Dentaliida; family Dentaliidae; genus Pictodentalium; species Pictodentalium vernedei. Next base: position 159,819,466 of record CM062288.1, on the reverse strand, counting down.
CAGATCAGATACACGCCCAGCATCACCTCTCGATGCATGAGAATCAAAGCAGCGATGGGGATGGACTGCAGGCAGGTAATAATGGACATTCGCAAGGCAACTTTAAAAGAAAAAAAGTCACCAATATTATGTCCAGACACAGTGAATATCCTTCTACTCAATCATTTAATGTCTACTAAATGCACGCTCAATATAATGTTTTGAGAGGAGAGAAGACCAAGTTTCCAATATGATGCCAGTGACATGTTTGCCTCACTATTGCTAAGAGAAAGAAAGCATTTATGTGGCTTTAGTACAAGGCGGAAAATTACATGGGTGTTCGACAACATCTCACCCCATTCGCCTTCTAAGTCGCATATTCAACACACTCTGTATACTTGAGACTTTCCCCAACAATACACTCGAGAGTAATATAATGAAGGCGACGAACGTAGAGTCTGTTTCTCGGGTGGATAAGTTGTCTGTACTTGTACAAGTGATTATTCGATCCGTCCGAGCTCGGAATGCTGCGAATGTTGCCAAGAACAACAAGTATTATGTGTGTTTGGTAAACACATTCATGCACGACACTTTTGCAAACTAGGGGCGATAATTAATAGACAGAGCAATTTCTCATCAAGTTGACACGATCGAACAGATGAACTTCCAACCATCCAGTTTGTATATAGGGCAAACCATTGCCCAAAGTCGTGGGCTCTTTCCCTGAACGGTGTCACATACACATAGCAAGCCCCTGAACTGTCACAAAACATCATAGCAGAATAAAAATAGGCTGTTGTCTTCTCCAGAAGCTCATTGATATGTGCTGCCTTATAATACACAAACCATGATGCTTAATGGACCTCCATAAATTCAGAAGAAGGCATTGTCTCCGTTTTACAGCCCAGAACATCATATATTTTTTCCTATACAATTTATTGGTTAAGTCAGCTAATTTTTTTTTTCATCGTTTGGCCGACTTTTGTCAGAGAGACTACGGACGGAATACATAGTGTAGGTCATGGAATTTTTCAATATGAAAAAAACCAAAATTATTTGCTCATTTTTCAATACCTTTTCACATTTACGGTAAACTTGCGAGTATATAATGGCTCACATGGGAAAGTCGAGTTTTTCGACGCAATAACTACAAGTAGACATCAGATCAGATACACGCCCAGCATCACCACTCGATGCATGAGAAAGCAAGCAGCGATGGGGATGGACTGCAGGCAAGTAATATTGCGCATTCGCAAGGCAAGTTTAAAAGAAAAGAAGTCAGCAATATTATGACCAGACATAGTGAATATCCTTTTTCTCAATCATTTAATGTCTACCTAATGCACGCTCAATATAATGTTATGAAAGGAGAGAAGACCAAGTTTCCAATATGATGCCAGTGACATGTTTCCTTCACTATTCCTAAGAGAAAGTAAGCATTTATGTGGCTTTAGTACAAGACGGAACCTAGGGGGGTTTGATCGTCCCCTACTAGGCGGGTCCTCAGGTGGCGGATAGAGGACGGCCTGCTCAATTGGGCAGGTTTGCTAATTTTTGATTGGCAGGTTTGCTCAATTGAGCTGGTTCGCTGCGAAATACACGAATACGCAGCCCCGGACCAAAATGATCAACCCTGCTAATACCATCTGGCAGGCACCTTGTTCTCCCGTGAGGTGCGTTCCGAGGGCCCCGGAAGAAGGAATCCTGGCAGTTGAGGACTCGTAGCCCCGGTTAGGGCAGTCTCCGGGATGGAGCCCTGGTCTCCATTTCGGAGATAATGTTGTTCAACACACTGCTTTGGCCCCAATTTCGGGAGTAGAAGGATGGTCGGATGGTCCGTTCTGGCCAATCGGGAGCCCCCACCCCAAAAAGTACTGGGTGTCACGTCGGGGGGCATTTGGTGGCCATTCAATCAGTCATTTCTTTTAATCATTTATCATAATTGCCATTGTGTGCTGTTTTTAAACTCATTTTTTAACCAAATACTTAGTTTTGCTGCACTGTTTGTTTCAGTTCCACGTGGCAACCGTAATTACAGTGTTTTATAAAGTGATTGGTTGGATGGTCGCCGTCTGAAGACCTGGCACTTCTACGCGTTGGCCAATCAGCCAGTGGCATACTTCGGTATCAACACTGGCTGAGTATACTGCCCTATACCAGGTATGTGGGAATACCGGCAACCCGGTGGGTTCACTGCATGGCAGTAACCCTACCCCTTGTTGGACTCCGTGGTGGGTGGGAGCCGGGGCAGTGAACGCTTTACTACATTAACATGGATAACACAAATAAAAAACAAAAACGTGCTAGGGACTTACTCTCTACTGACTCTGACTCTGACTCGGATATAGAATGCTCAAAAAAGAATTGGCCAAAATTTATTATTATGTATGCAGCTGATGAAAATAAAAGACTCTCAGATTTGAACCCATTTTTAATAGAAAAATCGATCAAAGGGATTGCTGGTACAGTTAAAGACGCCAAGAAACTAAGATCTGGCGCTCTACTGATAGAATGTCAAAGGGAAGCTCAAGCGGTAAATTTATTGAAAACAGAAAAACTTGCAGACATTGAGGTAAACACTTTTCCGCATAAAATATTAAATAGCAGCAGGGGTGTAATAAGAACCAGAGAGTTAAATGGCATTGATGAAATGGAAATAAAAATGGAATTAAAAGCCCAAGGAGTGACCGATGTTAAAAATATACAGATTAAAAAAGATAACACACAGATTAAAACAAATACTTACATTTTAACATTCAGTTCCACTCGACCGCCAAAAGCTATCAAGGTTGGATATATGAACATCAAAGTGGATTTGTATATTCCAAATCCACTTCGATGCTTCAAATGTCAGAAGTACGTACATGGACAGAACAATTGTAGAGGTCAACAAATATGTTATCGATGTGGCCAACAACATCAGGATCCATGCAGCAATCCCATCAAGTGTGTTAACTGCCAGGGCAATCACATGTCATCGTCCAAAGATTGCCCTGTCTGGAAAAAGGAGAAAACTATTCAAAAGGTGAAATGTGAACAACAGATAAGTTTTAAAGAAGCCAGAGAAATCGTGTCATCAATGCCAGGAATGTGTGCATCATCACCATCATATGCCACAAAATTATCTCAAAAACCACCAACTCAATCAGTAGCATGCCAAACACAATACACATGGCTCAAAGGTACAATACCATCTTCAGTGCAGTCATTTACAATAGACCAATTAGAATCACCATCCACCCAAAAGAATACAGCTGCCCAAACAACAGAAAAAATAACTACCGACCAAAAAGAACAACACCCTAGAAATCTACCTAAAACAGAACAAAATAAAGTACCAAAACCTAAACCTGAAAAGAATAAGCCAAATAAACCAAACCAAGACATACAACATAGCTCTCAACAAAATCTGAGTCAGAGAAGGAAACAGTCACAACAAGATAAGAATAAAGAAAAGGAAAAGCAGAAACTAGATTCAAATAGAATATCTAAACGTCTTCAAAATGTTGTCACGAGCAACATGTTTGAAGGCATTGAGGCAATGTCAGTCGATGAGTGCATCGATGACACGTTCTCAAACAAACCGCCCCTGAGTTCGTCTCATGGAAAATCCCCACGTAAAACATCACCTAGAAGAAACACTGGGGCAATTTCGCCCATACGTCCACCTTCTAAATCACCACTCAAAAATGGATAATACATCCAAACAAAATATTATACAGTGGAATTGTCGAGGTTTTAGAGCGATTTTTAATGAACTAGGCCTTTTGAGCCAAAAGTATAAACCTGCTGCTTTTTGCCTGCAGGAAACTCTTTTAAAGAAACCTGAGGCTCAGGATCATTCAGCTTTTAAGCATTACACTTCGTATAATGCCTGGGCAGACGATAATGATCTTCATATTCGTGGAACGAGTGTCTTGGTTAGGAACGACATCATTCACAGTTCTGTACCATTACAGACAAATTTACAGGCTGTGGCGGTACGCCTAACTTTAGACAAAACTGTTACACTTTGTTCTATTTACGTTTCGCCAAGTAAAGCCTTACAACTGAATGACCTTGAGCAGCTGGTCCGACAACTCCCAACTCCATACATTTTGTTGGGTGATTTTAATGCACATAACCCCCTTTGGGGTAATTCTTGCAGACAAGAAGACGCAAAGGGTAAAACTGTAGAAGAGTTCATTACAAAATATGACTTGTGCTTGTTCAATGATGGGTCAGATACTTATCTGCACCCCGCATCTGGCTCTTACACTTCAATTGATCTAACAATTGCATGCCCTTCTGTCTTCCTTGATTTTTCTTGGAAGGTAGAAGGTGACTTGTGCGGGAGTGACCACTTTCCGATTGTGCTGGAGAGTGTAGTTCCGGCGGATGATGAGAGGGTGCCCCAGTGGAACTTTAAAAAGGCTGACTGGGACACTTTCTCATCGCTTTGTTCTGAACGCCTCACACGGGAGAAATTTCAGGACAGTACTGACCAGATTGAGCACTTCACCACAGAGTTGATTGACATTGCAAGCCAAGTCATTCCTAAAACCTCGGCAAATCCAAAACGTTTCCATAAACCATGGTTCGACACGGATTGCAAACAGGCTATTCATCTACGCAAAAAGGCTGAACGGGATTTTAATAAGTCACCAACGACGAATAATTTAGATAAATTACGTATTGGTCGAGCACAAGCCCGACGGCTCATCAAACAAAAGAAGAAAACGTCCTGGCAAAATTATGTTTCAAGATTGAATCAAAATACCCCCATCAAAAAGGTCTGGAAAATGATCAAGAAAATTAAAGGTAAAGAATCAAAATCTACAGTACAGCACCTCGAACATAATAATAATAAAATAACATCTAAAAAAGATATTTCGAACACCCTAGCTCCTACCTTTTCCAAAAATTCCTCTTCTGAAAATTGCACTCCGCAATTTATCCCTGTTAAAAAGCAACAGGAGAAACAAAAACTAAAATTCCACACTGATAATGATGAAAATTATAATGAACCATTTTCTATTGATGAGCTACTAGCGTCATTGAGTAAAGCAAAAGATACAGCAACTGGTCCTGATGAAATACATTATCAGATTTTAAAACATTTGCCAAATTCATCGCTCAAGCTTTTACTTTCTATTTTTAATGATATATGGGTGACTGGCCAGTTTCCATCTGACTGGCCCAAAGCAACAATCATTCCTATTCCCAAGCCTGATAAGGACCACAGCAATCCAAGCAACTATAGACCAATAGCACTCACTAGTTGCCTTTGTAAAACCATGGAAAGAATGATCAACGATCGGCTTGTTTGGTTTCTGGAATCGAACAATCTGCTGGCAGATGCTCAATGTGGCTTCAGAGACCAGAGAAGCACGGTTGATCATCTAGTCCGCCTTGAAACGTTTATTAGAAATGCCTTTGCCAGAAAGGAACACGTGGTCGCCGTGTTCTTTGATCTGGAGAAGGCATATGACACTACGTGGACGTATGGGATTTTAAAAAACCTCTTCAACATGGGGTTGAGAGGCAGAATGCCACTTTTTATTGAAAATTTTTTAAAGGACCGCAATTTCCAGGTTCGTCTTGGGTCAACATTATCTGACCCTCACGACCAGGAATTGGGAGTACCTCAGGGTAGTATTCTATCTGTTACTCTTTTTTCAATAAAAATCAACAGCATTGTTACAGCTATTGAAACAAATGTTGATTCTTCATTGTATGTAGATGATTTCCTCATCTGCTACAGTGGCAAGAAAATGCCTGCTATTGAACGCAAACTTCAGCTATCCTTAAACAAGGTTCAGCGCTGGGCTACTGAAAATGGTTTCAAGTTTTCAAAAAGCAAAACAAATTGTGTTCATTTCTGTAAACTCCGGAAACACCACCTGGATCCGGAGTTATTTTTAGATGGAACTCCACTTAAAGTTGTAAAGGAAGTGCAATTCCTTGGCTTGTTGTTTGATGAGAAACTAAGTTTTAGGTCTCACATCAAACAACTAAAAATTAAATGCGAGAAAGCACTTAATCTTCTGAAGGTTGTTGGCAGCACTGACTGGGGTGCTGACCAAAATACTTTGCTCCATCTGTATAAAGCTTTTGTACGGTCAAAGTTGGATTATGGTTGTATGGTTTATGGTTCGGCTAGGAAATCCTATCTGAAACCTCTTGATACCATCCATAATAGTGGTATCAGGATTAGTCTTGGTGCATTTCGTACGTCACCTATAGACTCTCTTCTTGTCGAGGCAGGTGAGCCTTCTCTAGAAAAGCGTCGTGTCAAACTCTCTTTACAGTATGTTTCTAAATTATCTGCGAATCCTTCAAATCCTGCTTACCTTTGTGTTTTTAAACCGCAAAATAAACTGTTTTTTGACAAAAATCCAAACCAGATTCCTCCATTGGGACTCAGAATCCAACCCCATATGAAGACCGCTGGTATTGCTCCTGATTCTGTGGCAGAGAACTGTAAACCAGATATACCCCCTTGGCGTCTGTCAAAACCCAAGGTTATTTTAGATCTGGCCTCTTCTAAAAAGGCAAACGCAAATTCTTTGCAATTTAAGCAAGCGTATGCCGAGATTAAGTCTCACTATAGAGCATACACTATGTTCTATACAGATGGATCCAAGGATAATGATAGAGTGTCATCTGCTGTTGTTAGTGGTGATCAGACCACCTCAACCAGGATACCTGATACGAGTTCCATTTTTACAGCTGAGGTAAAAGCTATTGACCTTGCGCTCGATGAGATTGAGGCTGAAGAGGAATGGAAGTCCTTTATCTTCTCAGATTCTCTTTCTTGTTTACAGGCTCTTCTCAACCCCAGGTTGAAGAACCCTCTAATCTTGTCACTTCGTGAACGACTTACTGTAATGAAGTCTGACCAATATGATGTTGTGTTTTGCTGGTTACCTGGACACGTCGGTATTGCTGGTAACACCAGGGCAGACAGTGCAGCGAAACAGGCTCTGAGTAAGCCAATCACTGATTTTTCAATTCCTTACAGTGATTACAAGCCACTTATTTCTAAATACATCCGGTCTTTGTGGCAGTCGGAATGGGATGGAGCTACCAATAACAAGCTCCACCGATTCCGACCAACTGTGTCTGATTATTATCCTCTTTCTCATCTTTGTCGGAAAGATCACGTTATCCTTACACGATGTCATATTGGTCATACCAGACTCACTCATAGTTTCTTATTAGAGGGCACTCTGAGACCTGAATGTGTTCCTTGTCAGCAGGGGCTGACAGTGGAGCACATTCTTTTAGATTGTACAGATTTCGATCACGTTAGGCGGCAGTTTTTTACTGTGGAGTCTCTTAGAGACCTTTTTTACACTACCAGTCCGCGCAAGCTTTTGTCTTTTCTAAAAGAAATCAACCTTTTTAGCAAGTTTTAGAGCTTTGTCTTTTAATCTTCCCATCATGATTTGGTATCAATAGGTTGATTTGTATTATATTTGTTGTTCTTCTTTCATTATGAATATTCATTTTCACATTTTCATTGTATTATCGTTCATCTATCACAATTTGTTTTTCTTTTTAAAAGCAGTCCTGACCATTGCCTTTTAACTCATTTTCATGACTTTCTCGCCATGATATGACCTTTGTTGCTGATGTGGCGTTAAGCACCAATAAATAAATAAATAAATAAATAAATAACAAGACGGAAAAGTATATGGGTGTTCGACAACATCTGACCCCATTCGCCTTCTAAGTCGCATATTCAACACACTCTGTAGTCTTGCGTCTTTTGCCCAGCAATACACTCGAGAGTAATTTAATGAAGTCGACGAACGTAGAGACTGTTTCTCGGGTGGATAGGTAGTCAGTACTTGTACAAGTGATTATTCGATCCGTCCGAGCTTCGGAATGCTGCGAATGTTGCCCACAAAAACACGAATTTTGTGTGTTTGGTCAACACATTCAAGCGCTACACTCTTTCAAACTAGGGGAGATAATTAATAGACAGAGCAATTTCTCATCAATTTGGCTCGATCGTACAGATGAACTTCCAACCTTCCAGTGTGTATACAGGGCAAACCATTGCCCAAAGCCATGGGCTCATTTCCCTGAATGGTGTCAAATGCACATAGCAAGCCCCTGGTCTGCCACAAAACATCATAGCAACATAAAAATAGGCTGTTGCCTTCTCCAGAATCTCATTGATATGTGCTGCCTTATAATACACAAACCATAATGCTTAATGGACGTGCATAAATTCATAAGGAGGCATTGTCTCCGTTTGCAGCCCTGAACATCATATATTTTTTCCTATACAATTTATTGGTTAAGCCAGCTAAGTTTTTTTTTTCATCCTTTGGTCCGACTTTTGTCAGAGAGGCGACGGACGACATCAATAGTGTAGGTCATGGAATTTTTCAAGATGAAAAAATCCCAAAATTATTTGCTCATTTTTCAATACCTTTTCACATTTACGGTCAATTTGCGAGTATATAATGGCTCACATGGGAAAGTCGAGTTTTTCGACGCAACCACTACAAGTAGAAAACAGATCAGATACACGGCCAGCATCCCCACTCGATGCATGGGAATCAAAGCAGCGATGGGGATGGACTGCAGGCAAGTAATATTGGGCATTCGCAAGGCAACTTTAAAAGAAGAAAAAAGTCACCAATATTATGTCCAGACATAGTGAATATCTTTCTACTCAATCATTTAAAGTCTACCAAATGCACGCTCAATATATGTATGAGAGGAGAGAAGACCAAGTTTCCAATATGATGCCAGTGACATGTTTCCCTCACTGTTACTAAGAGAAAGAAAGCATTTTTGTGGCTTTAGTACAGGACGGAAAAGTATATGGGTGTTCGACAACATCGCATCGCATTCGCCTTCTAAGTCGATTATTCAACACACTCTGTAGACTTGTGACTTTTCCCTAACAATACCCTCGAGAGTAATATAATGAAGGCGACGAACGTAGAGTCTGTTTCTCGGGTGGATAAGTAGTCTGTACTTGTAAAAGTGTTTATTCGATCCGTCCGAGCTTCGGAATGCTGCGAGTGCTGCCCAGAACAACACGAATTATGTGTGTTTGGTCAACACATTCAAGCACTACACTTTGGCAAATTAGGGGAGATTATTAATAGACAGAGCAATTTCTCATCAATTTGGCTCGATCGAAGAGATAAACTTCCAACCTTCCAGTGTGTATACAGGGCAAACCATTGCCCAATGCCGTGGTCTGATTTCCCTGAATGGTGTCAAATGCACATAGCAAGCCCCTGATCTTTCACAAAACATCATAGCAACATAAAAATAGGCTGTTGTTTTCTCCAGAATCTCATTGATATGTGCTGCCTTATAATACACAAACCTTAATTCGTAATGAACCTCCATAAATTCAGAAGGAGGCATTGTCTCCGTTTGCAGCCCTGAACATAATATATTTTTTCCTATACAATTTATTGGTTAAGTCAGCTAAGTTTTTTTTTTTCATCGTTTGGTCCGACTTTTGTCAGAGAGACGACGGACGGCATACAATGTGTAGGTCATGGAATTTTTAAAGTTGAAAAAACCCAAAATTATTTACCCATATTTCAATACTTTTCACATTTACGTCAACTTCCGAGTATATAATGGCACACATGGGAAAGACGAGTTTTCCGACGCAATCACCACAAGTAGAAATCAGATCAGATACACGCCCAGCATCACCACTCGATGCATGAGAATCATAGCAGCGATGGGGATGGACTGCATGCAAGTAATATTGGACATTCGCAAGGCAACTTTAAAAGAAAAAAAGTCACCAATATAATGTCCAGATATAGTGAATATCCTTCTACTCAAGCATTTAATGTCTGCCAAATGCACGCTCAATATAATGTTATGAGATGAGAGAAGACCAAGTTTTCAATATGATGCCATTGACATGTTTCCCTCACTATTACTAAAAGAAAGAAAGCATTTATGTGACTTTAGTTCAAGACGGAAAAGTATATGGGTGTTCGACAACATCTGACCCCATTCACCTTCTAAGTCGCATATTCAACACCCTCTGTAGACTTGTGACTTTTGCCCAGCAATACACTCGAGAGTAATTTAATGAAGTCGAGGAACGTAGAGTCTGTTTCTCGGGTGGATAAGTAGTCAGTACTTGTACAAGTGATTATTCGATCCGTCCGAGCTTCGGAATGCTGCGAATGTTGCCCACAACAACACGAATTTTGTGCGCTTGGTCAACACATTCAAGCACTACACTTTTGCAAACTAGGGGAGATAATTAATAGACAGAGCAATTTCTCATCAATTTGGCTCGATCGAACAGATGAACTTCCAACCTTCCAGTGTGTATACAGGGCAAACCATTGCCCAAAGCCGTGGGCTCATTTCCCTGAATGGTGTCAAATGCACATAGCAAGCCCCTGATCTGTCACAAAATATCATAGCAACATAAAAATAGGCTGTTGTCTTCTCCAAAATCTCATTGATATGTGCTGCCTTATAATACACAAACCATAATGCGTAATGGACCTCCATAAATTCAGAAGGAGGCATTTTCTCCGTTTCCAGCCCTGAACATCATATATTTTTTCCTATACAATTTATTAGTTAAGTCAGCTAAGTTTTTTATTTCATCGTTTGGTCCGACTTTTGTCAGAGAGACGACGGACGGCATACATAGTGTAGGTCATGGAATTTGTAAAGATGAAAAAACCCAAAATTATTTACCCATATTTCAATACCTTTTCACATTTACGGTCAACTTGCGAGTATATAATGGCACACATTGGAAAGTCGAGTTTTTCGACGCAATCACCACAAGTAGAAATCAGATCAGATACACGCCCAGCATCACCACTCGATGCATGAGAATCAAAGCAGCGATGGGGATGGACTGCATGCAAGTTATATTGGGCATTCGCAAGGCAACTTTAAAAGAAAAAAAGTCACCAATATTATGTCCAGAGATAGTGAATATCCTTCTACTCAATCATTTAATGTCTACCAACTTCAAGCTCAATATAATGTCATGAGAGGAGAGAAGACCAAGTTTCCAATATGATGCCAGTGACATGTTTCCCTCACTATTACTAAGAGAAAGAAAGCATTTATGTGGCTTTAGTACAAGGCGGAAAGGTATATGGGTGTTTGACAACATTTCATCCCATTCGCCTTCTAAGTCGCATATTCAACACACTCTGTAGACTTGTGGCTTTTGCCCAGCAATACACTCGAGAGTAATTTAATGAAGTCGACGAACGTAGAGTCTGATTCTCGGGTGGATAAGTAGTCAGTACTTGTACAAGTGATTATTCGATCCGTCCGAGCTTCGGAATGCTGCGACTGTTGCCCACAACAACACGAATGTTGTGTGTTTGGTCAACACATTCAAGCACTACACTTCTGCAAACTAGTGGAGATAATTAATAGACAGAGCAATTTCTCATCAATTTGGCTCGTTCGAACAGATGAACTTCCAACCTTCCAGTTTGTATACAGGGCAAACCATTGCCCAAAGCCGTGGGCTTTTTTCCCTGAATGGTGTCACATGCACACAGCTAGACCCTGATCTGTCACAAAACATCATAGCAACATAAAAATGGGCTGTTGTCTTCTCCAGAATCTCATTGATATGTGCTGCATTTTTATACACAAACCATAATGCTTAATGGACCTCCATTAATTCAGAAGGAGACATTGTCTTCGTTTGCAGCCCTGAACATCATATATTTTTTCAAGTACAATTTATTGGTTAAGTCAGCTAAGTTTTTTTTTTTCATCGTTTGGTCAGACTTTTGTCAGAGAGACGACGGACGGCATATATAGTGTAGGTCATGGAATATTTCAAGATGAAAAAACCCCAACATTATTTGCCCATTTTTCAATACCTTTTCACATTTGCGGTCAACTAGCGAGTATATAAGGCCTCACATGGGCAAGTCGAGTTTTTCGACGCAATCACTACGAGTAGAAATCAGATCAGATACACGCCCAGCATCACCACTCGATGCATGAGCATCAAAGCAGCGATGGGGATGGACTGCAGGTTAGTAATATTGGGCATTCGCAAGGCAACTTTAAAAGAAAAAAAGTCACCAATATTATGTACAAACAGAGTGAATATCCTTCAGCTCAATCATTTAATGTCTACCAAATGCACGCTCAATATAATGTTATGGGAGGAGAGAAGACCAAGTTTCCAATATGATGCCAGTGACTGGTTTCCCTCACTATTACTAAGAGAAAGAAAGCATTTATGTGGCTTTAGTGCAAGACGGAAAAGTATATGGGTGTTTGACAACATTTCATCCCATTCGCCTTCTAAGTCGCATATTCAACACCCTCTGTAGACTTGTGACTTTTCCCCAACAATACAGTCGAGATTAACATAATGAAGGCGACGAACGTAGAGTCTGTTTCTGGGTCGATAAGAAGTCTGCACTTGCACAAGTGATTATTCGATCCGTCCGAGCATCGGAATGCTGCGAATGTTGCCCAGAACAACAGGAATTATGTGTGCTTGGTCAAGAGATTCAAGCACTACACTTTTGCAAACTACGGGAGATAATTAATAGACTGAGCAATTTCTCATCAATTTGGCTCAATCGAACTGATGAACTTCCAACGTTCTAGTTTGTATACAGGGCAAGCCATTGCCCAAAGCCGTGGGCTCATTTCCCTGGATGGTGTCACACGCACATAGCAAGCCCCTGATCTGTCACAAAACATCATAGCACCAAAAAAAAGGCTGTTGCCTTCTCCAGAATCTCATTGATATGTGCTGAATTATAATACACAAACCAAAATGCTTAATGGGCCTCCATAAATTCAGAAGGAGGCATTTTCTCCATTTGCAGCCCTGAACATTATGTATTTTTTCCTATACAATTTATTGGTTAAGTCAGCTAAGTTTTTTTTTCATCGTTTTATCCGACTTTTGTCAGAGAGACGACGGACGGCATACATAGTGTAGGTCATGGGATTTTTCAAGATGAAAAAAACCCAAAATTATTTGCCCATTTTTCAATACCTTTTCACATTTACGGTCAGCTTGCGAGTATATACTGGCTACCATGGGAAAGTCGAGTTTTTCGACGCAATCACTACAAGTAGAAATCAGATCAGATACACGCCCAACATCACCATTCGATGCATGAGAATCAAAGCAGCGATGGGGATGGACTGCAGGCAAGTAATATTGGGCATTCGCAAGGCAACTTTAAAAGAAAAAAGTCACCAAAATTATGTCCAGACATTGTGAATATCCTTCTACTCAATCATTTAATGTCTTCCAAATGCACGTTCAATATAATGTTACGAGAGGAGAGTAGACCAAGTTTCCAATATGATGCCAGTGACAAGTTTCCCTTAATATTACTAAGAAAAAGAAATCATTTATGTGGCTTTAGTACAAGACGGAAATCTAAATGGGTGTTCGACAACATCTCATCCCATTCGCCTTCTAAGTCGCATATTCAACACACTCTGTAGACTTGTGACTTTTCCCCAACAATACACTCGAGAGTAATATTATGAAGGCGACGAACGTAGAGTCTGTTTCTCGGGTGGATAAGTAGTCTGTACTTGCACAAGTGATTATTTGATCCGTCCGAGCTTCGGAATGCTGAGAATGTTGCCCAGAACAGCACGAATTTTGTGTGTTTGGTCAACACATTCAAGCACTACACTTTTGCAAACGAGGGGAGATAATTAATAAACTGAGCAATTTCCCATCAATTTGGCTCGATCGAACAGATGAACTTCCAACCTTCCAGTTTGTATACAGGGCAAACCATTGCCCAAAGCCGTGGGCTCTTTTCCCTGAATGGAGTCACATGCACATAACAAGCCCCTGATCTGCCACAAAACATCATAGCAACATAAAAATTAGGCTGTTGTCTTCTCCAGAATCTCATTGATATGTGCTGAACTTATAATACACAAACTATGATGCTTAATGGACCTCCATAAATTCAGAAGCAGGCATTGTCTCAGTTTGCAGCCCTGAACATCATATATTTTTTCCTATACAATTTATTGGTTAAGTCAGTTAAGTTTTTTTTTTTCATCCTTTGGTCCGACTTTTGTCAGAGAGACGACGGACGGCATACATAGTGTAGGTCATGGAATATTTATAGATGAAAAATCCCCAAAATTATTTGCCCATTTTTCAATACCTTTTCACATATACGGTCAACTTGCGAGTATATAATAGCTCACATGGGAAAGTCGAGTTTTTCGACGCAATCACTACAAGTAGAAATCAGATCAGATACACGCCCAGCATCACCACTCGGTGCATGAGAATCAAAGCAGCGATGGGGATGGACTGCAGGCAAGTAATATTGGGCATTCGCAAGGCAACTTTAAAACAAAAAAAGTCACCAGTATTATGTCCAGACATAGTGAATATCCTTCTACTCAATCATTTAATGTCTACCAAATGCACGCTCAATATAATGCTATGAAAGGGGAGAAGACCAAGTTTCCAATATGATGCCAGTGACATGTTTCCCTCCCTATTGATAAGAGAAAGAAAGCATTTATGCGGCTTTAGTACAAGACGGAAAAGTATATGGGTGTTCGACAACATCTCACCGCATTCGCCTTCTGAGTCGCATATTCAACACACTCTGTAGACTTGTGACTTTTCCCCAACAATACACTCGAGAGTAATATAATGAAGGCGACGAACGTTGAGTCTGTTTCTCGGGTCGATTAGTAGTCTGTACTTGCACAAGCGATTATTCGATCCGTCCGAGCTTCGGAATGCTGCGAATGTTGCCCAGAACAACACGAATTATGTGTGTTTGGTCAACACATTCAAGCACTACACTTTTGAAAACTAGGGGAGATAATTCATAGACAGAGCAATTTCTCATTAATTTGGCTCGATCGAACAGATGAACTTCCAACCTTCCAGTTTGTATACAGGGCAACCATTGCCCAAAGTCGTGGGCTCTTTTCCCTGAACGGTGTCACATGCACATAGCAAGCCCCTGATCTGTCACAAAACATCATAGCAACATAAAGATAGGCTGTTGTCTTCTCCAGAATCTCATTGATATGTGCTGCCTTGTAATACACAAACCATAATGCTTAATGGACCCGATAAATTCAGAAGGAGGCATTGTCTCCGTTTGAAGCCCTGAACATCATATATTTTTTCCAATAAAATTTATTGGTTAAGCCAGATAAATTTTTTTTTTCATCGTTTATTCCGACTTTTGTCAGAGAGACGACGGACGGCTTACATAGTGTAGGTCATGGAATTTTTAAAGATGAAAAAACCCCAAAATTATTTGCCCATTTTTCAATACCTTTTTACATTTACGGTCAACTTGCGAGTATATAATGGCTCACATGGGAAAGTCGAGTTTTTCGACGCAACCACTATAAATAGAAATCAGATCAGATACACGCCCAGCATCACCACTCGATGCATGAGAATCAAAGCAGCGATGGGGATGGACTGCAGGCAAGTAATATTGGGCATTCGCAAGGCTACTTTAAAAGAAAAAAAGTCACCAATATTATGTCCAGACATAGTGAATATCCTTCTACTCAATCATTTAATGTCAACCAAATGCACGCTAAATATAATGTTATGAGAGGATAGAAGACCAAGTTTCCAGTATGATGCCAGTGACATCTTACCCTCACTATTACTAAGAGAAAGAAAGCATTTATGTTGCTTTAGTACAAGACGGAAAAGTATATGGGTGTTCGACATCATCTCATCCCATTCGCCTTCTAATTCGCATATTCAACACACTCTGTAGATTTGTAACTTTTCACCAACAATACACTCGAGAGTAATATAATGAAGGCGACGTGCTTAGAGTCTGTTTCTCGTGTGGATAAGTAGTCTGTACTTGTAGACGTTATTACCTAATCCGTCCGAGCTTCGGAATGCTGCGAATGTTGCCCAGAACAACACGAATTATGTGTGTTTGGTCAACACATTCAAGCACGACACTTTTGCAAACTAGTGGAGATAATTAATAGACAGAGCAATTACTCATCAATTTGGCTCGATCAAACAAATGAACTTCCAACCTTCCAGTTTGCATACAGGGCAAACCATTGCCCAAAGCCGTGGGCTCTTTTCCTTGAACGGTGACACATTCACATAGTAATCCCCTGATCTGTCACAAATCATCATAGCAACATAAAAATAGGCTGTTGTCTTATCCAGGATCTCATTGTTAAGTGCTGCCTTATAATACACAAACCATAATGCTTAATGGACCTCCATAAATTCAGAAGGAGGCATTATCTCCGTTTGCAGCCCTGAATATTATATATTTTTTCCTATACAATTTATTGGATAAGTCAGCGAAGATGTTTTTTTTTCATCGTTTGGTCCGACTTTTGTCAGAGAGACGACGGACCGGCATACATAGTGCAGGTCAGGGAATTTTTCTAGATGAAAACACCCCAAAATTATTTGCCCATTTTTCAATACCTTTTCACATTTAGCAGCAATGGGGATGGACTGCAGGCAAGTAACATTGGGCATTCGCAAGGCAACTTTAAAAGAAAAAAAGTCACCAATATTATGTCAGACATAGTGAATATCCTTCTACTCAATCATTTAATGTCTACCAAATGCACGCTCAATATAATGTTATGAAAGGAGAGAAGACCAAGTTTCCATCATGAGGCCAGTGACATGTTTCCCTCACTATTTCTAAGAGAAAGAAATCATTTATGTGACTTCAGTACAAGACGGAAAAGTACATGGGTGTTCGACAACATCTCATCCCATTCTCCTTTTAAGTCGCATATTCAACACACTCTGTAGACTTGTGACTTTTCCCCAACAATACACACGAGAGTAATATGATGAAGGCGAAGAACATAGAGTCTGTTTCTCGGGTGGATAAGTAGTCTGTACTTGTACAAGTGATTATTCGATCCGTCCGAGCTTCGGAATGCTGCGAATGTTGCCCAGAACAACAGGAATTATGTGTGTTTGGTCAACACATTTAAGCACTGCATTTTTGCAAAGTAGGGGTGATAATTAATAGACAGAGCAATTTCTCATCAATTTGGATCGATCGAACAGATGAACTTCCAACTTTCCATTTTGTATACAGGGCAAACCATAGCCCAAAGCCGTGGGCTTTTTTCCCTGAATGGTGTCACATGCACATAGCAAGCCCCTGATCTGTCTCAAAACATCATAGCAACATAAAAATAGGCTGTTGTCTTCTCCAGAATCTCATTGATATGTGCTGCCTTATAATACACCAACCATAATGCTTAATGGCCCTCCATAAATTCAGAAGGAGGCATCGTCTCCGTTTGCAGCCCTGAAGATCATATATTTCTTCCGATACAATTTTTGGGGTTAAGTTAGCTAAGTTTTGTTTTTCATCGTTTGGTCCGACTTTTGTCAGAGAGACTACGGACGGCATACATAGTGTAGGTCATTGAATTTTTCAAGATGATTTTTTTCGATGCATGAGAATCAAAGGAGCGATGGGGATGGACCGCAGGCAAGTAATATTGGGCAATGGCAAGCCAACTTTAGAAGAAAAAAAGTCACCAATATTATGTCCAGACAGAGTGAATATCCTTCTACTCAATCATTTATTGTCTGCCAAACGCACGCTCAATACAATGTTATGAGAAGAGAGAAGACCAAGTTTCCAATATGATGCCAGTGACATGTTTCCCTCACTATTACTAAGAGATAGAAAGCATGTATGTGGCTTTAGTACAAGACAGAAAAGTGTATGGGTGTTCGACAGCATCTCATCCCATTCGCTTTCTAAGTCTCATATTCAACACACTCTGTAGACTTGTGACTATTGTCCAGCAATACACTCGAGAGTAATATAATGAAGGCGATGAACGTAGAGTCTGTTTCTCGGGTGGATAAGTAGTCAGTACTTGTACAAGTACTTATTCGATCCGTCCGAGCTTCGGAATGCTGCGAATGTTGCCCAGAACAACACGAATTATGTGTGTTTGGTCAACGCATTCAAGCACTACAGTTTTCCAAACTAGGGGAGATAATTAATAGATAGAGCAACTTCTCATCAATTTGGCTCGATCGAACAGATGAACTTCCAACCTTCCAGTTTGTATACAGGGCAAACCATCCCCCAAAGCCGTGGGCTCTTTTCCCAGAATGGTGCCACGTGCACATAGCAAGCCCCTGATCTGTCACAAAACATCATAGCAACATAAAAATAGGCTGTTGTCTTCTCCAGAATCTCATTGATATGTACTGCCTTATAATACACAAACCATAATGCTTAATGGACCTCCATAAATTCAGAAGAAGGCATTGTCTCCGTTTGCTGCCCTGAACATCATATATTTTTTCCTATAAAATTTATTGGTTAAGTCAGCTAAGTTTTTTTTTATCGTTTGGTCCGACTTTTGTCAGAGAGACGACGGACGGCATACATTGTGTAGGTCATGGAATTTTTCTAGATGAAAAAACCCCAAAATTATTTGCCCATTTTTCAATACCTTTTTACATTTACGGTCAACTTGCGAGTATATAATGGCTCACATGGGAAAGTAGAGTTTTTCGACGCCATCAATACAAGTAGAAATCAGATGAGATACACGCCCAGCATCACCACTCGATGCATGAGAATCAAAGCAGCGATGGGGATGGACTGCAGGCAAGTAATATTGGGCATTGCAAGGCTACTTTAAAAGAAAAAAGTCACCAATATTATGTCCAGACATAGTGAATATCCTTCTACTCAATCATTTAATGTCTACCAAATGCACGCTCAATATAATGTTATGAGAGGAGAGAAGACCAAGTTTCCAATATAATGCCAGTGACATCTTTCCCTCACTATTACTAAGAAAAAGAAAGCACTCGAGAGTAATATAATGAAGGCGACGAACGTTGAGTCTGTTTCTCGGGTCGATAAGTAGTCTGTACTTGCACAAGTGATTATTCGATCCGTCCGAGCTTCGGAATGCTGCGAATGTTGCCCAATTATTGAATTATGTGTGTTTGGTCAACACATTCAAGCACTACACTTTTGCAAACTAGGGGAGATAATTAATAGACAGAGCAATTTCTCATCAATTTGGATCGATCGATTACATAAACTTCCAACCTCCCAGTTTGTGTACACGGCAAAACAATGCCCAAAGCTTTTCCCTGAACGGTGTCACATGCACATGGGAAGCCCCCGGTCTGTCCCAAAACATCATAGCAACATAAAATAGGCTGTTGTCTTCTCGAGAATCTCAATGATATGTGCTGCCTTATAATACACAGACCATAATGCATAATGGACCTCCATAAATTCAGAAGGAGGCATTGTCTCCGTCTGCAGCCCTGAACATCATATATTTTTTCCTATACATTTTATAGGTTAAGTCAGCTAAGTTTTCTTTTTATCGTTTGGTCCGACTTTTATCAGAGAGACGACGGACGGCATACATATTGTAGGTCATGGAATTTCTCAAGATAAAAAAAAACAAAATTATTTGCCCATTTTTCAATACCTTTTCACATTTACGGTCAACTTGCGAGTATATAATGGCTCACATGGGAACGTCGAGTTTTTCGACGCAATCACTACAAGTAGAAATCACATCAGATACACGCCCAGCATCACCATTCGATGCATGAGAATCAAAGCAGCGATGGGGATGGACTGCAGGCAAGTAATATCGGGCATTCGCAAGGCAACTTTAAAACAAGAAAAGTTACCAGTATGATGTCCAGACATAGTGAATATCCTTCTACTCAATCATTAAATGTCTACCAAATGCACGCTCAATATAATGCTATGAATGGAGAGAAGACCAAATTTCCAATATGATGCCAGTGACATGTTTCCCTCATTATTACTAAGAGAAAGAAAGCATTTATGTGGCATTAGTACAAGACGGAAAAGTATATGGGTGTTCGACAACATCTCATCCCATTCGCCTTCTAAGTCGCATATTCAACACACTCTGTAGACTTGAGACTTTTCCCCAACAATACACTCGAGAGTAATATAATGAAGGCGACGAACGTAGAGTCTGATTCTCGGGTGGATAAGTAGTCTCTACTTGGACAAGTGATTATTCGATCCGTCCGAGCTTCGGAATGCTGCGAATGTTGCCCAGAACAACACGAATTATGTGTGTTTGGCCAACACTTTCAAACACTACACTTTCGCAAACTAGGGGAGATAATTAATAGGCAAGGCATACATCACCACTCGATCATGAGAATCAAAGCAGCGTTGGGGATGGACTGCAAGCAAGTAATATTGGGCATTCGCAAGGCAACTTTAAAAGAAACAAAGTCACCAATATTATGTCCAGAAATAGTGAACATCCTTCTACTCAATCATTTAATGTCTACCTAATGAACGCTCAACATAATGTTATGAGAGGATAGAATTCCAAGTTTCCAATATAATGCCAGTGACATCTTTCCCTCACTATTACTAAGTGAAATAAAGCATTTATGTGGCTTTAGTACAAGACGGAAAAGTATATGGTTGTTCGATATCAACTCATCCCATTCGACTTCTAATTCGCATATTCAACACACTCTGTAGATTTGTAACTTTTCCCCAACAATACCCTCGAGAGTAATATAATGAAGGCGACGAACGTAGACTCTGTTTCTCGTGTGGATAAGTAGTCTGTACTTGTACAAGTTATTACCTAATCCGTCCGAGCTTCGGAATGCAGAGAATGTTGCCCAGAACATCACGAATTATGTGTGTTTGGACAACACATTCAAGCACTACACTTTTGCAAACTAGGGAAGATAATTAATAGACAGAGCAATTACTCATCATACATATTGTAGGTCATGGAATTTCTGAAGAAAAAAAAAAAAATTATTTGCCCATTTTTCAATACCTTTTCACATTTACGGTCAACTTGCGAGTATATAATGGCTCACATGAGAAAGTAGAGTTTTTCGACGCAATCACCACAAGTAGAAATCAGATCAGATACACGCCCAGCATCACCACACGATGCATGAGAATCAAAGCAGCGATGGGTATGGACTGCAGGCAAGTAATATTGGGCATTCGCAAGGCAACTTTAAAAGAAAAAAAACACCAATATTTTGTCCAGACATAGTGAATATCCTTCTACTCAATCATTTAATGTCTACCAAATGCACGCTCAATATAATGCTATGAAAGGAGAGAAGACCAAGTTTCCAATATGATGTCAGTGGCATGTTTCCCTCATTATTACTATGAGAAAGAAAGCATTTATGTGGCTTTAGTACAAGACGGAAAAGTACATGGGTGTTCGACAACATATCATCCCATTCGCCTTCTAAGTCGCATATTCAACACACTCTGTAGACTTGTGACTTTTCCCCAACAATACACTCGAGAGAGTAATATAATGAAGGCGACGAACGTAGAGTCTGTTTCTCGGGTGGATAAGTAGTCTCTACTTGGACAAGTGATTATTCGATCCGTCCCAGCTTCGGAATGCTGCGAATGTTGCCCAGAACAACACGAATTATGTGTGTTTGGTCAACACATTCAAGCACTACACTTTTGCAAAGTAGGGGAGATAATGAATAGACAGAGCAAATTCTCATCAATTTGGTTCGATCGAACAAATTTACTTCCAACCTTCCAGTTTGTATACAGGGCACACCATTGCCCAAAGTCGTGGGCTCTTTTCACTGAATGGTGTCACATGCACATAGCAAGCACCTGATCTGTCACAAAACATCAGAGCAACATAAAAATAGGCTGTTGTCTTCTCCAGAATCTCATTGATATGTGCTGCCTTATAATTCACAAACCATAATGCTTAATGGACCTCCATAAATTCAGAAGGAGGCGTTGTCTCCGTTTGCTGTCCTGAACATCATATATTTTTTCCTATACAATTTATTGGTTAAGTCAGCTAAATTTTTTTTTTATCGTTTGGTACGACTTTTGTCAGAGAGACGACGGACGGCATACATAGTGTAGGTCATGGAATTTTTCTAGATGAAAAAACCCGAAAATTAATTGCCCATTTTTCAATACCTTTTCACATTTACGGTCAACTTGCGAGTATATAATGGCTCACATGGGAAAGTCGAGTTTTTCGACGCAATAACTACAAGTAGAAATCAGATCAGATACACGCCCAGCATTACCACTCGATGCATGAGAATCAAAGCAGCGACGAGGATGGACTGCAGGCAAGCAATATTGGGCATTCGCAAGGCAACTTTAAAAGAAAAAAAGTCACCAATATTATATCCAGACATAGTGAATATCCTTCTACTCATTCATTTAATGTCTACCAAATGCACGCTCAATATAATGTTATGAGAGGTGAGAAGACCAAGTTTCCAATATGATGCCAGTGACATGTTTCCCTCACTATTACTAAGAGAAAGAAAGCATTGATGTGGCTTTTGTACAAGACGCAAAAGTATATGGGTGTTCGACAACATCTCATTCCATTCGCCTTCTAAGTCACATATTCAACACACTCTGAAGACTTGTGACTTTTGACCAGCAATACACTCGAGAGTAATATAATGAAGGAGACGAACGTAGAGTCTGTTTCTCAGGTGGATAAGTAGTCAGTGCTTATACTAGTGATTATTCGATCTGTCCGAGCTTCGGAATGCTGCGAATGTTGCCCAGAACAACACGAATTATGTGTGTTTGGTCAACACATTCAAGCACTACACTTTTGCAAACTAGGGGAGATAATTAATAGACAGAGCAATTTCTCATCAATTTGGCTCGATCGAACAGATGAACTTCCAACCTTCCAGTTTGTATACAGGGCAAACCATCCCCCAAAGCCGTGGGCTCTTTTCCCAGAATGGTGCCACGTGCACATAGCAAGCCCCTGATCTGTCACAAAACATCATAGCAACATAAAAATAGGCTGTTGTCTTCTCCAGAATCTCATTGATATGTACTGCCTTATAATACACAAACCATAATGCTTAATGGACCTCCATAAATTCAGAAGGAGGCATTGTCTCCGTCTGCTGCCCTGAACATCATATATTTTTTCCTATACAATTTATTTGTTAAGTCAGCTATTTTTTTTTTTATCGTTTGGTCCGACTTTTGTCAGAGAGACGACGGACGGCATACATAGTGTAGGTCATGGAATTTTTCTAGATACAAAAAACCCAAAATTATTTGCCCATTTTTCAATACCTTTTTACATTTACGGTCAACTTGCGAGTATATAATGGCACACATGGAAAGTAGAGTTTTCCGACGCCATCAATACAAGTAGAAATCAGATGAGATACACGCCCAGCATCACCACTCGATGCATGAGAATCAAAGCAGCGATGGGGATGGACTGCAGGCAAGTAATATTGGGCATTCGCAAGGCTACTTTAAAAGAAAAAAAGTCACCAATATTATGTCCAGACATAGTGAATATCCTTCTACTCAATCATTTAATGTCTACCAAATGCACGCTCAATATAATGTTATGGGAGGAGAGAAGACCAACTTTCCTATATAATGCCAGTGACATCTTTCCCTCACTAATACTAAGAGAAAGAAAGCACTCGAGAGTAATATAATGAAGGCGACGAACGTTGAGTCTGTTTCTCGGGTCGATAAGTAGTCTGTACTTGCACAAGTGATTATTCGATCCGTCCGAGCTTCGGAATGCTGCGAATGTTGCCCAGAACAACACGAATTATGTGTGTTTGGTCAACACATTCAAGTACAACACTTTTGCAAACTAGGGGAGATAATTAATAGACAGAGCAATTTCTCATCAATTTGGATCGATCGATTACATAAACTTCCAACCTCCCAGTTTGTGTACACGGCAAAACAATGCCCAAAGCCGTGGGCTCTTTTCCCTGAACGGTGTCACATGCACATAGGAAGCCCCTGATCTGTCACAAAACATCATAGCAACATAAAATAGGCTGTTGTCTTCTCGAGAATCTCATTGATATGTGCTGCCTTATAATACACAAACCATAATGCTTAATGGACCTCCATAAATTCAGACGGAGGCATTGTCTCCGTTTGCAGCCCTGAACATCATATATTTTTTCCTATACATTTTATAGGTTAAGTCAGCTAAGTTTTTTTTTATCGTTTGGTCCGACTTTTATCAGAGAGACGACGGACGGCATACATATTGTAGGTCATGGAATTTCTCAAGATAAAAAAAAACAAAATTATTTGCCCATTTTTCAATACCTTTTCACATTTACGGTCAACTTGCGAGTATATAATGGCTCACATGGGAACGTCGAGTTTTTCGACGCAATCACTACAAGTAGAAATCACATCAGATACACGCCCAGCATCACCATTCGATGCATGAGAATCAAAGCAGCGATGGGGATGGACTGCAGGCAAGTAATATTGGGCATTCGCAAGGCAACTTTAAAACTAGAAAAGTTACCAATATGATGTCCAGACATAGTGAATATCCTTCTACTCAATCATTTAATGTCTACCAAATGCACGCTCAATATAATGCTATGAAAGGAGAGAAGACCAAATTTCCAATATGGTGCCAGTGACATGTTTCCCTCATTATTACTAAGAGAAAGAAAGCATTTATGTGGCTTTAGTACAAGACGGAAAAGTATATGGGTGTTCGACAACATCTCATCCCATTCGCCTTCTAAGTCGCATATTCAACACACTCTGTAGACTTGTGACTTTTCCCCAACAATACACTCGAGAGAAATATAATGAAGGCGACGAACGTAGAGTCTGATTCTCGGGTGGATAAGTAGTCTGTACTTGGACAAGTGATTATTCGATCCGTCCGAGCTTCGGAATGCTGCGAATGTTGCCCAGAACAACACGAATTATGTGTGTTTGGTCAACACTTTCAAGAACTACACTTTCGCAAACTAGGGGAGATAATTAATAGGCAGAGCATACATCACCACTCGATGCATGAGAATCAAAGCGGCGATGGGGATGGACTGCAAGCAAGTAATATTGGGCATTCGCAAGGCAACTTTAAAAGAAAAAAAGTCACCAATATTATGTCCAGAAATAGTGAACATCCTTCTACTCAATCATTTAATGTCTACCTAATGAACGCTCAACATAATGTTATGAGAGGATAGAATTCCAAGTTTCCAATATAATGCCAGTGACATCTTTCCCTCACTATTACTAAGTGAAAGAAAGCATTTATGTGGCTTTAGTACAAGACGGAAAAGTATATGGTTGTTCGATATCATCTCATCCCATTCGCCGTCTAATTCGCATATTCAACACACTCTGTAGATTTGTAACTTTTCCCCAAGAATACACTCGAGAGTAATATAATGAAGGCGACGAACGTAGAGTCTGTTTCTCGTGTGGATAAGTAGTCTGTACTTGTACAAGTTATTACCTAATCCGTCCGAGCTTCGGAATGCTGAGAATGTTGCCCAGAACATCACGAATTATGTGTGTTTGGACAACACATTCAAGAACTACACTTTTGCAAACTAGGGGAGATAATTAATAGACAGAGCAATTACTCATCAATTTGGCTCGATCGAACAAATGAACTTCCAACCTTCCAGTTTGTATACAGGGCAAACCATTGCCCGAAGCCGTGGGCTCTTTTCCTTGAATGGTGTCACATGCACATAGTAATCCCCTGATCTGTCACAAAACATCACAGCAACATAAAAATAGGCTGTTGTCTTCTCCAGAATCTCATTGTTATGTGCTGCCTTATAATACACAAACCGTAATGCGTAACGGACCTCCATAAATTCAGAAGGAGGCATTTTCTCCGTTTGCAGCCCTGAACATCATTTATTTTTTCCTATACAATTTATTGGTTAAGTCAGTTAAGTTTTTTTTTCATCGTTTGGTCCGACTTTTGTCAGGGTCACGACGGACAGCATACATAGTGTAGGTCAAGGAATTTGTAAAGACGAAAAAACCCAAAATTATTTACCCATATTTCAATACCTTTTCACATTTACGGTTAATTTGTGAGTATATAATGGCACACATGGGAAAGTCGAGTTTTTCGACGCAATCACCACAAGTAGAAATCAGATCAGATACACGCCCAGCATCACCACTCGATACATGAGAATCAAAGCAGCGATGGGGATGGACTGCATGCAAGTAATATTGGGCATTCGCAAGGCAACTTTAAAAGAAAAAAAGTCACCAATATTATGTCCAGACATAGTGAATATCCTTCTACTCAATCATTTAATGTCTACCAACATCACGCTCAATATAATGTTATGAGAGGAGAGAAGACCAAGTTTCCCATATGATGCCAGTGACATGTTTCCCTCACTATTACTAATAAAAGAAAGCATTTATATGGCTTTAGTACAAGACTGAAAAGTATATGGGTGTTCTGCAGCATCTCATCGCATTCGCCTTTTGAGAAGCATATTCAACACACTCTGTAGACTTGTGACTTTTCCCCAACAATACACTCGAGAGAGTAATATAATGAAGGCGACGAACGTAGAGTCTGTTTCTCGGGTGGATAAGTAGTCTCTACTTGGACAAGTGATTATTCGATCCGTCCGAGCTTCGGAATGCTGCGAATGTTGCCCAGAACAACACGAATTATGTGTGTTTGTTCAACACATTCAAGCAGTACACTTTTGCAAAGTAGGGGAGATAATGAATAGACAGAGCAATTTCTCATCAATTTGGTTCGATCGAACAGATTTACTTCCAACCTTCCAGTTTGTATACAGGGCACACCATTGCCCAAAGCCGTGGGCTCTTTTCACTGAATGGTGTCACATGCACATAGCAAGCACCTGGTCTGTCACAAAGCATCAGAGCAACATAAAAATAGGATGTTGTCTTCTCCAGAATCTCATTGATATGTGCTGCCTTATAATTCACAAACCATAATGCTTAATGGACCTCCATAAATTCAGAAGGAGGCATTGTCTCCGTTTGCTGTCCTGAGCATCATATATTTTTTGCTATACAATTTATTGGTTAAGTCAGCTAAGTTTTTTTTTTATCGTTTGGTACGACTTTTGTCAGAGAGACGACGGACGGCATACATAGTGTAGGTCATGGAATTTTTCTAAATGAAAAAACCCGAAAATTAATTGCCAATTTTTCAATACCTTTTCACATTTACGGTCAACTTGCGAGTATATAATGGCTCACATGGGAAAGTCGAGTTTTTCGACGCAATAACTACAAGTAGAAATCAGATCAGGTACACGCCCAGCATCACCACTCGATGCATGAGAATCAAAGCAGCGATGAGGATGGACTGCAGGCAAGTAATATTGGGCATTCGCAAGGCAGCTTTAAAAGAAAAAAAGTCACCAATATTATATCCAGACATAGTGAATATCCTTCTACTCAATCATTTAATGTCTACCAAATGCACGCTCAATATAATGCTATCAATGGAGAGAAGACCAAATTTCCAATATGATGCCAGTGACATGTTTCCCTCATTATTACTAAGAGAAAGAAAGCATTTATGTGGCATTAGTACAAGACGGAAAAGTATATGGGTGTTCGACAACATCTCATCCCATTCGCCTTCTAAGTCGCATATTCAACACACTCTGTAGACTTGAGACTTTTCCCCAACAATACACTCTAGAGTAATATAATGAAGGCGACGAACGTAGAGTCTGATTCTCGGGAGGATAAGTAGTCTGTACTTGGACAAGTGATTATTCGATCCGTCCGAGCTTCGGAATGCTGCGAATGTTGCCCAGAACAACACGAATTATGTGTGTTTGGCCAACACTTTCAAGCACTACACTTTCGCAAACTAGGGGAGATAATTAATAGGGAAGGCATACATCACCACTCGATGCATGAGAATCAAAGCAGCGATGGGGATGGACTGCAAGCAAGTAATATTGGGCATTCGCAAGGCAACTTTAAAAGAAACAAAGTCACCAATATGATGTCCAGACATAGTGAATATCCTTCTACTCAATCATTTAATGTCTACCAAATGCACGCTAAATATAATGTTATGAGAGGATAGAAGACCAAGTTTCCAGTATGATGCCAGTGACATCTTACCCTCACTATTACTAAGAGAAAGAAAGCATTTATGTTGCTTTAGTACAAGACGGAAAAGTATATGGGTGTTCGACATCATCTCATCCCATTCGCCTTCTAATTCGCATATTCAACACACTCTGTAGATTTGTAACTTTTCACCAACAATACACTCGAGAGTAATATAATGAAGGCGACGTGCGTAGAGTCTGTTTCTCGTGTGGATAAGTAGTCTGTACTTGTAGACGTTATTACCTAATCCGTCCGAGCTTCGGAATGCTGCGAATGTTGCCCAGAACAACACGAATTATGTGTGTTTGATCAACACATTCAAGCACGACACTTTTGCAAACTAGTGGAGATAATTAATAGACAGAGCAATTACTCATCAATTTGGCTCGATCAAACAAATGAACTTCCAACCTTCCAGTTTGCATACAGGGCAAACCATTGCCCAAAGCCGTGGGCTCTTTTCCTTGAACGGTGACACATTCACATAGTAATCCCCTGATCTGTCACAAAACATCATAGCAACATAAAAATAGGCTGTTGTCTTATCCAGGATCTCATTGTTAAGTGCTGCCTTATAATACACAAACCATAATGCTTAATGGACCTCCATAAATTCAGAAAGAGGCATTGTCTCCGTGTGTAGCCCTGAACATCATGTATTTTTTCCTATACAATTTATTGGTTAAGTGAGTTAAGTTTTTTTTTTCATCGTTTGGTCCGACTTTTGTCAGAGAGACGACGGACGGCACACATAGTGTAGGTCATGGAATTTTTCAAGATGAGAAAACCCCAACATTATTTGACCATTTTTCAATACCTTTTCACATTTACGGTCAATTTGCGAGTATATAATGGCTCAAATGGGAAAGTCGAGTTTTTCGACGCAATCACTACAAGTAGAAATCAGATCAGATACACGCCCAGCATCAGCACTCGATGCATAAGGATCAAAGCAGCGATGGGGATGGACTGCAGGCAAGTAATATTGGGCATTCGCAAGGCATCTTTAAAAGAAAAAAAAGTCACCAATATTATGTCCAGACATAGTGAATATCCTTCTACTCAATCATTTAATGTCTACCAAATGCACGCTCAATATAATGCTATGATAGGAGAGAAGACCAAGTTTCCAATATGATGCCAGTGGCATGTTTCCCTCATTATTTCTAACAGAAAGAAAGCATTTATGTGGCTTTAGTACAAGACTGAAAAGTATATGGGTGCACGACAACATCTCATCCCATTCGCCTTCTAAAGCGCATATTCAACACACTCTGTAGACTTGTGACTTCTCCCCAACAATACACTCGAGAGTAATATTATGAAGGCGGCGAACGTAGAGTCTGTTTCTCGGGTGGATAAGTAGTCTGTACTTGGACAAGTGATTATTCGATCCGTCCGAGCTTCGGATTGCTGCGAATGTTGCCCAGAACAACACGAATTATGTGTGTTTGGTCAACACATTCAAGCACTACACTTTTGCAAACTAGGGGAGATAATTAATAGACAGAGCAATTACTCATCATACATATTGTGTGTCATGGAATTTCTCAAGATAAAAAAAAGCAAAATTATTTGCCCATTTTTCAATACCTTTTCACATTTACGGTCAACTTGCGAGTATATAATGGCTCACATGGGAAAGTCGAGTTTTTCGACGCAATCAATACAAGTAGAAATCAGATCAGATACACGCCCAGCATCACCACTCGATGCACGAGAATGAAAGCAGCGATGGGGATGGACTGCCGGCAAGTAATATTGGGCATTCGCAAGGCAACTTTAAAAGAAAAAAAGTCACCAATATTATGTCCAGACATAGTGAATATCCTTCTACTCAATCATTTAATGTCTACCAAATGCACGCTCAATATAATGTTATGAGAGGTGAGAAGACCAAGTTTCCAATATGATGCCAGTGACATGTTTCCCTCACTATTACTAAGAGAAAGAAAGCATTTATGTGGCTTTTGTACAAGACGGGAAAGTATATGGGTGTTCGACAACATCTCATTCCATTCGCCTTTTAAGTCGCATATTCAACACACTCTGTAGACTTGTGACTTTTGACCAGCAATACACTCGAGAGTAATATAATGAAGGCGACGAACGCAGAGTCTGTTTCTCGGGTGGATAAGTAGTCAGTAATTATACTTATGATTATTCGATCTGTCCGATCTTCGGAATGCTGCGAATGTTGCCCAGAACAACACGAATTATGTGTGTTTGGTCAACACATTCAAGCACTACACTTTTTAAAACTAGGGGAGATA
Source organism: Pictodentalium vernedei (assembly GCA_031216915.1). Taxonomy (NCBI): domain Eukaryota; kingdom Metazoa; phylum Mollusca; class Scaphopoda; order Dentaliida; family Dentaliidae; genus Pictodentalium; species Pictodentalium vernedei. The sequence continues at coordinate 159,789,285 of CM062288.1, read as the reverse complement.
ATTAATAGACAGAGCAATGCAATTTCTCATCAATTTGGCTCGATCGAACAGATGAACTTCCAACCTTCCAGTTTGTATAAAGGGCAACCATTGCCCAAAGTCGTGGGCTCTTTTCCCTGAACTGTGTCACATGCACATAACAAGCCCCTGATCTGTCACAAAACATCATAGCAACATAAAGATAGGCTGTTGTCTTCTCCAGAATCTCATTGATATGTGCTGCCTTATAATACACAAACCATAATGCTTAATGGACCTCCATAAATTCAGAAGGAGGCATTGTCTCCGTTTGAAGCCCTGAACATCATATATTTTTTCCTATACAATTTATTGGTTAAGTCATCTAAGTTTTTTTTTTCATCGTTTGCTCCCACTTTTGTAAGAGAAACGACGGACGGCATACATAGTGTAGGTGATGGCATTTTTCTAGATGAAAAAAACCCAAAATTATTTACCCATTTTTCAATATCTTTTCACATTTACGGTCTACGTGCGAGTATATAGTGGCTCACATGGGAAAGTCGAGTTTTTCGACGCAATCACTACAAATAGAAATGAGATCAGATACACGCCCAGCATCACCACTCGATGCATGAGAATGCAAGCAGCGATGGGGATGAACTGCAGGCAAGTAATATTGCGCATTCGCAAGGCAACTTTAAAAGAAAAAAGGTCACCAATATTATTTCCAGACATAGTGAATATCCTTCTACTCAATCATTTAATGTCTACCAAATGCACGCTCAATATAATGTTATGAACGGAGAGAAGACCAAGTTTCCAACATGATGCCAGTGACATGTTTCCCTCACCATTACTAAGAGAAAGAAAACATTTAGTACAAGACGGAAAAGTACATGGGTGTTCGACAACATCTCATCCCATTCGCCTTCTAAGTCGCATATTCAACACACTCTGTAGACTTGTGACTTTTCCCCATCAATACACTCGAGAGTAATATGATGAAGGCGACGAACATAGAGTCTGTTTCTCGGGTGGATAAGTAGTCTGTACTTGTACAAGTGATTATTCGATCCGTCCGAGCTTCGGAATGCTGCGAATGTTGCCCAGAACAACACGAATTATGTATGTGAGGTCAACACATTCAAGCATTACACTTTTGCAAACTAGGGGAGGTAATTAATAGACAGAGCAATTTCTCATCATTTTGGCTCGATCGAACAGATGAACTTCTAAACTTCCTGTTTGTATACAGGGCAAACAATTCCCCAAAGCCGTGGGCTCTTTTCCCTGAATGGTGTCACATGCACATAGCAAGCCCATGATCTGTCACAAAACATCATAGCAAAGGAAAAATAGGCTGCTGTCTTCCCCAGAATCTCATTGATATGAGCTGCCTTATAATACACAAACCATAATGCTTAATAGACCTCCACAAATTCAGAAGGAGGCATTGTCTCCGTTTGCAGCCCTGAACAACATATATTTTTTCTTATACAATTTATTGGTTAAGTCAGCTAAGTTTTTTTTTTCATCGTTTGGTCCGACTTTTGTCAGAGAGACGACGGACGGCATATTTAGTGTAGGTCATGGAATTTTTCAAGATGAAAAAAAACCAAAATTATTTGCCCATTTTTCAATACTTTTTCACATTTACGGTCAACTTGTGAGTATATAATGGCTCATATGGGAAAGTCGAGTTTTTCGACGCAATCACAACAAGTAGAAATCAGATCAGATACACGCCCAACATCACCACTCGATGCATGAGAATCAAAGGAGCGATGGGGATGGACTGCAGGCAACTAACATTGGGCATTGGCAAGCCAACTTTAGAAGAAAAAAAGTCAACAATATTATGTCCAGACATAGTGAATATCCTTTAGCTCAATCATTTATTGTCTACCAAATTCACGCTCAATACAATGTTATGAGAAGAGAGAAGACCAAGTTTCCAATATGATGCCAGTGACATGTTTCCCTCACTATTACTAAGAGAAAGAATGCATTTATGTGGCTTCAGAACAAGACGGAAAAGTATATGGGTGTTCGACAACATCTCATCCCATTCGCCTTCTAAGTCGCCTATTCATCAAACTCTCCTGACTTGTGACTTTTGCCCAGCAATACACTCGAGAGTAATATAATGAAGGTGACATATGTAGAGTCTGTTTCTGGGGTGGATAACTAGTCAGTACTTGTACAAGTGATTGTTCGATCCGTCCGAGCTTCGGAATGCTGCGAATGTTGCCCAGAACAACACGAATTATGCGTGTGTGGTCAACACATTTAAGCAGTACACTTTTGCAAACTAGGAGTGATAATTAATAGACACAGCAATTTCTCATCAATTTGGATCGATCGAACAGATGAACTTCCAACCTTCCAGTTTGTATTTAGGGCAGACCATTGCTCAAAGCCGTGGGCTCTTTTCCCTGAATGGTGTCACATGCACATAGCAAGTCCCTGATCTGTCACAAAACATCATAGCAACATAAAAATAGGCTGTTGTCTTCTCCAGAATCTCATTGATATGTGCTGCCTTATAATGCATAAGCCATAATGCTTAATGGACCTCCATAAATTCAGAAGGAGGCATTATCTCCGTTTGCAGCCCTGAATATCATATATTTTTTCCTATACAATTTATTGGATAAGTCAGCGAATATGTTTTTTTTTTTCATCGTTTGGTCCGACTTTTGTCAGAGAGACGACGGACCGGCATACATAGTGCAGGTCAGGGAATTTTTCTAGATGAAAACACCCCAAAATTATTTGCCCATTTTTCAATACCTTTTCACATTTAGCAGGAATGGGGATGGACTGCAGGCAAGTAATATTGGGCATTCGCAAGGCAACTTTAAAAGAAAAAAAGTCACCAATATTATGTCCAGACATAGTGAATATCCTTCTACTCAATCATTTAATGTCTACCAAATGCACGCTCAATATAATGTTATGAAAGGAGAGAAGACCAAGTTTCCATCATGAGGCCAGTGACATGTTTCCCTCACTATTTCTAAGAGAAAGAAATCATTTATGTGACTTCAGTACAAGACGGAAAAGTACATGGGTGTTCGACAACATCTCATCCCATTCTCCTTTTAAGTCGCATATTCAACACACTCTGTAGACTTGTGACTTTTCCCCAACAATACACACGAGAGTAATATGATGAAGGCGAAGAACATAGAGTCTGTTTCTCGGGTGGATAAGTAGTCTGTACTTGTACAAGTGATTATTCGATCCGTCCGAGCTTCGGAATGCGGCGAATGTTGCCCAGAACAACAGGAATTATGTGTGTTTGGTCAACACATTTAAGCACTGCATTTTTGCAAAGTAGGGGTGATAATTAATAGACAGAGCAATTTCTCATCAATTTGGATCGATCGAACAGATGAACTTCCAACTTTCCATTTTGTATACAGGGCAAACCATAGCCCAAAGCCGTGGGCTTTTTCCCTGAATGGTGTCACATGCACATAGCAAGCCCCTGATCTGTCTCAAAACATCATAGCAACATAAAAATAGGCTGTTGTCTTCTCCAGAATCTCATTGATATGTGCTGCCTTATAATACACCAACCATAATGCTTAATGGCCCTCCATAAATTCAGAAGGAGGCATCGTCTCCGTTTGCAGCCCTGAAGATCATATATTTCTTCCGATACAATTTTTGGGGTTAAGTTAGCTAAGTTTTGTTTTTCATCGTTTGGTCCGACTTTTGTCAGAGAGACTACGGACGGCATACATAGTGTAGGTCATTGAATTTTTCAAGATGATTTTTTTCGATGCATGAGAATCAAAGGAGCGATGGGGATGGACCGCAGGCAAGTAATATTGGGCAATGGCAAGCCAACTTTAGAAGAAAAAAAGTCACCAATATTATGTCCAGACAGAGTGAATATCCTTCTACTCAATCATTTATTGTCTGCCAAACGCACGCTCAATACAATGTTATGAGAAGAGAGAAGACAAAGTTTCCAATATGATGCCAGTGACATGTTTCCCTCACTATTACTAAGAGATAGAAAGCATTTATGTGGCTTTAGTACAAGACAGAAAAGTGTATGGGTGTTCGACAGCATCTCATCCCATTCGCTTTCTAAGTCTCATATTCAACACACTCTGTAGACTTGTGACTATTGTCCAGCAATACACTCGAGAGTTATATAATGAAGGCGACGAACGTAGAGTCTGTTTCTCGGGTGGATAAGTAGTCAGTACTTGTACAAGTACTTATTCGATCCGTCCGAGCTTCGGAATGCTGCGAATGTTGCCCAGAACAACACGAATTATGTGTGTTTGGTCAACGCATTCAAGCACTACACTTTTCCAAACTAGGGGAGATAATTAATAGATAGAGCAACTTCTCATCAATTTGGCTCGATCGAACAGATGAACTTCCAACCTTCCAGTTTGCATACAGGGCAAACCACTGCCCAAAGCCGTGGGCTTTTTTCCCTAAATGGTGTGACATGCACATAGCAAGCCCCTGATCTGTCACAAAACATCATAGCAACATAAAAGTAGGCTGTTGTCTTCTCCAGAATCTTATTGATATGTGCTGCCTTATAATACTCAAATCATAATGCTTAATGGACCTCCATCAGTTCCGAAGGAGGCATTCTCTCCGTTTGCAGCCCTGAACATCATATATTTTTTCCTATACAATTTATTGGTTAAGTTAGCTAAGTTTTTTTTTCATCGTTTGGTCTGACTTTTGTCAGAGAGATGACGGGCGGCATACATAGTGTAGGTCATTGAATTTTACAAGATGAAAAAAACCCAAAATTATTTGCCCATTTTTCAATGCCTTTTCACATTTACGGTCAACTTGCGAGTATATAATGGCTCAAATGGGAAAGTAGAGTTTTTCAACGCAATCACTACAAGTAAAAATCAGATCAGATACCCGCCCAGCATCACCACTCGATGCATGAAAATAAAATCAAAGCAGCAATGGGGATGGACTGCAGGCAAATAATATTGGGCATTCGCAAGGCAACTCTAAAAGAAAAAAAGTCACCAATATTATGTCCAGATAGAGTGAATATCCTTCTACTCAATCATTTAATGTCTTCCAAATGCACGCACAATATAATGTTATGAGAGCTGAGAAGACCAAGTTTTCAATATGATGCCAGTGACATGTTTCCCTCACTATTACTAAGAGACAGAAAGCATTGATGTGGCTTTAGTACAAGACGGAAAAGTATATGGGTGTTCGACAACATCTCATCCGATTCGCCTTCTAAGACGCATATTCAACACACTCTGTGACTTTTCCCCAACAATACACTCGAGAGTAATATAATGAAGGCGACGGACGTAGAGTCTCTTTCTCGGGTGGATAAGTAGTCTGTTCTTGTACAAGTGATTATTCGAGCCGTCCGAGCTTCGGAATGCTGCGAATGTTGCCCAAAACAACACGAATTATGTGTGTGTGGTCAACACATTCAAGCACTACATTTTTGCAAACTAGGGGTGATAATTAATAGACAGAGCAATTTCTCATCAATTTGGCTCGATCGAACAGATGAACTTCCAACCTTCCATTTTGTATACAGGGCAAACCATTGCACAAAGTCGTGGGCTCTTTTCCCTGAACGGTGACACATGCGCATAGCAAACCCCTGATCTGTCACAAAACATCATAGCAACATAAAAATAGGCTGTTGTCTTCTCCAGAATCTCATTGATATGTGCTGCCTTATAAAACACAAACCATGATGCTTAATGGACCTCCATAAATTCAGAAGGAGGCATTGTCTTCGTTTGCAGCCCTGAACATCATATATTTTTTCCTATACAATTTATTGGTTAAGTCAGCTTAGTTTTTTTTTATCGTTCGGCCGACTTTTGTCAGAGAGACTACGGACGGCATATAGAGTGTAGGTCATGGAATTTTTCAAGATGAAAGAAACCCAAAATTATTTCCCCATTTTTCAATACCTTTTCACATTTACGGTAAACTTGCGAGTATCTAATGGCTCACATGGGAAAGTCGAGTTTTTCGACGCAATCACTACAAATAGAAATCAGATCAGATACACGCCCAGCATCACCACTCGATGCATGAGAATGCAAGCAGCGATGGGAATGAGCTGCAGGCAACTAATATTGCGCATTCGCAAGGAAACTTTAAAAGAAAAAAAGTCACCAATATTATGTCCAGACATATTGAATATCCTTCTCCTCAATCATTTAATGTCTACCAAATGCACACTCAATATAATGTTATGAGAGGAGAGAAGACCAAGTCTCCAATACGACACCAGTGACATGTTTCCCTCATCATTACTAAGAGAAAGAAAGCATTTACGTGGCTTTAGTACACTACGGAAAAGTATATGGGTGTTCGACAACATCTCATCCCATTCGCCTTCTAAGTCCAATTTTCAACACACTCTGTAGACTTGAGATTTCTCCGCAAGAATACACTCGAGCGTAATATAATGAAGGCGACGAACGTAGATTCAGTTTCTCGGGTGGATAAGCTGTCTGTAGTTGCACAAGTGATTATTCGATCCGTCCGAACTTCGGAGTGCTGCAAATGTTGCCCAGAACAACACGAATTATGTGTTTGGTCAACACATTCAAGGACTACTCTTTTGCAAACTAGAGGATATAATTAATAGACAGAGCAGTTTCTCATCAATTTGGCTCGATCGAACAGCTGACCTTCCAACCGTCCAGTTTGTATACAGGGCAAACCATTGCCCAATGCCCTGGGCTCTTTTCCCTGAAGGGTGTCACATGCACACAGCAAGCCCCTGATCTGTCACAAAACATCATAGCAATATAAAAATAGGCTGTTGCCTTCTCCAGAAACTCATTGATATGTGCTGCCTTATAATACACAAACCATAATGCTTAATGGACCTCCATAAATTCAGAAGGAGGAATTGTCTCCGTTTGCAGCCCTGAAGTTCATATATTTTTTCCGATACAATTTTTTTGGTTAAGTCAGCGAAGTTTTTTTTTTCTTCGTTTGGTCCGACTTTTGTCAGAGAGGCGACGGACGGCATACATAGTGTAGGTCATGGAATTTTTCAAGATGAAAAAACCCCTAAATAATTTCCCCATTTCTCAGTACCTTTTCACATTTAAGGTCAACTTGCGAGTATATAATAGCTCACATGGGAAAGTCGAGTTTTTCGACGGAATAACTACAAGTAGAAATCAGATCAGATACACGCCCAGCATCACCACTCGATGCATGAGAATCAAAGAAGCGATGAGGATGGACTGCAGGCAAGTAATATTGGGAATTCGCAAGGCAACTTTAAACGACAAAAAATCACCAATATTATGTCCAGACATAGTGAATATCCTTCTACTCAATCATTTAATGTCTACGAAAAGCACGCTCAATATAATGTTATGAGAGGAGAGAAGACGAAGTTTCCAATATGCTGCCAGTGACATGTTTCCCTCACTATTACTAAGAGAAAGAAAGCATTTATGTGGCTCTAGTACAAAACGGAAAAGTATATGGGTGTTCGACAACATCTCATCCCATTCGCCTTCTAAGTCGCATATTCAACACACTCTGTAGACTTGTTACTTTTGCCCAGCAATACACTCGAGAGTAATATAATGAAGGCGACGAACGTAGAGTCTGTTTCGCGGGTTGATATGTAGTCAGTACTTATTCAAGTGATTATTCGATCCGTCCGAGCTTCGGAATGCTGCGAATGTGCCCAGAACAAAACGAATTCTGTCTGTTGGTCAAAACATTCAATCACTACACTTTTGCAAACTAGGGTTGATTATTAATAGACAGAGCAATTTCTCATCGATTTGGATCGATCGAACAGATGAACTTCCAACCTTCCAGTTTTTATACCGGGCAAACCATTGCCCAAAGCCGTGGGCTCTTTTCCCTGAATGGTGTCACATGCACATAGCACGCCCCCGATCTGTCACAAAACATCATAGCAACATAAAAATAGGCTGTTGGCTTCTCAAGAATCTCATTGATATGTGCTGCCTTATAATACACAAACCATAATGCTTAATGGACCTCCATAAATTCAGAAGGAGGCATTGACTCCGTTTGCAGCCCTGAACATCATATATCTTTTCCTATACAATTTATTGGTTAAGCCAGCTAAGTTTTTTTTTTTCGTTTGGTCCGACTTTTGTCAGAGAGGCGACGGACGGCATACATAGTGTAGGTCATGGAATTTTTCAAGATGAAAAAACCCCAAAATTATTTCCCCATTTTTCAATACCTTTTCACATTTACGGTCAACTTGCGAGTATATAATGGCTAACATGGGAAAGTCGAGTTTTTCAACGCAATCACTATAAGTAGAAATCAGATCAGATACACGCCCAGCATCACCACTCGAAGCATGTGAATCAAAGCAGTGATGGGGATGGACTGCAGGCAAGTAATATTGGGCATTCGCAAGGCAACATTAAAAGAAAAAAGTCACCAATATTATTTCCAGACATAGTGAAAATCCTGCTACTCAATCATTTAATGTCTACCAAATGCACGCTCAATATAATGTTATGAGAAGAGAGAAGACCAAGTTTCCAATATGATGCCAGTGACATGTTTCCCTCACTATTACTAAGAGAATGAAAGCATTTATGTGGCTTTATTACAAGACGGAAAAGTATATGGGTGTTCGACAAGATCTCATCCCATTCGCCTTCTAAGTCGCATATTCAACACACTCTGTAGACTTGTTACTTTTGCCCAGCAATACACTCGAGAGTAATATAATGAAGGCGACGAACGTAGAGTCTGTTTCTCGGGTTGATATGTAGTCAGTACTTATTCAAGTGATTATTCGGTCCGTCCGAGCTTCGGAATGCTGCGAATGTTGCCCAGAACAACACGAATTATGTCTGTTTGGACAAAACATTCAATCACTACACTTTTGCAAACTAGGGGTGATAATTAATAGACAGAGCAATTTCTCATCGATTTAGATCGATCGAACAGATGAACTTCCAACCTTCCAGTTTTTATACAGGGCAAACCATTGCCCAAAGCCGTGGGCTCTTTTCCCTGAATGGTGTCACATGCACATAGCACGTCCCCGATCTGTCACAAAACATCATAGCAACATAAAAATAGGCTGTTGTCTTCTCCAGAATCTCATTGATATGTCCTGCCTTATAATACACAAACCATAATGCTTAATGGACCTCCATCAATTCAGAAGGAGGCATTAACACCGTTTGCAGCCCTGAACATCATATATTTTTTCCTATACAATTTATTGGTTAAGCCAGCTAAGTTTTTTTTTCTTCGTTTGGTCCGACTTTTGTCAGAGAGGCGACGGACGGCATACATAGTGTAGGTCATGGAATTTTTCAAGATGAAAAAACCCCAAAATTATTTCCCCATTTCTCAATACCTTTTCACATTTAAGGTCAACTTGCGAGTATATAATAGCTCACATGGGAAAGTCGAGTTTTTCGACGGAATAACTACAAGTAGAAATCAGATCAGATACACGCCCAGCATCACCACTCGATGCATGAGAATCAAAGAAGCGATGAGGATGGACTGCAGGCAAGTAATATTGGGCATTCGCAAGGCAGCTTTAAAAGACAAAAAATAACCAATATTATGTCCAGACATAGTGAATATCCTTCTACTCAATCATTTAATGTCTACGAAATGCACGATCAATATAATGTTATGAGAGGAGAGAAGACGAAGTTTCCAAAATGATACCAGTGACATGTTTCCCTCACTATTACTAAGAGAAAGAAAGCATTTATGTGGCTCTAGTACAAAACGGAAAAGTATATGGGTGTTCGACAACATCTCATCCCATTCGCCTTCTAAGTCGCATATTCAACACACTCTGTAGACTTGTTACTTTTGCCCAGCAATACACTCGAGAGTAATATAATGAACGCGACGAACGTAGAGTCTGTTTCTCGGGTTGATATGTAGTCAGTACTTATTCAAGTGATTATTCGATCCGTCCGAGCTTCGGAATGCTGCGAATGTTGCCCAGAACAACACGAATTATGTCTGTTTGGTCAAAACATTCAATCACTACACTTTTGCAAACTAGGGGTGATTATTAATAGACAGAGCAATTTCTCATCGATTTGGATCGATCGAACAGATGAACTTCCAACCTTCCAGTTTTTATACAGGGCAAACCATTGCCCAAAGCCGTGGGCTCTTTTCCCTGAATGGTGTCACATGCACATAGCACGCCCCCGATCTATCACAAAACATCATAGCTACATAAAAATAGGCTGTTGTCTTCTCCAGAATCTCATTCATATGTGCTGCCTTATAATACACAAACCATAATGCTTAATGGACCTCCATGAATTCAGAAGGAGGCATTGACTCCGTTTGCAGCCCTGAACGTCATATATTTTTCCTATACAATTTATTGGTTAAGCCAGCTAAGTTTTTTTTTTCTTCGTTTGGTCCGACTTTTGAAAGAGAGGCGACGGACGGCATACACAGTGTAGGTCATGGAATTTTTCAAGATGAAAAAACCCCAAAATTATTTCCCCATTTTTCAATACCTTTTCACATTTAAGGTCAACTTGCGAGTATATAATAGCTCACATGGGAAAGTCGAGTTTTTCGACGCAATAACTACAAGTAGAAAACAGATCAGATACACGCCCAGCATCATCACTCGATGCTTGAGAATCAAAGAAGCGATGAGGATGAACTGCAGGCAAGTAATATTGGGCATTCGCAAGGCAACTTTAAAAGACAAAAAATCTCCAATATTATGTCCAGACATATTGAATATACTTCTACTCAATCATTTAATGTCTACGAAATGCACGCTCAATTTAATGTCATGAGAGGAGAGAAAACGAAGTTTCAAATATGAGGCCAGTGACATGTTTCCCTCACTATTACTAAGAGACAGAAAGCATTTATGTGGCTCTAGTACAAAACGGAAAAGTATATGGGTGTTCGACAACATCTCATCCCATTCGCCTTCTAAGTCTCATATTCAACACACTCTGTAGACTTGTTACTTTTGCCCAGCAATACACTCGAGATTAATATAATGAAGGCGACGAAGGTAGAGTCTGTTTCTCGGGTGGACAAGTAGTCAGTACTTGTAGAAGTGATTATTCGATCCGTCCGAGCTTCGGAATGCTGCAAATGTTGCCCAGAACAACACGAATTATGTGTGTTTGGTCAACACATTCAAGCACTACACTTTTGCAAACTAGGGGAGATAATTAATAGACAGAGCAATTTCTCATCAATTTGGCTCGATCGAACAGATGAACTTCCAACCTTCCAGTTTGTATACAGGGCAAACAATCGCCCAAAGGCGTGGGCTCTTTTCAAACGTGGTGTCACATGCACATAGCAAGCCCCTCATCTGTCACAAAACATTATAGCAACATAAAAATAGGCTGTTGGCTTCTCCAGAATCTCATTGATATGTGCTGCTTATAATACGCAAACCATAATGCTCAATGGACCTCCATAAATTCAGAAGGAGGCATTCTCTCCGTTTGCAGCCCTGAACATCATATATTTTTTCCCATACAATTTATTGGTTAAGCCAGCTAAGTTTGTTTTTCATCGTTTGGTCCGACTTTTGTCAGAGAGGCGACGGACGACATACATAGTGTAGGTCATGGAATTTTTTAAGATGAAAAAACCCCAAAATTATTTCCCCATTTCTCAATACCTTTTCACATTTAAGGTCAACTTGCGAGTATATAATAGCTCACATGGGAAAGTCGAGTTTTTCGACGGAATAACTACAAGTAGAAATCAGATCAGATACACGCCCAGCATCACCACTCGATGCATGAGAATCAAAGAAGCGATGAGGATGGACTGCAGGCAAGTAATATTGGGCATTCGCAAGGCAGCTTTAAAAGACAAAAAATAACCAATATTATGTCCAGACATAGTGAATATCCTTCTACTCAATCATTTAATGTCTACGAAATGCACGATCAATATAATGTTATGAGAGGAGAGAAGACGAAGTTTCCAAAATGATACCAGTGACATGTTTCCCTCACTATTACTAAGAGAAAGAAAGCATTTATGTGGCTCTAGTACAAAACGGAAAAGTATATGGGTGTTCGACAACATCTCATCCCATTCGCCTTCTAAGTCGCATATTCAACACACTCTGTAGACTTGTTACTTTTGCCCAGCAATACACTCGAGAGTAATATAATGAACGCGACGAACGTAGAGTCTGTTTCTCGGGTTGATATGTAGTCAGTACTTATTCAAGTGATTATTCGATCCGTCCGAGCTTCGGAATGCTGCGAATGTTGCCCAGAACAACACGAATTATGTCTGTTTGGTCAAAACATTCAATCACTGCACTTTTGCAAACTAGGGGTGATAATTAATAGACAGAGCAATTTCTCATCGATTTGGATCGATCGAACAGATGAACTTCCAACCTTCCAGTTTTTATTCATGGCAAACCAATGCCCAAAGCCGTGGGCTCTTTTCCCTGAATGGTGTCACATGCACAAAGCACGCCCCCGATCTGTCACAAAACATCATAGCAACATAAAAATAGGCTGTTGGCTTCTCCAGAATCTCATTGATATGTGCTGCCTTATAATACACAAACCATAATGCTTAATGGACCTCCATAAATTCAGAAGGAGGCATTGACTCCGTTTGCAGCCTTGAACATCATATATCTTTTCCTATACAATTTATTGGTTAAGCCAGCTAAGTTTTTTTTTTTTTTCGTTTGGTCCGACTTTTGTCAAAGAGGCGACGGACGGCATACATAGTGTAGGTCATGGAATTTTTCAAGATCAAAAAACCCCAAAATTATTTCCCCATTTTTCAATACCTTTCCAAATTTACGGTCAACTTGCGAGTATATAATGCCTAACATGGGAAAGTCGAGTTTTTCAACGCAATCACTATAAGTAGAAATCAGATCAGATACACGCCCAGCATCACCACTCGAAGCATGTGAATCAAAGCAGCGATGGGGATGGACTGCAGGCAAGTAATATTGGGCATTCGCAAGGCAACATTAAAAGAAAAAAGTCACCAATATTATTTCCAGACATAGTGAAAATCCTTCTACTCAATCATTTAATGTCTACCAAATGCACGCTCAATATAATGTTATGAGAAGAGAGAAGACCAAGTTTCCAATATGATGCCAGTGACATGTTTCCCTCACTATTACTAAGAGAATGAAAGCATTTATGTGGCTTTAGTACAAGACGGAAAAGTATATGGGTGTTCGACAACATCTCATCCCATTCGCCTTCTAAGTCGCATATTCAACACACCCTGTAGACTTGTGACTTTTCCGCAACAATACACTCGAGAGTAAAATAATGAAGGCGACGAACGTATAGTCTGTTTCAAGGGTGGATAAGTAGTCAGTACTTGTACAAGTGATTATTCGATCCGTCCGAGCTTCGGAATGCTGCGAATGTTGCCCAGAACAACACGAATTATGTGTGTTTGGTAAACACATTCAAGCACTACACTTTTGCAAACTAGGGGAGGTAATAAATAGACAGAGCAATTTCTCATCAATTTGGCTCGATCGAACAGATGAACTTCCAACCTTCCAGTTTGTATACAGGGCAAACAATCGCCCAAAGGCGTGGGCTCTTTTCAGACGTGGTGTCTGTACTTGTACAAGTGATTATTCGATCCGTCCGAGCTTCGGAATGCGGCGAATGTTGCCCAGAACAACATGAATTATGTGTGTTTGGTCAACACATTCAAGCACTACACTTTTGCAAACTAGGGGAGGTAATTAATAGACAGAGCAATTTCTCATCAATTTGGCTCGATCGAACAGATGAACTTCCAACCTTCCAGTTTGTATACAGGGCAAACAATCGCCCAAAGGCGTGGGCTCTTTTCAAACGTGGTGTCACATGCACATAGCAAGCCCCTCATCTGTCACAAAACATTATAGCAACATAAAAATTGGCTGTTGGCTTCTCCAGAATCTCATTGATATGTGCTGCCTTATAATACACAAACCATAATGCTTAATGGACCTCCATAAATTCAGAAGGAGGCATTGACTCCGTTTGCAGCCTTGAACATCATATATCTTTTCCTATACAATTTATTGGTTAAGCCAGCTAAGTTTTTTTTTTTTTTCGTTTGGTCCGACTTTTGTCAAAGAGGCGACGGAGGGCATACATAGTGTAGGTCATGGAATTTTTCAAGATCAAAAAACCCCAAAATTATTTCCCCATTTTTCAATACCTTTCCAAATTTACGGTCAACTTGCGAGTATATAATGCCTAACATGGGAAAGTCGAGTTTTTCAACGCAATCACTATAAGTAGAAATCAGATCAGATACACGCCCAGCATCACCACTCGAAGCATGTGAATCAAAGCAGCGATGGGGATGGACTGCAGGCAAGTAATATTGGGCATTCGCAAGGCAACATTAAAAGAAAAAAGTCACCAATATTATTTCCAGACATAGTGAAAATCCTTCTACTCAATCATTTAATGTCTACCAAATGCACCCTCAATATAATGTTATGAGAAGAGAGAAGACCAAGTTTCCAATATGATGCCAGTGACATGTTTCCCTCACTATTACTAAGAGAATGAAAGCATTTATGTGGCTTTAGTACAAGACGGAAAAGTATATGGGTGTTCGACAACATCTCATCCCATTCGCCTTCTAAGTCGCATATTCAACACACCCTGTAGACTTGTGACTTTTCCGCAACAATACACTCGAGAGTAAAATAATGAAGGCGACGAACGTATAGTCTGTTTCAAGGGTGGATAAGTAGTCAGTACTTGTACAAGTGATTATTCGATCCGTCCGAGCTTCGGAATGCTGCGAATGTTGCCCAGAACAACACGAATTATGTGTGTTTGGTAAACACATTCAAGCACTACACTTTTGCAAACTAGGGGAGGTAATAAATAGACAGAGCAATTTCTCATCAATTTGGCTCGATCGAACAGATGAACTTCCAACCTTCCAGTTTGTATACAGGGCAAACAATCGCCCAAAGGCGTGGGCTCTTTTCAGACGTGGTGTCTGTACTTGTACAAGTGATTATTCGATCCGTCCGAGCTTCGGAATGCGGCGAATGTTGCCCAGAACAACATGAATTATGTGTGTTTGGTCAACACATTCAAGCACTACACTTTTGCAAACTAGGGGAGGTAATTAATAGACAGAGCAATTTCTCATCAATTTGGCTCGATCGAACAGATGAACTTCCAACCTTCCAGTTTGTATACAGGGCAAACAATCGCCCAAAGGCGTGGGCTCTTTTCAAACGTGGTGTCACATGCACATAGCAAGCCCCTCATCTGTCACAAAACATTATAGCAACATAAAAATAGGCTGTTGGCTTCTCCAGAATCTCATTGATATGTGCTGCTTATAATACGCAAACCATAATGCTCAATGGACCTCCATAAATTCAGAAGGAGGCATTCTCTCCGTTTGCAGCCCTGAACATCATATATTTTTTCCCATACAATTTATTGGTTAAGCCAGCTAAGTTTGTTTTTCATCGTTTGGTCCGACTTTTGTCAGAGAGGCGACGGACGACATACATAGTGTAGGTCATGGAATTTTTTAAGATGAAAAAACCCCAAAATTATTTGCCCATTTTTCAATACCTTTTCACATTTAAGGTCAACTTGCGAGTATGCAATGGCTCACATGGGAAAGTCGAGTTTTTCGACGCAATCACTACAAGTAGAAATCAGATCACATACACGCCCAGCATCACCACTCGATGCATGAGAATCAAAGCAGCGATGGGGATGGACTGCAGGCAAGTAATATTGGGCATTCGCAAGGCAACTTTAGAAGAAAAAAGTCAACAATATTATGTCCAGACAGAGTGAATATCCTTCTACTCAATCATTTAATGTCTACCAAATGCACGCTCAATATAATGCTATGAGAGGTGAGAAGACCAAGTTGCCAATATGATGCCAGTGACATGTTTCCCTCACTATTACTAAGAGAAAGAAAGCATTTATGTGGATCTAGTACAAGACGGAAAAGTATATGGGTGTTCGACAACATCTCATCCGATTCGCCTTCTAAGTCGCATATTCAACACACTCTGTAGACTTGTGACTTTTGCACAGCAATACACTCGAGAGTAAATCAATGAAGGCGACGAACGTAGAGTCTGTTTCTAGGGTTGATAAGTAGTCAGTACTTGTTCAAGTGATTATTCGATCCGTCCGAGCTTCGGAATGCTGCGAATGTTGCCCAGAACAACACGAATTATGTCTGTTTGGTCAAAACATTCAATCACTGCACTTTTGCAAACTAGGGGTGATAATTAATAGACAGAGCAATTTCTCATCGATTTGGATCGATCGAACAGATGAACTTCCAACCTTCCAGTTTTTATTCATGGCAAACCATTGCCCAAAGCCGTGGGCTCTTTTCCCTGAATGGTGTCACATGCACAAAGCACGCCCCCGATCTGTCACAAAACATCATAGCAACATAAAAATAGGCGGTTGTCTTCTCAAGAATCTCATTGATATGTGCTGCCTTATAATACACAAACCATAATGCTTAATGGACCTCCATAAATTCAGAAGGAGGCATTGACTCCGTTTGCAGCCTTGAACATCATATATCTTTTCCTATACAATTTATTGGTTAAGCCAGCTAAGTTTTTTTTTTTTTTCGTTTGGTCCGACTTTTGTCAAAGAGGCGACGGACGGCATACATAGTGTAGGTCATGGAATTTTTCAAGATCAAAAAACCCCAAAATTATTTCCCCATTTTTCAATACCTTTCCAAATTTACGGTCAACTTGCGAGTATATAATGCCTAACATGGGAAAGTCGAGTTTTTCAACGCAATCACTATAAGTAGAAATCAGATCAGATACACGCCCAGCATCACCACTCGAAGCATGTGAATCAAAGCAGCGATGGGGATGGACTGCAGGCAAGTAATATTGGGCATTCGCAAGGCAACATTAAAAGAAAAAAGTCACCAATATTATTTCCAGACATAGTGAAAATCCTTCTACTCAATCATTTAATGTCTACCAAATGCACGCTCAATATAATGTTATGAGAAGAGAGAAGACCAAGTTTCCAATATGATGCCAGTGACATGTTTCCCTCACTATTACTAAGAGAATGAAAGCATTTATGTGGCTTTAGTACAAGACGGAAAAGTATATGGGTGTTCGACAACATCTCATCCCATTCGCCTTCTAAGTCGCATATTCAACACACCCTGTAGACTTGTGACTTTTCCGCAACAATACACTCGAGAGTAAAATAATGAAGGCGACGAACGTATAGTCTGTTTCAAGGGTGGATAAGTAGTCAGTACTTGTACAAGTGATTATTCGATCCGTCCGAGCTTCGGAATGCTGCGAATGTTGCCCAGAACAACACGAATTATGTGTGTTTGGTAAACACATTCAAGCACTACACTTTTGCAAACTAGGGGAGGTAATAAATAGACAGAGCAATTTCTCATCAATTTGGCTCGATCGAACAGATGAACTTCCAACCTTCCAGTTTGTATACAGGGCAAACAATCGCCCAAAGGCGTGGGCTCTTTTCAGACGTGGTGTCTGTACTTGTACAAGTGATTATTCGATCCGTCCGAGCTTCGGAATGCGGCGAATGTTGCCCAGAACAACATGAATTATGTGTGTTTGGTCAACACATTCAAGCACTACACTTTTGCAAACTAGGGGAGGTAATTAATAGACAGAGCAATTTCTCATCAATTTGGCTCGATCGATCAGATGAACTTCCAACCTTCCAGTTTGTGTACAGGGCAAACCATTGCCCAAAGCCGTGGGTTCTTTTCCCTGAATGGTGTCACATGCACATAGCAAGCCCCTGATCTGTCACAAAACATCATAGCAACATAAAAATAGGCTGTTGTCTTCTCCAGAATCTCATTGATATGTGCTGCCTTATAACACACAAACCATAATGCTTAATGGTCCTCCATAAATTCGGAAGGAGGCATTGTCTCCGATTGAAGCCCTGAACATCATATATTTTTTCCTATACAATTTATTGGTTTAGCCAGCTAAGTTTTTTTTTTTCATCGTTTGGTCCGACTTTTGTCAGAGAGGCGACGGACGATATGCAGAGTGTAGGTCATGGATTTTTTCAAGATGAAAAAACCCCAAAATTATTTGCCCATTTTTCAATACTTTTTCACATTTAAGGTCAACTTGCGAGTATACAATGGCTCACATGGGAAAGTCGAGTTTTTCGACGCAATCACTACAAGCAGAAATCAAATCAGATACATGCCCAGCATCACCACTCGATGCATGAGAATCAAAGCAGCGATGGGGATGGACTGCGGGCAAGTAATATTGGGCATTCGAAAGGCAACTTTAAAAGAAAAAAGTCACCAATATTATGTCCAGACATAGTGAATATCCTTCTACTCAATCATTTAATGTCTACGAAATGCACGCTCAATATAATGTTATGAGAGGTGAGAAGACCAAGTTTCCAATATGATGCCAGTGACATCTTTCCCTCACTATTACTAAGAGAAAGAAAGCATTTATGGGGATTTAGTACATGACGAAAAAGTATATGGGTGTACGCCAACATCTCATCGGATTCGCCTTCTAAGTCGCATATTCACCACACTCTGTAGACTTGTGACTTTTGCCCAGCAATACACTCGAGGGTAATATAATGAAGGCGACGAACGTAGAGTCTGTTTCTCGGGTTGATTCGTAGTCAGTACTTGTTCAAGTCATTATTCGATCCGTCCGAGCTTCGGAATGCTGCGAATCTTGCCCAGAACAACACGAATTATGTCTGTTTGGTCAAAACATTCAATCACTACACTTTTGCAAACTAGGGGGTGATAATTAATACACAGGGCAATTTCTCATCGATTTGCATCGATCGAACAGATGAACTTCCAACCTTCCAGTTTTTATACAGGGCAAACCATTGCCCAAAGCCGTGGGCTCTTTTCTCTGAATGGTGTCACGTGCACATAGCACGCCCCCGATCTGTCAAAAAACATCATAGCAACATAAAAATAGGCGGTTGTCTTCTCCAGAATCTCATTGATATGTGCTGCCTTATAATACACAAACCATAATGCTTAATGGACCTCCATAAATTCAGAAGGAGGCATTGATTCCGTTTGCAGCCTTGAACATCATATATTTTTTCCTATACAATTTATTGGTTAAGCCAGCTAAGTTTTTTTTTTCTTCGTTTGGTCCGACTTTTGTCAGAGAGGCGACGGACGGCAAACATAGTGCAGGTCATGGAATTTCTCAAGATGAAAAAACCCCAAAATTATTTCCCCATTTTTCAATACCTTTTCACATTTAAGGTCAACTTGCGAGTATATAATAGCTCACATGGGAAAGTCGAGTTTATCGACGGAATAACTACAAGTAGAAATCAGATCAGATACACGCCCAGCATCACCACTCGATGCATGAGAATCAAAGAAGCGATGAGGATGGACTGCAGGCAAGTAATATTGGGAATTCGCAAGGCAACTTTAAAAAACAAAAAATCACCAATATTATGTCCAGACATAGTGAATATCCTTCTACTCAATCATTTAATGTCTACGAAATGCACGCTCAATATAATGTTATGAGAGGAGAAACGTCGAAGTTTCCAATATGATGCCAGTGACATGTTTCCCTCACTATTACTAAGAGAAAGAAAGCATTAATGTGGCTCTAGCACAAAACGGAAAAGTATGTGGGTGTTCGACAACATCTCATCCCATTCGCCTTCTAAGTCGCATATTCAACACACTCTGCAGACTTGTTACTTTTGCCCAGCAATACACTCGAGAGTAATATAATGAAGGCGACGAACGTAGAGTCTGCTTCTCGGGTTGATATGTAGTCAGTACTTGTTCAAGTGATTCTTCGATCCGTCCGAGCTTCGGAATGTTGCGAATGTTGCCCAGAACAACACGAATTATGTCTGTTTGGTCAAAACATTCAATCACTACACTTTTGCAAACTAGGGGTGATAATTAATAGATACAGCAATTTCTCATCGATTTGGCTCGATCGAACAGATGAACTTCCAACCTTCCAGTTTTTATACAGGACAAACGATTGCCCAAAGCCGTGGGCTCTTTTCCCTGAATGGTGTCACATGCACATAGCACGCCCCCGATCTGTCACAAAACATTATAGCAACATTAAAATAAGCTGTTGTCTTCTCCAGAATCTCATTGATATGTGCTGCCTTATAATACACAAACCATAATGCTTAATGGACCTCCATCAATTCAGAAGGTGTCATTAACTCCGTTTGCAGCCCTGAACATCATATATTTTTTCCTATACAATTTATTGGTTAAGCCAGCTAAGTTTTTTTTTCCTTCGTTTGGTCCGACTTTTGTCAGAGAGGCGACGGGCGGCATACATAGTGTAGGTCATGGAATTTTTCAAGAGGAAAAAACCCCAAAATTATTTCCCCATTTTTCAATACCTTTTCACATTTAAGGTCAACTTGCGAGTATATAATAGCTCACATGGGAAAGTCGAGTTTTTCGACGGAATAACTACAAGTAGAAATCAGATCAGATACACGCCCAGCATCACCACTCGATGCATGAGAATCAAAGAAGCGATGAGGATGGACTGCAGGCAAGTAATATTGGGCATTCGCAAGGCAACTTTAAAAGACAAAAAATCACCAATATTATGTCCAGACATAGTGAATTTCCTTCTACTCAATCATTTAATGTCTACGAAATACACGCTCAATATAATGTTATGAGAGGAGAGAAGACGAAGTTTCCAATATGATGCCAGTGACATGTTTCCCTCACTATTACTAAGAGAAAGAAAGCATTTATGTGGCTCTAGTACAAAACGGAAAAGTATATGTGTGTTCGACAACATCTCATCCCATTCGCCTTCTAAGTCGCATATTCAACAAACTCTGTAGACTTGTTACTTTTGCCCAGGAATACACTCGAGAGTAATATAATGAAGGCGACGAACGTAGAGTCTGTTTCTCGGGTTGATATGTAGTCAGTACTTGTTCAAGTGATTATTCGATCCGTCCGAGCTTCGGAATGCTGCGAATGTTGCCCAGAACAACACGAATTATGTCTGTTTGGTCAAAACATTCAATCACTACACTTTTGCAAACTAGGGGTGATAATTAATAGACAGAGCAATTTCTCATCGATTTGGTCGATGGAACAGATGAACTTCCAACCTTCCAGTTTTTATACAGGACAAACCATTGCCAAAAGCCGTGGGCTCTTTTCCCTGAATGGTGTCACATGCACATAGCACGCCCCCGATCTGTCACAAAACATCATAGCAACATAAAAATAGGCTGTTGTCTTCTCCACAATCTCATTGATATGTGCTGCCTTATAATACACAAACCATAATGCTTAATGGACCTCCATCAATTCAGAAGGAGGCATTAACTCCGTTTGCAGCCCTGAACATCATATATTTTTTCCTATACAATTTATTGGTTCAGCCAGCTAAGTTTTTTTTTTTTCGTTTGGTCCGACTTTTGAAAGAGAGGCGACGGACGGCATACATAGTGTAGGTCATGGAATTTTTCAAGATGAAAAAACCTCAAAATTATTCTCCCATTTTTCAATACCTTTTCACATTTAAGGTCAACTTGCGAGTATATAATAGCTCACATGGGAAAGTCGAGTTTTTCGACGCAATAACTACAAGTAGAAATCAGATCAGATACACGCCCAGCATCACCACTCGATGCATGAGAATCAAAGAAGCGATGAGGATGGACTGCAGGCAAGTAATATTGGGCATTCGCAAGGCAACTTTAAAAGACAAAAAATCTCCAATATTATGTCCAGACGTATTGAATATCCTTCTACTCAATCATTTAATGTCTACGAAATGCACGCTCAATATAATGTTATGAGAGGAGAGAAAACGAAGTTTCCAATATGACGCCAGTGACATGTTTCCCTCACTGTTACTAAGAGACAAAAAGCATTTATGTGGCTCTAGTACAAAACGGAAAAGTATATGGGTGTTCGACAACATCTCATCCCATTCGCCTTCTAAGTCGAATATTCAACACACTCTGTAGACTTGTTACTTTTGCCCAGCAATGCACTCGAGATTAATATAATGAAGGCGACGAACGTAGAGTCTGTTTCTCGGGTGGATAAGTAGTCAGTACTTGTACAAGTGATTATTCGATCCGTCCGAGCTTCGGAATGCTGCAAATGTTGCCCAGAACAACACGAATTATGTGTGTTTGATCAACACATTCAAGCACTACACTTTTGCAAACTAGGGGAGATAATTAATAGACAGAGCAATTTCTCATCAATTTGTCTCGATCGAACAGATGAACTTCCAACCTTCCAGTTTGTATAAAGGGCAAACAATCGCCCAAAGGCGTGGGCTCTTTTCAAACGTGGTGTCACATTCACATAGCAAGCCCCTGATCTGTCACAAAACATTATAGCAACATAAAAATAGGCTGTTGGCATCTCCAGAATCTCATTGACATGTGCTGCCTTATAATACGCAAACCATAATGCTTAATGGACCTCCTTAAATTCAGAAGGAGGCATTCTCTCCGTTTGCAGCCCTGAACATCATATATGTTTTCCCATACAATTTATTGGTTAAGTTAGCTAAGTTTTTTTTTCATCGTTTGGTCTGACTTTTGTCAGAGAGATAACGGGCGGCATACATAGTGTAGGTCATTGAATTTTACAAGATGAAAAAAACCCAAAATTATTTGCCCATTTTTCAATACCTTTCCAAATTTACGGTCAACTTGCGACTATATAATGGCTCACATGGGAAAGTCGAGTTTTTCGACGCAATCATTATAAGTAGAAATCTGATCAGATACACGCCCAGCATCACCACTCGAAGCATGTGAATCAAAGCAGCGATGGGGATGGACTGCAGGCAAGTAATATTGGGCATTCGCAAGGCAACATTAAAAGAAAAAAGTCACCAATCTTATTTCCAGACATAGTGAAAATCCTTCTACTCAATCATTTAATGTCTTCCAAATGCACGCTCAATATAATGTTATGAGAGGAGAGAAGACCAAGTTTCCAATATGATGCCAGTGACATGTTTCCCTCACTATTACTAAGAGAATGAAAGCATTTATGTGGCTTTAGCACAAGACGGAAAAGTATATGGGTGTTCGACAACATCTCATCCCATTCGCCTTCTAAGTCGCATATTCAACACACTCTGTAGACTTGTGACTTTTCCGCAACAATACACTCGAGAGTAAAATAATGAAGGCGACGAACGTATAGTCTGTTTCAAGGGTGGATAAGTAGTCAGTACTTGTACAAGTGATTATTCGATCCGTCCGAGCTTCGGAATGCTCGAATGTTGCCCAGAACAAAACGAATTATGTGTGTTTGGTCAACACATTCAAGCACTACACTTTTGCAAACTAGGGGAGATAATTAATAGACAGAGCAATTTCTCATCAATTTGGCTCGATCGAACATATCAACTTCCAACCTTCCAGTTTGTATACAGGGCAAACCATCGCCCAAAGCCGTAGGCTCTTTTCCCTGAATGGTGTCACATGCACAAAGCAAGACCCTGATCTGTCACAAGACATCATAGCAACATAAAAATAGGCTGTTGTCTTCTCAAGAATCTCATTGATATATGCTGCCTTATAATACACAAACCATAATGCTTAATGGACCTCCATAATTTCAGATGGATGCATTGTCTCCGTTTGCTGCCCTGAACATCATATATTTTTCCCATACAATTTATTGGCTAAGTCAGATAAGATTTTTTTTTTCATCTTTTGGTCCGACTTTTGTCAGATGGACGACGGACGGCAAACATAGTGTAGGTCATGGAATTTTTCAACATGAAAAATCCGCAAACTTATTTGCCCATTTTTCAATACCTTTTCACATTTACGGTCAACTTGCGAGTATACAATGGCTCACATGGGAAAGTCGAGTCCTTCGATGCAATCACTACAAGTAGAAATCAAATCAGATACACGCCCAGCATCACCACTCGATGCATGAGAATCAAAGAAGCGATGGGGATGGACTGCAGGCAAGTAATATTGGTCATTCGAAAGCCAACATTAAAAGAAAAAAGTCACCAATATTATGTCCAGACATAGTGAATATCCTTCTACTCAATCATTTAATGTCTACCAAATACATGCTCAATATAATGTTAAGAGAGGGGAGAAGACCAAGTTTCCAATATGATGCCAGTGACATTTTTCCGTCACTATTACTAAGAGAAAGAAAGCATTTATGTGGCTTTGGTAAACGACAAAAAATCACCAATATTATGTCCAGACATAGTGAATATCCTTCTACTCAATCATTTAATGTCTACGAAATGGACGCTCAATATAATGTTATGAGAGGAGAGAAGACGAAGTTTCCAATATGATGCCAGTGACATGTTTCCCTCACTATTACTAAGAGAAAGAAAGCATTTATGTGGCTCTAGTACAAAACGGAAATGTATATGGGTGTTCGACAACATCTCATCCCTTTCGCCTTCTAAGTCGCATATTCAACAGACTCTGTAGACTTGTGACTTTCCCCAACAATACATTCGAGAGTAAAATAATGAAGGCGACGAACGTAGAGACTGTTTCTCGGGTGGATAAGTAGTCAGTACTTGTACAAGTGATTATTCGATCCGTCCGAGCTTCGGAATGCTGCGACTGTTGCCCAAAACAACACGAGTTATGTGTGTTTGGTCAACACATTCAAGCACTACACTTTTGCAAACTAGGGGAGATAATTAAAAGACAGAGCAATTTCTCATCAATTTGGCTCGATCGATCAGATGAACTTCCAACCTTCCAGTTTGTATACAGGGCAAACCATTGCCCAAAGCCGTGGGCTCTTTTCCCTGAATGGTGTCACATGCACATAGCAAGCCCCTGATCTGTCACAAAACATCATAGCAACATAAAAATAGGCTGTTGTCTTCTCCAGAATCTCATTGATATGTGCTGCCTTATAACACACAAACCATAATGCTTAATGGACCTCCATAAATTCAGAAGGAGGCATTTTCTCCGATTGCAGCCCCGAACATCATATATTTTTTCCTATACAATTTATTGGTTTAGCCAGCTAAGTTGTTTTTTTTTTTCATCGTTTGGTCCGACTTTTGTCAGAGAGGCGACGGACGGCATACATAGTGAAGGTCATGGAATTTTTGAAGATGAAACAACCCCAAAATTATTTGCCCATTTCACAATACCTTTTCACATTTAAGATCAACTTGCGACTACACAATGGCTCACATGGGAAAGTCGAGATTTTCGTCGCAATCACTACAAGTAGACATCAGATCAGATACACGCCCAGCATCATCACTCGATGCATGCGAATCAAAGCAGCGATGGGGATGGACTGCAGGCAAGTAATATTGGGCATTCGAAAGGCAACTTTAAAAGAAAAAAGTCACCAATATTATGTCCAGACATAGTGTATATCCATCTACTCAATCATTTAATGTATACCAAATGCACGCTCAATATAATGTTATGAGAGGGGAGTAGACCAAGTTTCCAATATGATGCCAGTGACATGTTTCCCTCACTATTACTAAGAGAAAGAAAGCATTTATGTTGCTTTAGTACAAGACGGAAAAGTATATGGGTGTTCGACAACGTCTCATCCCATTCGCCTTCTAAGTCTCATATTCAACAGACTCTGTAGACTTGTGACTTTTCCCAACAATACACTCGATAGTAATATAATGAGGGCGACGAACGTAGAGTCTGTTTCTCGGGTGGATAAGTAGTCTGTACTTGTACAAGTGATTATTCGATCCGTCCGAGCTTCGGAATGCTGCGAATGTTGCCCAGAACAAAACGAATTATGTGCGTTTGGTCAACACATTCAAGCACTGCACTTTTGCAAACTAGGGGAGATAATTAATAGACAGAGCAATTTCTCATCAATTTGGCTCGATCGAACATATCAACTTCCAACCTTCCAGTTTGTATACAGGGCAAACCATCGCCCAAAGCCGTAGGCTCTTTTCCCTGAATGGTGTCACATGCACAGAGCAAGCCCCTGATCTGTCACAAAACATAATAGCAACATAAAAATAGGCTGTTGTCTTCTCAAGAATCTCATTGATATATGCTGTCTTATATTACACAAACCATAATGCTTAATGTACCTCCATAAATTTAGAAGGAGGCATTGTCTCCGTTTGCTGCCCTGAACATCATATATTTTTTCCTATAAAATTTATTCGTTAAGTCAGCTAAGATTTTTTTTTTCATGTTTTCGTCCGACTTTTGTCAGATGGACGACGGACGGCATACATAGTGTAGGTCATGGAATTTTTCAACATGAAAAAAACGCAAACTTATTTGCCCATTTTTCAATACCTTTTCACATTTACGGTCAACTTGCGAGTATACAATGGCTCACATGGGAAATTCGAGTTCTTCGACGCAATCACTACAAGTAGAAATCAAATCAGATACACGCCCAGCATCACCACTTGATGCATGAGAATCAAAGCAGCGATGGGGATGGACTGCAGGCAAGTAATATTGGGCATTCGCAAGGCAACTTTAAAAGAAAAAAGTCACCAATATTATGTCCAGACATAGTGTATATCCATCTACTCAATCATTTAATGTCTACCAAATGCACGCTCAATATAATGTTATGAGAGGGGAGAAGACCAAGTTTCCAATATGATGCCAGTGACATGTTTCCCTCACTATTACTAAGAGAAAGAAAGCATTTATGTGGCTTTAGTACAAGACGGAAAAGTATATGGGTGTTCGACAACGTCTCATCCCATTCGCCTTCTAAGTCTCATATTCAACAGACTCTGTAGACTTGTGACTTTTGCCCAACAATACACTCGAGAGTAAAATAATGAAGGCGACAAACGTAGAGTCTGTTTCTCGGGTGGATTAGTAGTCAGTACTTGTACAAGTGATTATTCGATCCATCCGAGCTTCGGAATGCTGCGAATGTTGCCCAGAACAACACCAATTATGTGTGTTTGGTCAACACATTCAAGCACTACACTTTTGCAAACTAGGGTAGATAATTAATAGACAGAGCTATTTCTCATCAATTTGGCTCGATCGAACATATCAACTTCCAACCTTCCAGTTTGTATACAGGGCAAACCATCGCCCAAAGCCGTGGGCTCTTTTCCATGAATGGTGTCACATGCACAGACCAAGCCCCTGATCTGTCACAAAACATCATAGCAACATAAAAATAGGCTGTTGTCTTCTCAAGAATCTCATTGATATATGCTGCCTTATAATACACAAACCATAATGCTTAATAGACCTCCATAAATTCAGAAGGAGGCATTGTCTCCGTTTGCTGCCCTGAACGTCATATATTTTTTCCTATACAATTTATTGGTTTAGTCAGCTAAGTTTTTTTTTTCATCTTTTGATCCGACTTTTGTCAGATGGACGACGGACTGCATACATAGTGTAGGTCATGGAATTTTTCAACATGAAAAAACCGCAAACTTATTTGCCCATTTTTCAATACCTTTTCACATTTACGGTCAACTTGCGAGTATACAATGGCTCACATGGGAAAGTCGAGTTTCTCGATGCAATCACTACAAGTAGAAATCAAATCAGATACACGCCCAGCATCACCACTCGATGCATGAGAATCAAAGCAGCGATGGGGATGGACTGCAGGCAAGTAATATTGGGCATTCGAAAGGCAACATTAAAAGAAAAAAGTCACCAATATTATGTCCAGACATAGTGAATATCCTTCTACTCAATCATTTAATGTCTACCAAATGCACGCTCAATATAATGTTATGAGAGGGGAGAAGACCAAGTTTTCAATATGATGCCAGTGACATTTTTCCATCACTATTACTAAGAGAAATAAAGCATTTATGTGGCTTTAGTACAAGACGGAAATGTATATGGCTGTTCGACAACATCTCATCCCTTTCGCCTTCTAAGTCGCATATTCAACACACTCTGTAGACTTGTGACTTTTGCCCAACAATACACTCGAGAGTAAAATAATGAAGGCGACAAACGTAGAGTCTGTTTCTCGGGTGGATTAGTAGTCAGTACTTGTACAAGTGATTATTCGATCCATCCGAGCTTCGGAATGCTGCGAATGTTGCCCAGAACAACACGAATTATGTGTGTTTGGTCAACACATTTAAGCCTTACACTTTTGCAAACTAGGGGTGATGATTAATAGACAGAACAATTTCTCATCAATTTGGATCGATCGAACAGATGAACTTCCAACCTTCCAGTTTGTATACAGGGAAAACCATTGCCCAAAGCCGTGGGCTCTTTTCCGTGAATGGTGTCACAGGCACATAGCAAGCCCCTGATCTGTCACAAAACATCATAGCAACATAAAAATAGGCTGTTGTCTTCTCCAGAATCTCATTGATATGTGCTGCCTTATAATGCACAAGCCATTATGCTTAATGGACCACCATAAATTCAGAAAGAGGCATTGTCTCCGTTTGCAGCCCTGAACATCATATATTTTGTCCCATACAATTGATTCGTTAAGTCAGCTAAGTTTTTTTTTTATCGTTTGGTCCGACTTTTGTCAGAGAGACGACGGACCGGCATACGTAGTGTACGTCATGGAATTTTTCAAGATGAAAAAAACCCAAAATTATTTGCCCATTTTTCAATACCTTTTCACATTTACGGTCAACGTGCGAGTGTATAATGGCTCACATGGGAAAGTCGAGTTTTTCGACGCAATCACTACAAGTAGAAATCAGATCAGATACACGCCCAGCATCACCACTCGTTGCGTGAGAATCAAAGCAGCGATGGGGATGGACTGCAGGCAAGTAATATTGGTCATTCGCAAGGCAACTTTAAAAGAAAAAAAGTCGACCATATTATGACCAGACATAGTGAATATCCTTCTACTCAATCATTTAATGTCTTCCAAATGCACGCTCAATATAATGTTATGAGAGGAGAGAAGACCAAGTTTCCAATATGATGCCAGTGACATGTTTCCCTCACTATTACTAAGACAAAGAAAGCATTTATGTGGCTTTAGTACAAGACGGAAAAGTATATGGGTGTTCGACAACATCTCATCCCTTTCGCCTTCTAAGTCGCATATTCAACAGACTCTGTAGACTTGTGAATTTTCCCAACAATACACTCGATAGTAATATAATGAAGGCGAAGAACGTAGAGTCTGTTTCTCGGGTGGATAAGTAGTCAGTACTTGTGCAAGTGATTATTCGATCCGTCCGAGCCTCGCAATGCAGCGAATGTTGCCCAGAACAACACGAATTATGTGTGTTTGGTCAACACATTCAAGCACTACACTTTTGCAAACTAGGGGAGATAATTAATAGACAGAGCAATTTGTCATCAATTTGGGTCGTTCGAACAGATGAACGTCCAACCTCTTTTACGTTTTTACACAGGGCAAACCATTGCCCAAAGCCGTGGGCTCTTTCCCCTGAATGGTGTCACATGCACATAGCAAGCCCCCGATCTGACACAAAACATCATTGCAACATAAAAATAGGCTGTTGTCTTCTCCAGAATCTCATTGATATGTGCTGCCTTATAATACACAAACCATAATGCTTAATGGACCTCCATAAAATCAGAAGGAGGCATTGACTCCGTTTGCAGCCCTGAACATCATATATTTTTTCCTATACAATTTATTGGTTAAGCCAGCTAAGTTTTTTTTTCTTCGTTTGGTCCGACTTTTGTCAGAGAGGCGACGGAGGGCATACATAGTGTAGGTCATGGAATTTTACAAGATGAAAAAACCCCAAAATTATTTCCCCATTTTTCAATACCTTTTCACATTTAAGGTCAACTTGCGAGTATATAATAGCTCACATGGGAAAGTCGAGTTTTTTGACGGAATAACTACAAGTAGAAATCAGATCAGATACACGCCCAGCATCACCACTGGATGCATGAGAATCAAGGAAGCGATGAGGATGGACTGCAGGCAAGTAATATTGGGAATTCGCAAGGCAACTTTAAAAGACAAAAAATCACCAATATTATGTCCAGACATAGTGAATATCCTTCTACTCTATCATTTAATGTCTACGAAATGCACCCTCAATATAATGTTATGAGAGGAGAGAAGACGAAGTTTCCAATATGATGCCAGTGACATGTTTCCCTCACTATTACTAAGAGAAAGAAAGCATTTATGTGGCTCTAGTACAAAACGGAAAAGTATATGGGTGTTCGACAACATCTCATCCCATTCGCCTTCTAAGTCGCATATTCAACACACTCTGTAGACTTGCTACTTTTGCCCAGCAATACACTCGAGAGTAATATAATGAAGGCGACGAACGTAGAGTCTGTTTCTCGGGTTGATATGTAGTCAGTACTTGTTCAAGTGATTATTCGATCCGTCCGAGCTTCGGAATGCTGCGAATGTTGCCCAGAACAACACGAATTATGTCTGTTTGGTCAAAACATTCAATCACTACACTTTTGCAAACTAGGGGAGATAATTAATAGACAGAGCAATTTCTCATCGATTTGGATCGATCGAACAGATGAACTTCCAACCTTCCAGTTTTTATACAGGGCAAACCATTGCCCAAAGCCGTGGGCTCTTTTCTCTGAATAGTGTCACATGCACATAGCACGCCCCCGATCTGTCACAAAACATCATAGCAACATAAAAATAGGCTGATGTCTTCTCCAGAATCTCATTGATATGTGCTGCCTTATAATACACAAACCATAATGCTTAATGGACCTCCATAAATTCAGAAGGAGGCATTGACTCCGTTTGCAGCGCTGAACATCATATATTTTTTCCTATACAATTTATTGGTTAAGCCAGCAAAGTTTTTTTTTCTTCGTTTGGTCCGACTTTTGTCAGAGAGTCGACGGACGGCATACATAGTGTAGGTCATGGAATTTTTCAAGATGAAAAAACCCCAAAATTATTTCTCCATTTTTCAATACCTTTTCACATTTAAGGTCAACTTGCGAGTATATAATAGCTCACATGGGAAAGTCGAGTTTTTCGACGGAATAACTACAAGTAGAAATCAGATCAGACACACGCCCAGCATCACCACTCGATGCATGAGAATCAAAGAAGCGATGAGGATGGACTGCAGGCAAGTAATATTGGGAATTCGCAAGGCAACTTTAAACGACAAAAAATCACCAATATTATGTCCAGACATAGTGAATATCCTTCTACTCAATCATTTAATGTCTACGAAATGCACGCTCAATATAATGTTATGAGAGGAGAGAAGACGAAGTTTCCAATATGATGCCAGTGACATGTTTCCCTCACTATTACTAAGAGAAAGAATGCATTTATGTGGCTCTAGTACAAAACGGAAAAGTATATGGCTGTTCGACAACATCTCATCCCATTCGCCTTCTAAGTCGCATATTCAACACACTCTGTAGACTTGTTACTTTTGCCCAGCAATACACTCGAGAGTAATATAATGAAGGCTACGAACGTAGAGTCTGTTTCTCGGGTTGATATGTAGTCAGTACTTGTTCAAGTGATTATTCGATCCGTCCGAGCTTCGGAATGCTGCGAATGTTGCCCAGAACAACACGAATTATGTCTGTTTGGTCAAAACATTCAATCACTACACTTTTGCAAACTAGGGGTGATAATTAATAGACAGAGCAATTTCTCATCGATTTGGATCGATCGAACAGATGAACTTCCAACCTTCCAGTTTTTATACAGGACAAACCATTGCCCAAAGCCGTGGGCTCTTTTCCCTGAATGGTGTCACATGCACATAGCACGCCCCCGATCTGTCACAAAACATCAAAGCAACATAAAAATAAGCTGTTGTCTTCTCCAGAATCTCATTGATATGTGCTGCCTTATAATACACAAACCATAATGCTTAATGGACCTCCATCAATTCAAAAGGAGGCATTAACTCCGTTTGCAGCCCTGAACATCATATATTTTTTCCTATACAATTTATTGGTTTAGCCAGCTAAGTTTGTTTTTTCTTCGTTTGGTCCGACTTTTGTCAGAGAGGCGACGGACGGCATACATAGTGTAGGTCATGGAATTTTTCAACATGAAAAAACCCCTAAATAATGTCCCCATTTCTCAGTACCTTTACACATTTAAGGTCAACTTGCGAGTATATAATAGCTCACATGGGAAAGTCGAGTTTTTCGACGGAATAACTACAAGTAGAAATCAGATCAGATACACGCCCAGCATCACCACTCGATGCATGAGAATCAAAGAAGCGATGAGGATGGACTGCAGGCAAGTAATATTGGGAATTCGCAAGGCAACTTTAAACGACAAAAAATCACCAATATTATGTCCAGACATAGTGAATATCCTTCTACTCAATCATTTAATGTCTACGAAATGGACGCTCAATATAATGTTATGAGAGGAGAGAAGACGAAGTTTCCAATATGATGCCAGTGACATGTTTCCCTCACTATTACTAAGAGAAAGAAAGCATTTATGTGGCTCTAGTACAAAACGGAAAAGTATATGGGTGTTCGACAACATCTCATCCCATTCGCCTTCTAAGTCGCATATTCAACACACTCTGTAGACTTGTTACTTTTGCCCAGCAATACACTCGAGAGTAATATAATGAAGGCTACGACGTAGAGTCTGTTTCTCGGGTTGATATGTAGTCAGTACTTGTTCAAGTGATTATTCGATCCGTCCGAGCTTCGGAATGCTGCGAATGTTGCCCAGAACAACACGAATTATGTCTGTTTGGTCAAAACATTCAATCACTACACTTTTGCAAACTAGGGGTGATAATTAATAGACAGAGCAATTTCTCATCGATTTGGATCGATCGAACAGATGAACTTCCAACCTTCCAGTTTTTATACAGGACAAACCATTGCCCAAAGCCGTGGGCTCTTTTCCCTGAATGGTGTCACATGCACATAGCACGCCCCCGATCTGTCACAAAACATCAAAGCAACATAAAAATAAGCTTTTGTCTTCTCCAGAATCTCATTGATATGTGCTGCCTTTTAATACACAAACCATAATGCTTAATGGACCTCCATCAATTCAGAAGGAGGCATTAACTCCGTTTGCAGCCCTGAACATCATATATTTTTTCCTATACAATTTGTTGGTTAAGCCAGCTAAGTTTTTTTTTTCTTCGTTTGGTCCGACTTTTGTCAGAGAGGCGACGGACGGCATACATAGTGTAGGTCATGGAATTTTTCAAGATGAAAAAAACCCTAAATAATTTCCCCATTTCTCAGTACCTTTTCACATTTAAGGTCAACTTGCGAGTATATAATAGCTCACATGGGAAAGTCGAGTTTTTCGACGGAATAACTACAAGTAGAAATCAGATCAGATACACGCCCAGCATCACCACTCGATGCATGAGAATCAAAGAAGCGATGAGGATGGACTGCAGGCAAGTGATATTGGGCATTCGCAAGGCAACTTTAAAACACAAAAAAACACCAATATTATGTCCAGGCATGGTGAATATCCTTCTACTCAATCATTTAATGTCTACGAAATGAACGCTCAATATAATGTTATGAGAAGAGAGAAGACGAAGTTTCCAATATGATGAAAGTGACATGTTTCCCTCAATATTACTAAGAGAAAGAAAGCATTTATGTGGCTCTAGTACAAAACGGAAAAGTATGTGGGTGTTCGACAACATCTCATCCCATTCGCCTTCTAAGTCGCATATTCAACACACTCTGTAGACTTGTTACTTATGCCCAGCAATACACTCGAGAGTAATATAATGAAGGCGACGAACGTAGAGTCTGTTTCGCGGGTTGATATGTAGTCAGTACTTATTCAAGTGATTATTCGATCCGTCCGAGCTTCGGAATGCTGCGAATGTGCCCAGAACAAAACGAATTATGTCTGTTTGGTCAAAACATTC
Organism: Pictodentalium vernedei; assembly: GCA_031216915.1. Taxonomy (NCBI): domain Eukaryota; kingdom Metazoa; phylum Mollusca; class Scaphopoda; order Dentaliida; family Dentaliidae; genus Pictodentalium; species Pictodentalium vernedei. The sequence goes on along the minus strand of CM062288.1, from coordinate 159,755,462 downwards.
AATCACTACACTTTTGCAAACTAGGGGTGATTATTAATAGACAGAGCAATTTCTCATCGATTTGGATCGATCGAACAGATGAACTTCCAACCTTCCAGTTTTTATACCGGGCAAACCATTGCCCAAAGCCGTGGGCTCTTTTCCCTGAATGGTGTCACATGCACATAGCACGCCCCCGATCTGTCACAAAACATCATAGCAACATAAAAATAGGCTGTTGTCTTCTCAAGAATCTCATTGATATGTGCTGCCTTATAATACACAAACCATAATGCTTAATGGACCTCCATAAATTCAGAAGGAGGCATTGACTCCGTTTGCAGCCCTGAACATCATATATCTTTTCCTATACAATTTATTGGTTAAGCCAGCTAAGTTTTTTTTTTTCGTTTGGTCCGACTTTTGTCAGAGAGGCGACGGACGGCATACATAGTGTAGGTCATGGAATTTTTCAAGATGAAAAAACCTCAAAATTATTTCCCCATTTTTCAATACCTTTTCACATTTAAGGTCAACTTGCGAGTATATAATAGCTCACATGGGAAAGTCGAGTTTTTCGACGGAATAACTACAAGTAGAAATCAGATCAGATACACGCCCAGCATCACCACTCGATGCATGAGAATCAAAGAAGCGATGAGGATGGACTGCAGGCAAGTAATATTGGGCATTCGCAAGGCAACTTTAAAAGACAAAAAATCACCAATATTATGTCCAGACATAGTGAATTTCCTTCTACTCAATCATTTAATGTCTACGAAATGCACGCTCAATATAATGTTATGAGAGGAGAGAAGACGAAGTTTCCAATATGATGCCAGTGACATGTTTCCCTCACTATTACTAAGAGAAAGAAAGCATTTATGTGGCTCTAGTACAAAACGGAAAAGTATATGTGTGTTCGACAACATCTCATCCCATTCGCCTTCTAAGTCGCATATTCAACACACTCTGTAGACTTGTTACTTTTGCCCAGCAATACACTCGAGAGTAATATAATGAAGGCGACGAACGTAGAGTCTGTTTCTCGGGTTGATATGTAGTCAGTACTTGTTCAAGTATTTATTCGATCCGTCCGAGCTTCGGAATGCTGCGAATGTTGCCCAGAACAAAACGAATTATGTCTGTTTGGTCAAAACATTCAATCACTACACTTTTGCAAACTAGGGGTGATAATTAATAGACAGAGCAATTTCTCACCGATTTGGATCGATCGAACAGATGAACTTCCAACCTTCCAGTTTTTATACAGGACAAACCATTGCCAAAAGCCGTGGGCTCTTTTCCCTGAATGGTGTCACATGCACATAGCACGCCCCCGATCTGTCACAAAACATCATAGCAACATAAAAATAGGCTGTTGTCTTCTCCACAATCTCATTGATATGTGCTGCCTTATAATACACAAACCATAATGCTTAATGGACCTCCATCAATTCAGAAGGAGGCATTAACTCCGTTTGCAGCCCTGAACATCATATATTTTTTCCTATACAATTTATTGGTTCAGCCAGCTAAGTTTTTTTTTTCTTCGTTTGGTCCGACTTTTGAAAGAGAGGCGACGGACGGCATACATAGTGTAGGTCATGGAATTTTTCAAGATGAAAAAACCCCAAAATTATTTTCCCATTTTTCAATACCTTTTCACATTTAAGGTCAACTTGCGAGTATATAATAGCTCACATGGGAAAGTCGAGTTTTTCGACGCAATAACTACAAGTAGAAATCAGATCAGATACACGCCCAGCATCACCACTCGATGCATGAGAATCAAAGAAGCGATGAGGATGGACTGCACGCAAGTAATATTGGGCATTCGCAAGGCAACTTTAAAAGACAAAAAATCTCCAATATTATGTCCAGACGTATTGAATATCCTTCTACTCAATCATTTAATGTCTACGAAATGCACGCTCAATATAATGTTATGAGAGGAGAGAAAACGAAGTTTCCAATATGACGCCAGTGACATGTTTCCCTCACTATTACTAAGAGACAAAAAGCATTTATGTGGCTCTACTACAAAACGGAAAAGTATATGGGTGTTCGACAACATCTCATCCCATTCGCCTTCTAAGACGCATATTCAACACACTCTGTAGACTTGTTACTTTTGCCCAGCAATGCACTCGAGATTAATATAATGAAGGCGACGAACGTAGAGTCTGTTTCTCGGGTGGATAAGTAGTCAGTACTTGTACAAGTGATTATTCGATCCGTCCGAGCTTCGGAATGCTGCAAATGTTGCCCAGAACAACACGAATTATGTGTGTTTGATCAACACATTCAAGCACTACACTTTTGCAAACAAGGGGAGATAATTAATAGACAGAGCAATTTCTCATCAATTTGTCTCGATCGAACAGATGAACTTCCAACCTTCCAGTTTGTATAAAGGGCAAACAATCGCCCAAAGGCGTGGGCTCTTTTCAAACGTGGTGTCACATTCACATAGCAAGCCCCTGATCTGTCACAAAACATTATAGCAACATAAAAATAGGCTGTTGGCTTCTCCAGAATCTCATTGACATGTGCTGCCTTATAATACGCACACCATAATGCTTAATGGATCTCCATAAATTCAGAAGGAGGCATTCTCTCCGTTTGCAGCCCTGAACATCATATATGTTTTCCCATACAATTTATTGGATAAGCCAGCTAAGTTTGTTTTTCATCGTTTGGTCCGACTTTTGTCAGAGAGGCGACGGACGGCATACATAGTGTAGGTCATGGAATTCTTTAAGATGAAAAAACCCCAAAATTATTTGCCCATTTTTCAATACCTTTCCAAATTTACGGTCAACTTGCGACTATATAATGGCTCACATGGGAAAGTCGAGTTTTTCGACGCAATCATTATAAGTAGAAATCAGATCAGATACACGCCCAGCATCACCACTCGAAGCATGTGAATCAAAGCAGCGATGGGGGTGGACTGCAGGCAAGTAATATTGGGCATTCGCAAGGCAACATTAAAAGAAAAAAGTCACCAATATTATTTCCAGACATAGTGAAAATCCTTCTACTCAATCATTTAATGTCTACCAAATGCACGCTCAATATAATGTTATGAGAAGAGAGAAGACCAAGTTTCCAATATGATGCCAGTGACATGTTTCCCTCACTATTACTAAGAGAATGAAAGCATTTATGTGGCTTTAGCACAAGACGGAAAAGTATATGGGTGTTCGACAACATCTCATCCCATTCGCCTTCTAAGTCGCATATTCAACACACTCTGTAGACTTGTGACTTTTCCGCAACAATACACTCGAGAGTAAAATAATGAAGGCGACGAACGTATAGTCTGTTTTAAGGGTGGATAAGTAGTCAGTACTTGTACAAGTGATTATTCGATCCGTCCGAGCTTCGGAATGCTCGAATGTTGCCCAGAACAACACGAATTATGTGTGTTTGGTCAACACATTCAAGCACTACACTTTTGCAAACTAGGGGAGATAATTAATAGACAGAGCAATTTCTCATCAATTTGGCTCGATCGGTCAGATGAAATTCCAACTTTCCAGTTTGTATACAGGGCAAACCGTTGCCCAAAGCCGTGGGCTCTTTTCCCTGAATGGTGTCACATGCACATAGCAAGGCCCTGATCTGTCACAAAACATCATAGCAAAATAAAATAGGCAGTTGTCTTCTCCAGAGTCTCATTGATATGTGCTGCCTTATAATACACAAACCATAATGCTTAATGGACGTCCATAAATTCAGAAGGAGGCATTGTCTGCGTTTGCAGCCCTGAACATCATCTATTTTTTCCTATACAATTTATTGGTTAAGTTAGCTAAGTTTTTTTTTTCATCGTTTGATCCGACTTTTGTCAGAGAGACGACGGACGGCATACATAGTGTAGGTCATTGAATTTTTCAAGATGAAAGAAACCCAAAATTATTTGCCCATTTTTCAATACCTTTTCACATTTACGGTCAACTTGCGAGTATATAATGGCTCGCATGGGAAAGTAGAGTTTTTCGACGCAATCACTACAAGTAGAAATCAGATCAGATACACGCCCAGCATCACCACTCGATGCATGACAATTAAAGAAGCGATGGGGATGGACTGAGGCAAGTATTTTTGGGTATTCGCAAGGCAACTTTAAAAGAAAAAAAGTCACCAATATTATGTCCAGACATAGTGAGTATCCTTCTACTCAATCATTTAATGTCTACCAAATGCACGCTCAATATAATGTTATGAGAGGTGCGAAGACCAAATTTCCAATATGATGCCAGTGACATGTTTCCCTCACTATTACTAAGAGAAAGAAAGCATTTATGTTGCTTTAGTACAAGACGGAAAAGTATATGGTTGTTCGACAACATCTCATCCCATTCGCCTTCTAAGTCGCATATTCAACACACTCTGTAGACTTGTGACTTTTGCCCAACAATACACTCGAGAGTAATATAATGAAGGCGACAAACGTAGAGTCTGTATCTCGGGTGGATTAGTAGTCAGCACTTGTGCAAGTGATTATTCGATCCGTCCGAGCTTCGGAATGCTGCGAATGTTGCCCAGAACAAGACGAATTATTTGTGGTTGGTCAACACATTTAAGCACTACACTTTTGCAAACTAGGTGTGACATTTAATAGACAGAGCAATTTCTCATCAATTGGGATCGATCGAACAGATGAACTTCCAACCTTCCAGTTTGTATACAGGGCAAACCATTGCCCAAAGCCGTGGGCTCTTTTCCGTGAATGGTGTCACATGCACATAGCAAGCCCCTGATCTGTCACAAAACATCATAGCAACATAAAAATAGGCTGTTGTCTTCGCCAGAATCACATTGATATGTGCTGCCTTATAATGCACAAGCCATAATGCTTAATGGACCTCCATAAATTCAGAAAGAGGCATAGTCTCCGTTTGCAGCCCTGAACATCATATATTTTTTCCCATACAATTTATTCGTTAACTCAGCTAAGTTTTTTTTTCATCGTTTGGTCCAACTTTTGTCAGAGAGACAACCGACCGGCATACATAGTGTACGTCATGGAATTTTTCAAGATAAAAAAAACCCAAAATTATTTGCCCACTTTTCAATACCTTTTCACATTTACAGTCAACTTGCGAGTATATAATGGCTCACATGGGAAAGTCGAGTTTTTCGACGCAATCACTATAAGTACAAATCAGATCAGATACTCACCCAGCATCACCACTCGATGCATGAGAATCAAAGTAGCGATGGGGATGGACTGCAGGCAAGTAATATTGGGCGTTCGCAAGGCAACTTAAAAAGAAAAAAGGTCACCAATAATACGTCGAGACATAGTGAATATCCTTCTACTCAATCATTTAATGTCTCCCAAATGCACGCTCAATATAATGTTATGAGAGGAGAGAAGACCAAGTTTCCAATATGATGCCAGTGATATGTTTCCCTCACTATTACTAAGAGAAAGAAAGCATTTATGTGGCTTTAGTACAAGACGGAAAAGTATATGGGTGTTCGACAACATCTCATCCCATTCGCCTTCTAAGTCGCATATTCAGCACTCTCTGAAGTCTTGTGACTTTACCCCAACAATACACTCGAGAGTAATATAATGAAGGCACCGAACGTAGAGTCTGTTTCTCGGGTGGATAAGTAGTCTGTACTTGTACAAGTGATTATTCGATCCGTCCGAGATTCGGAATGCAGCGAATGTTGCCCAGAACATCACGAATTATGTGTGTTTGGTCAACACATTTAAGCACTACACTTCTGCTAACTAGGTGGGATAATTAATAGAGAGAGCAATTTCTCATCAATTTGGCTAGATCGAACAGATGAACTTCCAACCTTCCAGTTTGTATACAGGGCAAACCATCGCCCAAAGGCGTGGGCTCTTTTGAAACTTGGTGTCACATGCACATAGCAAGGCCCTGATCTGTCACAAAACATTATAGCAACATAAAAATAGGCTGTTGGCTTCTCCAGAATCTCATTGATATGTGCAGCCGTATAATACGCAAACCATAATGCTTAATGGACCTCCATAAATTCAGAAGGAGGCATTTTTTCCGTTTGCAGCCCTGGACATCATATATTTTTTCCTATACAATTTATTGGTTAAGTCAGCTAAGTTTTTTTTTCATCTTTTGGTCCGACTTTTGTCAGAAGGACGACGGACGGCATACATAGTGTATGTCATGGAATTTTTCAACATGAAAAAACACCAAAATTATTTCCCCATTTTTCAATACCTTTTCACATTTAAGGTCAACTTGCGAGTATACAATGGCTCACATGGGAAAGTCGAGTTTTTCGACGCAATCATTACAAGTAGAAATCAGATCAGATACACGCCCAGCATCACCACTCGATGCATGAGAATCAATGCAGCGATGGGGATGGAATGCAGGCAAGTAATATTGGGCATTCGCAAGGCAACTTTAAAAGACAAAAATCTCCAATATTATGTCCAGACATAGTGAATATCCTTCTACTCAATCATTTAATGTCTACCAAATGCACGCTCAATATAATGTTATGAGAAGTGAGAAGACCACGTTTCCAATATGATGCCAGTGACATGTTTCCCTCACTATTACTAAGACAAAGAAAGCATTTATGTGGCTTTAATACAAGACGGAAAAGTATATGGGTGCTCGACAACATCTCATCCCTTTCGCCTTCTAAGTCGCATATTCAACACACTCTGTAGACTTGTGACTTTTGCCCAACAATACACTCGAGAGTAAAATAATGGAGGCGACAAACGTAGAGTCTGTTTCTCGGGTGGATTAGTAGTCAGTACTTGTACAAGTGATTATTCGATCCATCCGAGCTTCGGAATGAAGCAAATGTTGCCCAGAACAACACGAATTATGTGTGTTTGGTCAACACATTTAAGCCCTACACTTTTGCAAACTAGGGGTGATGATTAATAGATAGAGCAATTTCTCATCAATTTGGATCGATCGAACAGATGAACTTCCAACCTTCCAGTTTGTATACAGGGCAAACCATTGCCCAAAGCCGTGGGCTCTTTTCCGTGAATGGTGTCACAGGCACATATCAAGCCCCTGATCTGTCACAAAACATCATAGCAACATAAAAATAGGCTGTTGTCTTCTCCAGAATCTCATTGATATGTGCTGCCTTATAATGCACAAGCCATAATGCTTAATGGACCACCATAAATTCAGAAAGAGGCATTGTCTCCGTTTGCAGCCCTGAACATCATATATTTTGTCCCATACAATTTATTCGTTAAGTCAGCTAAGTTTTTTTTTTCATCGTTTGGTCCGACTTTTGTCAGAGAGACGTCGGACCGGCATACATAGTGTACGTCATGGAATTTTTCAAGATGAAAAAAACCCAAAATTATTTGCCCATTTTTCAATACCTTTTCACATTTAGGGTCAACGTGCGAGTGTATAATGGCTCACATGGGAAAGTCGAGTTTTTCGACGCAATCACTACAAGTAGAAATCAGATCAGATACAGGCCCAGCATCACCACTCGTTGCATGGGAATCAAAGCAGCGATGGGGATGCACTGCAGGCAAGTAATATTGGTCATTCGCAAGGCAACTTTAAAAGAAAAAAAGTCGACCATATTATGACCAGACATAGTGAATATCCTTCTACTCAATCATTTAATGTCTACCAAATGCACGCTCAATATAATGTTATGAGAGGAGAGAAGACCAAGTTTCCAAAATGATGCCAGTGACATGTTTCCCTCACTATTACTAAGACAAAGAAAGCATTTATGTGGCTTTAGTACAAGACGGAAAAGTATATGGGTGTTCGACAACATCTCATCCCTTTCGCCTTCTAAGTCGCATATTCAACAGACTCTGTAGACTTGTGACTTTTCCCAACAACACACTCGATAGTAATATAATGAAGGCGACGAACGTAGAGTCTGTTTCTCGGGTGGATAAGTAGTCTGTACTTGTACAAGTGATTATTCGATCCGTCCGAGCTTCGGAATGCTGCGAATGTTGCCCAGAACAAAACGAATTATGTGTGTTTGGTCAACACATTCAAGCACTACACTTTTGCAAACTAGGGGAGATAATTAATAGACAGAGCAATTTCTCATCAATTTGGCTCGATCGAACATATCAACTTCCAACCTTCCAGTTTGTATACAGGGCAAACCATCGCCCAAAGCCGTAGGCTCTTTTCCCTGAATGGTGTCACATGCACAGAGCAAGCCCCTGATCTGTCACAAGACATCATAGCAACATAAAAATAAGCTGTTGTCTTCTCAAGAATCTCATTGATATATGCTGCCTTATAATACACAAACCATAATGCTTAATGGACCTCCATAATTTCAGATGGAGGCATTGTCTCCGTTTGCTGCCCTGAACATCATATATTTTTTCCCATACAATTTATTGGTTAAGTCAGCTAAGATTTTTTTTTTCATCTTTTGGTCCGACTTTTGTCAGATGGACGACGGACGGCAAACATAGTGTAGGTCATGGAATTTTTCAACATGAAAAAACCGCCAACTTATTTTCCCATTTTTCAATACCTTTTCACATTTACGGTCAACTTGCGAGTATACAATGGCTCACATGGGAAAGTCGAGTTCTTCGACGCAATCACTACAAGTAGAAATCAAATCAGATACACGCCCAGCATCACCACTCGATGCATGAGAATCAAAGAGGCGATGGGGATGGACTGCAGGCAAGTAATATTGGGCATTCGAAAGGCAACATTAAAAGAAAAAAGGCACCAATATTATGTCCAGACATAGTGAATATCCTTCTACTCAATCATTTAATGTCTACCAAATGCACGCTCAATATAATGTTATGAGAGGGGAGAAGACCAAGTTTCCAATATGATGCCACTGACATTTTTCCGTCACTATTACTAAGAGAAAGAAAGCATTTATGTGGCTTTAGTACAAGACGGAAAAGTATATGGGTGTTCGACAACATCTCATCCCTTTCGCCTTCTAAGTCGCATATTCAACAGACTCTGTAGACTTGTGACTTTCCCCAACAATACATTCGAGAGTAAAATAATGAAGGCGACGAACGTAGAGTCTGTTTCGCGGGTGGATAAGTAGTCAGTACTTGTACAAGTGATTATTCGATCCGTCCGAGCTTCGGAATGCTGCGACTGTTGCCCAAAACAACACGAGTTATGTGTGTTTGGTCAACACATTCAAGCACTACACTTTTGCAAACTAGGGGAGATAATTAAAAGACAGAGCAATTTCTCATCAATTTGGCTCGATCGATCAGATGAACTTCCAACCTTCCAGTTTGTATACAGGGCAAACCATTGCCCAAAGCCGTGGGCTCTTTTCCCTGAATGGTGTCACATGCACATAGCAAGCCCCTGATCTGTCACAAAACATCATAGCAACATAAAAATAGGCTGTTGTCTTCTCCAGAATCTCATTGATATGTGCTGCCTTATAACACACAAACCATAATGCTTAATGGACCTCCATAAATTCAGAAGGAGGCATTGTCTCCGATAGCAGCCCCGAACATCATATATTTTTTCCTGTACAATTTATTGGTTTAGCCAGCTAAGTTGTTTTTTTTTTCATCGTTTGGTCCGACTTTTGTCAGAGAGGCGACGGACGGCATACATAGTGAAGGTCATGGAATTTTTGAAGATGAAACAACCCCAAAATTATTTGCCCATTTCACAATACCTTCTCACATTTAAGATCAACTTGCGAGTACACAATGGCTCCGATGGGAAAGTCGAGATTTTCGTCGCAATCACCACAAGTAGAAATCAGATCAGATACACGCCCAGCATCATCACTCGATGCATGCGAATCAAAGCAGCGATGGGGATGGACTGCAGGCAAGTAATATTGGGCATTCGCAAGGCGACTTTAAAAGAAAAAAGTCACCAATATTATGTCCAGACATAGTGTATATCCATCTACTCAATCATTTAATGTCTACCAAATGCACGCTCAATATAATGTTATAAGAGGGGAGAAGACCAAGTTTCCAATATGATGCCAGTGACATGTTTCCCTCACTATTACTAAGACAAAGAAAGCATTTATGTGGCTTTAGTACAAGACGGAAAAGTATATGGGTGTTCGACAACATCTCATCCCTTTCGCCTTCTAAGTCGCATATTCAACAGACTCTGTAGACTTGTGACTTTTCCCAACAATACACTCGATAGTAATATAATGAAGGCGACGAACGTAGAGTCTGTTTCTCGGGTGGATAAGTAGTCTGTACTTGTACAAGTGATTATTCGATCCGTCCGAGCTTCGGAATGCTGCGAATGTTGCCCAGAACAAAACGAATTATGTGTGTTTGGTCAACACATTCAAGCACTACACTTTTGCAAACTAGGGGAGATAATTAATAGACAGAGCAATTTCTCATCAATTTGGCTCGATCGAACATATCAACTTCCAAACTTCCAGTTTGTATACAGGGCAAACCATCGCCCAAAGCCGTAGGCTCTTTTCCCTGAATGGTGTCACATGCACAGAGCAAGACCCTGATCTGTCACAAGACATCATAGCAACATAAAAATAGGCTGTTGTCTTCTCAAGAATCTCATTGATATATGCTGTCTTATAATACACAAACCATAATGCTTAATGGACCTCCATAATTTCAGATGGAGGCATTGTCTCCGTTTGCTGCCCTGAACATCATATATTTTTTCCCATACAATTTATTGGTTAAGTCAGCTAAGATTTTTTTTTTCATCTTTTGGTCCGACTTTTGTCAGATGGACGACGGACGGCAAACATAGTGTAGGTCATGGAATTTTTCAACATGAAAAATCCGCAAACTTATTTGCCCATTTTTCAATACCTTTTCACATTTACGGTCAACTTGCGAGTATACAATGGCTCACATGGGAAAGTCGAGTCCTTCGACGCAATCACTACAAGTAGAAATCAAATCAGATACACGCCCAGCATCACCACTCGATGCATGAGAATCAAAGCAGCGATGGGGATGGACTGCAGGCAAGTAATATTGGGCATTCGAAAGGCAACATTAAAAGAAAAAAGTCACCAATATTATGTCCAGACATAGTGAATATACTTCTACTCAATCATTTAATGTCTACCAAATACACGCTCAATATAATGTTATGAGAGAGGAGAAGACCAAGTTTCCAACATGATGCCAGTGACATGTTTCCCTCACTATTACTAAGAGAAAGAATGCATTTATGTGGCTTTAGTACAAGACGGAAAAGTATATGGGTGTTCGACAACGTCTCTTCCCATTCGCCTTCTAAGTCGCATATTCAACAGACTCTGTAGACTTGTGACTTTTCCCAACAATACTCTCGATAGTAATATAATGAGGGCGACGAACGTAGAGACTGTTTCTCGGGTGGATAAGTAGTCTGTACTTGTACAAGTGATTATTCGATCCGTTCGAGCTTCGGAATGCTGCGAATGTTGCCCAGAACAACACGAATTATGTGTGTTTGGTCAACACATTCAAGCACTACACTTTTGCAAACTAGGGGAGATAATTAATAGACAGAGCAATTTCTCATCAATTTGGCTCGATCGAACATATCATCTTCCAACCTTCCAGTTTGTATACAGGGCAAACCATCGCCCAAAGCCGTGGGCTCTTTTCCATGAATGGTTTCACATGCACAGAGCAAGCCCCTGATCTGTCACAAAACATCATAGCAACATAAAATAGGCTGTTGTCTTCTCAAGAATCTCATTGATATATGCTGCCTTATAATACACAGACCATAATGCTTAATGGACCTCCATAAATTCAGAAGGAGGCATTGTCTCCGTTTGCTGCCCTGAACATCATATATTTTTTCCTATACAATTTATTGGTTAAGTCAGCTAAGATTTTTTTTTTTCATCTTTTGGTCCGACTTTTGTCAGATGGACGACGGACGGCATACATAGTGTAGGTCATGGAATTTTTCAAGATGAAAAAACCCCAAACTTATTTGCCCATTTTTCAATACCTTTTCACATTTACGGTCAACTTGCGAGTATACAATGGCTCACATGGGAAAGTCGAGTTATTCTACGCAATCACTACAAGTAGAAATCAAATCAGATGCACGCCCAGCATCACCACTCGATGCATGAGAATCAAAGCAGCGATGGGGATGGACTGCAGGCAAGTAATATTGGGCATTCGAAAGGCAACATTAAAAGAAAAACGTCTCCAATATTATGTCCAGACATAGTGAATATCCTTCTACTCAATTATTTAGTGTCTACCAAATGCACGCTCAATATAATGTTATGAGAGGGGAGAAGACCAAGTTTCCAATATGATGCCAGTGACATTTTTCCGTCACTATTACTAAGAGAAAGAAAGCATTTATGTGGCTTTAGTACAAGACGGAAATGTATATGGGTGTTCGACAACATCTCATCCCTTTCGCCTTCTAAGTCGCATATTCAACACACTCTGTAGACTTGTGACTTTTGCCCAACAATACACTCGAGAGTAAAATAATGAAGGCGACAAACGTAGAGTCTGTTTCTCGGGTGGATTAGTAGTCAGTACTTGTACAAGTGATTATTCGATCCATCCGAGCTTCGGAATGCTGCGAATGTTGCCCAGAACAACACGAATTATGTGTGTTTGGTCAACACATTTAAGCCCTACACTTTTGCAAACTAGGGGTGATGATTAATAGACAGAACAATTTCTGATCAATTTGGATCGATCGAACAGATGAACTTCCAACCTTCCAGTTTGTATACAGGGAAAACCATTGCCCAAAGCCGTGGGCTCTTTTCCGTGAATGGTGTCACAGGCACATAGCAAGCCCCTGATCTGTCACAAAACATCATAGCAACATAAAAATAGGCTGTTGTCTTCTCCAGAATCTCATTGATATGTGCTGCCTTATAATGCACAAGCCATTATGCTTAATGGACCACCATAAATTCAGAAAGAGGCATTGTCTCCGTTTGCAGCCCTGAACATCATATATTTTGTCCCATACAATTTATTCGGTAAGTCAGCTAAGTTTTTTTTTCATCGTTTGGTCCGACTTTTGTCAGAGAGACGACGGACCGGCATACATAGTGTACGTCATGGAATTTTTCAAGATTAAAAAAACTCAAAATTATTTGCCCATTTTTCAATACCTTTTCACATTTACGGTCAACGTGCGAGTGTATAATGGCTCACATGGGAAAGTCGAGTTTTTCGACGCAATCACTACAAGTAGAAATCAGATCAGATACACGCCCAGCATCACCACTCGTTGCGTGGGAATCAAAGCAGCGATGGGGATGGACTGCAGGCAAGTAATATTGGTCATTCGCAAGGCAACTTTAAAAGAAAAAAAGTCGACCATATTATGACCAGACATAGTGAATATCCTTCTACTCAATCATTTAATGTCTACCAAATGCACGCTCAATATAATGTTATGAGAGAAGAGAAGACCAAGTTTCCAATATGATGCCAGTGACATGTTTCCCTCACTATTACTAAGACAAAGAAAGCATTTATGTGGCTTTAGTACAAGACGGAAAAGTATATGGGTGTTCGACAACATCTCATCCCTTTCGCCTTCTAAGTCCCATATTCAACAGACTCTGTAGACTTGTGAATTTTCCCAACAATACACTCGATAGTAATATAATGAAGGCGACGAACGTAGAGTCTGTTTCTCGGGTGGATAAGTAGTCTGTACTTGTACAAGTGATTATTCGATCCGTCCGAGGTTCGAAATGCTGCGAATGTTGCCCAGAACAAAACGAATTATGTGTGTTTGGTCAACACATTCAAGCACTACACTTTTGCAAACTAGGGGAGATAATTAATAGACAGAGCAATTTCTCATCAATTTGGCTCGATCGAAATATCAACTTCCAACCTTCCAGTTTGTATACAGGGCAAACCATCGCCCAAATCCGTAGGCTTTTTCCCTGAATGGTGTCACATGCACAGAGCAAGCCTCTGATCTGTCACAAAACATCATAGCAACATAGAAATAGGCTGTTGTCTTCTCAAGAATCTCATTGATATATGCTGCCTTATAATACACAAACCATAATGCTTAATGCACCTCCATAAATTCAGATGGAGGCATTGTCTCCGTTTGCTGCCCTGAACATCATATATTTTTTCCCATACAATTTATTGGTTAAGTCAGCTAAGATTTTTTTTTTCATCTTTTGGTCCGACTTTTGTCAGATGGACGACGGACGGCAAACATAGTGTAGGTCATGGAATTTTTCAACATGAAAAAACCGCAAACTTATTTGCCCATTTTTCAATACCTTTTCACATTTACGGTCAACTTGCGAGTATACAATGGCTCACATGGGAAAGTCGAGATCTTCGACGCAATCACTACAAGTAGAAATCAAATCAGATACACGCCCAGCATCACCAGTCGATGCATGAGAATCAAAGCAGCGATGGGGATGGACTGCAGGCAAGTAATATTGGGCATTCGCAAGGCAACTTTAAAAGAAAAAAGTCACCAATATTATATCCAGACATAGTGAATATCCATCTACTCAATCATTTAATGTCTACCAAATGCAAGCTCAATATAATGTTATGAGAGAGGAGAAGACCAAGTTTCCAACATGATGCCAGTGACATGTTTCCCTCACTATTACTAAGAGAAAGAAAGCATTTATGTGGCTTTAGTACAAGACGGAAAAGTATATGGGTGTTCGACAACGTCTCTTCCCATTCGCCTTCTAAGTCGCATATTCAACAGACTCTGTAGACTTGTGACTTTTCCCAACAATACTCTCGATAGTAATATAATGAGGGCGACGAACGTAGAGACTGTTTCTCGGGTGGATAAGTAGTCTGTACTTGTACAAGTGATTATTCGATCCGTTCGAGCTTCGGAATGCTGCGAATGTTGCCCAGAACAACACGAATTATGTGTGTTTGGTCAACACATTCAAGCACTACACTTTTGCAAACTAGGGGAGATAATTAATAGACAGAGCAATTTCTCATCAATTTGGCTCGATCGAACATATCATCTTCCAACCTTCCAGTTTGTATACAGGGCAAACCATCGCCCAAAGCCGTGGGCTCTTTTCCATGAATGGTTTCACATGCACAGAGCAAGCCCCTGATCTGTCACAAAACATCATAGCAACATAAAATAGGCTGTTGTCTTCTCAAGAATCTCATTGATATATGCTGCCTTATAATACACAGACCATAATGCTTAATGGACCTCCATAAATTCAGAAGGAGGCATTGTCTCCGTTTGCTGCCCTGAACATCATATATTTTTTCCTATACAATTTATTGGTTAAGTCAGCTAAGATTTTTTTTTTTCATCTTTTGGTCCGACTTTTGTCAGATGGACGACGGACGGCATACATAGTGTAGGTCATGGAATTTTTCAAGATGAAAAAACCCCAAACTTATTTGCCCATTTTTCAATACCTTTTCACATTTACGGTCAACTTGCGAGTATACAATGGCTCACATGGGAAAGTCGAGTTATTCTACGCAATCACTACAAGTAGAAATCAAATCAGATGCACGCCCAGCATCACCACTCGATGCATGAGAATCAAAGCAGCGATGGGGATGGACTGCAGGCAAGTAATATTGGGCATTCGAAAGGCAACATTAAAAGAAAAACGTCTCCAATATTATGTCCAGACATAGTGAATATCCTTCTACTCAATTATTTAGTGTCTACCAAATGCACGCT
Organism: Pictodentalium vernedei; assembly: GCA_031216915.1. NCBI lineage: Eukaryota > Metazoa > Mollusca > Scaphopoda > Dentaliida > Dentaliidae > Pictodentalium > Pictodentalium vernedei. The sequence goes on along the minus strand of CM062288.1, from coordinate 159,739,821 downwards.
CAATATAATGTTATGAGAGGGGAGAAGACCAAGTTTCCAATATGATGCCAGTGACATTTTTCCGTCACTATTACTAAGAGAAAGAAAGCATTTATGTGGCTTTAGTACAAGACGGAAATGTATATGGGTGTTCGACAACATCTCATCCCTTTCGCCTTCTAAGTCGCATATTCAACAGACTCTGTAGACTTGTGCCTTTTCCCCAACAATACATTCGAGAGTAAAATAATGAAGGCGACGAACGTAGAGTCTGTTTCTCGGGTGGATAAGTAGTCAGTACTTGTACAAGTGATTATTCGATCCGTCCGAGCTTCGGAATGCTGCAAATGTTGTCCCAAAGCAACACGAGTTATATGTGTTTGGTCAACACATTCAAGCACTACACTTTTGCAAACTAGGGGAGATAATTAATAGACAGAGCAATTTCTCATCAATTTGGCTCGATCGATCATATCAACTTCCAACCTTCCAGTTTGTATACAGGGCAAACCATTGCCCAAAGCCGTGGGCTCTTTTCCCTGAATGGTGTCACATGCACATAGCAAGCCCCTGATCTGTCACAAAACATCATAGCAACATAAAAATAGGCTGTTGTCTTCTCCAGAATCTCATTGATGTGTGCTGCCTTATAACACACAAACCATAATGCTTAATGGACCTCCATAAATTCAGAAGGAGGCATTGTCTCCGATTGCAGCCCTGAACATCATATATTTCTTCCTATACAATTTATTGGTTTAGCCAGCTAAGTTTTTTTTTTCATCGTTTGGTCCGACTTTTGTCAGAGAGGCGACGGACGGCATACATAGTGAAGGTCGTGGAATTTTTCAAGATGAAAGAACCCCAAAATTATTTGCCCATTTTACAATACCTTTTCACATTTAAGATCAACTTGCGAGTACACAATGGCTCACATGGGAAAGTCGAGATTTTCGTCGCAATCACTACAAGTAGAAATCAGATCAGATACACGCCCAGCATCATCACTCGATGCATGCGAATCAAAGCAGCGATGGAGATGGACTGCAGGCAAGTAATATTGGGCATTCGCAAGGCAACTTTAAAAGAAGAAAGTCACCAATATTATGTCCAGACATAGTGTATATCCATCTACTCAATCATTTAATGTCTACCAAATGCACGCTCAATATAGTGTTATGAGAGGGGAGAAGACCAAGTTTCCAATATGATGCCAGAGACATGTTTCCCTCACTCTTACTAAGAGAAAGAAAGCATTTATGTGGCTTTAGTACAAGACGGAAAAGTATATGGGTGTTCGACAACGTCTCATCCCATTCGCCTTCTAAGTCTCATATTCAACAGACTCTGTAGACTTGTGACTTTTCCCAACAATACACTGGATGGTAATATAATGATGGCGACGAACGTAGAGTCTGTTTCTCGGGTGGATAAGTAGTCTGTACTTGTACAAGTGATTATTCGATCCGTCCGAGCTTCGGAATGCTGCGAATGTTGCCCAGAACAAAACGAATTATGTGCGTTTGGTCAACACATTCAAGCACTGCACTTTTGCAAACTAGGGGAGATAATTAATAGACAGAGCAATTTCTCATCAATTTGGCTCGATCGAACATATCAACTTCCAACCTTCCAGTTTGTATACAGGGCAAACCATCTCCCAAAGCCGTAGGCTCTTTTCCCTGAATGGTGTCACATGCACAGAGCAAGCCCCTGATCTGTCACAAAACATAATAGCAACATAAAAATAGGCTGTTGTCTTCTCAAGAATCTCATTGATATATGCTGCCTTATATTACACAAACCATAATGCTTAATGTACCTCCATAAATTCAGAAGGAGGCATTGTCTCCGTTTGCTGCCCTGAACATCATATATTTTTTCCTATACAATTTATTGGTTAAGTCAGCTAAGATTTTTTTTTTCATGTTTTGGTCCGACTTTTGTCAGATGGACGACGGACGGCATACATAGTGTAGGTCATGGAATTTTTCAACATGAAAAAAACGCAAACTTATTTGCCCATTTTTCAATACCTTTTCACATTTACGGTCAACTTGCGAGTATACAATGGCTCACATGGGAAAGTCGAGTTCTTCGACGCAATCACTACAAGTAGAAATCAAATCAGATACACGCCCAGCATCACCACTCGATGCATGAGAATCAAAGCAGCGATGGGGATGGACTGCAGGCAAGTAATATTGGGCATTCGCAAGGCAACTTTAAAAGAAAAAAGTCACCAATATTATGTCCAGACATAGTGTATATCCATCTACTCAATCATTTAATGTCTACCAAATGCACGCTCAATATAATGTTATGAGAGGGGAGAAGACCAAGTTTCCAATATGATGCCAGTGACATGTTTCCCTCACTATTACTAAGAGAAAGAAAGCATTTATGTGGCTTTAGTACAAGACGGAAAAGTATATGGGTGTTCGACAACGTCTCATCCCATTCGCCTTCTAAGTCTCATATTCAACAGACTCTGTAGACTTGTGACTTTTCCCAACAATACTCTCGATAGTAATATAATGAGGGCGACGAACGTAGAGTCTGTTTCTCGGATGGATAAGTAGTCAGTACTTGTACAAGTGATTATTCGATCCGTCCGAGCTTCGGAATGCTGCGAATGTTGCCCAAAACAACACGAATTATGTGTGTTTGGTCAACACATTCAAGCACTACACTTTTGCAAAATAGGGGAGATAATTAAAAGACAGAGCAATTTCTCATCAATTTGGCTCGATCGATCAGATGAACTTCCAACCTTCCAGTTTATATACAGGGCAAACCATTGCCCAAAGCCGTGGGCTCTGTTCTCTGAATGGTGTCACATGCACATAGCAAGCCCCTGATCTATCACAAAACATCATAGCAACATAAAAATAGGCTGTTGTCTTCTCCAGAATCTCATTGACATGTGCTGCCTTATAACACACAAACCATAATGCTTAATGGACCTCCATAAATTCAGAAGGAGGCATTGTCTCCGTTTGCAGCCCTGAACATCATATATTTTTTCCTATACAATTTATTGGTTTAGCCAGCTACGTTTTTTTTTTCATCCTTTGGTCCGACTTTTGGCAGAGAGGCGACGGACGGCATACATAGTGAAGGTCATGGAATTTTTCAAGATGAAAAAAACCCAAAATTATTTGCCCATTTTACAATACCTTTTCACATTTAAGATCAACTTGCGAGTACAAAATAGCTCACATGGGAAAGTCGACATTTTCGTCGCAATCACTACAAGTAGAAATCAGATCAGATGCACGCACAGCATCATCACTCGATGCATGCGAATCAAAGCAACGATGGGGATGGACTGCAGGCAAGTAATATTGGGCATTCGCAAGGCAACTTTAAAAGAAAAAAGTCACCCATATTATGTCCAGACATAGTGAATATCCTTCTACTCAATCATTTAATGTCTACCAAATGCACGCTCAATATAATGTTATCAGAGGAGAGAAGACCAAGTTTCCAATATGATGCCAGTGACATGTTCCCCTCACTATTACTAAGACAAAGAAAGCATTTAAGTGGCTTTAGTACAAGACGGAAAAGTATATGGGTGTTCGACAACATCACATCCGATTCGCCTTCTAAGTCGCATATTCAACACCCTCTGTAGACTTGTGACTTTTTCCCAGCAATACACTCGAGAGTAATATAATGAAGGCGACCAACATTGAGTCTGTTTCTCGGGAGGATAAGTAGTCAGTACTTGTACAAGTGATTATTCGATCCGTCCGAGCTTCGGAATGCAGCGAATGTTGCCCAGAACAACACGAATTATGTGTGTTTGGTCAACATATTCAAGCACTACACTTTTGCAAACTAGGGGTGATAATTAATAGACAGAGCAATTTCTCATCGATTTGGATCGATCGAACAGATCAACTTTCAACCTTCCAGTTTGTATACAGGGCAAACCATCGCCCAAAGCCGTGGGATCTTTTCCCTGAATGGTGTCACCTGCACAGAGCAAGCCCCTGATCTGTCACAAAACATCATAGCAACATAAAAATAGGCTGTTATCTTCTCCAGAATCTCATTGATATGTGCTGCCTCATAATACACAAACCATAATGCTTAATGGACCTCCATAAATTCAGAAGGAGGCATTGTCTCCGTTTGCAGCCCTGAACATCATATATTTTTTCCTATACAATTTATTGGTTAAGTCAGCTAAGTTTTTTTTTCATCTTTTGGTCCGACTTTTGTCAAAAGGACGACGGACGGCATACATATTGTAGGTCATGGAATTTTTCAAGATGAAAAAAAAACAAAATTATTTGCCCATTTTACAATGCATTTTCACATTTAAGGTCAACTTGCGAGTATATAATGGCTCACATGGAAAAGTCGAATTTTTCGACGCAATCACTACAAGTAGAAATCAGATCAGATACACGCCCAGCATCACAACTCGATGCATGAGAATCAAAGCAGCGATGGGGATGGACTGCAGGCAAGTAATACTGGGCATTCGCAAGGCAACTTTAAAAGAAAAAAGTCACCAATATTACGTCCAGACATAGTGAATATCCTTCTACTCAATCATTTAATGTCTACCAAATGCACGCTCAATATAATGTTATGAGAGGAGAGAAGACCAAGTTTCCAATATGATGCCTGTGACATGTTTCCCTCACTATTACTAAGAGAAAGAAAGCATTTATGTGGCTTTAGTACAAGACAGAAAAGTATATGGGTGTTCGACAACATCTCATCCCATTCGCCTTCTAAGTCGCATATTCAACAGACTCTGTAGACTTGTGACTTTTCCCAAACAATACATTCGAGAGTAAAAAAATGAAGGCGACGAACGTAGAGTCTGTTTCTCGGGTGGATAAGTAGTCAGTACTTGTACAAGTGATTATTCGATCCGTCCGAGCTTCGGAATGCTGCGAATGTTGCCCAGAACAAAACGAATTATGTGTCTTTGGTCAACACATTCAAGCACTACACTTTTGCAAACTAGGGGAGATAATTAATAAACAGAGCAATTTCTCATCAATTTGGCTAAATCGATCAGATGAACTTCCAACCTTCCAGTTTGTATACAGGGCAAACCATTGCCCAAAGCCGTGGGCTCTTTTCCCTGAATGGTGTCACATGCACATAGCAAGCCCCTGATCTGTCACAAAACATCATAGCAACATAAAAATAGGCTGTTGTCTTCTCCAGAATCTCATTGATATGTGCTGCCTTATAACACACAAACCATAATGCTTAATGGACCTCCATAAATTCAGAAGGATGCATTGTCTCCGTTTGCAGCCCTGAACATCATATATTTTCTCCTATACAATTTATTCGTTAAGCCAGCTAAGTTTTTTTTTTCATCGTTTGGTCCGACTTTTGTCAGAGAGGCGACGGACGGCATACATAGTGTAGGTCATGGAATTTTTCAAGATGAAAAAAACACAAAATTATTTCCCTATTTTTCAATACCTTTTCACATTTAAGGTCAACTTGCGAGTATATAATAGCTCACATGGGAAAGTCGAGTTTTTCGACGCAATCACTACAAGTAGAAATCAGATCAGATACACGCCCAGCATCACCACTCGTTGCATGAGAATCAAAGCAGCGATGGGGATGGACTGCAGGCAAGTAATATCGGGCATTCGCAAGGCAACTTTAAAAGAAAAAAAGTCACCAATATTATGACCAGACATAGTGAATATCCTTCTACTCAATCATTCAATGTCTACCAAATGCAAGCTCAATATAATGTTATGAGAGGAGAGAAGACCAAGTTTCCAATATGATGCCAGTGACATGTTTCCCTCACTATTACTAAGAGAAAGAAAGCATTTATGTGGCTTTAGTACAAGACGGAAAAGTATATGGGTGTTCGACAACATCTCATCCCATTCGCCTTCTAAGTCGCATATTCAACACAATCTGTAGAATTGTGACTTTTCCCCAATAATACACTCGAGAGTAATATAATGAAGACGACGAACGTAGAGTCTGTTTCTCGAGTGGATAAGTAGTCAGTACATGTACAAGTGATTATTCGATCCGTCCGAGCCTCGGAATGTTGCGAATGTTGCCCAGAACACCACGAATTATGTGTGTTTGGTCAATACATTCAAGCACTACACTTTTGCAAACTAGGGGAGATAATTAATAGACAGAGCAATTTCTCATCAATTTGGATCGATCGAACAGATCAACTTCCAACCTTCCAGTTTTTATACACGGCAAACCATTACCCAAAGCCGTTTGCTCTTTTCCCTGAATGCTGTCACATGCACATACCAAGCCCCCGATCTGTCACAAAACATCATAGCAACATAAAAATAGGCTGTTGTCTTATCCAGAATCTCATTGATAAGTGCTGCCTTATAATACACAAACCATAATGCTTAATGGACCTCCATAAATTCAGAAGGAGGCATTGACTCCGTTTGCAGCCCTGAACATCATATATTTTTTTTTTGTACAATTTATTGGTTAAGCCAGCTAAGTTTTTTTTTCATCGTTTGGTCCGACTTTTGTCAGAGAGACGACGGACGACATACATTGTGTAGGTCATGGAATTTTTCAAGATGAAAAAACCCCAAAATTATTTCCCTTTTTTTGAATACCTTTTCACATTGATGGTCAACTTGCGAGTATATAATAGCTCACATGGGAAAGTCGAGTTTTTCGACGCAATCAATACAAGTAGAAATCAGATCAGATACACGCCCAGCATCACCACTCGATGCATGAGAATCAAAGCAGCGATGGGGATGGACTGCAGGAAAGTAATATTGGGCATTCGCAAGGCAACTTTAAAAGAAAAAGGTCACCAATATTATGTCCAGACAGAGTGAATATCCTTCTACTCAATCATTTAGTGTCTACCAAATGCACGCTCAATATAATGTTATGAGAGGAGAGAAGACCAAGTTTCCAATATGATGCCAGTGACATGTTTCCCTCACTATTACTAAGATAAAGAAAGCATTTATGTGGTTTTAGTACAAGACGGAAAAGTATACGAGTGTTCGACAACGTCTCATCCCATTCGCCTTCTAAGTCGCATATTGAACAGACTCTGCAGACTTGTGACTTTTCACCAACAATACACTCGAGCGTAGTATAATGAAGGCGACGAACGTAGAGTCTGTTTCTCGGGTGGATAAGTAGTCGCTACTTGTACAAGTGATTATTCGATCCGTCCGAGCTTCGGAATGCTGCGAATTTTGCCCAGAACAACACGAATTATGTGTGTTTCGTCAAAACATTCAAGCACTATACTTTTGCAAACTAGGGGAGATAAATAATAGACAGAGCAATTTCTCATCAGTTTTGCTCGGTCGAACAGATGAACTTCCAACCTTCCAGTTTGTATGCAGGGCAAACCATTACCCAAAGCTGCGGGCTCTTTTCCCTGAATGGTGTCACATGCACATAGCAAGTCCCAGATCTGTCACAAAACATCATGGCAACATAAAAATAGTGTGTCGTCTTCTCCAGAATTTCATTGATATGTGCTGCCTTATAATACACAAACCATAATGCTTAATGGACCTCCATAAATTCAGAAGGAGGCATTGTCTCCGTTTGCAGCCATTAACATCAGATATTTTTTCATATACAATTTTTTGGTTAAGCCAGCTAAGTTGTTTTTTTTCATCGTTTGGTCCGACTTTTGTCAGGGAGGCGACGGACGGCATACATATTGTAAGTCATGAAATTTTTTAAAATTATAAAACCCCAAAATTATTTTCCCATTTTTCAATACCGTTTCACATTTAAGGTCAACTTGCGAGTATATAATGGCTCACATGGGAAAGTCGAGTTTTTCGACGCAATCACTACAAGTAGAAATCAGTGCAGATACACGCCCAGCATCACCACTCGATGCATGAGAATCAAAGCAGCGATGTGGATGGACTGCAGGCAAGTAATATTGGGCATTCGCAAGGCAACTTTAAAAGAAAAAAGTCATCAATATTATGTCCAGACATAGTGAAGATCTCTCTACTCAATTATTTAATGTCTACCAAATGCACGCTCAATATAATGTTATGAGAGGAGAGAAGACCAAGTTTCCAATATGATGCCACTGACATGTTTCCCTCACTATTACTAAGAGAAAGAAAGCATTTATGTGGCTTCAGTACAAGACGTAAAAGAATATGGGTGTTCGACAACATCTCATCCCATTCGCCTTCTTAGTCGCATATTCAACACACTCTGTAGACTTGTGACTTTTCCCCAGCAATACACTCGAGAGTAATATAATGAAGCCGACGAGCGTAGAGTCTGTTTCTCGGGTGGATAAGTAGTCAGAACTTGTACAGGTGATTATTCGATCCGTCCGAGCTCCGGAATGCTGCGAATGTTGCCCAGAACAACACGAATTATGTGTGTTTGGTCAAAACATTCAAGCACTGCACATTTGCAAACTAGGGGAGATAATTAACAGACAGAGCAATTTCTCATCAATTAGGCTTGATCGAACAGATGAACTTCCAACCTTCCACTTTGTATACAGGGCAAACCCTTGCCCAAAGCCGTTGGCTCTTTTCCCTGAATGGTGTCACATGCACATTGCAAGCCCGCTGATCTGTCACAAAACATCATAGCAACATAAAAATAGGCTGTTGGCTTCTCAAGAATCTCATTGATGTGTGCTGCCTTATAATACACAAGCCACAATGCTTAATGGACCTCCATTACTTCAGAAGGAGGCATTGTCTCCGTTTGCAGCTCTGAACATCATATATTTTTTCACATACAATTTATTGGCTAAGTCAGCTAGGTTTTTTTTTTTCATCGTTTGGTCCGACTTTTGTCAGAGAGGCGACGGACGCCATACATATTGTAGGTCATGGAATTTTTCAAGTTGAAAAACCCCCAAAATTATTTCCCCATTTTTTAATACCTTTTCACATTTAAGGTCAACTTGCGAGTATATAATAGCTCACATGGGAAAGTAGAGTTTTTCGACGCAATCACTACAAGTAGAAATCAGATCAGATACACGCCCAGCATCACCACTCGATGCATGACAATCAAAGCAGCGATGGGGATGGACTACAGGCAAGTATTATTGGGCTTTAGCAAGGCTACTTTAAAAGAAAAAAAGTCACCAATATTATGTCCAGACATTGTGAGTATCCTTCTACTCAATCATTTAATGTCTACCAAATGCACGCTCAATATAATGTTTTGAGAGGTGAGAAGACCAAATTTCCAATATGATGCCAGTGACATGTTTCCCTCACTATTACTAAGAGAAAGAAAGCAATTATGTTGCTTTAGTACAGAACAGAAAAGTATATGGGTTTTCGACAACATCTCATCCCATTCGCCTTCTAAGTCGCATATTCAACACACTCTGTAGACTTGTGACTTTTGACTAGCAATACAGTCGAGAGTAATATAATGAAGAAGACGAACGTAGAGTCTGTTTCTAGAGTTGATAAGTAGTCAGTACTTGTACAAGTGATTATTCGATCCGTCCGAGCTTCGGAATGCCGCGAATGTTGCCCAGAACAACACGAATTATGTGTGGTTGGTCAACACATTTAAGCACTACACTTTTGCAAACTAGGGGTGATATTTAATAGACAGAGCAATTTCTCATCAATTGGGATCGATCGAACAGATGAACTTCCAACCTTCCAGTTTGTATACAGGGCAAACCATTGCCCAACGTCGTGGGCTCTTTTCCGTTAATGGTGTCACATGCACATAGCAAGCCCCTGATCTGTCACAAAACATCATAGCAACATAAGAATAGGCTGTTGTCTTCTCCAGAATCTCATTGATATGTGCTGCCTAATAATGCACAAGCCGTAATGCTTAATGGACCTCCATAAATTCAGAAAGAAGCATAGTCTCTGTTTGCAGCCCTGAACATCATATATTTTTTCCCATACAATTTATTCGTTAAGTCAGCTAAGTTTTTTTTTCATCGTTTGGTCCAACTTTTGTCAGAGAGACGACGGACCGGCATACATAGTGTAGGTCATGGAATTTTTCAAGATAAAAAAAAAACCCAAATTATTTGCCCACTTTTCAATACCTTTTCACATTTACAGTCAACTTGCGAGTATATAATGGCTCACATGGGAAAGTCGAGTTTTTCGACGCAATCACTACAAGTAGAAATCAGATCAGATACTCTCCCAGCATCACCACTCGATGCATGAGAATCAAAGCAGCGATGGGGATGGACTGCAGTCAAGTAAAATTGGGCATTCGCAAGGCAACTTCAAAAGAAAAAAGGTCACCAATAATACGTCGAGACATAGTGAATATCCTTCTACTCAATCATTTAATGTCTCCCAAATGCACGCTCAATATAATGTTATGAGAGGAGAGAAGACCAAGTTTCCAATATGATGCCAGTGACATGTTTCCCTCACTATTACTAAGAGAAAGAAAGCATTTATGTGGCTTTAGTACAAGACGGAAAAGTATATGGGTGTTCGACAACATCTCATCCCATTCGCCTTCTAAGTCGCATATTCAGCACACTCTGAAGTCTTGTGACTTTTCCCCAACAATACACTCGAGAGCAATATAACGAAGGCAACGAACGTAGAGTCTGTTTCTCGGGTGGATAAGTAGTCTGTACTTGTACAAGTGATTATTCGATCCGTCCGAGATTCGGAATGCAGCGAATGTTCCCCAGAACATCACGAATTATGTGTGTTTGGTCAACACATTTAAGCACTACACTTCTGCTAACTAGGAGAGATAATTAATAGACAGAGCAATTTCTCATCAATTTGGCTCGATCGAACAGATGAACTTCCAACCTTCCAGTTTGTTTAGAGGGCAAACCATCGCCCAAAGGCGTGGGCTCGTTTCACACTTGGTGTCACATGCACATAGCAAGCCCCTGATCTGTCACAAAACATTATAGCAACATAAAAATAGGCTGTTGGCTTCTCCAGAATCTCATTGATATGTGCTGCCGTATAATACGCAAACCATAATGCTTAATGGACCTCCATAAATTCAGAACGAGGCATTTTTTCCGTTTGCAGCCCTGAACATCATATATTTTTTCCTTTACAATTTATTGGTTATGTCAGCTAAGTTTTTTTTTTTCATCTTTTGGTCCGACTTTTGTCAGAAGGACGACGGACGGCATACATAGTGTATGTCATGGAATTTTTCAAGATGAAAAAACACCAAAATTATTTCCCCATTTTTCAATACCTTTTCACATTTAAGGTCAACTTGCGAGTATACAATGGCTCACATGGGAAAGTCGAGTTTTTCGACGCAATCATTACAAGTAGAAATCAGATCAGATACACGCCCAGCATCACCACTCGATGCATGAGAATCAAAGCAGCGATGGGGATGGAATGCAGGCAAGTAATATTGGGCATTCGCAAGGCAACTTTAAAAGACAAAAGTCACCAATATTATGTCCAGACATAGTGAATATCCTTCTACTCAATCATTTAATGTCTACCAAATGCACGCTCAATATAATGTTATGAGAGGAGAAAAGACCAAGTTTCCAATATGATGCCAGTGACATGTTTCCCTCACTATTACTAAGAGAAAGAAAGCATTTATGTGGCTTTAGTACAAGACGGAAAAGTATATGGGTGTTCGACAACATCTCATCCCATTCGCCTTCTAAGTCGCATATTCAACAGACTCTGTAGACTTGTGACTTTTCCCCAACAATACATTCGAGAGTAAAATAATGAAGGCGACAAACGTAGAGTCTGTTTCTCGGGTGGATTAGTAGTCAGTACTTGTACAAGTGATTATTCGATCCGTCCGAGCTTCGGAATGCTGCGAATGTTGCCCAGAACAACACGAATTATGTGTGTTTGGTCGACACATTTAAGCCCTACACTTTTGAAAACTAGGGGTGATGATTAATAGACAGAGCAATTTCTCATCAATTTGGATCGATCGAACAGATGAACTTCCAACCTTCCAGTTTGTATACAGGGCAAACCATTGCCCAAAGCCGTGGGCCTCTTTTCCGTGAATGGTGTCACATGCACATAGCAAGCCCCTGATCTGTCACAAAACATCATAGCAACATAAAAATAGGCTGTTGTCTTCTCCAGAATCTCATTGATATGTGCTGCCTTAAAATGCACAAGCCATAGTGCTTAATGGACCACCATAAATTCAGAAAGAGGCATTGTCTCCGTTTCCAGCCCTGAACATCATATATTTTGTCCCATACAATTTATTCGTTAAGTCAGCTAAGTTCTTTTTTCATCGTTTGGTCCGACTTTTGTCAGAGAGACGACGGACCGGCATACATAGTGTACGTCTTGGAATTTTTCAAGATGAAAAAAAGCCAAAATTATTTGCCCATTTTTCAATATCTTTTCACATTTACGGTCAACGTGCGAGTGTATAATGGCTCACATGGAAAAGTCGAGATTTTCAACGCAATCACAACAAGTAGAAATCAGATGAGATACTCTCCCAGCATCACCACTCGATGCATGAGAATCAAAGCAGCGATGGGGATGGACTGCAGGCAAGTAATACTGGGCATTCGCAAGGCAACATTAAAAGACAAAAGTCACCAATATTATGTCCAGACATAGTGAATATCCTTCTACTCAATCATATAGTGTCTACCAAATGCACGCTCAATATAATATTATGAGAAGTGAGAAGACCAAGTTTCCAATATGATGCCAGTGACATGTTTCCCTCACTATTACTAAGAGAAAGAAAGCATTTATGTGGCTTTAGTACAAGACGGAAAAGTATATGGGTGTTCGACAACATCTCATCCCATTCGCCTTCTAAGTCGCATATTCAACAGACTCTGTAGACTTGTGACTTTTCCCCAACAATACATTCGAGAGTAAAATAATGAAGGCGACAAACGTAGAGACAGTTTCTCGGGTGGATAAGAAGTCAGCACTTGTCCAAGTGATTATTCGATCCGTCCGAGCTTCGGAATGCTGCGAATGTTGCCCAGAACAACACGAATTATGTCTGTTTGGTTAACACATTCAAGCACAACACTTTTGCAAACTAGGGGAGATAATTAATAGACAGAGCAATTTCTCATCAATTTGGCTCGATCGATCAGATGAACTTCCAACCTTCCAGATTGTATACAGGGCAAACCATTGCCCAAAGCCTTGGGCTCTTTTCCCTGAATGGTGTCACATGCACATAGCAAGCCCCTGATCTGTCACAAAACATCATAGCAACATTGAAATAGGCTGTTGTCTTCTCCAGAATCTCAATGATATGTGCTGCCTTATAACACACAAACAATAATGCTTAATGGGCCTCCATAAATTCAGAAGGAGGCATTGTCTCCGTTTGCAGCCCTGAACATCATATAATTTTTCCTATACAATTTATTGGTTTAGCCAGCTAAGTTTTTTTTTTGATCGTTTGGTCCGACTTTTGTCAGATAGGCGACGGACGGCAAACATAGTGTAGGTCATGGAATTTTTCAAGATGAAAGAAACCCAAAATTATTTCCCCATTTTCAATACCTTTTCACATTTAAGGTGAACTTGCGAGTATACAATGGATCACATGGGAAAGTCGAGTTTTTCGACGCAATCATTACAAGTAGAAATCAGATCAGATACACGCCCAGCATCACCACTCGTTGCATGAGAATCCAAGCAGCGATGGGGATGCACTGCATGCAAGTAATATTGGGCATTCGCAAGGCAACTTTAAAAGAAAAAAAGTCACCAATATTATGTCCAGACAGAGTGAATATCCTTCTACTCAATCATTTAATATCTACCAAATGCACGCTCAATATAATGCTATGAGAGGAGAGAAGACCAAGATTCCAATATGATGCCAGTGACATGTTTCCTTCACTATTACTAAGAGAAAGAAAGCATTTATGTGGCTTTATTACAAGATGGAAAAGTATATGGGTGTCCGACAACATCTCATCCCATTCGCCTTCTTAGTCGCATATTCAACACAATCTGTAGAATTGTGACTTTTCCCCAATAATACACTCGAGAGTAATATAATGGAGGCGACGAACGTAGAGTCTGTTTCTCGAGTTGATAAGTAGTCAGTACTTGCACAAGTGATTATTCGATCCGTCCGAGCTTCGGAATGCTGCGAATGTTGCCCAGAACAACACGAATTATGGGTGTTTGGTCAACACATTCAAGCTCTACACTTTTGCAAACTAGGGGTGATAATTAATAGACAGAACAATTTCTCATCAATTTGGATCGATCGAACAGACGAACTTCCAACTTTCCAGTTTCTATACAGGGCAAACCATTGCCCAAAGCCGTGGGCTCTTTTCCGTGAATGGTGCCACATGCACATACCAAGCCCCCGATCAGTCACAAAACATCATAGCAACATAAAAATAGTCTGTTGTCTTCTCCAGAATCTCATTGATATGTGCTGCCTTATAATACACAAACCATAATGCTAAATGGACCTCCATAAATTCAGAAGGAGGCATTGACTCCGTTTGCAGCCCTGACCCTCATATATTTTTCCCCATACAATTTATTGGTTAAGTCAGCTAAGTTTTTTTTTTCATCGTTTGGTCCGACTTTTGTCAGGGAGGCGACGGACGGCATCCATTGTGTAGGTCACGGAATTTTTCAAGATGAAAAAAACCCAAAATTATTTCCCCATTTTTCAATACGTTTTCACATTTAAGGTCAACTTGCGAGTATATAATAGATCACATGGGAAAGTCGTGTTTTTCGACGCAATCACTACAAGTAGAAATCAGATCAGATACACGCCCAGCATCACAACTCGATGCATGAGAATCAAAGCAGCGATGGGGATGGACCGCAGGCAAGTAATACTGGGCATTCGCAAGGCAACTTTAAAAGAAAAAAGTCACCAATATTATGTCCAGACATAGTGAATATCCTTCTACTCAATCATTTAATGTCTACCAAATGCACGCTCAATATAATGTTATGAGAGGAGAGAAGACCAAGTTTCCAATATGATGCCTGTGACATGTTTCCCTCACTATTACTAAGAGAAAGAAAGCATTTATGTGGCTTTAGTACAAGACGGAAAAGTATATGGGTGTTCGACAACATCTCATCCCATTCGCCTTCTAAGTCGCATATTCAACAGACTCTGTAGACTTGTGACTTTTCCCCAACAATACATTCGAGAGTAAAATAATGAAGGCGACGAACGTAGAGTCTGTTTCTCGGGTGGATAAGTAGTCAGTACTTGTACAAGTGATTATTCGATACGTCCGAGCTTCGGAATGCTGCGAATGTTGCCCAGAACAACATGAATTATGTGTGTTTGGTCAACACATTCAAGCACTTCACTTTTGCAAACTAGGGGAGATAATTAATAGACAGAGCAATTTCTCATCAATTTGGCTCAATCGATCAGATGAACTTCCAACCTTCCAGTTTGTATACAGGGCAAACCAATGCCCAAAGCCGTGGGCTCTTTTCCCTGAATGGTGTCACATGCACATAGCAAGCCCCTGATCTGTCACAAAACATCATAGCAACATAAAAATAGGCTGTTGTCTTCTCCAGAATCGCATTGATATGTGCTGCCTTATAACATACAAACCATAATGCTTAATGGACCTCCATAAATTCAGAAGGAGGCATTGTCTCCGTTTGGAGCCCTGAACATCATATATTTTTTCCTATACAATTTATTGGTTAAGCCAGCTAAGTTTTTTTTTTCATCGTTTGGTACGACTTTTGTCAGAGAGGCGACGGACGGCATACATAGTGCAGGTCATGGAATTTTTCAAGATGAAAAAAACCCAAAATTATTTCCCTATTTTTCAATACCTTTTCACATTTAAGGTCAACTTGCGAGTATATAATAGCTCACATTGGAAAGTCGAGTTTTTCGACGCAATCACTAAAAGTAGAAATCAGATCAGATACACGAGCAGCATCACCCCTCGATGCGTGAGAATCAAAGCAGCTATGGGAATGGACTGCATGCAAGTAATATTGGGCATTCGCAAGGCAACTTTAAAAGAAAAAAGTCACCAATATTATGTCCAGACATAGTGAATATCCTTCTACACAATCATTTAATGTCTACCAAATGCACGCTCAATATAATGTTATGAGAGGAGAGAAGACCAAGTTTCCAATATGATGCCAGTGACATGTTTCCCTCACCATTACTAAGAGAAAGAAAGCATTTATGTGGCTTTAGTACAAGACGGAAAAGTATATGGGTGTTCGACAACATCTTATCCCATTCGCCTTCTAAGTCGCATATTCAACAGACTCTGTAGACTTGTGACTTTTTCCCAACAACATATTCGAGAGAAAAATAATGAAGGCGACGAACGTAGAGTCTGTTTCTCGGGTGGATAGGTAGCCAGTACTTGTACAAGTGATTATTCGATCCGTCCGAGCTTCGGAATGCTACGAATGTTGCCCAGAACAACACGAATTATGTGTGTTTGGTCAACACATTCAAGCACTACACTTTTGCAAACTAGGGGAGATAATTAATAGACAGGGCAATTTCTCATCAATTTGGCTCGATCGATCTGACGAACTTCCAACCTTCCAGTTTGTATACAGGGCAAACCATTGCCCAAAGCCGTGGGCTCTTTTCCCTGAATGTTGTCACATGCATATAGCAAGCCCCTGATCTGTCTCAAAACATCATAGCAACATAAAAATAGGCTGTTGTCTTCCAAAGAATCTCATTGATATGTGCTGCCTTATAACACACAAACCATAATTCTTAATGGACCTTCATAAATTCAGAAGGAGGCATTGTCTCCTTTTGCAGCCCTGAACATCATATATTTTTTCCTATACAATTTATTGGTTTAGACAGCGAAGTTTTTTTTTTTCATCGTTTGGTCCGACTTTTGTCACAGAGGCGACGGACGGCATACATAATGTAGGTCATGGAATTTTTCAAGATGAAAAAACCCCAAAATTATTTGCACATTTTCCAATACCTTTTCACATTTAAAACCAACTTGCGAGTATACAATGGCTCACATGGGAAAGTCGAGTTTTTGGACGCAACCACTACAAGTAGAAATCAGATCAGATACACGCCCAGCATCACCACTCGATGCATGACAATCAAAGCAGCGATGGGGATGGACTGCAGGCAAGTAATATTGGGCATTCGCAAGGCAACTTTAAAGAAAAAAGTCACCCATATTATGTCCAGACATAGTGAATATCCTTCTACTCAATCATTTAATGTCTACCGAATGCACGCTAAATATAATGTTAGGAGAGGAGAAAAGACCACGTGTCCAATATGATGCCAGTGACATGTTTCCCTCACTATTACTAAGAGAAAGCAAACATTTATGTGGCTTTAGAACAAGACGGAAAAGTATATGGTGTTCGACAACATCTCATCCGATTCGCCTTCTAAGTCGCATATTCAACACACTGTAGACTTGTGACTTTTGCCCTGCAATACACTCGAGAGTAATATAATGAAGGCGACGAACGTTAAGTCTGTTTCTCGGGGGATAAGTAGTCAGTACTTCTACAAGTGATTATTCGATCCGTCCGAGCTTCGGAATACTGCTAATGTTGCCCAGAACAACACGAATTATGTGTGTTTGGTCAACACATTCAAGCACAACACTTTTGCAAACTAGGGGAGATAATAAACAGAGCAATTTCTCATCAATTTGGCTCGATCGAACAGCTGAACTTCCAACCTTCCAGTTTGTATACAGGGCAAACCATTGCCCAAAGCTGTGGGCTCTTTTCCCTGAATGGTGTCACATGCACATAGAAAGCCCCTGATCTGTCACAAAACATCATGGCAACATAAAAATCGTGTGTCGTCTTTTCCAGAATCTCATTCATATGTGATGCCTTATAATACACAAACCATAATACTTCATGGACCTCCATAAATTCAGAAAGAGCATTGCCTCCGTTTGCAGTCCTGAACATCATATATTTTTTCATACACAATTTATTGGTTAAGCCAGCTAAGTTTTTTTTTTTCATCGTTTGGTCCGACTTTTGTCAGGGAGGCGACGGACGGCATACATATTGTAAGTCATGAAATTTTTCAAAATGATAAAACCCCAAAATTATTTTCCCATTTTTCGATACCTTTTCCCATTTAAGGTCAACTTGCGAGTATATAATGGCTCTCATGGGAATGTCGAGTTTTTCGACGCAATCACTACAAGTAGAAATCAGAGCAGATACATGCCCAGCATCACAACTCGATGCATGAGAATCAAAGTAGCGATGGGGATGGACTGCAGGCATGTAATATTGGGCATTCGCAAGGCAACTTTAAAAGAAAAAAGTCACCAATATTATGTCCAGACATGGTGAATATCCATCTACTCAATCATTTAATGTCTACCAAATGCATGCTCAATATAATGTTATGAGAGGGGAGAAGACCAAGTTTCCAATATGACGCCAGTGACATGTTTCCCTCACTATTACTAAGAGAATGAAAGCATGTATGTGGCTTTAGTACAAGACGGAAAAGTATATAGGTGTTCGACAACATCTCATCCCATTCGCCTTCTAAGTCGCATATTCAACACACTCTGTAGGCTTGTGACTTTTCCCCAACAATACACACGAGAGTAATATAATGAAGGTGACGAACGTAGAGTCTGTTTCTCGAGTGGATAAGTAGTCAGTACTTGTACAAGTGATTATTCGATCCGTCCGAGCTTCGGAATGCTGCGAATGTTGCCCAGAACAACACGAATTATGTGTGTTTGGTCAAAACATTCAAGAACTACACTTTTGCAAACTAGGGGAGATAATTAATAGACAGAGCAATTTCCCATCAATTTAGCTCGATGGAACAGATGAACTTCCAACCTTCCAGTTTGTATACAGGGCAAACCATCGCCAAAGCCGTGGGATCTTTTCCCTGAATGGAGTCACATGCACAGAGCAAGCCCCTGATCTGTCACAAAACATCATAGCAACATAAAAATAGGCTGTTATCTTCTCCAGAATCTCATTGATATGTGCTGCCTTATAATACACAAACCATAATGCTTAAGGGACTTCCATAAATTCAGAAGGAGGCATTGTCTCCGTTTGCAGCCCTGAACATCATATATTTTTTCCAATACAATTTATTGGTTAAGTCAGCTAAGTTTTTTTTTCATCTTTTGGTCCGACTTTTGTCAAAAGGACGACGGACGGCATACATAGTGTAGGTCATGGAATTTTTCAAGATGAAAAAACCCCAAACTTATTTGTCCATTTTTCAATACCTTTTCACATTTACGGTCAACTTGCGAGTATATAATGGCTCACATGGGAAAGCAGAGTTTTTCGACTCAATCACTACAAGTAGAAATCAGATCAGATACACGCCCAGCATCATCACTCGATGCATGAGAATCAAAGCAGCGATGGGGATGGACTGCAGGCAAGTAATATTGGGCATTCGCAAGGCAACATTAAAAGAAAAAAAATTCACCAATATTATGTCCAGACATAGTGAATATCCTTCTACTCAATCATTTAATGTCTACCAAATGCACACACAATATAATGTTATGATAAGAGAGAAGACCAAGTTTCCAATATGATGCCAGTGACATGTTTCCCTCACTATTACTAAGAGAAAGAAAGCATTTATGTGGCTTTAGTACAAGACGGAAAAGTATATGGGTGTTCGACAACGTCTCATCCCATTCGCCGTCTGATTCGCATACTCAACACACTCTTTAGACTTGTGACTTTTGCCCTGCAATACACTCGAGAGTAATATAATGAAGGCGACGAACGTTGAGTCTGTTTCTCGGGGGATAAGTAGTCAGTACTTCTACAAGTGATTATTCGATCCGTCCGAGCTTCGGAATACTGCTAATGTTGCCCAGAACAACACGAATTATGTGTGTTTGGTCAACACATTCAAGCACAACACTTTTGCAAACTAGGGGAGATAATAAACAGAGCAATTTCTCATCAATTTGGCTCGATCGAACAGCTGAACTTCCAACCTTCCAGTTTGTATACAGGGCAAACCATTGCCCAAAGCTGTGGGCTCTTTTCCCTGAATGGTGTCACATGCACATAGAAAGCCCCTGATCTGTCACAAAACATCATGGCAACATAAAAATCGTGTGTCGTCTTTTCCAGAATCTCATTCATATGTGATGCCTTATAATACACAAACCATAATACTTCATGGACCTCCATAAATTCAGAAAGAGCATTGCCTCCGTTTGCAGTCCTGAACATCATATATTTTTTCATACACAATTTATTGGTTAAGCCAGCTAAGTTTTTTTTTTTCATCGTTTGGTCCGACTTTTGTCAGGGAGGCGACGGACGGCATACATATTGTAAGTCATGAAATTTTTCAAAATGATAAAACCCCAAAATTATTTTCCCATTTTTCGATACCTTTTCACATTTAAGGTCAACTTGCGAGTATATAATGGCTCTCATGGGAATGTCGAGTTTTTCGACGCAATCACTACAAGTAGAAATCAGAGCAGATACATGCCCAGCATCACAACTCGATGCATGAGAATCAAAGTAGCGATGGGGATGGACTGCAGGCATGTAATATTGGGCATTCGCAAGGCAACTTTAAAAGAAAAAAGTCACCAATATTATGTCCAGACATGGTGAATATCCATCTACTCAATCATTTAATGTCTACCAAATGCATGCTCAATATAATGTTATGAGAGGGGAGAAGACCAAGTTTCCAATATGATGCCAGTGACATGTTTCCCTCACTATTACTAAGAGAATGAAAGCATGTATGTGGCTTTAGTACAAGACGGAAAAGTATATAGGTGTTCGACAACATCTCATCCCATTCGCCTTCTAAGTCGCATATTCAACACACTCTGTAGACTTGTGACCTTTCCCCAACAATACACACGAGAGTAATATAATGAAGGTGACGAACGTAGAGTCTGTTTCTCGAGTGGATAAGTAGTCAGTACTTGTACAAGTGATTATTCGATCCGTCCGAGCTTCGGAATGCTGCGAATGTTGCCCAGAACAACACGAATTATGTGTGTTTGGTCAAAACATTCAAGAACTACACTTTTGCAAACTAGGGGAGATAATTAATAGACAGAGCAATTTCCCATCAATTTAGCTCGATGGAACAGATGAACTTCCAACCTTCCAGTTTGTATACAGGGCAAACCATCGCCAAAGCCGTGGGATCTTTTCCCTGAATGGAGTCACATGCACAGAGCAAGCCCCTGATCTGTCACAAAACATCATAGCAACATAAAAATAGGCTGTTATCTTCTCCAGAATCTCATTGATATGTGCTGCCTTATAATACACAAACCATAATGCTTAAGGGACTTCCATAAATTCAGAAGGAGGCATTGTCTCCGTTTGCAGCCCTGAACATCATATATTTTTTCCAATACAATTTATTGGTTAAGTCAGCTAAGTTTTTTTTTCATCTTTTGGTCCGACTTTTGTCAAAAGGACGACGGACGGCATACATAGTGTAGGTCATGGAATTTTTCAAGATGAAAAAACCCCAAACTTATTTGTCCATTTTTCAATACCTTTTCACATTTACGGTCAACTTGCGAGTATATAATGGCTCACATGGGAAAGCAGAGTTTTTCGACTCAATCACTACAAGTAGCAATCAGATCAGATACACGCCCAGCATCATCACTCGATGCATGAGAATCAAAGCAGCGATGGGGATGGACTGCACGCAAGTAATATTGGGCAATCGTATGGCAACTTTAAAAGAAAAAAAGTCACCAATATTATGTCCAGACATAGTGAATATCCTTCTACTCAATGATTTAATGTCTAACAAATGCACGCTCAATATAATGTTATGAGAGGCGAGAGGACCAAGTTTCCAATATGATGCCAGTGACATGTTTCCCTCAGAATTACTAAGAGAAAGAAAGCAATTATGTGGCATTACTAAAAGACGGAAAAGTATATGGGTGTTCGACAACATCTCATCCGATTCGCATTCTAAGTCGCATATTCAACGCACTCTGTAGACTTGTGACTTTTACCCAGCAATACACTCGAGTGTAATATAATGAATGCGACGAACGTTGAGTCTGTTTCTCGTGTGGATAAGTAGTCAGTACTTGTACAAGTGATTATTCGATCCGTCCGAGCTACGGAATGCTGCGAATGTTGCCCAGAACAACACGAATTATGTGTGTTTGGTCACCACATTCAAGTACTACACTTTTGCAAACTAGGGGAGATAATAAACACACAGAGCAATTTCTCATCAATTTGGATCGATCGAACAGATGAACTTCCAACCTTCCAGTTTGTATACAGGGCAAACCATTCCCCACAGCTGTGGGCTCTTTTCCCTGATTGGTGTCACATGCATATAGCAAGCCCCTGATCTGTCACAAAACATCATGGCAACATAAAAATAGTGTGTCGTCTTCTCCAGAATCTCATTGATATGTGCTGCCTTATAATACACAAACCATAATGCTTGATGGACCTCCATAAATTCTGATGGGGGCCATGTCTCCGTTTGCAGCCCTGAACATCATATATTTTTTCATATATAATTTATTGGTTAAGCCAGCTAAGTTTTTTTTTTCGTCGTTTGGTCCGACTTCTGACAGGGAGGCGACGGACGGCATACATATTGTAAGTCACGAAATCTTTCAAAATGATAAAACCCCAAAATTATTTTCCCATTTTTTAATACCTTTTCACATTTAAGGTCAACTTGCGAGTATATAATGGCTCACATGGGAAAGTCGAGTTTTTCGACGCAATCACTACAAGTAGAAATCAGAGCAGATACACGCCCAGCATCACCACTCGATGCATGAGAATCAAAGCAGCGATGGGGATGGACTGCAAGCAAGTAATATTGGGCATTCGCAAGGCTACTTTAGAAGAAAAAAAGTCACCAATATTATGTCCAGACATAGTGAATATCCTTCTACTCAATCATTTAATGTCTACCAAATGCACGCTCAATATAATGTTATGAGAGGAGAGAAGACCAAGTTTCCAATATGATGCCAGTGACATGTTTCCCTCACCATTTCTAAGAGAAAGAAAGCATTTATGTGGCTTTAGTACAAGACGGAAAAGTATATGGGTGTTCGACAACAACTCATCCCATTCGCCTTCTAAGTCGCATATTCAACAAACTCTGTAGACTTGTGACTTTTGCCCAGCAATACACTCGAGAGTAATATAATGAGAGCGACGAACGTTGAGTCTGTTTCTCGGGTGGATAAGTAGTCAGAACTTGTACAAATCTTTATTCGATCCGTCCGAGCTTCGGAATGCTGCGAATGTTGCCCAGAACAACACGAATTATGTGTGTTTGTTCAAAACATTCAAGCACAACACTTTTGCAAACTAGGGGAGATAATTAACAGACAGCGCAATTTCTCATCAATTTGGCTCGATCGAGCAGATGAACTTCCAACCATCCAGTTTGTATACAGGGCAAACCATTTCCCAAAGCCGTGGGCTCTTTTCCCTGAATGGTGTCACATGCACATAGCAAGCCCTTGATCTGTCACAAAACATCATAGCAACATGAAATAGGCTGTTGTCTTCTCCAGAAACTCAGTGATATGTGCTGCCTTATAATACACAAACCATAATGCTTAATGGACCTCCATAAATTCAGAAGGAGGCATTGCTCCGTCTGCAACCCTAAACCTCATATATTTTTTCCTATACAGTTTATTGGTTACGCCAGCTAAGTTTTTTTTTCATCGTTTTGTCCGACTTTTGTCAGAGAGGCGACGGACGGCATACACAGTGTAGGTCATGTAATTTTTCAAGATGAAAAAAACCCAAAATTATTTCCACATTTTTCAATACCTTTTCACATTAAAGGTCAACTTGCGAGTATATAACTGCTCTCATGGGAAAGTCGAGTTTTTCGACGCAACCACTACAAGTAGAAAACAGATCAGATACACGCCCAGCGTCACCACTCGATACATAAGAACCAAAGCAGCGATGGGGATGGACTGCAGGCAAGTAATATTGGGCATTCGCAAGGCAACTTTAAAAGAAAAAAGTCTCCAATATTATGTCCAGACATGGTGAATATCCTTCTACTCAATCATTTAATGTCTACCAAATGCACGCTCAATATAATGTTATGAGAGGAGAGAAGACCAAGTTTCCAATATGATGCCAGTGACATGTTTCCCTCACCATTACTAAGATAAAGAGAGCATTTATGTGGCTTTAGTACAAAACGGAAGAGCACATGGGTGTTCGACAACATCTCATCCCATTCGCCTTCTAAGTCGCATATTCAACACACTCAGTAGACTTGTGACTTTTGACTAGCAATACAGTCGAGAGTAATATAATGAAGGCGACGAACGTAGAGTCTGTTTCTCGGGTGGATAAGTAGTCAGCACTTGTACAAGTGATTATTCGATCCGTCCGAGCTTCGGAATGCTGCGAATGTTGCCCAGAACAACACGAATTATGTGTGTTTGGGCAACACATTCAAGCACTACACTTTTGCAAACTAGGGGAGATAATTAATAGACAGAGCAATTTCTCTTCAATTTGGCTCGATCGAACAGATGAACTTCCAACCTTCCAGTTTGTATACCGTGCAAACCATCGCCCAAAGCCGTGGGCTCTTTTCCCTGAATGGTGTCACATGCACATAGAAAGCCCCTGATCTGTCACAAAACATCATAGCCACATCAAAATAGGCTGTTGTCTTCTCCAGAATCTCATTGATATGTGCTGCCTTATAATACACAAACCATAATGCTTAATGGACCTCCAGAAATTCAGAAGGAGGCATTGGCTCCGTTTGCAGCCCTGAACCTCATATTTTTTTCCCCATACAATTTATTGGTTAAGACAGATAAGTTTTTTTTTTCATCTTTTCGTCCGACTTTTGTCAGAAGGACGACGGACGGCATACATAGTGTAGGTCATGGAATTTTTCAAGATGAAAAAACCCCAAACTTATTTGCCGATTTTTAATACCTTTTCACAATTACGTTCAACTTTCGAGTATATAATGGCTCACATGGGAAAGTAGAGTTTTTCGACGCAATCACTACAAGTAGAAATCAGATCAGATACACGCCCAGCATCACCACTCGATGCATGAGAATCAAAGCAGCGATGGGGATGGACTGCATGCAAGTAATATTGGGCATTCGCAAGGCAACTTTAAAAGAAAAAAAGGCACCAATATTATGTCCAGACATAGTGAATATCCTTCTACTCAATCATTTAATGTCTAACAAATGCACGCTCAATATAATGTTATGAGAGGCGAGAGGACCAAGTTTCCAATATGATGCCAGGGACATGTTTCCCTCAGAATTACTAAGAGAAAGAAAGCAATTATGTGGCTTTACTAAAAGACGGAAAAGTATATGGGTGTTCGACAACATCTCATCCGATTCGCCTTCTAAGTCGCATATTCAACGCATCTGTAGACTTGTGACTTTTACCCAGCAATACACTCGAGAGTAATATAATGAATGCGACGAACGTTGAGTCTGTTTCTCGTGTGGATAAGTAGTCAGTACTTGTACAAATGATTATTCGATCCGTCCGAGCTTCGGAATGCTGCGAATGTTGCCCAGAACAACACGAATTATGTGTGTTTGGTCACCACATTCAAGTACTACACTTTTGCAAACTAGGGGAGATAATTAACAGACAGAGCAATTTCTCATCAATTTGGCTCGATCGAACAGATGAACTTCCAACCTTCCAGTTTGTATACAGGCCAAACCATTCCCCACAGCTGTGGGCTCTTTTCCCTGATTGGTGTCACATGCATATAGCAAGCCCCTGATCTGTCACAAAACATCATGGCAACATAAAAATAGTGTGTCGTCTTCTCCAGAATCTCATTGATATGTGCTGCCTTATAATACCCAAACCATAATGCTTGATGGACCTCCATAAATTCAGATGGAGGCATTGTCTCCGTTTGCAGCCCTGAACATCATATATTTTTTCATATATAATTTATTGGTTAAGCCAGCTAAGTTTTTTTTTTCGTCGTTTGGTCCGACTTTTGACAGGGAGGCGACGGACGGCATACATATTGTAAGTCACGAAATCTTTCAAAATGATAAAACCCCAAAATTATTTTCCCATTTTTCAATACCTTTTCACATTTAAGGTCAACTTGCGAGTATATAATGGCTCACATGGGAAAGTCGAGTTTTTCGACGCAATCACTACAAGTAGAAATCAGAGCAGATACACGCCCAGCATCACCACTCTATGCATGAGAATCAAAGCAGCGATGGGGATGGACTGCAGGCAAGTAATATTGGACATTCGCAAGGCAACTTTAAAAGAAAAAAGTCACCAATAATATGTCCAGACACAGTGAATATCCTTCTACTCAATCATTTAAAGTCTACCAAATGCACGCTCAATATAATGTTATGAGAGGAGAGAAGACCAAGTTTCCAATATGATGCCAGTGACATGTTTCCCTCACCATTTCTAAGAGAAAGAAAGCATTTATGTGGCTTTAGTACAAGACGGAAAAGTATATGGGCGTTCGACAACAACTCATCCCATTCGCCTTCTAAGTCGCATATTCAACAAACTCTGTAGACTTGTGACTTTTGCCCAGCAATACACTCGAGAGTAATATAATGAGAGCGACGAACGTTGAGTCTGTTTCTCGGGTGGATAAGTAGTCAGAACTTGTACAAATCTTTATTCGATCCGTCCGAGCTTCGGAATGCTGCGAATGTTGCCCAGAACAACATGAATTATGTGTGTTTGGTCAAAACATTCAAGCACAACACTTTTGCAAACTAGGGGAGATAATTAACAGACAACGCAATTTTTCATCAATTTGGCTCGATCGAGCAGATGAACTTCCAACCATCCAGTTTGTATACAGGGCAAACCATTGCCCCAAAGCCGTGGGCTCTTTTCCCTGAATGGTGTCACATGCACATAGCAAGCCCTTGATCTGTCACAAAACATCATAGCAACATGAAATAGGCTGTTGTCTTCTCCAGAAACTCAGTGATATGTGCTGCCTTATAATACACAAACCATAATGCTTAATGGACCTCCATAAATTCAGAAGGAGGCATTGCTCCGTCTGCAACCCTGAACCTCATATATTTTTTCCTATACAGTTTATTGGTTACGCCAGCTAAGTTTTTTTTTTCATCGTTTTGTCCGACTTTTGTCAGAGAGGCGACGGACGGCATACACAGTGTAGGTCATGTAATTTTTCTAGATGAAAAAAACCCAAAATTATTTCCACATTTTTCAATACCTTTTCACATTAAAGGTCAACTTGCGAGTATATAACGGCTCTCATGGGAAAGTCGAGTTTTTCGACGCAACCACTACAAGTAGAAAACAGATCAGATACACGCCCTGCATCACCACTCGATACATAAGAACCAAAGCAGCGATGGGGATGGACTGCAGGCAAGTAATATTGGGCATTCGCAAGGCAACTTTAAAAGAAAAAAGTCTCCAATATTATGTCCAGACATGGTGAATATCCTTCTACTCAATCATTT
Source organism: Pictodentalium vernedei (assembly GCA_031216915.1). Taxonomy (NCBI): domain Eukaryota; kingdom Metazoa; phylum Mollusca; class Scaphopoda; order Dentaliida; family Dentaliidae; genus Pictodentalium; species Pictodentalium vernedei. The sequence goes on along the minus strand of CM062288.1, from coordinate 159,712,397 downwards.
AATGTCTACCAAATGCACGCTCAATATAATGTTATGAGAGGAGAGAAGACCAAGTTTCCAATATGATGCCAGTGACATGTTTCCCTCACCATTACTAAGATAAAGAAAGCATTTATGTGGCTTTAGTACAAAACGGGAAAGCACATGGGTGTTCGACAACATCTCATCCCATTCGCCTTCTAAGTCGCATATTCAACACACTCTGTAGATTTGTGACTTTTGACTAGCAATACAGTCGAGAGTAATATAATGAAGGCGACGAACGTAGAGTCTGTTTCTCGGGTGGATAAGTAGTCAGCACTTGTACAAGTGATTATTCGATCCGTCCGAGCTTCGGAATGCTGCGAATGTTGCCCAGAACAACACGAATTATGTGTGTTTGGGCAACACATTCAAGCACTACACTTTTGCAAACTAGAGGAGATAATTAATAGACAGAGCAATTTCTTTTCAATTTGGCTCGATCGAACAGATGAACTTCCAACCTTCCAGTTTGTATACCGTGCAAACCGTCGCCCAAAGCCGTGGGCTCTTTTCCCTGAATGGTGTCACATGCACATAGAAAGCCCCTGATCTGTCACAAAACATCATAGCCACATAAAAATAGGCTGTTGTCTTCTCCAGAATCTCATTGATATGTGCTGCCTTATAATACACAAACCATAATGCTTAATGGACCTCCAGAAATTCAGAAGGAGGCATTGGCTCCGTTTGCAGCCCTGAACCTCATATTTTTTTTCCCATACAATTTATTGGTTAAGTCAGCTAAGTTTTTTTTTTCATCTTTTCGTCCGACTTTTGTCAGAAGGACGACGGACGGCATACATAGTGTAGGTCATGGAATTTTTCAAGATGAAAAAACCCCAAACTTATTTGCCGATTTTTAATACCTTTTCACAATTACGTTCAACTTTCGAGTATATAATGACTCACATGGGAAAGTAGAGTTTTTCGACGCAATCACTACAAGTAGAAATCAGATCAGATACACGCCCAGCATCACCACTCGATGCATGAGAATCAAAGCAGCAATGGGGATGGACTGCATGCAAGTAATATTGGGCATTCCAAGGCAACTTTAAAAGAAAAAAAGTCACCAATATTATGTCCAGACATAGTGAATATCCTTCTACTCAATCATTTAATGTCTAACAAATGCACGCTCAATATAATGTTATGAGAGGCGAGAGGACCAAGTTTCCAATATGATGCCAGTGACATGTTTCCCTCAGAATTACTAAGAGAAAGAAAGCAATTATGTGGCTTTACTAAAAGACGGAAAAGTATATGGGTGTTCGACAACATCTCATCCGATTCGCCTTCTAAGTCGCATATTCAACGCACTCTGTAGACTTGTGACTTTTACCCAGCAATACACTCGAGAGTAATATAATGAATGCGACGAACGTTGAGTCTGTTTCTCGTGTGGATAAGTAGTCAGTACTTGTACAAGTGATTATTCGATCCGTCCGATCTTCGGAATGCTGCGAATGTTGCCCAGAACAACACGAATTATGTGTGCTTGGTCATCACATTCAAGTACTACACTTTTGCAAACTAGGGGAGATAATTAACAGACTGAGCAATTTCTCATCAATTTGGCTCGATCGAACAGATGAACTTCCAACCTTCCAGTTTGTATACAGGGCAAACCATTCCCCACAGCTGTGGGCTCTTTTCCCTGATTGGTGTCACATGCATATAGCAAGCCCCTGATCTGTCACAAAACATCATGGCAACATAAAAATAGTGTGTCGTCTTCTCCAGAATCTCATTGATATGTGCTGCCTTATAATACGAAACCATAATGCTTGATGGACCTCCATAAATTCAGATGGAGGCATTGTCTCCGTTTGCAGCCCTGAACATCATATATTTTTTCATATATAGTTTATTGGTTAAGCCAGCTAAGTTTTTTTTTTCGTCGTTTGGTCCGACTTTTGACAGGGAGGCGACGGACGGCATACATATTGTAAGTCACGAAATCTTTCAAAATGAAAAAAACCCAAAATTATTTTTCCATTTTTCAATACCTTTTCACATTTAAGGTCAACTTGCGAGTATATAATGGCTCACATGGGAAAGTCGAGTTTTTCGACGCAATCACTACAAGTAGAAATCAGAGCAGATACACGCCCAGCATCACAACTCGATGCATGAGAATCAAAGCAGCGATGTGGATGGACTGCAGGCAAGTAATATTGGGCAGTCGCAAGGCAACTTTAAAAGAAAAAAGTCACCAATAATATGTCCAGACACAGTGAATATCCTTCTACTCAATCATTTAAAGTCTACCAAATGCACGCTCAATATAATGTTATGAGAGGAGAGAAGGCCAAGTTTCCAATATGATGCCAGTGACATGTTTCCCTCACTATTTCTAAGAGAAAGAAAGCATTTATGTGGCTTTAGTACAAGACGGAAAAGTATATGGGTGTTCGACAACAACTCATCCCATTCGCCTTCTAAGTCGCATATTCAACAAACTCTGTAGACTTGTGACTTTTGCCCAGCAATACACTCGAGAGTAATATAATGAGAGCGACGAACGTTGACTCTGTTTCTCGGGTGGATAAGTAGTCAGTACTTGTACAAATGATTATTCGATCCGTCCGAGCTTCGGAATGCTGCGAATGTTGCCCAGAACAACACGAATTATGTGTGTTTGGTCAAAACATTCAAGCACAGCACTTTTGCAAACTAGGGGAGATAATTAACAGACAGCGCAATTTCTCATCAATTTGGCTCGATCGAGCAGATGAACTTCCAACCATCCAGTTTGTATACAGGGCAAACCATTGCCCAAAGCCGTGGGCTCTTTTCCCTGAATGGTGTCACATGCACATAGCAAGCCCTTGATCTGTCACAAAACATCATAGCAACATGAAATAGGCTGTTGTCTTCTCCAGAAACTCATTGATATGTGCTGCCTTATAATACACAAACCATAATGCTTAATGGACCTCCATAAATTCAGAAGGAGGCATTGCTCCGTTTGCTACCCTGAACCTCATATATTTTTTCCTATACAATTTATTGGTTACGCCAGCTAAGTTTTTTTTTCATCGTTTTGTCCGACTTTTGTCAGAGAGGCGACGGACGGCATACACAGTGTAGGTCATGTAATTTTTCAAGATGAAAAAAACCCCAAATTATTTCCCCATTTTTCAATACCTTTTCACATTAAAGGTCAACTTGCGAGTATATAATGGCTCACATGGGAAAGTCGAGTTTTTCGACGCAACCACTACAAGTAGAAAACAGATCAGATACACGCCCAGCATCACCACTCGATACATAAGAATCAAAGCAGCGACGGGGATGGACTGCAGGCAAGTAATATTGGGCATTCGCAAGGCGACTTTAAAAGAAAAAAGTCTCCAATATTATGTCCAGACATGGTGAATATCCTTCTACTCAATCATTTAATGTCTATCAAATGCACGCTCAATATAATGTTATGAGAGGAGAGAAGACCAAGTTTCCAATATGATGCCAGTGACATGTTTCCCTCCATATTACTAAGATAAAGAAACCATTTATGTGGCTTTAGTACAAAACGGAAAAGCACAAGGGTGTTCGACAACATCTCATCCCATTCGCCTTCTAAGTCGCATATTCGACACACTCTGTAGACTTGTGACTTTTCCCCAACAATACACTCGAGAGTAAAATAATGAAGTCGCCGAACGTAGAGACTGTTTGTCGGGTGGATAAGTAGTCTGTACTTGTACAAGTGATTATTCGATCCGTCCGAGCTTCGAAATGCTGCGAATGTTAGAACAACACGAATTATGTGTGTTTGTTCAAGCACTACACTTCTGTAAATTAGGGCAGATAATTAATAGACAGAGCAATTTCTCATCAATTTGGCTCGATCGAACAGATAAACTTCCAACCTTTCTGTTTGAATACAGGGCAAACCGTTGCCCAAAGCCGTGGGCTCTTTTACCTGAATGGTGTCACATGCACATAGCAAGCCCCTCATCTGTCACAAAACATCATAACAACATAAAAATAGGCTGTTGTCTTCTCCAGAATCTCATTGATATGTGCTGCCTTATAATACACAAACCATAATGCGTAATGAACCTCCATACACTCAGAAGGAGGCATTGTCTCCGTTTGCAGCCCTGAACATCATATATTTCTTCCTATACAATTTATTGGTTAAGCCAGCTAAGTTTTTTTTTTCGTCGTTTGGTCCGACTTTTGACAGGGAGGCGACGGACGGCATACATATTGTAAGTCACGAAATCTTTCAAAATGATAAAACCCCAAAATTATTTTCCCATTTTTCAATACCTTTTCACATTTAAGGTCAACTTGCGAGTATATAATGGCTCACATGGGAAAGTCGAGTTTTTCGACGCAATCACTACAAGTAGAAATCAGAGCAGATACACGCCCAGCATCACCACTCGATGCATGAGAATCAAAGCAGCGATGGGGATGGACTGCAGGCAAGTAATATTGGACATTCGCAAGGCAACTTTAAAAGAAAAAAGTCACCAATAATATGTCCAGACACAGTGAATATCCTTCTACTCAATCATTTAAAGTCTACCAAATGCACGCTCAATATAATGTTATGAGAGGAGAGAAGACCAAGTTTCCAATATGATGCCAGTGACATGTTTCCCTCACCATTTCTAAGAGAAAGAAAGCATTTATGTGGCTTTAGTACAAGACGGAAATGTATATGGGCGTTCGACAACAACTCATCCCATTCGCCTTCTAAGTCGCATATTCAACAAACTCTGTAGACTTGTGACTTTTGCCCAGCAATACACTCGAGAGTAATATAATGAGAGCGACGAACGTTGAGTCTGTTTCTCGGGTGGATAAGTAGTCAGAACTTGTACAAATCTTTATTCGATCCGTCCGAGCTTCGGAATGCTGCGAATGTTGCCCAGAACAACATGAATTATGTGTGTTTGGTCAAAACATTCAAGCACAACACTTTTGCAAACTAGGGGAGATAATTAACAGACAACGCAATTTTTCATCAATTTGGCTCGATCGAGCAGATGAACTTCCAACCATCCAGTTTGTATACAGGGCAAACCATTGCCCCAAAGCCGTGGGCTCTTTTCCCTGAATGGTGTCACATGCACATAGCAAGCCCTTGATCTGTCACAAAACATCATAGCAACATGAAATAGGCTGTTGTCTTCTCCAGAAACTCAGTGATATGTGCTGCCTTATAATACACAAACCATAATGCTTAATGGACCTCCATAAATTCAGAAGGAGGCATTGCTCCGTCTGCAACCCTGAACCTCATATATTTTTTCCTATACAGTTTATTGGTTACGCCAGCTAAGTTTTTTTTTTCATCGTTTTGTCCGACTTTTGTCACAGAGGCGACGGACGGCATACACAATGTAGGTCATGTAATTTTTCAAGATGAAAAAAACCCAAAATTATTTCCACATTTTTCAATACCTTTTCACATTAAAGGTCAACTTGCGAGTATATAACGGCTCTCATGGGAAAGTCGAGTTTTTCGACGCAACCACTACAAGTAGAAAACAGATCAGATACACGCCCAGCATCACCACTCGATACATAAGAACCAAAGCAGCGATGGGGATGGACTGCAGGCAAGTAATATTGGGCATTCGCAAGGCAACTTTAAAAGAAAAAAGTCTCCAATATTATGTCCAGACATGGTGAATATCCTTCTACTCAATCATTTAATGTCTACCAAATGCACGCTCAATATAATGTTATGAGAGGAGAGAAGACCAAGTTTCCAATATGATGCCAGTGACATGTTTCCCTCACCATTACTAAGATAAAGAAAGCATTTATGTGGCTTTAGTACAAAACGGGAAAGCACATGGGTGTTCGACAACATCTCATCCCATTCGCCTTCTAAGTCGCATATTCAACACACTCTGTAGATTTGTGACTTTTGACTAGCAATACAGTCGAGAGTAATATAATGAAGGCGACGAACGTAGAGTCTGTTTCTCGGGTGGATAAGTAGTCAGCACTTGTACAAGTGATTATTCGATCCGTCCGAGCTTCGGAATGCTGCGAATGTTGCCCAGAACAACACGAATTATGTGTGTTTGGGCAACACATTCAAGCACTACACTTTTGCAAACTAGAGGAGATAATTAATAGACAGAGCAATTTCTTTTCAATTTGGCTCGATCGAACAGATGAACTTCCAACCTTCCAGTTTGTATACCGTGCAAACCATCGCCCAAAGCCGTGGGCTCTTTTCCCTGAATGGTGTCACATGCACATAGAAAGCCCCTGATCTGTCACAAAACATCATAGCCACATAAAAATAGGCTGTTGTCTTCTCCAGAATCTCATTGATATGTGCTGCCTTATAATACACAAACCATAATGCTTAATGGACCTCCAGAAATTCAGAAGGAGGCATTGGCTCCGTTTGCAGCCCTGAACCTCATATTTTTTTTCCCATACAATTTATTGGTTAAGTCAGCTAAGTTTTTTTTTTCATCTTTTCGTCCGACTTTTGTCAGAAGGACGACGGACGGCATACATAGTGTAGGTCATGGAATTTTTCAAGATGAAAAAACCCCAAACTTATTTGCCGATTTTTAATACCTTTTCACAATTACGTTCAACTTTCGAGTATATAATGACTCACATGGGAAAGTAGAGTTTTTCGACGCAATCACTACAAGTAGAAATCAGATCAGATACACGCCCAGCATCACCACTCGATGCATGAGAATCAAAGCAGCAATGGGGATGGACTGCATGCAAGTAATATTGGGCATTCCAAGGCAACTTTAAAAGAAAAAAAGTCACCAATATTATGTCCAGACATAGTGAATATCCTTCTACTCAATCATTTAATGTCTAACAAATGCACGCTCAATATAATGTTATGAGAGGCGAGAGGACCAAGTTTCCAATATGATGCCAGTGACATGTTTCCCTCAGAATTACTAAGAGAAAGAAAGCAATTATGTGGCTTTACTAAAAGACGGAAAAGTATATGGGTGTTCGACAACATCTCATCCGATTCGCCTTCTAAGTCGCATATTCAACGCACTCTGTAGACTTGTGACTTTTACCCAGCAATACACTCGAGAGTAATATAATGAATGCGACGAACGTTGAGTCTGTTTCTCGTGTGGATAAGTAGTCAGTACTTGTACAAGTGATTATTCGATCCGTCCGATCTTCGGAATGCTGCGAATGTTGCCCAGAACAACACGAATTATGTGTGCTTGGTCACCACATTCAAGTACTACACTTTTGCAAACTAGGGGAGATAATTAACAGACTGAGCAATTTCTCATCAATTTGGCTCGATCGAACAGATGAACTTCCAACCTTCCAGTTTGTATACAGGGCAAACCATTCCCCACAGCTGTGGGCTCTTTTCCCTGATTGGTGTCACATGCATATAGCAAGCCCCTGATCTGTCACAAAACATCATGGCAACATAAAAATAGTGTGTCGTCTTCTCCAGAATCTCATTGATATGTGCTGCCTTATAATACGAAACCATAATGCTTGATGGACCTCCATAAATTCAGATGGAGGCATTGTCTCCGTTTGCAGCCCTGAACATCATATATTTTTTCATATATAGTTTATTGGTTAAGCCAGCTAAGTTTTTTTTTTCGTCGTTTGGTCCGACTTTTGACAGGGAGGCGACGGACGGCATACATATTGTAAGTCACGAAATCTTTCAAAATGAAAAAAACCCAAAATTATTTTTCCATTTTTCAATACCTTTTCACATTTAAGGTCAACTTGCGAGTATATAATGGCTCACATGGGAAAGTCGAGTTTTTCGACGCAATCACTACAAGTAGAAATCAGAGCAGATACACGCCCAGCATCACAACTCGATGCATGAGAATCAAAGCAGCGATGTGGATGGACTGCAGGCAAGTAATATTGGGCAGTCGCAAGGCAACTTTAAAAGAAAAAAGTCACCAATAATATGTCCAGACACAGTGAATATCCTTCTACTCAATCATTTAAAGTCTACCAAATGCACGCTCAATATAATGTTATGAGAGGAGAGAAGGCCAAGTTTCCAATATGATGCCAGTGACATGTTTCCCTCACTATTTCTAAGAGAAAGAAAGCATTTATGTGGCTTTAGTACAAGACGGAAAAGTATATGGGTGTTCGACAACAACTCATCCCATTCGCCTTCTAAGTCGCATATTCAACAAACTCTGTAGACTTGTGACTTTTGCCCAGCAATACACTCGAGAGTAATATAATGAGAGCGACGAACGTTGACTCTGTTTCTCGGGTGGATAAGTAGTCAGTACTTGTACAAATGATTATTCGATCCGTCCGAGCTTCGGAATGCTGCGAATGTTGCCCAGAACAACACGAATTATGTGTGTTTGGTCAAAACATTCAAGCACAGCACTTTTGCAAACTAGGGGAGATAATTAACAGACAGCGCAATTTCTCATCAATTTGGCTCGATCGAGCAGATGAACTTCCAACCATCCAGTTTGTATACAGGGCAAACCATTGCCCAAAGCCGTGGGCACTTTTCCCTGAATGGTGTCACATGCACATAGCAAGCCCTTGATCTGTCACAAAACATCATAGCAACATGAAATAGGCTGTTGTCTTCTCCAGAAACTCATTGATATGTGCTGCCTTATAATACACAAACCATAATGCTTAATGGACCTCCATAAATTCAGAAGGAGGCATTGCTCCGTTTGCTACCCTGAACCTCATATATTTTTTCCTATACAATTTATTGGTTACGCCAGCTAAGTTTTTTTTTCATCGTTTTGTCCGACTTTTGTCAGAGAGGCGACGGACGGCATACACAGTGTAGGTCATGTAATTTTTCAAGATGAAAAAAACCCCAAATTATTTCCCCATTTTTCAATACCTTTTCACATTAAAGGTCAACTTGCGAGTATATAATGGCTCACATGGGAAAGTCGAGTTTTTCGACGCAACCACTACAAGTAGAAAACAGATCAGATACACGCCCAGCATCACCACTCGATACATAAGAATCAAAGCAGCGACGGGGATGGACTGCAGGCAAGTAATATTGGGCATTCGCAAGGCGACTTTAAAAGAAAAAAGTCTCCAATATTATGTCCAGACATGGTGAATATCCTTCTACTCAATCATTTAATGTCTATCAAATGCACGCTCAATATAATGTTATGAGAGGAGAGAAGACCAAGTTTCCAATATGATGCCAGTGACATGTTTCCCTCACTATTACTAAGATAAAGAAACCATTTATGTGGCTTTAGTACAAAACGGAAAAGCACAAGGGTGTTCGACAACATCTCATCCCATTCGCCTTCTAAGTCGCATATTCGACACACTCTGTAGACTTGTGACTTTTCCCCAACAATACACTCGAGAGTAAAATAATGAAGTCGCCGAACGTAGAGACTGTTTGTCGGGTGGATAAGTAGTCTGTACTTGTACAAGTGATTATTCGATCCGTCCGAGCTTCGAAATGCTGCGAATGTTGCCTAGAACAACACGAATTATGTGTGTTTGTTCAAGCACTACACTTCTGTAAATTAGGGCAGATAATTAATAGACAGAGCAATTTCTCATCAATTTGGCTCGATCGAACAGATAAACTTCCAACCTTTCTGTTTGAATACAGGGCAAACCGTTGCCCAAAGCCGTGGGCTCTTTTACCTGAATGGTGTCACATGCACATAGCAAGCCCCTCATCTGTCACAAAACATCATAACAACATAAAAATAGGCTGTTGTCTTCTCCAGAATCTCATTGATATGTGCTGCCTTATAATACACAAACCATAATGCGTAATGAACCTCCATACACTCAGAAGGAGGCATTGTCTCCGTTTGCAGCCCTGAACATCATATATTTCTTCCTATACAATTTATTGGTTAAGCCAGCTAAGTTTTTTTTTTCGTCGTTTGGTCCGACTTTTGACAGGGAGGCGACGGACGGCATACATATTGTAAGTCACGAAATCTTTCAAAATGATAAAACCCCAAAATTATTTTCCCATTTTTCAATACCTTTTCACATTTAAGGTCAACTTGCGAGTATATAATGGCTCACATGGGAAAGTCGAGTTTTTCGACGCAATCACTACAAGTAGAAATCAGAGCAGATACACGCCCAGCATCACCACTCGATGCATGAGAATCAAAGCAGCGATGGGGATGGACTGCAGGCAAGTAATATTGGACATTCGCAAGGCAACTTTAAAAGAAAAAAGTCACCAATAATATGTCCAGACACAGTGAATATCCTTCTACTCAATCATTTAAAGTCTACCAAATGCACGCTCAATATAATGTTATGAGAGGAGAGAAGACCAAGTTTCCAATATGATGCCAGTGACATGTTTCCCTCACCATTTCTAAGAGAAAGAAAGCATTTATGTGGCTTTAGTACAAGACGGAAATGTATATGGGCGTTCGACAACAACTCATCCCATTCGCCTTCTAAGTCGCATATTCAACAAACTCTGTAGACTTGTGACTTTTGCCCAGCAATACACTCGAGAGTAATATAATGAGAGCGACGAACGTTGAGTCTGTTTCTCGGGTGGATAAGTAGTCAGAACTTGTACAAATCTTTATTCGATCCGTCCGAGCTTCGGAATGCTGCGAATGTTGCCCAGAACAACATGAATTATGTGTGTTTGGTCAAAACATTCAAGCACAACACTTTTGCAAACTAGGGGAGATAATTAACAGACAACGCAATTTTTCATCAATTTGGCTCGATCGAGCAGATGAACTTCCAACCATCCAGTTTGTATACAGGGCAAACCATTGCCCCAAAGCCGTGGGCTCTTTTCCCTGAATGGTGTCACATGCACATAGCAAGCCCTTGATCTGTCACAAAACATCATAGCAACATGAAATAGGCTGTTGTCTTCTCCAGAAACTCAGTGATATGTGCTGCCTTATAATACACAAACCATAATGCTTAATGGACCTCCATAAATTCAGAAGGAGGCATTGCTCCGTCTGCAACCCTGAACCTCATATATTTTTTCCTATACAGTTTATTGGTTACGCCAGCTAAGTTTTTTTTTTCATCGTTTTGTCCGACTTTTGTCACAGAGGCGACGGACGGCATACACAATGTAGGTCATGTAATTTTTCAAGATGAAAAAAACCCAAAATTATTTCCACATTTTTCAATACCTTTTCACGTTAAAGGTCAACTTGCGAGTATATAACGGCTCTCATGGGAAAGTCGAGTTTTTCGACGCAACCACTACAAGTAGAAAACAGATCAGATACACGCCCAGCATCACCACTCGATACATAAGAACCAAAGCAGCGATGGGGATGGACTGCAGGCAAGTAATATTGGGCATTCGCAAGGCAACTTTAAAAGAAAAAAGTCTCCAATATTATGTCCAGACATGGTGAATATCCTTCTACTCAATCATTTAATGTCTACCAAATGCACGCTCAATATAATGTTATGAGAGGAGAGAAGACCAAGTTTCCAATATGATGCCAGTGACATGTTTCCCTCACCATTACTAAGATAAAGAAAGCATTTATGTGGCTTTAGTACAAAACGGGAAAGCACATGGGTGTTCGACAACATCTCATCCCATTCGCCTTCTAAGTCGCATATTCAACACACTCTGTAGATTTGTGACTTTTGACTAGCAATACAGTCGAGAGTAATATAATGAAGGCGACGAACGTAGAGTCTGTTTCTCGGGTGGATAAGTAGTCAGCACTTGTACAAGTGATTATTCGATCCGTCCGAGCTTCGGAATGCTGCGAATGTTGCCCAGAACAACACGAATTATGTGTGTTTGGGCAACACATTCAAGCACTACACTTTTGCAAACTAGAGGAGATAATTAATAGACAGAGCAATTTCTTTTCAATTTGGCTCGATCGAACAGATGAACTTCCAACCTTCCAGTTTGTATACCGTGCAAACCATCGCCCAAAGCCGTGGGCTCTTTTCCCTGAATGGTGTCACATGCACATAGAAAGCCCCTGATCTGTCACAAAACATCATAGCCACATAAAAATAGGCTGTTGTCTTCTCCAGAATCTCATTGATATGTGCTGCCTTATAATACACAAACCATAATGCTTAATGGACCTCCAGAAATTCAGAAGGAGGCATTGGCTCCGTTTGCAGCCCTGAACCTCATATTTTTTTTCCCATACAATTTATTGGTTAAGTCAGCTAAGTTTTTTTTTTCATCTTTTCGTCCGACTTTTGTCAGAAGGACGACGGACGGCATACATAGTGTAGGTCATGGAATTTTTCAAGATGAAAAAACCCCAAACTTATTTGCCGATTTTTAATACCTTTTCACAATTACGTTCAACTTTCGAGTATATAATGACTCACATGGGAAAGTAGAGTTTTTCGACGCAATCACTACAAGTAGAAATCAGATCAGATACACGCCCAGCATCACCACTCGATGCATGAGAATCAAAGCAGCAATGGGGATGGACTGCATGCAAGTAATATTGGGCATTCGCAAGGCAACTTTAAAAGAAAAAAAGTCACCAATATTATGTCCAGACATAGTGAATATCCTTCTACTCAATCATTTAATGTCTAACAAATGCACGCTCAATATAATGTTATGAGAGGCGAGAGGACCAAGTTTCCAATATGATGCCAGTGACATGTTTCCCTCAGAATTACTAAGAGAAAGAAAGCAATTATGTGGCTTTACTAAAAGACGGAAAAGTATATGGGTGTTCGACAACATCTCATCCGATTCGCCTTCTAAGTCGCATATTCAACGCACTCTGTAGACTTGTGACTTTTACCCAGCAATACACTCGAGAGTAATATAATGAATGCGACGAACGTTGAGTCTGTTTCTCTTGTGGATAAGTAGTCAGTACTTGTACAAGTGATTATTCGATCCGTCCGATCTTCGGAATGCTGCGAATGTTGCCCAGAACAACACGAATTATGTGTGTTTGGTCACCACATTCAAGTACTACACTTTTGCAAACTAGGGGAGATAATTAACAGACTGAGCAATTTCTCATCAATTTGGCTCGATCGAACAGATGAACTTCCAACCTTCCAGTTTGTATACAGGGCAAACCATTCCCCACAGCTGTGGGCTCTTTTCCCTGATTGGTGTCACATGCATATAGCAAGCCCCTGATCTGTCACAAAACATCATGGCAACATAAAAATAGTGTGTCGTCTTCTCCAGAATCTCATTGATATGTGCTGCCTTATAATACGAAACCATAATGCTTGATGGACCTCCATAAATTCAGATGGAGGCATTGTCTCCGTTTGCAGCCCTGAACATCATATATTTTTTCATATATAGTTTATTGGTTAAGCCAGCTAAGTTTTTTTTTCGTCGTTTGGTCCGACTTTTGACAGGGAGGCGACGGACGGCATACATATTGTAAGTCACGAAATCTTTCAAAATGAAAAAAACCCAAAATTATTTTTCCATTTTTCAATACCTTTTCACATTTAAGGTCAACTTGCGAGTATATAATGGCTCACATGGGAAAGTCGAGTTTTTCGACGCAATCACTACAAGTAGAAATCAGAGCAGATACACGCCCAGCATCACAACTCGATGCATGAGAATCAAAGCAGCGATGTGGATGGACTGCAGGCAAGTAATATTGGGCAGTCGCAAGGCAACTTTAAAAGAAAAAAGTCACCAATAATATGTCCAGACACAGTGAATATCCTTCTACTCAATCATTTAAAGTCTACCAAATGCACGCTCAATATAATGTTATGAGAGGAGAGAAGACCAAGTTTCCAATATGATGCCAGTGACATGTTTCCCTCACTATTTCTAAGAGAAAGAAAGCATTTATGTGGCTTTAGTACAAGACGGAAAAGTATATGGGTGTTCGACAACAACTCATCCCATTCGCCTTCTAAGTCGCATATTCAACAAACTCTGTAGACTTGTGACTTTTGCCCAGCAATACACTCGAGAGTAATATAATGAGAGCGACGAACGTTGACTCTGTTTCTCGGGTGGATAAGTAGTCAGTACTTGTACAAATGATTATTCGATCCGTCCGAGCTTCGGAATGCTGCGAATGTTGCCCAGAACAACACGAATTATGTGTGTTTGGTCAAAACATTCAAGCACAGCACTTTTGCAAACTAGGGGAGATAATTAACAGACAGCGCAATTTCTCATCAATTTGGCTCGATCGAGCAGATGAACTTCCAACCATCCAGTTTGTATACAGGGCAAACCATTGCCCAAAGCCGTGGGCTCTTTTCCCTGAATGGTGTCACATGCACATAGCAAGCCCTTGATCTGTCACAAAACATCATAGCAACATGAAATAGGCTGTTGTCTTCTCCAGAAACTCATTGATATGTGCTGCCTTATAATACACAAACCATAATGCTTAATGGACCTCCATAAATTCAGAAGGAGGCATTGCACCGTTTGCAACCCTGAACCTCATATATTTTTTCCTATACAATTTATTGGTTACGCCAGCTAAGTTTTTTTTTCATCGTTTTGTCCGACTTTTGTCAGAGAGGCGACGGACGGCATACACAGTGTAGGTCATGTAATTTTTCAAGATGAAAAAAACCCCAAATTATTTCCCCATTTTTCAATACCTTTTCACATTAAAGGTCAACTTGCGAGTATATAACGGCTCACATGGGAAAGTCGAGTTTTTCGACGCAACCACTACAAGTAGAAAACAGATCAGATACACGCCCAGCATCACCACTCGATACATAAGAATCAAAGCAGCGACGGGGATGGACTGCAGGCAAGTAATATTGGGCATTCGCAAGGCGACTTTAAAAGAAAAAAGTCTCCAATATTATGTCCAGACATGGTGAATATCCTTCTACTCAATCATTTAATGTCTATCAAATGCACGCTCAATATAATGTTATGAGAGGAGAGAAGACCAAGTTTCCAATATGATGCCAGTGACATGTTTCCCTCACTATTACTAAGATAAAGAAACCATTTATGTGGCTTTAGTACAAAACGGAAAAGCACATGGGTGTTCGACAACATCTCATCCCATTCGCCTTCTAAGTCGCATATTCGACACACTCTGTAGACTTGTGACTTTTCCCCAACAATACACTCGAGAGTAAAATAATGAAGTCGCCGAACGTAGAGACTGTTTGTCGGGTGGATAAGTAGTCTGTACTTGTACAAGTGATTATTCGATCCGTCCGAGCTTCGAAATGCTGCGAATGTTGCCTAGAACAACACGAATTATGTGTGTTTGTTCAAGCACTACACTTCTGTAAATTAGGGCAGATAATTAATAGACAGAGCAATTTCTCATCAATTTGGCTCGATCGAACAGATAAACTTCCAACCTTTCTGTTTGAATACAGGGCAAACCGTTGCCCAAAGCCGTGGGCTCTTTTACCTGAATGGTGTCACATGCACATAGCAAGCCCATCATCTGTCACAAAACATCATAACAACATAAAAATAGGCTGTTGTCTTCTCCAGAATCTCATTGATATGTGCTGCCTTATAATACACAAACCATAATGCGTAATGAACCTCCATACACTCAGAAGGAGGCATTGTCTCCGTTTGCAGCCCTGAACATCATATATTTCTTCCTATACAATTTATTGGTTAAGTCAGCTAAGTTTTTTTTCATCGTTTGGTCCGACTTTTGTCAGTGAGACAACGGACGGCAAACATAGTGTAGGTCATGGAATTTTTCAAGATGAAAAAACCCCAAAATTATTTGCCCATTTTACAATACCTTTTCACATTTACGGTCAACTTGCGAGTATATAATGGCTCACATGGGAAAGTCGAGTTTTTCGACGCAATCACTACAAGTAGAAATCAGATCAGATACACGCCCAGCATCACCACTCAATGCGTGAGAATTAAAGCAGCGATGAGGATGGACTGCAGGCAAGTAATATTGGGTATTCGCAAGGCAACTTTAAAAGAAAAAAAGTCACCAATATTATGTCCAGACATAGTGAATATCCTTCTACTCAATCATTTAATGTCTACCAAATGCAAGCTCGATATAATGTAATGAGAGTAGAGAAGACCAAGTTTCCAATATGATGCCAGTGACATGTTTCCCTCACTATTACAAAAAGAAAGAAAGCATTTATGTGTCTTTAGTACAAGACGGAAAAGTATATGGGTGTTCGACAACATCTCATCCCATTCGCATTCTAAGTCGCGTATTCAACACACTCTGTTGACTTGTGACTTTTCCCCAGCAATACACTCGAGAGTAATATAATGAAAGCGACGAACGTAGAGTCTGTTTCTCGGGTGGATAAGTAGTCAGTACTTGCACAAGTGATTATTCGATCCGTCCGAGCTTCGGAATGCTGCGAATGTTGCCCAGAAAAACACGAATTATGTGTGTTTGGTCAACAAATTCAAGCACTACACTTTTGAAAACTGGGGGCGATAATTAATAGACAGAGCAATTTCTCATCAATTTGGCTCGATCGAACAGATGAACTTCCACCCTTCCAGTTTGTATACAGGGCAAACCATTGCCCAAAGTTGTGGGATCTTTACCCTGAATGGTGTCACATGCACTTAGCAAACCCCTGATCTGTCTTAAAACATCATAGCAACATAAAAATAGGCTGTTGTCTTATCCAGAATCTCATTGATGTGTGCTGCCTTATAATACACAAACCATAATGCTTAATGGACCTCCATAAATTCAGAAGAAGGCATTGTCTCCGTTTTCTCAGAAAGACGACGGACAGCATACATAGAGTAGGTCATGGAATTTTTCAAGATGAAAAAAACTCAAAATTATTTGCCCATTTTTCAATACCTTTTCACATTTACGGTCAACTTGCAAGTATATAATGGCTCACATGGGAAAGTCGAGTTTTTCGACGCAATAACTACAAGTAGAAAACAGATCAGATACACGCCCAGCATCACCACTCGATGCATGACAATCAAAGCAGCGATGGGGATGGACTGCAGACAAGTAATATTGGGCATTCGCAAGCCAACTTTAAAAGAAAAAAAGTCACCAATATTATGTCCAGACAGAGTGAATATCCTTCTATTCAATCATTTAATGTCTACCAAATACACGCTCAATATAATGTTATGAGGGGTGAGAAGACCAAGTTTCCAATATGATGCCAGTGACATGTTTCCCTCACTATTACTAAGAGAAAGAAAGTATTTATGTGGCTTTAGTACAAGATGGAAAAGTATATGGGTGTTCGACAACATCTCATCCCATTCGCCTTCCTAGTCGCATATTCAACACAATCTGTAGAATTGTGACTTTTCCCCAACAATGCGCTCGAGAGTAATATAATGAAGGCGACGAACGTAGAGTCTGTTTCTCGGGTTGATAAGTAGTCAGTACTTGTACAAGTGATTATTGGATCCGTCCGAGCTTCGGAATACTGCGAATGTTGCCCAGAACAACACGAATTATGTGTGTTTGGTCAACATATTCAAGCACTACACTTTTGGAAACTAGGGAAGAAAATTAATACACAGAGCAATTTCTCATCAATTTGGCTCGATCGAACAGATGAACTTCCAACCTTCAAGTTTGTATACAGAGCAAACCATTGCCCAAAGCCGTGGGCACTTTTCCCTGAATGGTGTCACATGCACATAGCAAGCCCCTGATCTGTCACAAAACATCATAGCAACATAAAAATAGGCTGTTGTCTTCTCCAGAATCTCATTGACATGTGCTGCCTTATAATACACAAACCATAATGCTTAAAGGACGTCCATAAATTCAGAAGGAGGCATTGTCTCCGTTTGCAGCCCTGAACATTATATATTTTTTCCTGTACAATTTATTGGTTAAGTCAGCAAAGTTTTTTTTTTATCGTTTGGTCCAACTTTTGTCAGAGAGACGACGCACGCCATACATAGAGTACGTCATGGAATTTTTCAAGATGAAAAAACCCCAAAATTATTTGCCATTTTTCAATACCTTTTCACATTTACGGTCACCTTGCGAGTATATAATGGCTCACATGGGAAAGTCGACATTATCGACGCAATCACTACAAGAAGAAAACAGGTCAGGTACACGCCCAGCATCACCACTCGATGCATGAGAATCAAAGCAGCGATGGGGATGGACTGCAGGCAAGTAATATTGGGCATTCGCAAGGCAACTTTAAAAGAAAAAAAGTCACCATTATTATGTCCAGACATAGTGAATATCCTTCTACTCAATCATTAAATGTCTACCAAATGCAGGTTCAATATAATGTTATGAGAGGAGAGAAGACCAAGATTCCAATATGATGCCAGTGACATGTTTCCCTCACTATTACTAAGAGAAAGAAAGCATTTATGTGGCTTTAGTACAAGACGAAAAAGTATACGGGTGTTCGACAACATCTCATCCCATTCGCCTTCTAAGTCGCATATTCAACACGCATTGTAGACTTGTGACTTTTACCCAGCAATACACTCGAGAGTAATATAATGAAGGCGACGAACGTAGAGTCTGTTTCTCGGGTTGATAAGTAGTCAGTACTTATACAAGTGATTATTCGATCCGTCCGAGCTTCGGAATGCTGCGAATGTTGCCCAGAACAACGCGAATTATGTCTGTTTGGTCAACACATTCAAGCACTACACTTTTGGAAACTAGGGGAGAAGATTAATACACAGTGCAATTTCTCATCAATTTGGCTCAATCGAACAGATGAACTTCCAACCTTCCAGTTTGTATACAGAGCAAACCATTGCCCAAAGCCGTGGGCACTTTTCCCTGAATGGTGTCACATGCACATAGCAAGTCCCTGATCTGTCACAAAACATCATAGCAACATAAAAATGGGCTGTTGTCTTCTCCAGAATCTCATTGATATGTGCTGCCTTATAATAAACACACCATAATGCTTAAAGGACGTCCATAAATTCAGAAGGAGGCATTGTCTCCGTTTGCAGCCCTGAACATCATATATTTTTTCCTATACAATTTATTGGTTAAGTCAGCTAAGTTTTTTTTTTTCATCGTTTGGACCGACTTTTGTCAGAGAGACGACGCACGGCATACATAGAGTAGGTCATGAAATTTTTCAAGATGAAAAAAACCCAAAATTATTTGCTCATTTTTCAATACCTTTTCACATTTAAGGTCAACTTGCGAGTATATAATGGCTCACATGGGAACGTCGAGTTTTTCGACGCAATCACTACAAGTAGAAAACAGATCAGATACACGCCCAGCATCACCACTAGATGCATGAGAATCAAAGCAGCGATGGGGATGGACTGCAGGCAAGTAATATTGGGCATTCGCAAGGCAACTTTAAAAGAAAAAAAGTCACCAATATTATGTCCTGACATAGTGAATATCCTTCTACTCAATCATTTAATGTCTACCAAATGCACGCTCGATATAATGTTATGAGAGGAGAGAAGACAAAGTTTCCAATATGATGCCAGTGACATGTTTCCCTCACTACTACTAAAAGAAAGAAAGCATTTATGTGTCTTTAGTACAAGACGGAAAAGTATATGGGTGTTCGACAACATCTCATCCGATTCACCTTCTAAGTCGCATATTCAACACACTCTGTAGACTTGTGACTTTTGCCCAGCAATACACTCGAGAGTAATATAATGAAGGCGACGAACGTAGAGTCTGTTTCTCGGGTGGATAAGTAGTCTGTACTTGTACAAGTGATTATTCCATCCGTCCGAGCTTCGAAATGCTGCGAATGTTGCCCAGAACAACACGAATTATGTGTGTTTGGTCAACACATTCGATCACTACACTTTTGCAAACTAGGGTAGTTAATTAATCGACAGAGCAGTTTCTCATCAATTTGGTTCCATCGAACAAATGAACTTCCAACCTTCCCGTTTGTATACAGGGCAAACCATCGCCCAAAGCCGTGGGCTCTTTTCCCTGAATGATGTCACATGCACATAGAAAGCCCCTGGTCTGGCACAAAACATCATAGCAACATAAAAATTGGCTGTTGTCTTCTCCAGAATCTCATTGATATGTGCTGCCTTATAATACACTAACCATAATGCTTAATGGACCTCCATAAATTCAGAAGGAGGCATTGTCTCCGTTTGCAGCCCTGAACATCAAATATTTTTTCCTATACAATTTATTGGCTAAGTCAGCTAAGTTTTTTTTCATCGTTTGGTCCGACTTTTGTCAGAGAGACGACGGACGGCATACATAGTGTAGGTCAAGGAATTTTTCAACATGAAAAAAACCAAAAATTATTTGCCCATTTTTCAATACCTTTTCACATTTACGGTCAACTTGCGAGTATATAATGGCTCACGTGGCAAAGTAGAGTTTTTCGACGCAATCACTACAAAGAAAAATCAGATCAGATACACGCCCAGCATCACCATTCGATGCATGAGAATCAAAGCAGCGATGGGGATGGACTGCAGGCAAGTAATATTGGGCATTCGCAAGGCAACTTTAAAAGAAAAAAAGTCACCATTATTATGTCCAGACATAGTGAATATCCTTCTACTCAATCATTTAATGTCTACCAAATGCAGGTTCAATATAATGTTATGAGAGGAGAGATGACCAAGTTTCCAATATGATGCCAGTGACATGTTTCCCTCACTATTACTAAAAGAAAGAAAGCATTTATGTGGCTTAAGTACAAGACGGAAAAGTATATGGGTGTTCGACAACATCTCATCCCATTCGCCTTCTAAGTCGCATATTCAACACACTCTGTAGACTTGTGACTTTTGACCAGAAATACACTCGAGAGTAACATAATGAAGGCGACGCACGTAGAGTCTGTTTCTCGGGTTGATAAGTAGTCAGTTCTTATACAAGTGATTATTCGATCCGTCCGAGTTTCGGAATGCTGCGAATGTTGCCCAGAACAAGACGAATTATGTGTGTTTGGTCAACACATTCAAGCACTAAACTTTTGGAAACTAGGGGAGAAAATTAATACACCCCAGCAATTTCTCATCAGTTTGCCTCGATCGAACAGATGAACTTCCAACCTTCCAGTTTGTATACAGAGCAAACCATTGCCCAAAGCCGTGGGCACTTTTCCCTGAATGGTGTCACATGCACATAGCAAGCCCCTGATCTGTCACAAAGCATCATAGCAACATAAAAATGGGCTGTTGTCTTCTCCAGAATCTCATTGATATGTGCTGCCTTATAACACACAGACCATAATGCTTAAAGGACGTCGATAAATTCAGAAGGAGGCACTGTCTCCGTTTGCAGCCCTGAACATCATATATTTTTTCCTATACAATTTATTGGTTAAGCCTGCTAAGTGTCAGAGAGGCGACGGACGGCTAACATAGTGTAGGTCATGGAATTTTTCAAGGTTAAAAAAACCCAAAATTATTTGCCCATTTTTCAATACCTTTTCACATTTAAGGTCAACTTGCGAGTATATAATGGCTCACATGGGAAAGTCCAGTTTTTCGACGCAATCACTACTAGTAGAAATCAGATCAGATACACGCCCAGCATCACCACTCGATGCATGAGAATCAAAGCAGCGATGGGGATTGACTGCAGGCAAGTAATATTCGGCATTCGCAAGGCAACTTTAAAGGAAAAAAAGTCACCAATATTATGTAAAGAAATACTGAATATCCTTCTACTCAATCATTTAATGTCTACAATATGCACGCTCAATATAATGTTATGAGAGGAGAGAAGACCAAGTTTCCAATACGATGCCAGTCACATGTTTCCCTCACTACTACTAAGAGAAAGAAAGCATTTATGTGGCTTTAGTACAAGACGGAAAAGTATATGGGTGTTCTACAACATCTCATCCCATTCGCCTTCTAAGTCGCATATTCAACACACTCTGTAGACTTGTGACTTTTAACCAACAATACACTCGAGAGTAACATAATGAAGGCGACGAACGTGGAGTCTGTTTCTCGGGTCGATAAGTAGTATCTACTTGTACAAGTGATTATTCGATCCGTCCGAGCTTCGGAATGCTGCGAATGTTGCCCAGAACAACACGAATTATGTGTGTTTGGTCAACACATTCAAGCACTACACTTTTGAAAACTAGGGGCGATAATTAATAGACAGAGCAATTTCTCATCAATTTGGCTCGATCGAACAGATGAACTTCCACCCTTCCAGTTTGTATACAGGGCAAACCATTGCCCAAAGCCGTGGGATCTTTTCCCTGAATGGTGTCACATGCACTTAGCAAACCCCTGATCTGTCTCAAAACATCATAGCTACATAAAAATAGGCTGTTGTCTTATCCAGATTCTCATTGATATGTGCTGCCTTATAATACACAAACCATAATGCTTAATGGACCTCCATAAATTCAGAAGGAGGTATTGTCTCCGTTTGCAGCCCTGAACATCATATATTTTTTCTCGTACAATTTATTGGTTAAGCCAGCTAAGTTTTTTTTTTTCATCGTTTGGTCCGACTTTTGTCAGAGAGACGACGGACGGCATACATAGAGTAAGTCATGGAATTTTCCAAGATGAAAAAACCGAAAAATATTTGCCCATTTTTCAATACCTTTTCACATTTACGGTCAACTTGCGAGTATATAATGGCTCACATGGGAAAGGCGAGTTTTTCGACGCAATAACTGCAAGTAGAAAACAGATCAGATACACGCCCAGCATCGCCGCTCCATGCTTCAGAATCAAAGCAGCGATGGGGATGGACTGCAGGCAAGTAATATTGGGCAATCGCAAGGCAACTTTCAAAAAAAAAAGTCGCCAATATTATGTCCAGACAAAGTGAATATCCTTCTACTCAATCATTTAATGTCTAGCAAATGCACGCTCAATATAATGTTATGAGAGGAGAGAAGACCAAGATTCCAATATGATGCCAGTGACATGTTTCCCTCACTATTACTAAGAGAAAGAAAGCATTTATGTGGCTTTAGTAAAAGACGGAAAAGTATATGGGTGTTCGACAACATCTCATCCCATTCGCCTTCGTAGTCGCATATTCAACACAATCTGTAGAATTGTGACTTTTCCCCATCAATACACTCGAGAGTAATATAATGACGGCGACGAACGTAGAATCTGTTTCTCGACTGGATAAGTAGTCAGTGTTGTACAAGTAATTATTCGATCCGTCCGAGCTTCGGAATGCTGCGAATGTTGCCCAGAACAACACGAATTATGTGTGTTTGTTCAACACATTCAAGCACTACACTTATGCAAACTAGGGGAGATAATTAATACACAGAGCAATTTCTCATCAATTTGGCTCGATCGAACAGATGAACTTCCAACCTTCCAGTTTGAATAGAGGGCAAACCGTTGCCCAATGCCGTGGGCTCTTTTCCCTGAATGGTGTCACATGCACATAGCAAGCCCCTGATCTATCACAAAACATCATAGCAACATAAAAATGGGCTGTTGTCTTCTCCAGAATCTCATTGATATGTGCTGCCTTATAATACACAAACCATAATGCTTAATGGACCTCCATAAATTCAGAAGGAGGCATTGTCTCCGTTTGCAGCCCTGAACATCATATATTTTTTCCTATACAATTTATTGGTTAAGTCCTCTAAGTTTTTTTTCATGGTTTGGTCCGACTTTTGTCAATGAGACGACGGACGGCATACATAGCGTAGGTCATGGAATTTTTCAAGATGAAAAAACCCCAAAATTATTTGCCCATTTTTCAATACCTTTTCACATTTAAGGTCAACTTGCGAGTATATAATGGCTCACATGGGAAAGTCTAGTTTTTCGACGCAATCACTACAAGTAGAAATCAGATCAGATACATGCCCAGCATCACCACTCGATGCTTGAGAATCAAAGCGGCGAGGGGAATGGACTGCAGGCAAGTAATATTGGGCACCCGCAAGGCAACTTTAAAAGGAAACAAAGTCACCAATATTATGTCCAGACAGAGTGAATATCCTTCTACTCAGTCATTTAATGTCTACCAAATGCACGCTCAATATAATGTTATGAGAGGAGAGCAGACCAAGTTTCCAATATGATGCCAGTGACATGTTTCCCTCACTATTACTAAGAGAAAGATAGCATTTATCTGGCTTTAGTACAAGACGGAAAAGTATATGGGAGTTCGACAACATCTCATCTCATTCGCTTTCTAAGTCGCATATTCAACACACTCTGTAGACTTGTGACTTTTGCCCAGCAATACACTCGAGAGTAATAAAATGAAGGCGACGAACGTAGAGTCTGTTTCTCGGGTGGATAAGTAGACATATTGTACAAGTAATTATTCGATCCGTCCGAGCTTCGGAATGCTGCGAATGTTGCATAAAACAACACGAATTACGTGTGTTTGGTCAACACATTCAAGCACTACTCTTTTGCAAACTAGGGGAGATAATTAATACACAGAGCAATTTCTCATCAATTTGGCTCGACCGAACAGATGAACTTCCAACTTTCCAGTTTGTGTACAGGGCAAACCATTGCCCAAAGCCGTGGGCTCTTTTCCCTGAATGGTATCACATGCACATAGAAAGCACCTGGTCTGTCACAAAACAACATAGCAACATAAAAATAGGCTGTTTTCTTCTCCAGAATCCCATTGATATGTGCTGCCTTATAATACACAAACCATAATG
The DNA here is from genome assembly GCA_031216915.1 of Pictodentalium vernedei. Classification (NCBI taxonomy): domain Eukaryota; kingdom Metazoa; phylum Mollusca; class Scaphopoda; order Dentaliida; family Dentaliidae; genus Pictodentalium; species Pictodentalium vernedei. Next base: position 159,687,869 of record CM062288.1, on the reverse strand, counting down.
CTTAATGGACCTCCATAAATTCAGAAGGAGGCATTGTCTCCGTTTGCAGCCCTGAACATCATATATTTTTTCCTATACAATTTATTGGTTAAGTCAGCTAAGTTTTTTTTTCATCGTTTGGTCCGACTTTTGTCAGAGAGACGACGGACGGCATACATAGAGTAGGTCATGGAATTTTTCAAGATGAAAAAAACCCAAAATTATTTGCCCATTGTTCAATACCTTTTCACATTTACGTTCAAATTGCGAGTGTATAATGGCTCACATGGGAAAGTCGAGTTTTTCGACGCAATCACTACAAGTAGAAAACAGATCAGATACACGCCCAGCATCACCACGCGATGCATGAGAATCAAAGCAGCGATGGGGATGGACTGCAGGCAAGTAATATTGGGCATTAGCAAGGCAACTTTAAAAGAAAAAAGTCACCAATATTATGTCCAGATATAGTGAATATCCTTCTACTTAATCATTTAATTTCTACCAAAAGCAGGTTCAAAATAATGTTATGAGAGGAGAGAAGACCAAGTTTCCAATATCATGCCAGTGACATGTTTCCCTCACTATTACTAAGAGAAAGAAAGCTTTTATGTGGCTTTAGTACAAGACGGAAAAGTATATGGGTGTTCGACAACATCTCATCCGATTCGCCTTCTAAGTCGCATATTCAACACACTCTGTAGGCTTGTGACTTTTGCCCAGCAATACACTCGAGAGTAATATAATGAAGGCGACGAACGTAGAGTCTGTTTCTCGGGTTAATAAGTAGTCAGTACTTGTACAAGTGATTATTCGATCCGTCCGTGCTTCGGAATGCTGCGAATGTTGCCCAGAACAACACGAATTATGTGTGTTTGGTCAACACATTCAAGCACTACACTTTTGGAAACTAGGGGAGAAAATTAATACACAAAGAAATTTCTCATCAATTTGGCTCGATCGAACAGATGAACTTCCAACCTTCCAGTTTGTACACAGAGCAAACCATTGCCAAAAGCCGTGGGCACTTTTTCCTGAATGGTGTCACATGCACATAGCAAGCCCCTGATATGTCACAAAACATCATAGCAACATAAAAATGGGCTGTTGTCTTCTCCAGAATCTCATTGATACGTGCTTCCTTATAATACACAAACCATAATGATTAAAGGACGTCCATAAATTCAGAAGGAGGCATTGTCTCCGTTTGCAGCCCTGAACATCATATATTTTTTCCTGTACAATTTATTGTTTAAGTCAGCTAAGTTTTTTTTTCGTCGTTTGGTCCGACTTTTGTCAGAGACGACGGACGGCATACATAGAGTAGGTCATGGAATGTTAAAAGATGAAAAAAACCCAAAATTATTTGCCCATTTTTCAATACCTTTTCACATTTACGGTCACCTTGCGAGCAAATAATGGCTCACATGGGAAAGTCGAGATTTTCGAACCAATCACTACAAGTAGAAAACAGATCAGATACACGCCCAGCATCACCACTCGATGCATGAGAATCAAAGCAGCGATGGGGATGGACTGCAGGCAGGTAATATTGGGCATTCGCAAGGCAACTTTAAAAGAAAAGAAGTCACCAATATTATGTCCAGACATAGTGAATATCCTTCTACTCAATCATTTAATGTCTACCAAATGCAGGTTCAATATAATGTTATGAGAGGAGAGAAGACCAAGTTTCCAATATGATGCCAGTGACATGTTTCCCACACTATTACTCAGAGAAAGAAAGCATTTATGTGGCTTTAGTACAAGACGGAAATGTATATGGGTCTTCGACAACATCTCATCCGATTCGCCTTCTAAGTCGCATATTCAACACACTCTGTAGACTTGTGACTTTTGCCCAGCAATACACTCGAGAGTGATATAATGAAGGCGACGAACGTATAGTCTGTTTCTCGGGTGGATAAGTAGTCAGTACTTGTACAAGTGATTATTCGAACCGTCCGGGCTTCGGAATGCTGCGAATGTTGCCAGAACAACACGAATTATGTGTGTTTGGTCAACACATTCAAGCACTACACTTTTGCAAACTACGGGAGATAATTAATGCACAGAGCAATTTCTCATCAATTTGGCTCGATCGAACAGATGAAATTCCAACCTTCCAGTACGTACACAGAGCAAACCATTGCCCAAAGCCGTGGGCTCTTTTCTTTGAATGGTGTCACATGCACATAGCAAGTCCCTGATCTGTCACAAAACATCATAGCAACATAAAAATGGGCTGTTGTCTTCTCCAGAATCTCATTGATATGAGAAACCTTATAATACACAAACCATAATGCTTAAAGGAAGTCCATAAATTCAGAAGGAGGCATTGTCTCCGTTTGCAGCCCTGAACATCATATATTTTTTCCTGTACAATTTATTGGTTAAGTCACTAAGTTTTTTTTTCATCGTTTGGTCCGACTTTTGTCAGAGAGACGACGGACGGCATACATAGAGTAGGTCATGGAATTTTCCAAGATGAAAAAAACCCAAAATTATTTGCCCATTGTTCAATACCTTTTCACATTTACGTTCAAATTGCGAGTGTATAATGGCTCACATGGGAAAGTCGAGTTTTTCGACGCAATCACTACAAGTAGAAAACAGATCAGATACACGCCCAGCATCACCACGCGATGCATGAGAATCAAAGCAGCGATGGGGATGGACTGCAGGCAAGTAATATCGGGCATTAGCAAGGCAACTTTAAAAGAAGAAAGTCACCAATATTATGTCCAGATATAGTGAATATCCTTCTACTTAATCATTTAATTTCTACCAAAAGCAGGTTCAAAATAATGTTATGAGAGGAGAGAAGACCAAGTTTCCAATATCATGCCAGTGACATGTTTCCCTCACTATTACTAAGAGAAAGAAAGCTTTTATGTGGCTTTAGTACAAGACGGAAAAGTATATGGGTGTTCGACAACATCTCATCCGATTCGCCTTCTAAGTCGCATATTCAACACACTCTGTAGGCTTGTGACTTTTGCCCAGCAATACACTCGAGAGTAATATAATGAAGGCGACGAACGTAGAGTCTGTTTCTCGGGTTAATAAGTAGTCAGTACTTGTACAAGTGATTATTCGATCCGTCCGTGCTTCGGAATGCTGCGAATGTTGCCCAGAACAACACGAATTATGTGTGTTTGGTCAACACATTCAAGCACTACACTTTTGGAAACTAGGGGAGAAAATTAATACACAAAGCAATTTCTCATCAATTTGGCTCGATCGAACAGATGAACTTCCAACCTTCCAGTTTGTACACAGAGCAAACCATTGCCAAAAGCCGTGGGCACTTTTTCCTGAATGGTGTCACATGCACATAGCAAGCCCCTGATATGTCACAAAACATCATAGCAACATAAAAATGGGCTGTTGTCTTCTCCAGAATCTCATTGATACGTGCTTCCTTATAATACACAAACCATAATGATTAAAGGACGTCCATAAATTCAGAAGGAGGCATTGTCTCCGTTTGCAGCCCTGAACATCATATATTTTTTCCTGTACAATTTATTGTTTAAGTCAGCTAAGTTTTTTTTTCGTCGTTTGGTCCGACTTTTGTCAGAGACGACGGACGGCATACATAGAGTAGGTCATGGAATGTTAAAAGATGAAAAAAACCCAAAATTATTTGCCCATTTTTCAATACCTTTTCACATTTACGGTCACCTTGCGAGCAAATAATGGCTCACATGGGAAAGTCGAGATTTTCGACGCAATCACTACAAGTAGAAAACAGATCAGATACACGCCCAGCATCACCACTCGATGCATGAGAATCAAAGCAGCGATGGGGATGGACTGCAGGCAGGTAATATTGGGCATTCGCAAGGCAACTTTAAAAGAAAAGAAGTCACCAATATTATGTCCAGACATAGTGAATATCCTTCTACTCAATCATTTAATGTCTACCAAATGCAGGTTCAATATAATGTTATGAGAGGAGAGAAGACCAAGTTTCCAATATGATGCCAGTGACATGTTTCCCACACTATTACTCAGAGAAAGAAAGCATTTATGTGGCTTTAGTACAAGACGGAAATGTATATGGGTCTTCGACAACATCTCATCCGATTCGCCTTCTAAGTCGCATATTCAACACACTCTGTAGACTTGTGACTTTTGCCCAGCAATACACTCGAGAGTGATATAATGAAGGCGACGAACGTATAGTCTGTTTCTCGGGTGGATAAGTAGTCAGTACTTGTACAAGTGATTATTCGAACCGTCCGGGCTTCGGAATGCTGCGAATGTTGCCAGAACAACACGAATTATGTGTGTTTGGTCAACACATTCAAGCACTACACTTTTGCAAACTACGGGAGATAATTAATGCACAGAGCAATTTCTCATCAATTTGGCTCGATCGAACAGATGAAATTCCAACCTTCCAGTACGTACACAGAGCAAACCATTGCCCAAAGCCGTGGGCTCTTTTCTTTGAATGGTGTCACATGCACATAGCAAGTCCCTGATCTGTCACAAAACATCATAGCAACATAAAAATGGGCTGTTGTCTTCTCCAGAATCTCATTGATATGAGAAACCTTATAATACACAAACCATAATGCTTAAAGGAAGTCCATAAATTCAGAAGGAGGCATTGTCTCCGTTTGCAGCCCTGAACATCATATATTTTTTCCTGTACAATTTATTGGTTAAGTCACTAAGTTTTTTTTTCATCGTTTGGTCCGACTTTTGTCAGAGAGACGACGGACGGCATACATATAGTAGGTCATGGAATTTTTCAAGATGAAAAAAACCCAAAATTATTTGCCCATTGTCCAATACCTTTTCACATTTACGTTCAAATTGCGAGTGTATAATGGCTCACATGGGAAAGTCGAGTTTTTCGACGCAATCACTACAAGTAGAAAACAGATCAGATACACGCCCAGCATCACCACGCGATGCATGAGAATCAAAGCAGCGATGGGGATGGACTGCAGGCAAGTAATATTGGGCATTAGCAAGGCAACTTTAAAAGAAGAAAGTCACCAATATTATGTCCAGATATAGTGAATATCCTTCTACTTAATCATTTAATTTCTACCAAAAGCAGGTTCAAAATAATGTTATGAGAGGAGAGAAGACCAAGTTTCCAATATCATGCCAGTGACATGTTTCCCTCACTATTACTAAGAGAAAGAAAGCTTTTATGTGGCTTTAGTACAAGACGGAAAAGTATATGGGTGTTCGACAACATCTCATCCGATTCGCCTTCTAAGTCGCATATTCAACACACTCTGTAGACTTGTGACTTTTGCCCAGCAATACACTCGAGAGTAATATAATGAAGGCGACGAACGTAGAGTCTGTTTCTCGGGTTAATAAGTAGTCAGTACTTGTACAAGTGATTATTCGATCCGTCCGTGCTTCGGAATGCTGCGAATGTTGCCCAGAACAACACGAATTATGTGTGTTTGGTCAACACATTCAAGCACTACACTTTTGGAAACTAGGGGAGAAAATTAATACACAAAGCAATTTCTCATCAATTTGGCTCGATCGAACAGATGAACTTCCAACCTTCCAGTTTGTACACAGAGCAAACCATTGCCCAAAGCCGTGGGCACTTTTTCCTGAATGGTGTCACATGCACATAGCAAGCCCCTGATATGTCACAAAACATCATAGCAACATAAAAATGGGCTGTTGTCTTCTCCAGAATCTCATTGATACGTGCTTCCTTATAATACACAAACCATAATGATTAAAGGACGTCCATAAATTCAGAAGGAGGCATTGTCTCCGTTTGCAGCCCTGAACATCATATATTTTTTCCTGTACAATTTATTGTTTAAGTCAGCTAAGTTTTTTTTTCGTCGTTTGGTCCGACTTTTGTCAGAGACGACGGACGGCATACATAGAGTAGGTCATGGAATGTTAAAAGATGAAAAAACCCCAAAATTATTTCCCCATTTTTCAATACCTTTTCACATTTACGGTCACCTTGCGAGCAAATAATGGCTCACATGGGAAAGTCGAGTTTTTCGACGCAATCACAACAAGAAGAAAACAGATCAGATACACGCCCAGCATCACCACGCGATGCATAAGAATCAAAGCAGCGATGGGGATGGACTGCAGAAAAGTAATATTGGGCATTCGCAAAGCAACTTTAAAAGAAAAGAAGTCACCAATATTATGTCCAGACGTAGTGAATATCCTTCTACTCAATCATTTAATGTCTACCAAATGCAGGTTCAATATAATGTTATGAGAGGAGAGAAGACCAAGTTTCCAATATGATGCCAGTGATATGTTTCCCTCACTATAACTCAGAGAAAGAAAGCATTTATGTGGCTTTAGTACAAGTCGGAAATGTATATGGGTGTTCGACAACATCTCATCCGATTCGCCTTCTAAGTCGCATATTCAACACACTCTGTAGACTTGTGACTTTTGCCCAGCAATACACTCGAGAGTAATATAATGAAGGCGACGAGCGTAGAGTCTGTTTCTCGGGTTGATAAGTAGTCAGTACTTGTACAAATGATTATTCGATCCGTCCAAGCTTCGGTATGCTGCGAATGTTGCCCAGAACAACACGAATTATGTGTGTTTGGTCAACACATTCAAGCACTACACTTTTGGAAACTAGGGGAGAAAATTAATACACAGAGCAATTTCTCATCAATTTGGCTCGATCGAACAGATGAACTTCCAACCTTCCAGTTTGTATACAGAGCAAACCATTGCCCAAAGCCGTGGGCACTTTTCCCTGAATGGTGTCACATGCACACAGCAAGCCCCTGATCTGTCACAAAACTTCATAGCAACGTGAAAATGGGCTGTTGTCTTCTCCAGAATCACATTGATATGTGCTGCCTTATAATACACACACCATAATGCTTAAAGGACGTCCATAAATTCAGAAGGAGGCATTGTCTCCGTTTGCAGCCCTGAACATCATATATTTTTTCCTATACAATTTATTGGTTAAGCCAGCTAAGTTTTTTTTCATCGTCTGGTCCGACTTTTGTCAGAGAGGCGACGACGGCTAACATAGTATAGGTCATGGAATTTTTCAAGGTGAAAAAACCCCAAAATTATTTGCCCATTTTTCGATACCTTTTCACACTTAAGGTCAACTTGCGAGTATAAAATGGCTCACATGGGAAAGTCGAGATTTTCGACGGAATCACTACAAGTAGAAAACAGATCAGATACACGCCCAGCATCACCACTCGGTGCATGAGAATCAAAGCTGCGATGGGGATGGACTGCAGGCAAGTAATATTGGGCATTCGCAAGGCAACTTTAAAAGAAAAAAAGTCACCAATATTATGTCCAAACATAGTGAATATCCTTCTACTCAATCATTTAATGTCTACCAAATGCAGGTTCAATATAATGTTATGAGAGGAGAGAAGACCAAGTTTCCAATATGATGCCAGTGACATGTTTCCCTCACTATTACTCAGAGAAAGAAAATATTTATGTGGCTTTAGTACAAGACGGAAAAGTATATGGGTGTCCGACAACATCTCATCCGATTCGCCTTCTAAGTCGCATATTCAACACACTCTGTAGACTTGTGACCTTTGTCCAGCAATACACTCGAGAGTAATATAATGAAGGCGCCGAACGTGGAGTCTGTTTCTCGGGTTGATAAGTAGTCAGTACTTGTACCAGTGATTATTCGATCCGTCCGAGTTTCTGAATGCTGCGAATGTTGCCCAGAACAACACGAATTATGTGTGTTTGGTCAACACATTCAAACACTACACTTTCGGAAACTAGGGGAGAAACTAATACACAGAGCAATTTCTCATCAATTTGGCTCGATCGAACAAATGAACTTCCAACCGTCCAGTTTGTATACAGAGCAAACCATTGCCCAAAGCCGTGGGCACTGTTCCCTGAATGGTGTCACATGCACATAGCAAGACCCTGATCTGTCACAAAACATCATAGCAACATAAAAATGGGCTGTTATGTTCTTCAGAATCTCAATGATATGTGGAGCCTTATAATACACAAACCATAATGCTTAAAGGACGTCCATAAATTCAGAAGGAGGCATTGTCTCCGTTTGCAGCCCTGAACATCATATATTTTTTCCTGTACAATTTATTGGTTAAGTCACTAAGTTTTTTTTTCATCGTTTGGTCCGACTTTTTTCAGAGAGACGACAGACGGCATACATAAATTAGGTCATGGAATTTTTCAAGATGAAAAAACCCCAAAATTATTTGCCCATTTTTCAATACCTTTTCACATTTACGCTCAAATTGCGAGTGTATAATGGCTCACATGGGAAAGTCGAGTTTTTCGACGCAATCACAACAAGAAGAAAACAGATCAGATACACGCCCAGCATCACCACGCGATGCATAAGAATCAAAGCAGCGATGGGGATGGACTGCAGAAAAGTAATATTGGGCATTCGCAAAGCAACTTTAAAAGAAAAGAAGTCACCAATATTATGTCCAGACGTAGTGAATATCCTTCTACTCAATCATTTAATGTCTACCAAATGCAGGTTCAATATAATGTTATGAGAGGAGAGAAGACCAAGTTTCCAATATGATGCCAGTGATATGTTTCCCTCACTATAACTCAGAGAAAGAAAGCATTTATGTGGCTTTAGTACAAGTCGGAAATGTATATGGGTGTTCGACAACATCTCATCCGATTCGCCTTCTAAGTCGCATATTCAACACACTCTGTAGACTTGTGACTTTTGCCCAGCAATACACTCGAGAGTAATATAATGAAGGCGACGAACGTAGAGTCTGTTTCTCGGGTTGATAAGTAGTCAGTACTTGTACAAATGATTATTCGATCCGTCCAAGCTTCGGTATGCTGCGAATGTTGCCCAGAACAACACGAATTATGTGTGTTTGGTCAACACATTCAAGCACTACACTTTTGGAAACTAGGGGAGAAAATTAATACACAGAGCAATTTCTCATCAATTTGGCTCGATCGAACAGATGAACTTCCAACCTTCCAGTTTGTATACAGAGCAAACCATTGCCCAAAGCCGTGGGCACTTTTCCCTGAATGGTGTCACATGCACACAGCAAGCCCCTGATCTGTCACAAAACTTCATAGCAACGTGAAAATGGGCTGTTGTCTTCTCCAGAATCACATTGATATGTGCTGCCTTATAATACACACACCATAATGCTTAAAGGACGTCCATAAATTCAGAAGGAGGCATTGTCTCCGTTTGCAGCCCTGAACATCATATATTTTTTCCTATACAATTTATTGGTTAAGCCAGCTAAGTTTTTTTTCATCGTCTGGTCCGACTTTTGTCAGAGAGGCGACGACGGCTAACATAGTATAGGTCATGGAATTTTTCAAGGTGAAAAAACCCCAAAATTATTTGCCCATTTTTCGATACCTTTTCACACTTAAGGTCAACTTGCGAGTATAAAATGGCTCACATGGGAAAGTCGAGATTTTCGACGGAATCACTACAAGTAGAAAACAGATCAGATACACGCCCAGCATCACCACTCGGTGCATGAGAATCAAAGCTGCGATGGGGATGGACTGCAGGCAAGTAATATTGGGCATTCGCAAGGCAACTTTAAAAGAAAAAAAGTCACCAATATTATGTCCAGACATAGTGAATATCCTTCTACTCAATCATTTAATGTCTACCAAATGCAGGTTCAATATAATGTTATGAGAGGAGAGAAGACCAATTTCCAATATGATGCCAGTGACATGTTTCCCTCACTATTACTCAGAGAAAGAAAATATTTATGTGGCTTTAGTACAAGACGGAAAAGTATATGTGTGTCCGACAACATCTCATCCGATTCGCCTTCTAAGTCGCATATTCAACACACTCTGTAGACTTGTGACCTTTGTCCAGCAATACACTCGAGAGTAATATAATGAAGGCGCCGAACGTGGAGTCTGTTTCTCGGGTTGATAAGTAGTCAGTACTTGTACCAGTGATTATTCGATCCGTCCGAGTTTCTGAATGCTGCGAATGTTGCCCAGAACAACACGAATTATGTGTGTTTGGTCAACACATTCAAACACTACACTTTCGGAAACTAGGGGAGAAACTAATACACAGAGCAATTTCTCATCAATTTGGCTCGATCGAACAAATGAACTTCCAACCGTCCAGTTTGTATACAGAGCAAACCATTGCCCAAAGCCGTGGGCACTGTTCCCTGAATGGTGTCACATGCACATAGCAAGACCCTGATCTGTCACAAAACATCATAGCAACATAAAAATGGGCTGTTATGTTCTTCAGAATCTCAATGATATGTGGAGCCTTATAATACACAAACCATAATGCTTAAAGGACGTCCTTAAATTCAGAAGGAGGCATTGTCTCCGTTTGCAGCCCTGAACATCATATATTTTTTCCTGTACAATTTATTGGTTAAGTCACTAAGTTTTTTTTTCATCGTTTGGTCCGACTTTTTTCAGAGAGACGACAGACGGCATACATAAATTAGGTCATGGAATTTTTCAAGATGAAAAAACCCCAAAATTATTTGCCCATTTTTCAATACCTTTTCACATTTACGCTCAAATTGCGAGTGTATAATGGCTCACATGGGAAAGTCGAGTTTTTCGACGCAATCACAACAAGTAGAAAACAGATCAGATACACGCCCAGCATCACCACGCGATGCATGAGAATCAAAGCAGCGATGGGGATGGACTGCAGGCAAGTAATATTGGGCATTAGCAAGGCAACTTTAAAAGAAGAAAGTCACCAATATTATGTCCAGATATAGTGAATATCCTTCTACTTAATCATTTAATTTCTACCAAAAGCAGGTTCAAAATAATGTTATGAGAGGAGAGAAGACCAAGTTTCCAATATCATGCCAGTGACATGTTTCCCTCACTATTACTAAGAGAAAGAAAGCTTTTATGTGGCTTTAGTACAAGACGGAAAAGTATATGGGTGTTCGACAACATCTCATCCGATTCGCCTTCTAAGTCGCATATTCAACACACTCTGTAGACTTGTGACTTTTGCCCAGCAATACACTCGAGAGTAATATAATGAAGGCGACGAACGTAGAGTCTGTTTCTCGGGTTAATAAGTAGTCAGTACTTGTACAAGTGATTATTCGATCCGTCCGTGCTTCGGAATGCTGCGAATGTTGCCCAGAACAACACGAATTATGTGTGTTTGGTCAACACATTCAAGCACTACACTTTTGGAAACTAGGGGAGAAAATTAATACACAAAGCAATTTCTCATCAATTTGGCTCGATCGAACAGATGAACTTCCAACCTTCCAGTTTGTACACAGAGCAAACCATTGCCCAAAGCCGTGGGCACTTTTTCCTGAATGGTGTCACATGCACATAGCAAGCCCCTGATATGTCACAAAACATCATAGCAACATAAAAATGGGCTGTTGTCTTCTCCAGAATCTCATTGATACGTGCTTCCTTATAATACACAAACCATAATGATTAAAGGACGTCCATAAATTCAGAAGGAGGCATTGTCTCCGTTTGCAGCCCTGAACATCATATATTTTTTCCTGTACAATTTATTGTTTAAGTCAGCTAAGTTTTTTTTTCGTCGTTTGGTCCGACTTTTGTCAGAGACGACGGACGGCATACATAGAGTAGGTCATGGAATGTTAAAAGATGAAAAAACCCCAAAATTATTTGCCCATTTTTCAATACCTTTTCACATTTACGGTCACCTTGCGAGCAAATAATGGCTCACATGGGAAAGTCGAGTTTTTCGACGCAATCACAACAAGAAGAAAACAGATCAGATACACGCCCAGCATCACCACGCGATGCATAAGAATCAAAGCAGCGATGGGGATGGACTGCAGAAAAGTAATATTGGGCATTCGCAAAGCAACTTTAAAAGAAAAGAAGTCACCAATATTATGTCCAGACGTAGTGAATATCCTTCTACTCAATCATTTAATGTCTACCAAATGCAGGTTCAATATAATGTTATGAGAGGAGAGAAGACCAAGTTTCCAATATGATGCCAGTGATATGTTTCCCTCACTATAACTCAGAGAAAGAAAGCATTTATGTGGCTTTAGTACAAGTCGGAAATGTATATGGGTGTTCGACAACATCTCATCCGATTCGCCTTCTAAGTCGCATATTCAACACACTCTGTAGACTTGTGACTTTTGCCCAGCAATACACTCGAGAGTAATATAATGAAGGCGACGAGCGTAGAGTCTGTTTCTCGGGTTGATAAGTAGTCAGTACTTGTACAAATGATTATTCGATCCGTCCAAGCTTCGGTATGCTGCGAATGTTGCCCAGAACAACACGAATTATGTGTGTTTGGTCAACACATTCAAGCACTACACTTTTGGAAACTAGGGGAGAAAATTAATACACAGAGCAATTTCTCATCAATTTGGCTCGATCGAACAGATGAACTTCCAACCTTCCAGTTTGTATACAGAGCAAACCATTGCCCAAAGCCGTGGGCACTTTTCCCTGAATGGTGTCACATGCACACAGCAAGCCCCTGATCTGTCACAAAACTTCATAGCAACGTGAAAATGGGCTGTTGTCTTCTCCAGAATCACATTGATATGTGCTGCCTTATAATACACACACCATAATGCTTAAAGGACGTCCATAAATTCAGAAGGAGGCATTGTCTCCGTTTGCAGCCCTGAACATCATATATTTTTTCCTATACAATTTATTGGTTAAGCCAGCTAAGTTTTTTTTCATCGTCTGGTCCGACTTTTGTCAGAGAGGCGACGACGGCTAACATAGTATAGGTCATGGAATTTTTCAAGGTGAAAAAACCCCAAAATTATTTGCCCATTTTTCGATACCTTTTCACACTTAAGGTCAACTTGCGAGTATAAAATGGCTCACATGGGAAAGTCGAGATTTTCGACGGAATCACTACAAGTAGAAAACAGATCAGATACACGCCCAGCATCACCACTCGGTGCATGAGAATCAAAGCTGCGATGGGGATGGACTGCAGGCAAGTAATATTGGGCATTCGCAAGGCAACTTTAAAAGAAAAAAAGTCACCAATATTATGTCCAAACATAGTGAATATCCTTCTACTCAATCATTTAATGTCTACCAAATGCAGGTTCAATATAATGTTATGAGAGGAGAGAAGACCAAGTTTCCAATATGATGCCAGTGACATGTTTCCCTCACTATTACTCAGAGAAAGAAAATATTTATGTGGCTTTAGTACAAGACGGAAAAGTATATGGGTGTCCGACAACATCTCATCCGATTCGCCTTCTAAGTCGCATATTCAACACACTCTGTAGACTTGTGACCTTTGTCCAGCAATACACTCGAGAGTAATATAATGAAGGCGCCGAACGTGGAGTCTGTTTCTCGGGTTGATAAGTAGTCAGTACTTGTACCAGTGATTATTCGATCCGTCCGAGTTTCTGAATGCTGCGAATGTTGCCCAGAACAACACGAATTATGTGTGTTTGGTCAACACATTCAAACACTACACTTTCGGAAACTAGGGGAGAAACTAATACACAGAGCAATTTCTCATCAATTTGGCTCGATCGAACAAATGAACTTCCAACCGTCCAGTTTGTATACAGAGCAAACCATTGCCCAAAGCCGTGGGCACTGTTCCCTGAATGGTGTCACATGCACATAGCAAGACCCTGATCTGTCACAAAACATCATAGCAACATAAAAATGGGCTGTTATGTTCTTCAGAATCTCAATGATATGTGGAGCCTTATAATACACAAACCATAATGCTTAAAGGACGTCCATAAATTCAGAAGGAGGCATTGTCTCCGTTTGCAGCCCTGAACATCATATATTTTTTCCTGTACAATTTATTGGTTAAGTCACTAAGTTTTTTTTTCATCGTTTGGTCCGACTTTTTTCAGAGAGACGACAGACGGCATACATAAATTAGGTCATGGAATTTTTCAAGATGAAAAAACCCCAAAATTATTTGCCCATTTTTCAATACCTTTTCACATTTACGCTCAAATTGCGAGTGTATAATGGCTCACATGGGAAAGTCGAGTTTTTCGACGCAATCACAACAAGAAGAAAACAGATCAGATACACGCCCAGCATCACCACGCGATGCATAAGAATCAAAGCAGCGATGGGGATGGACTGCAGAAAAGTAATATTGGGCATTCGCAAAGCAACTTTAAAAGAAAAGAAGTCACCAATATTATGTCCAGACGTAGTGAATATCCTTCTACTCAATCATTTAATGTCTACCAAATGCAGGTTCAATATAATGTTATGAGAGGAGAGAAGACCAAGTTTCCAATATGATGCCAGTGATATGTTTCCCTCACTATAACTCAGAGAAAGAAAGCATTTATGTGGCTTTAGTACAAGTCGGAAATGTATATGGGTGTTCGACAACATCTCATCCGATTCGCCTTCTAAGTCGCATATTCAACACACTCTGTAGACTTGTGACTTTTGCCCAGCAATACACTCGAGAGTAATATAATGAAGGCGACGAACGTAGAGTCTGTTTCTCGGGTTGATAAGTAGTCAGTACTTGTACAAATGATTATTCGATCCGTCCAAGCTTCGGTATGCTGCGAATGTTGCCCAGAACAACACGAATTATGTGTGTTTGGTCAACACATTCAAGCACTACACTTTTGGAAACTAGGGGAGAAAATTAATACACAGAGCAATTTCTCATCAATTTGGCTCGATCGAACAGATGAACTTCCAACCTTCCAGTTTGTATACAGAGCAAACCATTGCCCAAAGCCGTGGGCACTTTTCCCTGAATGGTGTCACATGCACACAGCAAGCCCCTGATCTGTCACAAAACTTCATAGCAACGTGAAAATGGGCTGTTGTCTTCTCCAGAATCACATTGATATGTGCTGCCTTATAATACACACACCATAATGCTTAAAGGACGTCCATAAATTCAGAAGGAGGCATTGTCTCCGTTTGCAGCCCTGAACATCATATATTTTTTCCTATACAATTTATTGGTTAAGCCAGCTAAGTTTTTTTTCATCGTCTGGTCCGACTTTTGTCAGAGAGGCGACGACGGCTAACATAGTATAGGTCATGGAATTTTTCAAGGTGAAAAAACCCCAAAATTATTTGCCCATTTTTCGATACCTTTTCACACTTAAGGTCAACTTGCGAGTATAAAATGGCTCACATGGGAAAGTCGAGATTTTCGACGGAATCACTACAAGTAGAAAACAGATCAGATACACGCCCAGCATCACCACTCGGTGCATGAGAATCAAAGCTGCGATGGGGATGGACTGCAGGCAAGTAATATTGGGCATTCGCAAGGCAACTTTAAAAGAAAAAAAGTCACCAATATTATGTCCAGACATAGTGAATATCCTTCTACTCAATCATTTAATGTCTACCAAATGCAGGTTCAATATAATGTTATGAGAGGAGAGAAGACCAATTTCCAATATGATGCCAGTGACATGTTTCCCTCACTATTACTCAGAGAAAGAAAATATTTATGTGGCTTTAGTACAAGACGGAAAAGTATATGGGTGTCCGACAACATCTCATCCGATTCGCCTTCTAAGTCGCATATTCAACACACTCTGTAGACTTGTGACCTTTGTCCAGCAATACACTCGAG
The DNA here is from genome assembly GCA_031216915.1 of Pictodentalium vernedei. Taxonomy (NCBI): domain Eukaryota; kingdom Metazoa; phylum Mollusca; class Scaphopoda; order Dentaliida; family Dentaliidae; genus Pictodentalium; species Pictodentalium vernedei. The sequence goes on along the minus strand of CM062288.1, from coordinate 159,672,313 downwards.
AGTAATATAATGAAGGCGCCGAACGTGGAGTCTGTTTCTCGGGTTGATAAGTAGTCAGTACTTGTACCAGTGATTATTCGATCCGTCCGAGTTTCTGAATGCTGCGAATGTTGCCCAGAACAACACGAATTATGTGTGTTTGGTCAACACATTCAAACACTACACTTTCGGAAACTAGGGGAGAAACTAATACACAGAGCAATTTCTCATCAATTTGGCTCGATCGAACAAATGAACTTCCAACCGTCCAGTTTGTATACAGAGCAAACCATTGCCCAAAGCCGTGGGCACTGTTCCCTGAATGGTGTCACATGCACATAGCAAGACCCTGATCTGTCACAAAACATCATAGCAACATAAAAATGGGCTGTTATGTTCTTCAGAATCTCAATGATATGTGGAGCCTTATAATACACAAACCATAATGCTTAAAGGACGTCCTTAAATTCAGAAGGAGGCATTGTCTCCGTTTGCAGCCCTGAACATCATATATTTTTTCCTGTACAATTTATTGGTTAAGTCACTAAGTTTTTTTTTCATCGTTTGGTCCGACTTTTTTCAGAGAGACGACAGACGGCATACATAAATTAGGTCATGGAATTTTTCAAGATGAAAAAACCCCAAAATTATTTGCCCATTTTTCAATACCTTTTCACATTTACGCTCAAATTGCGAGTGTATAATGGCTCACATGGGAAAGTCGAGTTTTTCGACGCAATCACAACAAGAAGAAAACAGATCAGATACACGCCCAGCATCACCACGCGATGCATAAGAATCAAAGCAGCGATGGGGATGGACTGCAGGCAAGTAATATTGGGCATTCGCAAAGCAACTTTAAAAGAAAAGAAGTCACCAATATTATGTCCAGACATAGTGAATATCCTTCTACTCAATCATTTAATGTCTACCAAATGCAGGTTCAATATAATGTTATGAGAGGAGAGAAGACCAAGTTTCCAATATGATGCCAGTGACATGTTTCCCTCACTATTACTCAGAGAAAGAAAGCATTTATGTGGCTTTAGTACAAGACGGAAATGTATATGGGTGTTCGACAACATCTCATCCGATTCGCCTTCTAAGTCGCATATTCAACACACTCTGTAGACTTGTGACTTTTGCCCAGCAATACACTCGAGAGTAATATAATGAAGGCGACGAACGTAGAGTCTGTTTCTCGGGTTGATAAGTAGTCAGTACTTGTACAAATGATTATTCCATCCGTCCAAGCTTCGGTATGCTGCGAATGTTGCCCAGAACAACACGAATTATGTGTGTTTGGTCAACACATTCAAGCACTACACTTTTGGAAACTAGGGGAGAAAATTAATACACAGAGCAATTTCTCATCAATTTGGCTCGATCGAACAGATGAACTTCCAACCTTCCAGTTTGTATACAGAGCAAACCATTGCCCAAAGCCGTGGGCACTTTTCCCTGAATGGTGTCACATGCACACAGCAAGCCCCTGATCTGTCACAAAACTTCATAGCAACGTGAAAATGGGCTGTTGTCTTCTCCAGAATCACATTGATATGTGCTGCCTTATAATACACACACCATAATGCTTAAAGGACGTCCATAAATTCAGAAGGAGGCATTGTCTCCGTTTGCAGCCCTGAACATCATATATTTTTTCCTATGCAATTTATTGGTTAAGCCAGCTAAGTTTTTTTTCATCGTCTGGTCCGACTTTTGTCAGAGAGGCGACGACGGCTAACATAGTGTAGGTCATGGAATTTTTCAAGGTGAAAAAACCCCAAAATTATTTGCCCATTTTTCGATACCTTTTCACATTTAAGGTCAACTTGCGAGTATAAAATGGCTCACATGGGAAAGTCGAGATTTTCGACGCAATCACTACAAGTAGAAAACAGATCAGATACACGCCCAGCATCACCACTCGGTGCATGAGAATCAAAGCTGCGATGGGGATGGACTGCAGGCAAGTAATATTGGGCATTCGCAAGGCAACTTTAAAAGAAAAAAAGTCACCAATATTATGTCCAGACATAGTGAATATCCTTCTACTCAATCATTTAATGTCTACCAAATGCAGGTTCAATATAATGTTATGAGAGGAGAGAAGACCAAGTTTCCAATATGATGCCAGTGACATGTTTCCCTCACTATTACTCAGAGAAAGAAAATATTTATGTGGCTTTAGTACAAGACGGAAAAGTATATAGGTGTCCGACAACATCTCATCCGATTCGCCTTCTAAGTCGCATATTCAACACCCTCTGTAGACTTGTGACCTTTGTCCAGCAATACACTCGAGCGTAATATAATGAAGGCGCCGAACGTAGAGTCTGTTTCTCGGGTTGATAAGTAGTCAGTACTTGTACCAGTGATTATTCGATCCGTCCGAGTTTCTAAATGCTGCGAATGTTGCCCAGAACAACACGAATTATGTGTGTTTGGTCAACACATTCAAACACTACACTTTCGGAAACTAGGGGAGAAACTAATACACAGAGCAATTTCTCATCAATTTGGCTCGATCGAACAAATGAACTTCCAACCGTCCAGTTTGTATACAGAGCAAACCATTGCCCAATGCCGTGGGCACTGTTCCCTGAATGGTGTCACATGCACATAGCAAGACCCTGATCTGTCACAAAACATCATAGCAACATAAAAATGAGCTGTTGTGTTCTTCAGAATCTCAATGATATGTGCAGCCTTATAATACAGAAACCATAATGCTTAAAGGACGTCCATAAATTCAGAAGGAGGCATTGTCTCCGTTTGCAGCCCTGAACATCATATATTTTTTCCTGTACAATTTATTCGTTAAGTCACTAAGTTTTTTTTTTCATCGTTTGGTCCGACTTTTTTCAGAGAGACGACGGACGGCATACATAAATTAGGTCATGGAATTTTTCAAGATGAAAAAACCCCAAAATTATTTGCCCGTTTTTCAATACCTTTTCACATTTACGCTCAAATTGCGAGTGTATAATGGCTCACATGGGAAAGTCGAGTTTTTCGACGCAATCACAACAAGAAGAAAACAGATCAGATACACGCCCAGCATCACCACGCGATGCATGAGAATCACAGCAGCGATGGGGGTGGACTGCAGGCAAGTAATACTGGGCATTCGCAAGGCAACTTTAAAACAAAAAAGTCACCAATGTTATGTCCAGACATAGTGAATATCCTTCTACTTAATCATTTAATGTCTACCAAAAGCAGGTTCAATATAATGTTATCAGAGGAGAGAAGACCAAGTTTCCAATATGATGCCAGTGACATGTTTCCCTCACTATTACTAAGAGAAAGAAAGCTTTTATGTGGCTTTAGAACAAGACGGAAAAGTATATTGGGGTTCGACAACATCTCATCCCATTCGCCTTCTAAGTCGCATATTCAACACACTCTGTAGACTTGTGGCTTTTGCCCAGCATTACACTCGAGAGTAATATAATGAAGGCGACGAACGTAGAGTCTGTTTCTCGGGTTAATAAGTTGTCAGTACTTGTTCAAGTGATTATTCGATCCGTCCGAGCTTCGGAATGCTGCGAATGTTGCCCAGAACAACACGAATTATGTGTGTTTGGTCAACACATTCATGCACTACACTTTCGGAAACTAGGGGAGAAACTAATACACAGAGCAATTTCTCATCAATTTGGCTCGATCGAACAAATGAACTTCCAACCGTCCAGTTTGTATACAGAGCAAACCATTGCCCAAAGCCGTGGGCACTGTTCCCTGAATGGTGTCACATGCACATAGCAAGACCCTGATCTGTCACAAAACATCATAGCAACATAAAAATGGGCTGTTGTCTTCTTCAGAATCTCATTGATATGTGCTGCGTTATAATACGCAAACCATAATGCTTAAATGACGTCCATAAATTCAGAAGGAGGCATTGTCTCTGTTTGCAGCCCTGAACATCATATATGTTTTCCTTTTCAATTTATTGGTTAGGTCAGCTAACTTTTTTTTTCATCTTTTGGTCCGACTTTTGTGAGAGAGACGATGAGATGCATGGTATAGGTCATGGAATATTTCAAGAGGAACAAATCCCAAAATTATTTACCCATTTTTCAATACCTATTCACATTTCCGTCAACTTGTGAATGTATAATGTCTACACATGGCGAAGTCGAGTTTTTCGACGCAATCACAACAAGAAGAAATCAGATCAGATGCACACACATCCAGCATCACCACTCGGTGCCTGAATATCTAAGCTGCGATTGGGATGGACACCAGGCAAATAGTATTGCGCACTCACAAGGCAACTTCAAAAGAAAAAAACGTGACCAGTATTATGTCCCGATATAGTGAATATCTTTCGACTCAATCATTTAATGTCTACCAAATTCTCGCTCAATATAATGGTAAGAGAGGAGAGAACACCAAGTCTCCAATATGATGCCAGTGGCATGTTCCCCTCAGTATCACTAAGAGATAGAAAGCACCTATATGGCTTTAGTACAAGACAGAATGGTGTGGGTGTTCCGCAACATCTCATCCAATTCTCCGTACCGTAGACTCTCCCTTCTAAATCGTATATTCAGCACACTCTGTAGTCTTGTGACTTTTCCCAACATTGCATTCGAGAGATCTTTAATGAGGGCGATGATCGTAGAGTCTGTTTCTGGGATGGATAAGTAGTCTGTACTTGTACAAGAGACTACTTAATCCGTCCGTGGACCGGAATGCTGCGATTGCTGCCCAGAACAATGTTGGGAAAAGTCACAAGTCTTCAGATTGAGCTGAATATACGATTTAGTGCAAGACTGAAGAGTGTGGGTGTTCGACAACATCTCATCCCATTCTCCGTACCGTAGTCTCTCCCTTCTAAATCGTATATTCTGCACAATCTGTAAACTTGTGACTTTTCCCAACATTGCATTCGAGAGTACTATAATGAGGGCGACGATCGTTGAGTCTGTCTCTGGGATGGAGAAGTAGTCTGTACTTGTACAAGTGATTACTAAATCCGTCCGAGGACCGGAATGCTGCGATTGCTGCCCAGAACATAACTTATGTGTGTTCGGTCAACACATTCAAGCAGATCATGTTTGCAAACTAGGGGAGATAATCCGCATATTCAGAGCAATTTCTCATTCATTGGGCTCGATCGAACAGATGAACTTCCAACTTTCCAGTTTGTTTACAGGGCAAACCATTGCCCAAAGCCGTGGAGTCTTTTCCCTAAATGATGTCACATGCACATAGCAGGCCCCTGACCTGTCACCAAAATATCATAGCAACATAAAAATATGCAGTTTTATTTCTCCAGAATCTCATTAACTGTTGTGCCTTATATCACATAGACCTTAATGCTTAATGGACCTCCATAAATTCAGAAGGAGGCATTTCCTCCAAATCAACCCCTGAACATCATATATTTTTTCCTTTTCAATTTATTGGTTAAGTCAGCTAACTTTTTTTTATCTTTTGGTCCGACCTTTGTGAGAGAGACGGTGACATGCATGGTATAGGTCATGTAATTTTTCAAGATGTCAAAAACCCAAAAATATTTGCCCATTTTTCAATACCTTTTCACATTTCCTTCACCTTGCGAGTATATAATGGCTCCACATGCCGAAGTCGAGTTTTTCGACGCAATCACAACAAGTAGAAATCAGATCAGATACAAACACACCTAGCGTCACCACTCGGTGCATGGATATCAAAGCTGCGATTGGGATGGACTGCTGGGAAGTAATATTGGGCACTCACAAGGCAACTTCAATAGCAAAAACGTCACAAGTATTATGTCCAGATGTAATGAATATCTTTCGACTCAATCATTTAATGTCTACCAAATGCTCGCTCAGTATAATGGTAAGAGATGAGAGAAGACCAGGTTTCCAATATGATGCCGGTGGCATGTTCCCCTCAGTATTACTAAGAGAAAGAAAGCACCTATCTGGCCTCAGTGCAAGACAGAAGAGTGTGGGTGTTCGACAACATCTCATCCCATTCTAAGTACCGCAGACTCTCCCTTCTAAATCGTATATTCAACACAATCTGTAGACTTGTGACTTTTCCCAACATTGCATTCGAGAGTACTATAAAGAGGTCGACGATCGTTGAGTCTGTTTCTGGAATGGGGAAGTAGTCTGTACTTGTACAAGTGATTAATTAATCTGTCCGAAGACCGGAATGCTGCGATTGCTGCCCAGAACATAAATTATGTGTGTTCGGTCAACACATTCAAGCACATCATTTTTGCAAACTAGGAGAGTTAATCTGTATATTCAGAGCATTTTCTCATTCATTGGGCGGAATCGAACAGATTAACTTCCAACTTTCCACTTTGTTGACAGGGCAAACCATTGCCCAAAGCCGTGGGCTCTTTTCCATGAATGGTGTCACATGCACATAGCAGGACCCTGATCTGTCACAAAATATAATAGTAACATAAAAATATGCAGTTTTATTTCTCCAGAATCTCATTGACTGTTGCTGCCTTATATCACACAGACCTCAATGCTTAATGGACCGCCATAAATACGAAAGGAGGCATTTCCTCCATTTGCAGCCCTTAACATCATGTATTTTTTTCCTTTTCAATTTATTGGTTGAGTCAGCTAACTTTTTTTCATCTTTTGGTCCGACCTTTGTGAGAGAGACGATGACATGCATTGTATAGGTCAAGGAATTTATCAGGATGACAAAAACCCAAAATTATTTGCCAATTTTCAATACCTTTTCACATTTCCGTCAACTTGCGAGTATATAATGGCTCCACATGCCGAAGTCGAGTTTTCCGACGCAATCACAACCAGTAGAAATCAGATCAGATACACACACACCCAGCATCACCACTCGGTGCATGAAAATCAAAGCTGCGATTGGGATGGACTGCAGGCAAGTAATATATGGCACTCACAAGGCAACTTTAAAAGAAAAAACGCCACCAGTATTATGTCCAGATATAGTGAATATCTTTCGACTCAATCATTTAAAGTCTACCAAATCCTCTCTCAATATATTAGTAAGTGAGGAGAGAAGACCACGTTCCTGATATGACGCCAGTGGCATGGTCCCCTCAGTATTACGAAGAGAAAGAAAGCACCTATGTGCTTTAGTACAAGACAGAAGAGAGTGGCTGTTCGACAACATTTCATCCAACTCTCCGTACTGTAGACTCTCTCTTCTAAATCGTATATTCAACACACTCTGTAGACATGTGACTTTTCCCTACAGTGCATTCGAGAGAACTTTAATGAGGGCGACGATCGTAGAGTCTGTTTCTGGGATGAATAAGTAGTCTGTACTTGTACAAGTGATTACTTAATCCGGCCCAGGACCGGCATGCTACGATTGCTGCCCAGGACATAAATTATGTGGGTTCGGTCAACACATTCAAGTACATCATTTTTGCAAACTAGTGGAGATAATCTGTATATTCAGAGCAATTTCTCATTCATTGGGCTCCATCGAACAGATGAACAACTAACTTTCCAGTTTGTTTACATGGCAAACCATGCCTCAAAGCCGTAGGCTCTTTTCCCTGAATAGCGTCACATGCACATAGCAGGTCCATGATCTGTCACAAAATATCATAGCAACATAAAAGTATGCAGTTTTATTTCACCAGAACCTCATTGACTGTTGCTGCCTTATATCACACAGACCTTAATGCTTAATGGACCTCCATAAATTCAGAAAGAGGCATTTCCGCCATTTGCAGCCCTGAACATCATATATTTTTTCCTATACAATTTATTGGTTAAGTCAGCTAACTTTTTTTTCATCGTTTGGTCCAACTTTTGTGAGATAGACGATGACATGCATGGTATAAGTCATGGAATATTTGAAGAAGAAAAAATCCCCAAATTATTTGCCATTTTTCAATACCCTTTCACATTTCCGTCAACTTGAGAGTATATAATGGCTCCACATGGCGAAGTCTAGTTTTTCGAACCAATCAAAACAAGTAGAAATCAGATGAGATGCACACACACCCAGCTTCACCAATCGGTGCATGAATATCAGAGCTGCGATTGGGATGGACTGCAAGCAAGGGATATTGGGCACTCACAAGGCAACTTCAAAAGAAAAAACGTCACCAGTATTAGGTCCAGATATAATGAATATCTTTCGACTCAATCATTTAATGTTTACCAAATGCTCGGTCAATATAATGGTAAGAGAGGAGAGAAGACCACGTTTCCAATATGATGCCAGTGGATTGTTTTCCTCAGTATTACTAAGAGAAAGAAAGCACCTATCTGGCTTTAGTGCACTACAGAAGAGGGTGGGTGTTCGACAACATCTCATCCCATTCTCCGTACAGTAGACTCTCCCTTCTAAATCGTATATTCAACACAATCTGTAGACTTCTGACTTTTCCCAACATTGCATTCGAGAGTACTATAATGAGGGCGATGATCTTTGAGTCTATTTCTGGGATGGAGAAGTAGTCTGTACATGTGATTACTTAATCCGTCCGAGGACGGGAATGCTGCGATTGCTGCCCAGAACATAAATTATGTGTGTTCGGTCAACACATTCAAGCACATCATTTTTGCAAACTAGGGGAGATAATCTGTATATTCAGAGCAATGTCGCATTCATTTCGCTCGGTCGAACAGATGAACTTCCAACTTTCCAGTTTGTTTACAGGGCAAACCATTTCCCAAAGCCGTGGGCTCTTTTCCCTAAATGGTGTCACATGCACATAGCAGGCCCCTGATCTGTCACAAAATATCATAGCAACATAAAAATATGCAGTTTTATTTCTCCAGAATCTCATTGACTGTTGTGCTTTATATCACACAGACCTTAATGCTTAATGCTCCTCCATAAATTCAGAAGGAGGCATTTCCTTCATTTGCAACCCTGAATATCATATATATTTTCCTATACAATTTATTGGTTAAGTCAGCTAACTTTTTTTTCATCTTTTGGTCCGACCTTTGTGAGAGAGACGATGACATGCATGGTATAGGTCATGGAATTTTTCAAGATGAAAAAAAAACAAAATTATATGCCCATTTTTCAATACCTTTTCGCATTAGTAGTATGTCTCGCACGTTTGGGGCCATATTTGGATGACCCCGGTGTATGACTCCGGAAGTGATGTCATGTCGCGTGACCCAGTGGCGCTATGTTGTGTTTTCATGGTAACCCGCGTAAGCGGCCATGTTGTGACGTCATCCCCACAGTGATGCGTGGTGTGAGTGCGCATGCGCAGCACCTGTTGTTAGGTTGATACATGTTTCTGTCGTCCATTTTGTATACAGGAGGCCGCCATCTTGGTTTCTATGGTAGCACGTGATTGCTATGTCACTGAATTTTTCTGCAATAGGACGGCTTATGTTCGGAGGGTGTGTTCGATGGAATCGGAGTAAATCTAATGACCACAAACAACCCGACAATCTATCCAAATCACCAAAATCCACCCAACTTTTACTATTTCGAATTCTTTCAGAATTTTCTGCTTCTATCTATATATTTAATAGTTTTCGTCTATGTGGCCATTTTCCTTTGTTCTGGTGTATACTCCAGTAGCGTCGAAAAGCCTATTATTTGGAACAGGTCTGCTTATTATTGCTATATTTAGCTTTTCTGGTCTATTCTTGTTAGTTCTGACCCTATTCCAAGTACTCTTATTATTTCATTTGTCTACATCATTTATAACTAATCAGATTGGTTGATTTTCCATAATCTGTATGCAGGGTTATCTCCCTTGTGTATAACAAAAACAGTCCCAAAGCCAACAAGCTATCGAGAAGTTACTGATAAGTCATTGCTCGCACGACTATAAGCCCATCGAGCAAATGAGCTATCTAGCAATTGCTCGATCGAGTGACTCCTCGAACGACTCTTCGACTCATTTAAGTATTTGAGGATACCTATGGCACGGTATTGTAATATTTGAGGATACCTATCCCAAATATCCCTTATAAGCTAAAGAGCCAAGAGAGTAATTGCTCCATGAGCAATGTCTCGAACGACTCGAAGCTCATCGAGCAAATAAGCCTAAGAGCAATTGCTCGATCGAGTGACTCGACAGACTGCTCGAACGACTCGAAGTCCATCGAGCAAATGTGCTTTAGAGTAAATGCTCGTTCGAGTGACTCCTCGAACGACTCTTCGACTCATGTCAGAAACAAAGGGATTCTTGGGCCTAAAAGAGATTACCTAAGTAGGGCTTTTCTCAAATAAGCCAAAGAGCCAAGAGAGGAATTGCTCCATGAGCAATTGCTCGAACGACTCGAAGGTCATCGAGCAAATGAGCCTTAGAGCAATTGCTCGATCGAGTGACTCCTCGAACAACTCTTAGACTCATTTCAGTATTTGAGGATACCTATTGTACTGGGCTATTTGGGATACTTGTTGGACTTTACATCCGGGTATTTCTGTTGGGGTAGTAGATAAAAACAAACAACAATTTATATATAACATTTCATTTTTATTCAAGTATACAATTCAATTTCTCAAGGCATTTCTCTTTGTAGTTCTTCTTGAATGGGCTAACCATTTCATCTTCTTGTGGGTTGGAGCTTCTTCCCATTGCATGGCTAGGTTCTTGATAAAACACATTCCCTCATTTGATAACTTGGCTTGGTTGGTCACTTTTATTTCCTGTCTGGCATCTTTTGGTTCCTCTTTCTCTAGCTGTTTCATAGTAATAACTTCAGTCTTCTTAGTAGTAACTTCATTTGTGGTTTGAGTGGTAACATTTTTCTTAGCTTCAGTAGTAACTTCATTCGAAGTGGTAACTTCATTCTTTATGGGAGCTGGAATCTTTTTCTTGACTTCAGTAGAAACTTCGTTCTTCGTGGTAACTTCTTTCTATATGGGAGCTGGCATCTTTTTCTTGTCTTCAGTATTAACTTCGTCATTAATGGAAACATCTTTCTTTGTTTCTGTAGAAACTTTGTTCGCAGTAGTAACTTCATTCTTGTTTGTATTGTGAGTCAGTTCTGTCTTTATTCTTTTGTTTACTGATCGGCTAGTATCCACACATCTTTGTTTCTTTCCACCAGCATCCATGTCTAGATTTTTTCTCTTGGCTGCATTTACCACACGATTCACTTGAGCCAGGTCTTGGGAAGTCAGCTTTAATCCAGCATTATTCTTGAAGATCTGTATATGTAAGTCATCCTTGAATCTGAATTCTGTTGTTGACACAGACATCTTCACTCTTCGACGTTCAAAACGGAAATGAATTTATTTTTATACTAACACTCCTTTTATACTTTTCTAATCATCTTCTTTTTCTTCATCATCGTCTACTCGGGATGAGTTGTTTGTCATAAGGTTGTCGAACAGAAATCTTCGCTTTTCCAAGGCATATTTCTGGGATTCTTCAAAGTCAAAATCCTCTTCTTCACGAAGACGCTTGGCAGTTTCTTGAATTTTCTTGTGAATTGCGTCGTTGCAAAAATTTCGAATGTACACAAGGGTATGAATGTATTTCTCACTAATGGCTTCTCTAACATTCTTTTGAAGTGCTTTATTTGCTGTTTCAACTGCATCTTCACTGTCCATTCCATCTTCGATATATTTGTTCATGAGGTTGTCAAAATCGTTTTGGTATTTGTCAAAGGCACTTTGAACGATACCTCCCATCATAGAAACGTCTTCTTCTTCCTCTTCGTTTTCTTCTTCTTCATATTCCATATCTTCTGATAGTTCCGACGATTCATCAGAGTCCGAATCTCTTGACCAATTTTTTGGTGCACAACTGGATTCCATTGTGACCGCTCTCTTCGAAGGTTAGATTACAAATGAAAAGTTTCTTATGAGCACGACCCTTTTATAGGATATCGGACAGAGCATTGATGATGGGTTTGATCAACTTTCCTAAAAATCCTCCGTTCTTTATGATGCGTCTTCTTTTCCGATAAGATAGTTCTCTCTTTGGTGAGGCAATTCTCATTATTTTGTACCTGTCTGGAATCAGCTTAGCTCTCTCAGATTTGGTTATAGGTACTGCTCCCTTCAAGATATTCGAGGCACAATCACATATACTTCAGCATAGTCTTGGCTTCATATCGATCCGCATCAGAGAGGATTCGAAGTGTATCTAAATTTCTCTCTAATCTTGTAGTGTTGCTCGACTTTTCCGTTTGTCGGTTTGGGCAAACTTCTTTGTACTTCTTCATGTTAAACGTTCGAGAAAATGTTTTTCCACAGTACTCGCAGTTATGTATCGCCATGTCTTCACTCTTTCGTGGTCATAGAACAAATGAGTTTATTTTCACACCAATATTCTTTTTATACTTTTTTCAGAGCTAGGACTGGGTTGATAAGCGCCGTGAGAAAGCAACCCTTTCGTAATATACATCTTTTTATATCTGGAGAAATTCCATCATCTGTTAGCAGCTTCAATACATGTTCGTATATTCGCAGGTCATCAAATTCAGCCAAATTCAGTGGTATCTTATCTTCGAGGATGTTGGTAGCGCATTTACATAAACAGATAATCAAATCTTCATCAGCAGCCCGTAGAACGGCATAGATTTCCACCTTGTCAGCATCCCGGAAGAATTCTAAAAGTGCTTTATTCTGGTCATTCAGTCCAGCATCTCTCTGATCTTCTGTTCTTCTTGGACAGTAATGTTCTTCATGCCTGTTACGTGAGAACCTCCTGGGGAATTCTTTACCACAATATCTGCAGTGGAGCCGGTGATTGGTCTCCTCGTGTCTTCTAGCATTATCCGATCTTGATAATGACTTGGAACAGTATCTGCATCGAACTGGTAACATGTCTTCACTCGACGACGGTCAGGACACAAATGAATTTATTTTCGTATCAACACCCTTTTTATACCTTTCCCAACAGAAGTACCCGGATGTAAAGTCCAACAAGTATCCCCAATAGCCCAATACAATAGATATCCTCAAATACTGAAATGAGTCTAAGAGACGTTCGAGAAGTCACTCGATCGAGCAATTGCTCTAAGGCTCATTTGCTCGACGAGCTTCGAGTCGTTTGAGCAATTGCTCATGGTGCAAATACTCTCCAGGCTCTTTGGCTTATTTGGGAAACAGCCCTACTTACGGAATCACTTTTAGGCCCTAGAATCCCTTTTATCTGACATGAGTCGAAGAGTCGTTCGAGGAGTTACTCGAACGAGCATTTACTCTAAAGCACATTTGCTCGATGGACTTCGAGTCGTTCGAGCAGTATGTCGAGTCACTCGATCGAGGAATTGCTCTAAGGCTCATTTGCTTGATGAGCTTCGAGTCGTTCGAGCAATTGCTCATGGAGCAATTACTCTCTTGGCTCTTTAGCTTATAAGAGAAGCTGACATGCATGGTATAGGTCATGGAATTTTTCAAGATGAAAAAAACCCAAAATTATTTGCCCATTTTTCGATACATTTTCACATTTGCGTCAACTTGCGAGAATATAATGGCTGAACATGGCGAAGTCGCAAAATATCATAGCAACATAAAAATATGCAGTTTTATTTCTCCAGAATCTCACTGACTGTTGCTGCCTTATATCACACAGACCTTAATGCTTAATGGACCTCCATAAATTCAGAAGAAGGCATTCCCTCCATTTGCAGCCCTGAACATCATATATTTTTTCCTATACACTTTATTGGTTAAGTCAGCTAACTTTTTTTTTCATCGTTAGGTCCGACTTTTGTGAGAGAGACGACGACATGCATCGGATAGGTCATGGAATTTTTCAAGATGAAAAAAGCCCAAAATTATTTGCCCATGTTTCAATGCCTTTTCACATTTCCGTCAAATTGGGAGTATATAAGAGCTCCACATGCCGATGTCGAGTTTTTCGATGCAATTACAACAAGTAGAAATCAGATCAGATACACACACACCCATCATCACAACTCGGCGCATGAATATCAAAGCTGCGATTGGGATGGACTGCAGGCAAGTAATATTGGGCACTCACAAGGCAACTTTAAAAGACAAAAACGTCACCAGTATTATGTCCAGATATAGTGAATATCTCTCGACTCTATCATTTAATCTCTACCAAAAACTCGCTCAATATAATGGTAAGAAAGGAGGGAAGACCAAGTTTCCAATATGATACCAGTGGTATGTTCCCCTCAGTAATATTAAGAGAAAGAAAGCTCCTATGTGGCTTTAGTACAAGACAGAAGAGTGTGGGTGTTGGACAACATCTCATCCCATTCTCCGTACCGTAGACTCTCCCGTCTAAATCATATATTCAACACACCCTGTAGACTTGAGACTTATCCCAACATTGCATTCGAGAGTACTATAATGAGGGCGACGATCGTAGAGTCTGTTTCTCGGATGGATAAGTAGCCTGCGCTTCTACATGTGAATACTTAATCCGTACAAGGACCGGAATGCTGCGATTGCTGCCCAGAACATAAATTATGTGTGTTTGGTCAACACATTCAAGCACATTATTTTTGCAAACTAGGGGAGATAATCTGTATATTCAGAGCAATTTCTCATTCAATGGGCTCGATCGAACAGATGAACTTCCAGCTTTCCAGTTTGTTTACAGGGCAATCCATTGCCCAAACCCGTGGGCCATTTTCCCTGAATGGTGTCATATGCACATAGCAGGCCCCTGATCTGTCACAAAATATCATAGCAACATAAAAACATGCAGTTTTATTTCTCCAGAATCTCATTGACTGTTGAGGCCTTATATCACACAAACCTTAATGCTTAACGAAACTCCATAAATTCAGAAGGAGGAATTTCCTCCATTTGCAGCACTGAACGTCATATCTTTTTTCCTATACAATTTATTGGTTAAGTCAGCTAACTTTCTTTTTCATCGTTTGGTCCCACTTTTGTGAGAGAGACGATGACATGCATGGTACAGGTCATGGAATTTTTCAGGATAAAAAAAAAACAAAATTATTTGCCCATTTTTCAATACCTTTTCTCATTTCCGTCAACTTGCGAGTATATAATGACTCCACATGTCGAAGTCGAGTTTTTCGACGCAATCGCAACAAGTAGAAATCAGATCAGATACACACACACCCAGCATCTCCACTCGGTGCATGAATATCAGAGCTGCGATTGGGACGGTCTGCAGGCAAAAAATTTTGGGCACTCACAAGGCAACTTAAAAAGAAAAAACGTCAACAGTATGATGTCCAGATAAAGTGAATACCTTTCGACTCAATCATTTAATGTCTACCAAATGCTCGCTCAAAATAATGTTAAGAGAGGAGAGAAGACCAAGTTTCCAATATGATGCCAGCGGAATGTTCCCCTCAGTATCACTAAGAGAAAGAAAGCACCTATGCGGCTTTAGTACAAGGCAGAAGAGTGTGGGTGTCCGACAATATCTCATCCCATCCTCCGTACCGTAGACTCTTCCGTCGAAATCGTATATTCAACACACTCTGTAGGCTTGTGACATTTCCCAACATTGCATTCGAGAGTTCTATAATGAGGGCGACGATCGTAGAGTCTGTTTCTCGGATGGATAAGTAGTCTGTACTTGTACAAGTGATAACTTAATCCGACCGAGGACCGAAAACGTGCGATTGCTGCCCAAAACATAAATTATGTGTGTTCGGTCAACACATTCAAGCACATCATTTTTGCAAGCTAGGGGAGATATTCTGTATATTCAGAGCAATTTCTCATTCATTGGGCTCGATTGAACAGATGAACTTCCAGCTATCCAGTTTTTTTACAGCGCAAACCATTGCCCAAAGCCGTGGGCTCTTTTCCCTGAATGGTGTCAAATGCACATAGCAGGCCCCTGATCTGTCACAAAATATCATAGCAACATAAAAATATGCAGTTTTATTTCTCCAGAATCTCATTGACTGTTGCTCCCTTATATCACACAGACCGTAATGCTTAATCGACCTCCATAAATTCAGAAGGAGGCCTTTCCTCCATTTGCAGCCCCGAACATCATATATTTTTTCCTATACAATTTATTGGTTATGTCTGCTAACTTTTTTTTCATCGTTTGGTCCGACTTTTGTAAGAGAGACGATGGCATGCATGGTATACGCCATGGAATTTTTCGAGATGGAAAAAAAACAAAATTATTTGGCCTTTTTTCAATACCTTTTCAAATTTCCGTCAACTTCAGAGTACATAATGGCTCCATATGGCGAAGTCGAGTTTTTCGACGCAATCACAACAAGCAGAAATCAGATCAGATACACACACACCCAGCATCACAACTCGGTGCATGAATATGGAAACTGCGATTGGGATGGACTGCAGGCAGGTAATATTGGGTAGTCACAAGGCAACTTTAAAAGAAAAAACGTCACAAGTATTATGTCCAGATACCAGATATAGTGAATATCTTTCGATTCAATCTGTTAATGTCTACCAAATGCTCGCTCAGTATAATGGTAAGAGAGGAGAGAAGACCAAGTTTCCAATATGATGCCAGTGGCATGCTCCCCGCAGTATTACTAAGAGAAAGAATGCACCTATGTGGCTTTAGTACAAGGCTGAAGAGTGTGGGTGTTCGACAACATCTCATCCCATCCTCCGTACCGTAGACTCTCCCTTCTAAATCGTGTATACAACACACTCTGTAGGCTTGTGACTTTTCCCAACATTGCATTCGAAAGTACTCTAATAAGGGCGACGTTCGTAGAGTCTGTTTTTCGGATGGTTAAGTAGTCTGTACTTGTACAAGTGATTACTTAATCAGTCCGAGGACCGGAATGCTGCGATTGCAGCCCAGAACAAAAATTATGTGTGTTCCGTCAACACATTCAAGCACATCATTTTTGCAAACTAGGGGAGATAATCTGTATATTCAGAGCAATTTCTCATTCATTGGGCACGATCGGACAGATGAACTTCCTACTTTCCAGTTTGTTTTCAGGGCAAACAATTGCCCAAAGCCGTGGGCTCTTTTCCCTGAATGGTGTCACGTGCACATATCAGGCCCTGATCTGTCACAAAATATCATAGCAACATAAAAATATGCAGCTTTATTTCTCCCCATAATCTCTTTGACTGTTGCTGCCTTATATCAACAGACTTTAATGCTCAATGGACCTCCATAAATTCAGAAGCAGGCATTTCCGCCTTTTGCAGCCCTGAACATCATATATTTTTTTTTCATCGTTTGGTCCGACTTTTGTGAGAGAGACGATGACATGTGTGGTATAGGTCATGGAATTTTTTAATAGCATCACCACACGGTGCATGAATATCAAAGCTCCGATGGGGATGGACTGCAGGCAAGTAATATTGGACACTCACAAAGCAACTTTAAAAGAGAAAACGTCACCAGTATCATGTCCGTCACCTGTATTATGTCCAGATATAGTGAATATCTTTCGACTCAATTATTTAATGTCTACCAAATGCTCGCTCAATATAATGGTAAGAGAGGAGAGAAAACCAGGTTTCCAATATGATGCCAGTGGCATGTTCCCCTCAGTACTAGTAAGAGAAAGAAAGCATCTATCTGGCTTTAGTACAAGATAGACGATTGCGGGTGATCGACAACATCTCATCCCACTCTCCGTACCGTAGACTCTCCCTTCTAAATCGTATATTCACCACAATCTGTAGACTTGTGACTTTTCCCAACATTGCATTCGAGAGTACTGTAATGAGGGTGACGATCGTAGAGTCTGTTTCTCGGATGGATAAGTAGTCTGTACTTGTACAAGCGATTAGTTAATCCGTCCGAGGACCGGAATGCTACGATTGCTGCCCAGAACATAAATTATGTGTGTTCGGTCAACACATTCAAGCACATCATTTTTGAAAACTAAGGGAGGTAATCTGTATATTCAGAGCAATTTCTCATTCATTGGGCTCGATCGAACAGATGAACTTCCTACTTTCCAGTTTCTTTACAGGGCAAACCATTGCCCAAAGGCGTGGGCTCTTTCCCCTGAATGGTGTCACATGCACATAGCAGGCCCCTGATCTGTCACAAAATATCATAGCAACATAAAAATATGCAGTTTTATTTCTCTAGAATCACATTGACTGTTGCTGCCTGATATCACTCAGACCTTAATGCTTAATGGCCCTCCATAAATTCAGAAGTAGGCATTTCCTCCATTTGCAGCCCTGGACATAATATATTTTTTCCTATACAATTTATTGGTTAAGTCAGCTACTTTTTTTCATCGTTTGGCCTGTCTTTTGTGAGAGAGACGATGACATGCATGGTACAGGCCATGGAATTTTTCAAGATGAATAAAGCCCAAAATTATTTGCCCATGTTTCAATACCTTTTCACATTTTCGTCAACTTGCCAGTATATAATGGCTCCATATGGCGAAGTCGAGTTTTTGACGCAATCACAACAAGTAGAAATAAGATCAGATACTCACAAACCCAGCATCACAACTCGGTGCATGAATATCAAAGCTGCGATTGGGATGGACAGCAGGCAAGTAATATTGGTCTTTCACAAGGCAACTTTAAAAGAGAAAACGTCACCAGTATCATGTCCAGATATAGTGAATATCTTTCGACTCAATCATTTAATGTCTGCCAAATGCTCGCTCAATATAACGGCAAGAGAGGAGAGAAGACCAAGTTCCCAATATGTTGCCAGTGGCATGTTCCCCTCAGTATTACTAAGAGAAAGAAAGCACCTATGTGGGTTTAGTACAAGGCAGGAGAGTGTGGGTGTTCGACAACATCTAGTCCCATTCTCCGAACCGTAGACTCTCCCTTCTAAATCGTATATTCAACACACTCTGTAGACTTGTGACTTTTCCCAACATTGCATTCACGAGTACTATAATGAGGGCGACGATCGTAGAATCTGTTTCTCGGATGGATAAGCAGCCTGTACTTGTACAAGTTATTACTTAATCCGTCAGAGGAACGGAATGCTGCGATTGCTGCCCAGAACATAAATTATGTGTGTTCGGTCAACACATTCAAGCAGATCATTTTTGCAAACTAGGGGAGATAATCTGTATATTCAGAGCAATTTCTCATTCATTGGGCTCGATCAAACAGATGAACTTCCAACTATCCAGTTTTTTACAGCGCAAACCATTGCCCAAAGCCGTGGGCTCTTTTCCCTGAATGTTGTCACATGCACATAACAGGCCCCTGATCTGTCACAAAATATCATAGCAACATAGAAATATGCAGTTTTATTTCTCCAGAATCTCACTGAATGTTGCTGCCTTATATCACACAGACCATAATGCTTTATGAACCTCCAAAAATTCAGAAGGAGGCATTTCCTCCATTTGCAGCCCCGAACATCATATATTTTTTTCCTATACAATCTATTGGTTAAGTCGTCTAACATTTTTTTTCATCGTTTGGTCCGACTTTTGTTCGAGAGACGATGACATGCATGGTATAGGTCATGAAATTTTTCAAGATGAACAAAACCCAAAATTATTTTGCCATTTCTCAATACCTTTTCACATTTCCGTCAACTTGCGAGTGTATAATGGCTCCATATGGCGAAGTCGCGATTTTCGACGCAATCACAACAAGTAGAAATCAGATCCGATACACACACACCCAGCATCACCACTCGGTTCATGAATATAAAAGCTGAGATTGGGATGGACTGCAGGCACGTAATATTGGGCACTCACAAGGCAACTTTAAAAGAAAAAACGTCACCAGCATTATGTCCAGATATAGTGACTATCTTTCGACTCAATCATTTAATGTCTACCAACTGCTCGCTCAATATAATGGTATAAGAGGAGAGAAAACCAAGTTTCCAATATGATGCCAGAGGCATGTTCCCCTCAGTATTACTAAGAGAAAGAAAGCACGTATGCGGCTTTAGTGCAAGGCAGAAGAGTGTGGGTGTTCGACAATATGTCATCCCACCCTCCGTACCGTAGACTCTCCCTTCTAAATCGTATATTCAACACACTCTGTAAACTTGTGACTTTTCCCAACATTGCATTCGAGAGTACTATAATGAGGGCGACGATCGTCGAGTCTGTTTCTCGGATGGATAAGTAGTCTGTAGTTGTACAAGTGATTATTGAATCCGTCCGTGGAACGGAATGCTGAGATTGCTGCCAGAACATAAATTATGTGTGTTCGGTCAACACATTTAAGCACATCATTTTTGCAAACAAAGGGAGATAATCTATATATTCATAGCAATTTCTCATTCATTGGGCTCGATCGAACAGATGAACTTCCAGCTTTCCAGTTTGTTTACAGGGCAATCCATTGACCAAACCAGTGGGCTATTTTCCCTGAATGGTGTCACATGCACATAGCAGGCCCCTGATCTGTCACAAAATATCATAGCAACATAAAAATATGCAGTTTTATTTCTCCAGAATCTCATTGACTGTTGCAGCCGTATATCACACAAACCTTAATACTTAATGAACCTCCATAAATTCAGAAGTAGACATTTCCTCCATTTGCAGCCCTGGACATCATATATTTTTTTCGATACAATTTATTGGTTAAGTCAGCTAACTTTCCTTTTCATCGTTTGGTCCCACTTTTGTGAGAGAGACGATGACATGCATGGTACAGGTCATGGAATTTTTCAAGATGGAAAAAGAACAAAATTATTTGCCCATTTTTCAATACCTTTTCTCATTTCCGTCAACTTGCGAGTATATAATGGCTCCACATGTCGAAGTCGAGTTATTCGACGCAATCGCAACAAGTAGAAATCAGATCAGATACACACACACCCAGCATCACCACTCGGTGCATGAATATCAAAGCAGCGATTGGAATGGTCTGCAGGCAAAAGATTTTGGGCACTCACAAGGCAACTTAAAAAGAAAAAACGTCAACAGTATGATGTCCGGATATAGTGAATATCTTTCGACTCAATCATTTAATGTCTACCAAATGCTCCCTCAGTATAATGGTAAGAGAGGAGAGAAGACCAAGTTTCCAATATGATGCCAGTGGCATGTCCTCCTCAGTATTACTAAGAGAAAGAAAGTACCTATGTGGCTTTAGAACAAGACAGAAGAGTGGGGATGTTCGACACCATCTCATCCCATCCTCCGTACCGCAGACTCTCCCTTCTAAACCGTATATTCAACACACTCTGTAGACTTGTGAATTTTCCCAACATTGCATGCGAGAGTACTGTAATGAGGGCGACGATCGTAGAGTCTCTTTTTCGGATGTATAAGTAGTCTGTACTTGTACAAGTAATTACTTAATCCGTCCGAGGACCGGAATGCTGTGATTGATGTCCAGAACATAAATTATGTGTGTTCGGTCAACACATTCAAGCACATCATTTTTGCAATCTAGGGGAGATAATCTGTATATTCAGAGCAATTTCTCATTCACTGGGCTCAATCGAGCAGATGAACCTCCAACTTTCCAGTTTGTTTACAGGGCAAACCATTGTCCAAAGCCGTGGCCTCTTTTCCCTGAATGGTGTCACATGCACATAGCAGGCCCCTGATCTGTCACAAAATATCATAGCAACATAAAAATATGCAGTTTTATTTCTCCAGAATCTCATTGACTGTTGCTGCCTTATATCACACGGACCTTAATGCTTAATGGACCTCCATAAATTCAGAAGGAGGCATTTCCTCCACTTGCAGCCCTGAACAATATATATTTTTTCCTATACAATTTATTGGTTAAGTCAGCTAACTTTTTTTCATGCTTTGGTCCGACTTTTGTGAGAGAGACGACGATATGCATGGTATAGGCCATGGAATTTTTCAAGATGAAAAAAACCCAAAATTATTTGCCCATTTTTCAATACCTTTTCACATTTTCATCAATTTGCCAGTATATAATGGCTCCACATGGCGCAATCGAGATTTTCGTTGCAATCACAACAAGAAGAAATCAGATCAGATACACACACACCCAGCATCACTACTCGGTGTATGAATATCGAAACTTCGATTGGGATGGACTGCAGGCAAGTAATATTGGGCACTCACAAGGCAACTTTAAAAGAAAAAACGTCACAAGTATTATGTCCAAATACCAGATATAGTGAATATCTGCCGACTCAATCTTTTAATGTCTACCAAATGCTCGCTCAATATAATGGTAAGAGAGGGGAGAAGATGATGTTTCCAATATGATGCCTGTGGCATGTTCCCCTCAGTATTACTAAGAGAAAGAAAACACCTATGTGGCTTTAGTACAAGATAGAAGAGTATGGGTGTTCGACAACAACTCATCCCATTCTCCGTACCGTAGACTGCCCCTTCTAAATCGTACATTCAACACACTCAGGAGACTTGTGACTTTTCCCGACATTGAATTCGAGAGTACTATAATGAGGGCGACGATCATAGAGCCTGTTTCTCGGATGTACAAGGAGTCTGTACTTGTTCAAGTGATTATTTGATCCGCCCGAGGACCGGAATGCTGTGATTGTTGCCCAGAACATAAATTATGTATGTTCGGTCAACACATTCAAGCATATCATTTTTGCAAACTAGGGGAGATAATCTGTATATTCAGAGCAATTTCTCATTCATTGGGCTCGATCGAACAGATGAACTTCCAACTTTCCAGTTTGTTTACAGAGCAAACCATTGCCCACAGCCGAGGGCTCGTTTCCCTGAATGGTGTCACATGCACATAGCAGGCCCCTGATCTGTCACAAAATTTTTCACATTTCCGTCAACTTGCGAGTATATAATGGCTCCACATGGCGAAGTCGAGTTTTTCTACGCTATCACAACAAGTAGAAATCAGATCAGATGCACATACGCCCAGAATCTCCACTAGGTGCATGAATATCAAAGCTGCGATTGGGGATGGACTGCAGGCAAGTAATATTTGGCATTCTCAAGGCAACTGTAAAAGAAAAAAGGACACCAGTATTATATCCGGATATAGTGAATATCTTTCGACTCAATCATTTAACGTCTACCAAATGCTCGCTCAGTATAATGGTAAGAGAGTAGAGAAGACCAAGTTTCCAATATGATGCCAGTTTCATGTTCCCCTCAATATTACTAAGAGATAGAAAGCTCCTTTGCGGCTTTAGTACAAGACGGAAGATAGTGGGTGTTAGACAGCATCTCATCCCATTCTCCATGCAGTAGACTCTCCCTTCTAAATCGTATATTCAACACACTCTGCAGACTTGTGACTTTTCCCAACATTGCATTCGAGAGTACTATAATGAGGGCGACCATCGTAGAGTCTGTTTCTCGGATTGATAAGTAGTCTGTACTTGTACAAGTGATTACTTAATCCGTCCGAGGATCGGAATGCTGAGATTGCTGCCAGAACATAAATTATGTGTGTTCGGTCAACACATTCAAACACCTCACTTTTGCAAACAAAGGGAGATAATCTATATATTCATAGCAATTTCTCATTCATTGGGCTCGATCGAACAGATGAACTTCCAGCTTTGCAGTTTGTTTACAGGGCAAACCATTGACCAAACCCGTGGGCTATTTTCCCTGAATGGTGTCCCATGCACATAGCAGGCCCCTGATCTGTCACAAAATATCATAGCAACATAAAAATATACAGTTTTATTTCTCCAGAATCTCATTGACTGTTGCAGCCTTATATCACACAAACCTTAATGCTTAATCGACCTCCATAAATTCAGAAGTAGGAATTTCCTCCATTTGCAGCACTGAACGGCATATATTTCTTCCTATACAATTTATTGGTTAAGTCAGCTAACTTTCCTTTTCATCGTTTGGTCCCACTTTTGTGAGAGAGACGATGACATGCATAGTATACGTCATGGAATTTTTCAAGATGGAAAAAAAACAAAATTATTTGGCCTTTTTTCAATACCTTTTCACATTTCCGTCAACTTCAGCGTACACAATGGCTCCATATGGCGAAGTCGAGTTTTTCGACGCAATCACAACAAGCAGAAATCTGATCAGATACACACACACCCAGCGTCACAACTCGGTGCATGAATATCGAAACTGCGATTGGGATGGACTGCAGGCAAGTAAAATTGGGTAGTCACAAGGCAACTTTAAAAGAAAAAACGCCACAAGTATTATGTCCAAATACCAGATATATTGAATATCTTTCGATCCAATCTGTTAATGTCTACCAAATGCTCGCTCAATATAATGGTAAGAGAGGAGAGAAGACCAAGTTTCCAATATGATTCCAGTGGCATGTTCCCCGCAGTATTACTAAGAAAGAAAGCACCTATGTGGCTTTAGTACAAGGCTGAAGAGTGTGGGTGTTCGACAACATCTCATCCCATCCTCCGTACCGTAGACTCTCCCTTCTAAATCGTGTATTCAAAACACTCTGCAGGCGTGTGACTTTTCCCAACATTGCATTCGAAAGTACTCTAATGAGGGCGACGATCGTAGAGTCTGTTTTTCGGATGGATAAGTAGTCTGTACTTGCACAAGTGATTACTTAGTCAGTCCGAGGACCGGAATGCTGCGATTGCAGCCCAGAACATAAATTATGTGTGCTCGGTCAACACATTCAAGCACATCATTTTTGCAAACTAGGGGAGATAATCTGTATATTCAGAGCAATTTCTCACTCATTGGGCACGGTCGAACAGATGAACTTCCTACTTTCCAGTTTGTTTACAGGGCAAACAATTGCCCAAATCCGTGGGCTCTTTTCCCTGAATGGTGTCACATGCACATATCAGGCCCTGATCTGTCACAAAATATCATAGCAACATAAAAATATGCAGCTTTATTTCTCCAGAATCTCATTGACTGTTGCTGCCTTATATCAACAGACTTTAATGCTTGATGGACCACCATGAAATCAAAAGGAGGCATTTCCGCCATTTGCAGCCTTGAACATCATATATTTTTTTTCATCGTTTGGTCCGACTTTTGTGAGAGAGACGATGACATGTGTGGTATAGGTTATGGAATTTTTTAATAGCATCACCACACGGGGCATGAATATCAAAGCTCCGATTGGGATGAACTGCAGGCAAGTAATATTGGACACTCACAAAGCAACTTTAAAAAGAAAAAACGTCACCTGTATTAGGTCCAGATATAGTGAATATCTTTCGACTCAATCATTTAATGACTACCAAATGCTCGCTCAATATAATGGTAAGAGAGGAGAGAAGACCAGGTTTCCAATATGATGCCAGTGGCATGTTCCCCTCAGTGATAGTAAGAGAAAGAAAGCATCTATCTGACTTTAGAACAAGACAGAAGAAGGTGGGTGTTCGACAACATCGCATCCCACTCTTTGTACCGTAAACTCTCCCTTCTAAATCGTATATTTACCACAATCTGTAGTCTTGTGACTTTTCCCAACATTGCATTCGAGAGTACTGTAATGAGGGTGACGACCGTAGAGTCTGTTTCCCGGATGGATAAGTAGTCTGTACTTGTACAAGTGATTAGTTAATCCGTCCGAGGACCGGAATGCTGCGATTGCTGCCCAGAACATAAATTATGTGTGTTCAGTCAACACATTCAAGCACATCATTTTTGAAAACTAAGGGAGGTAATCTGTATATTCAGAGCAATTTCTCATTCATTGGGCTCGATCGAACAAATGAACTTCCTACTTTCCAGTTTGTTTACATGGCAAACCACTGGCCAAAGACGTGGGCTCTTTCCCCTGAATGGTGTCACATGCACATAGCAGGCCCCTGATCTGTCACAAAATATCATAGCAACATAAAAATATGCAGGTTTATTTCTCCAGAATCTCATTGACTGTTGCTGCCTGATATCACTCAGACCTTAATGCTTAATGGACCTCCATATATTCAGAAGGAGGCATTTCCTCCATTTTCAACCCTGAACATCATATATTTTTTCCTATACAATTTATTGGTTAAGTCAGCTGACTTTCTTTTTCAGCGTTTGGTCCGACTTTTGTGAGAGAGACGATGACATGCATGGTACAGGTCATGAAATTTTTCAAGATGAGAAAAAAAAAAAAATTATTTGCCCATTTTTCAGTACCTTTTCTCATTTCTGTCAACTTGCGAGTATATCTGCTAACTTTTTTTTCATCGTTTGGGCCGACTTTTGTAAGAGAGACGATGGCATGCATGGTATACGTCATGGAATTTTTCGAGATGGATAAAAAACAAAATTATTTGGCCTTTTTTCAATAGCTTTTCAAATTTCCGTCAACTTCAGAGTACATAATGGCTCCACATGGCGAAGTCGAATTTTTCGACGCAATCGCAACAAGTAGAAATCAGATCAGACACACACGCACTCAGCATCACCACTCGGTGCATGAATATCAAAGCTGCGAATTCGATGGTCTCCTGGCAAAATATTTTGGGCGCTCACAAGGCAACTTAAAAAGAAAAAACGTCAACAGTATGATGCCCAGATATAGTGAATACCTTTTGACTCAATCAATTAATGTCTACCAAATGCTCGCTCAATATAATGGTAAGAGAGGAGAAAAGACTAAGTCTCCAATATGATGCTAGTGGAATGTTCCCCTCAGTATTACTAAGAGAAAGAAAGCACTTATGTGGCTTCAGTACAAGACAGAAGAGTATGGGTGTTCGACAACATCTCATCCCATTCTCCTTAGCGCAGACTCTCCCTTCTAAAGCGTATATTTAACACACTCTGCAGACTTGTGACTTTTCCCAACATTGCATTCGAGAGTACTATAATGAGGGCGACGATCGTAGAGTCTGTTTCCCGGATGGATAAGTAGTCTGCACTTGTACAAGTGATTATTTAGTCCGTCCGAGGCCCGGAATGCAGCGATTGTTGTCCAGAACATAAATTATGTGTGTTCGGTCAAAAATTTCAAGCACATCATTCTTGCAAACTAGGGGAGATAATCTGTATATTCAGAGCAATTTCTCGTTCATTGAGCTCGATCGAGCAGATGAACTTCGAACTTTCCAGTTTGTTTACAGGATAAACCATTGCCCGCAGCCGCGGCCTCTTTTCCCTGAATGGTGTCAAATGCACATAGCAGGCCCCTGATCTGTCACAAAATATCATACCAACATAAAAATATGCAGTTTTATTTCTCTAGTATCTCATTGACTGTTTCTGCCTTATATCACACAGACCTTAATGCTTAATGGACCTCCAAAAATTCAGAAGAAGGCATTTCCTCCATTTGCAGCCCTGAACATCATATATTTTTCTGTATACAATTTATTGGTTAAGTCAGCTAACTTTTTTTTCATCGTTTGGTCCGACTTTTGTGAGAGAGACGCTGACATGCATGGTATAGGTCATGGAATTTTTCAAGATGAAAAAAACCCAAAATTATTTCCCATTTTTCAATACCTTTTCACATTTTATTTATTTATTTATTTATTGATGTTTTATGGTCACATATTTATGCACAATGGCCAATCATGACCGTGACAGTTTTAAGGGTGGAGGAAGCCGGAGTACCCGGAGACAACCACCGAGCAACGACGAGCAGCTGCCAGCTCCCCAACATCGTAACTCCGCACTGCAGCACAAGCAGGGTTAGACTGGTTGAAGACATGCATACCATCTGCATGCAGTACGCCTTAGTACACGGCGTCATCGTGCCCCCACGCGGGCAATGGAGATGAAGTGTCTTGCCCAAGGACACAACGCGGTTGCAGCAGGTGGCATTCGAACCGAGGACCTCTCGGCTTGCAGCCTGCACCTCTACCTACTGAGCCACCGCGCTCCCTTTCACATTTTCGTCAACTTGCGAGTATATAATGGCTCCACATGTCGAAGTCTAGTTTTTCGACGCAATCAGAACAAGTAGAAATCAGATGAGATGCACACACACCCAGCATCGCAACTCGGGGTTATGAATATCAAAGCTTCGATTGGGATGGACTGCAGGCAAGCAATTTTGGGCACTCACAAGGCAACTTTAAAAGAAAAAGCGTCACAAGTATTATGTCCAAATACCAGATACAGTGAATAACTTTCGACTCAATCTTTTAATGTATACCAAATGCTCGCTCAATATAATGGTAAGAGAAGATAGAAGACCAAGTTCCCAATATGATGCCAGTGTCATATTCCCCACAGTATTACTAAGAGAGAGAAAGCCTATGTGGCTTTAGTATAAGATAGAAGAGTATGGATGTTCGACAACAACTCATCCCATTCTCCGGACCGTAGACTGGACCTTCTAAATCGTATATTCAACACACTCTGTAGACTTGAGACTTTTCCCAACATTGTACTTGTTCAAGTGATTATTTAATCCTCCCGAGGACCGGAATGCTGCGATTGTTCCCCAGAACATAAATTATGTATGTTCGGTCAACACATTCAAGCACATCATTTTTGCAAACTAGGGGAGATAATCTGTATATTCAGAGCAATTTCTCATTCATTGGGCTCCATCGAACAGATGAACTTCCAACTTTCCAGTCTGTTTACAGGGCAAACCATTGCCCACAGCCGTGGGCTCGTTTCCCTAAATGGTGTCACATGCACATAGCAGGCCCCTGATCTGTCACAAAATATCATAGCAACATAAAAATATGCAGTTTTATTTCTCCAGTATCTCATCGACTGTTGCTGCCTTATATCGTACAGACCTTAATGCTTAATGGACCTCCATAAATTCAGAAGAAGGCATTTCCTCCATTTGCCGCCCTGAACATCATATACTTTTTCCTGTACAATTTATTGGTTAAGTCAGCTAACTTTTTTTTCATCGTTTGGTCCAACTTTTGTGAGATAGACGATGACATGCATGGTATAAGTCATGGAATATTTGAAGAAGAAAAAATCCCCATAAATGCTCCATCAATATAATGGTAAGAGAGGAGAGAGGACCAAGTTTCCAATATGATGCCAGTGGCGTCTTCCCCTCAGTATTCCTAAGAGAAAGAAATCCCCTATGTGGTTTTAGTAGAAGACAGAAGAGTGTGGGTGCTCGACAACATCTCATCCCATTCTCCGTACCTTAGACTCTCCCTTCTAAATCGAATATTCACCACACTCTATAGACTTGTGACTTTTCCCAACATTGCATTAGAGAGTGCTATAATGAGGGCGACGATCGTAGAGTCTGTTTCTGGGATGGATAAGTAGTTTGTACTTGTACAAGTGATTACTTAATCCGTCCAAGGACCGGAAGGCTGCGATTGCTGCCCAGAACATAAATTATGGGTGTTTGGTCAACACATTCATGCACATTGTTTTTGCAAACTAGGGGAGATGATCTGTATATTCAGAGCAATTTCTCATTCATTGGGCTCGATCGAACAGATGAACTTCCAACTTTCCAGTGTGTTTACAGGGCAAACCATTGCTCAAAGCCGTGGGCTCTTTTCCTTAAATGGTGTCACATGCACATAGCAGGACCCTGATCCGTCACAAAATATCATAGAAACATAAAAATAGGCAGTTTTTTTTCTCCAGAATCTCATTGACTGTTACTGCCTTATATCACACAGACCGTAATGCTTAATGCACCTCCATGAATTCAGAAGGAGGCATTTCCTCCATTTGCAGCCCTGAACATCATACATTTTTTCCTTTTCAATTTATTGGTTAAGTCCGGTAACTTTTTTTCATCTTTTGGTCCAACCTTTGTGAGAGAGACGATGACGTGCGTGGTATAGGTCATGGAATTTTTCAAGATGACAAAAACCCAAAATTATTTGCCCATTTTACAATACCTTTTCACATTTCCGTCAACTTGCGAGTACTAAGAGAAAGAAAGCACCTATCTGGCTTTAGTGCACGAGAGAAGAGGGAGGGTGTTCGACAACATCTCATCCCATTCTCTGTACCGTAGACTCTCCCTTCTAAATCGTATATTCAACACAATCTGTAGACTTGTGACTTTTCCCAACATTGCATTCGAGAGTACTATAATGAGGGCGACGATCTTTGAGTCAATTTCTGGGATGGAGAAGTAGTCTGTACATGTGATTACTTAATCCGTCCGAGGACGGGAATGCTGCGATTGCTGCCCAGAACATAAATTATGTGTGTTCGGTCAACACATTCAAGCACATCATTTTTGCAAACTAGGGGAGATAATCTGTATATTCAGAGCAATGTCGCATTCATTTCGCTCGGTCGAACAGATGAACTTCCAACTTTCCAGTTTGTTTACAAATGCTTGCTCAGTATAATGGTAAGAGAGTAGAGAAGACCAAGTTTCTAATATGATGCCAGTTTCATGTTCCCCTCAATATTACTAAGAGAAAGAAAGCTCCTTTGCGGCTTTAGTACAAGACAGAAGAGTTTGGCTGTTCGACAACATTTCATCCAACTCTCCGTACTATAGACTCTCTCTTCTAAATCGTATATTCAACACACTCTGTAGACATGTGACTTTTCCCTACAGTGCATTCGAGAGAACTTTAATGAGGGCGACGATCGTAGAGTCTGTTTCAGGGATGAATAAGTAGTCTGTACTTGTACAAGTGATTATTTAATCCGGCCGAGGACCGGCATGCTACGATTGCTGCCCAGGACATAAATTATGTGGATTCGGTCAACACATTCAAGCACATCATTTTTGCAAACTAGTGGAGATAATCTGTATATTCAGAGCAATTTCTCATTCATTGGGCTCCATCGAACAGATGAACTACTAACTTTCCAGTTTGTTTACATGGCAAACCATTGCCCAAAGCCGTACGCTCTTTTCCCTGAATGGCGTCACATGCACATAGCAGGCCCCTGATCTGTCACAAAATATCATAGCAACATAAAAGTATGCAGTTTTATTTCACCAGAATCTCATTGACTGTTGCTGCCTTATATCACACAGACCTTAATGCTTAATGGACCTCCATAAATTCAGAAAGAGGCATTTCCGCCATTTGCAGCCCTGAACATCATATATTTTTTCCTATACAATTTATTGGTTAAGTCAGCTAACTTTTTTTTCATCGTTTGGTCCAACTTTTGTGAGATAGACGATGACATGCATGGTATAAGTCATGGAATATTTGAAGAAGAAAAAATTCCCATAAATGCTCCATCAATATAATGGTAAGAGAGGAGAGAGGACCAAGTTTCCAATATGATGCCAATGGCGTCTTCCCCTCAGTATTCCTAAGAGAAAGAAATCCCCTATGTGGTTTTAGTAGAAGACAGAAGAGTGTGGGTGCTCGACAACATCTCATCCCATTCTCCGTACCTTAGACTCTCCCTTCTAAATCGAATATTCACCACACTCTATAGACTTGTGACTTTTCCCAACATTGCATTAGAGAGTGCTATAATGAGGGCGACGACCGTAGAGTCTGTTTCTGGGATGGATAAGTAGTTTGTACTTGTACAAGTGATTACTTAATCCGTCCAAGGACCGGAAGGCTGCGATTGCTGCCCAGAACATAAATTATGTGTGTTTGGTCAACACATTCATGCACATTGTTTTTGCAAACTAGGGGAGATGATCTGTATATTCAGAGCAATTTCTCATTCATTGGGCTCGATCGAACAGATGAACTTCCAACTTTCCAGTGTGTTTACAGGCCAAACCATTGCTCAAAGCCGTGGGCTCTTTTCCTTAAATGGTGTCACATGCACATAGCAGGACCCTGATCCGTCACAAAATATCATAGAAACATAAAAATAGGCAGTTTTTTTTCTCCAGAATCTCATTGACTGTTACTGCCTTATATCACACAGACCGTAATGCTTAATGCACCTCCATGAATTCAGAAGGAGGCATTTCCTCCATTTGCAGCCCTGAACATCATACATTTTTTCCTTTTCAATTTATTGGTTAAGTCAGGTAACTTTTTTTCATCTTTTGGTCCGACCTTTGTGAGAGAGACGATGACGTGCGTGGTATAGGTCATGGAATTTTTCAAGATGACAAAAACCCAAAATTATTTGCCCATTTTACAATACCTTTTCACATTTCCGTCAACTTGCGAGTACTAAGAGAAAGAAAGCACCTATCTGGCTTTAGTGCACGAGAGAAGAGGGAGGGTGTTCGACAACATCTCATCCCATTCTCCGTACCGTAGACTCTCCCTTCTAAATCGTATATTCAACACAATCTGTAGACTTGTGACTTTTCCCAACATTGCATTCGAGAGTACAATAATGAGGGCGACGATCTTTGAGTCAATTTCTGGGATGGAGAAGTAGTCTGTACATGTGATTACTTAATCCGTCCGAGGACGGGAATGCTGCGATTGCTGCCCAGAACATAAATTATGTGTGTTTGGTCAACACATTCAAGCACATCATTTTTGCAAACTAGGGGAGATAATCTGTATATTCAAAGCAATGTCGCATTCATTTCGCTCGGTCGAACAGATGAACTTCCAACTTTCCAGTTTGTTTACAGGGCAAACCATTGCCCAAATCCGTGGGCTCTTTTCCCTAACTGGTGTCACATGCACATAGCAGGCCCCTGATCTGTCACAAAATATCATAGCAACATAAAAATATGCAGTTTTATTTCTCCAGAGTCTCATTGACTGTTGTGCTTTATATCACACAGGCCTTAATGCTTAATGCTCCTCCATAAATTCAGAAGGAGGCATTTCCTTCATTTGCAACCCTGAATATCATATATATTTTCCTATACAATTTATTGGTTAAGTCAGCTAACTTTTTTTTCATCTTTTGGTCCGACCTTTGTGAGAGAGACGATGACATGCATGGTATAGGTCATGGAATTTTTCAAGATGAAAAAAACAAAATTATATGCCCATTTTTCAATACCTTTTCGCATTAGTAGTATGTCTCGCACGTTTGGGGCCATATTTGGATGACCCCGGTGGATGATTCCGGAAGTGATGTCATGTCGCGTGACCCAGTGGCGCTATGTTGTGTTTTCATGGTAACCCGCGTAAGCGGCCATGTTGTGACGTCATCCCCACAGTGATACGTGTTTCTGTCGTCCATTTTGTATACAGGAGGCCGCCATCTTGGTTTCTATGGTAGCACGTGATTGCTATGTCACTCAATTTTTCTGCAATAGGACGACTTATGTTCGGAGGCTGTGTTCGATGGAATCGGAGTAAATCTAATTACCACAAACAACCCGAAAATCTTTCCAAATCACCAAAATCCACCCAACTTTTACTATTTCGAATTCTTTCAGAATTTTCTGCTTCTATCTATATATGTAATAGTTTTCGTCTATGTGGCCATGTTTCTTTGTTCTGGTGTATACTCCAGTAGCGTCGAAAATCCTATTAGTTGGAACAGGTCTGCTTATTATTGCTATATTTAGCTTTTCTGGTCTATTCTTGTTAGTTCTGACCCTATTCCAAGTACTCTTATTATTTCATTTGTCTAGATCATTTTTAACTAATCAGATTGGTTGATTTCCCATAATCTGTATGCAGGGTTATCTCCCTTGTGTATAACAAAAACAGTCCCAAAGCCAACAAGCTATCGAGAAGTTACTGATAAGTCATTGCTCGCACGACTATAAGCCCATCGAGCAAATGAGCTATCGAGCAATTGCTCGATCGAGTGACTCCTCGAACGACTCTTCGACTCATTTAAGTATTTGAGGATACCTATGGCACGGTATTGTACTATTTGAGGATACCTATCCCAAATATCCCTTATAAGCTAAAGAGCCAAGAGAGTAATGGCTCCATGAGCAATGTCTCGAACGACTCGAAGCTCATCGAGCAAATAAGCCTAAGAGCAATTGCTCGATCGAGTGACTCGACAGACTGCTCGAACGACTCGAAGTCCATCGAGCAAATGTGCTTTAGAGTAAATGCTCGTTCGAGTGACTCCTCGAACGACTCTTCGACTCATGTCAGAAACAAAGGGATTCTTGAGCCTAAAAGAGATTACCTAAGTAGGGCTTTTCTCAAATAAGCCAAAGATCCAAGAGAGGAATTGCTCCATGAGCAATTGCTCGAACGACTCGAAGGTCATCGAGCAAATGAGCCTTAGAGCAATTGCTCGATCGAGTGACTCCTCGAACGACTCTTAGACTCATTTCAGTATTTGAGGATACCTATTGTACTGGGCTATTTGGGATACTTGTTGGACTTTACATCCGGGTACTTCTGTTGGGGTAGTAGATAAAAACAAACAACAATTTATATATAACATTTCATTTTTATTCAAGTATACAATTCAATTTCTCAAGGCATTTCTCTTTGTAGTTCTTCTTGAATGGGCTAACCATTTCATCTTCTTGTGGGTTGGAGCTTCTTCCCATTGCATGGCTAGGTTCTTGATAAAACACATTCCCTCATTTGATAACTTGGCTTGGTTGGTCACTTTTATTTCCTGTCTGGCATCTTTTGGTTCCTCTTTCTCTAGCTGTTTCATAGTAATAACTTCAGTCTTCTTAGTAGTAACTTCATTTGTGGTTTGAGTGGTAACATCTTTCTTAGCTTCAGTAGTAACTTCATTCGTAGTGGTAACTTCATTCTTTATGGGCGCTGGAATCTTTTTCTTGACTTCAGTAGAAACTTCGTTCTTCGTGGTAACTTCTTTCTATATGGGAGCTGGCATCTTTTTCTTGTCTTCAGTATTAACTTCGTCATTAATGGAAACATCTTTCTTTGTTTCTGTAGAAACTTTGTTCGCAGTAGTAACTTCATTCTTGTTTGTATTGTGAGTCAGTTCTGTCTTTATTCTTTTGTTTACTGATCGGCTAGTATCCACACATCTTTGTTTCTTTCCACCAGCATCCATGTCTAGATTTTTTCTCTTGGCTGCATTTACCACACGATTCACTTGAGCCAGGTCTTGGGAAGTCAGCTTTAATCCAGCATTATTCTTGAAGATCTGTATATGTAAGTCATCTTCGAATCTGAGTTCTGTTGTTGACACAGACATCTTCACTCTTCGACGTTCAAAACGGAAATGAATTTATTTTTATACTAACACTCCTTTTATACTTTTCTAATCATCTTCTTCTTCTTCATCATCGTCTATTCGGGATGAGTTGTTTGTCATAAGGTTGTCGAACAGAAATCTTCGCTTTTCCAAGGCATATTTCTGGGATTCTTCAAAGTCAAAATCCTCTTCTTCACGAAGACGCTTGGCAGTTTCTTGAATTTTCTTGTGAATTGCGTCGTTGCAAAAATTTCGAATGTACATAAGGGTATGAATGTATTTCTCACTAATGGCTTCTCTAACATTCTTTTGAAGTGCTTTATTTGCTGTTTCAACTGCATCTTCACTGTCCATTCCATCTTCGATATATTTGTTCATGAGGTTGTCAAAATCGTTTTGGTATTTGTCAAAGGCACTTTGAACGATACCTCCCACCACAGAAACGCCTTCTTCTTCCTCTTCGTTTTCTTCTTCTTCATATTCCATATCTTCTGATAGTTCCGACGATTCATCAGAGTCCGAATCTCTTGACCAATTTCTTGGTGCACAACTGGATTCCATTGTGACCGCTCTCTTCGAAGGTTAGATTACAAATGAAAAGTTTCTTATGAGCACGACCCTTTTATAGGATATCGGACAGAGCATTGATGATGGGTTTGATCAACTTTCCTAAAAATCCTCCGTTCTTTATGATGCGTCTTCTTTTCCGATAAGATAGTTCTCTCTTTGGTGAGGCAATTCTCATTATTTTGTACCTGTCTGGAATCAGCTTAGCTCTCTCAGATTTGGTTATAGGTACTGCTCCCTTCAAGATATTCGAGGCACAATCACATATACTTCAGCATAGTCTTGGCTTCATATCGATCCGCATCAGAGAGGATTCGAAGTGTATCTAAATTTCTCTCTAATCTTGTAGTGTTGCTCGACTTTTCCGTTTGTCGGTTTGGGCAAACTTCTTTGTACTTCTTCATGTTAAACGTTCGAGAAAATGTTTTTCCACAGTACTCGCAGTTATGTATCGCCATGTCTTCACTCTTTCCTGGTCATAGAACAAATGAGTTTATTTTCACACCAATATTCTTTTTATACTTTTTTCAGAGCTAGGACTGGGTTGATAAGCGCCGTGAGAAAGCAACCCTTTCGTAATATACATCTTTTTATATCTGGAGAAATTCCATCATCTGTTAGCAGCTTCAATACATGTTCGTATATTCGCAGGTCATCAAATTCAGCCAAATTCAGTGGTATCTTATCTTCGAGGATGTTGGTAGCGCATTTACATAAACAGATAATCAAATCTTCATCAGCAGCCCGTAGAACGGCATAGATTTCCACCTTGTCAGCATCCCGGAAGAATTCTAAAAGTGCTTTATTCTGGTCATTCAGTCCAGCATCTCTCTGATCTTCTGTTCTTCTTGGACAGTAATGTTCTTCATGCCTGTTACGTGAGAAGCTCCTGGGGAATTCTTTACCACAATATCTGCAGTGGAGCCGATGATTGGTCTCCTCGTGTCTTCTAGCATTATCCGATCTTGATAATGACTTGGAACAGTATCTGCATCGAACTGGTAACATGTCTTCACTCGACGACGGTCAGGACACAAATGAATTTATTTTCGTATCAACACCCTTTTTATACCTTTCCCAACAGAAGTACCCGGATGTAAAGTCCAACATGTATCCCCAATAGCCCAATACAATAGGTATACTCAAATACTGAAATGAGTCTAACAGACGTTCGAGAAGTCACTCGATCGAGCAATTGCTCTAAGGCTCATTTGCTCGACGAGCTTCGAGTCGTTTGAGCAATTGCTCATGGAACAATTACTCTCTTGGCTCTTTGGCTTATTTGGGAAACAGCCCTACTTACGGAATCACTTTTAGGCCCTAGAATCCCTTTTATCTGACATGAGTCGAAGAGTCGTTCGAGGAGTTACTCGAACGAGCATTGACTCTAAAGCATATTTGCTCGATGGACTTCGAGTCGTTCGAGCATTATGTCGAGTCACTCGATCGAGGAATTGCTCTAAGGCTCATTTGCTTGATGAGCTTCGAGTCGTTCGAGCAATTGCTCATGGAGCAATTACTCTCTTGGCTCTTTACCTTATAAGAGAAGCTGACATGCATGGTATAGGTCATGGAATTTTTCAAGATGAAAAAAACCCAAAATTATTTGCCCATTTTTCGATACCTTTTCACATTTGCGTCAACTTGCGAGAATATAATGGCTGAACATGGCGAAGTCGCAAAATATCATAGCAACATAAAAATATGCAGTTTTATTTCTCCAGAATCTCACTGACTGTTGCTGCCTTACATCACACAGACCTTAATGCTTAATGGACCTCAATAAATTCAGAAGAAGGCATTCCCTCCATTTGCAGCCCTGAACATCATATATTTTTTCCTATACACTTTATTGTTTAAGTCAGCTAACTTTTTTTTTCATCGTTAGGTCCGACTTTTGTGAGAGAGACGACGACATGCATGGGATAGGTCATGGAATTTTTCAAGATGAAAAAAAACCCAAAATTATTTGCCCATGTTTCAATGCCTTTTCACATTTCCGTCAAATTGGGAGTATATAAGAGCTCCACATGCCGATGTCGAGTTTTTCGATGCAATTACAACAAGTAGAAATCAGATCAGATACACACACACCCATCATCACAACTCGGCGCATGAATATCAAAGCTGCGATTGGGATGGACTGCAGGCAAGTAATATTGGGCACTCACAAGGCAACTTTAAAAGACAAAAACGTCACCAGTATTATGTCCAGATATAGTGAATATCTTTCGACTCTCTCATTTAATCTCTACCAAAAACTCGCTCAATATAATGGTAAGAAAGGAGAGAAGACCAAGTTTCCAATATGATACCAGTGGTATGTTCCCCTCAGTAATATTAAGAGAAAGAAAGCTCCTATGTGGCTTTAGTACAAGACAGAATAGTGTGGGTGTTGGACAACATCTCATCCCATTCTCCGTACCGTAGACTCTCCCGTCTAAATCATATATTCAACACACCCTGTAGACTTGTGACTTATCCCAACATTGCATTCGAGAGTACTATAAGGAGGGCGACGATCGTAGAGTCTGTTTCTCGGATGGATAAGTAGCCTGTACTTCTACATGTGAATACTTAATCCGTACAAGGACCGGAATGCTGCGATTGCTGCCCAGAACATAAATTATGTGTGTTTGGTCAACACATTCAAGCACATCATTTTTGCAAACTAGGGGAGATAATATGTATATTCAGAGCAATTTCTCATTCATTGGGCTCGATCGAACAGATGAACTTCCAGCTTTCCAGTTTATTTACAGGGCAATCCATTGCCCAAACCCGTGGGCTATTTTCCCTGAATGGTGTCACATGCACATACCAGGCCCCTGATCTGTCACAAAATATCATAGCAACATAAAAACATGCAGTTTTATTTCTCCAGAATCTCATTGACTGTTGAGGCCTTATATCACACAAACCTTAATGCTTAATGAAACTCCATAAATTCAGAAGGAGGAATTTCCTACATTTGCAGCACTGAACGTCATATCTTTTTTCCTATACAATTTATTGGTTAAGTCAGCTAACTTTCTTTTTCATCGTTTGGTCCCACTTTTGTGAGAGAGACGATGACATGCATGGTACAGGTCATGGAATTTTTCAGGATGAAAAAAAAAAAAAAATTATTTGCCCATTTTTCAATACCTTTTCTCATTTCAATGGCTCCACATGTCGAAGTCGAGTTTTTCGACGCAATCGCAACAAGTAGAAATCAGATCAGACACACACACACCCAGCATCACCACTCGGTGCATGAATATCAGAGCTGCGATTGGGATGGTCTGCAGGCAAAAAATTTTGGGCTCTCACAAGGCAACTTAAAAAGAAAAAACGTCAACAGTATGATGTCCAGATATAGTGAATACCTTTCGACGCAATCATTTAATGTCTACCAAATGCTCGCTCAAAATAATGGTAAGAGAGGAGAGAAGACCAAGTTTCCAATATGATGCCAGCGGAATGTTCCCCTCAGTATCACTAAGAGAAAGAAAGCACCTATGCGGCTTTAGTACAAGGCAGAAGAGTGTGGGTGTTCGACAATATCTCATCCCATCCTCCGTACCGTAGACTCTTCCGTCGAAATCGTATATTCAACACACTCTGTAGGCTTGTGACTTTTCCCAACATTGCATTCGAGAGTTCTATAATGAGGGCGACGATCGTAGAGTCTGTTTCTCGGATGGATAAGTAGTCTGTACTTGTACAAGTGATAACTTAATCCGACCGAGGACCGGAAACGTGCGATTGATGCCCAGAACATAAATTATGTGTGTTCGGTCAACACATTCAAGCACATCATTTTTGCAAGCTAGGGGAGATATTCTGTATATTCAGAGCAATTTCTCATTCATTGGGCTCGATCGAACAGATGAACTTCCAACTATCTAGTTTTTTTACAGCGCAAACCATTGCCCAAAGCCGTGGGCTCTTTTCCCTGAATGGTGTCAAATGCACATAGCAGGCCCCTGATCTGTCACAAAATATCATAGCAACATAAAAATATGCAGTTTTATTTCTCCAGAATCTCATTGACTGTTGCTCCCTTATATCACACAGACCGTAATGCTTAATCGACCTCCATGAATTCAGAAGGAGGCCTTTCCTCCATTTGCAGCCACGAACATCATATATTTTTTCCTATACAATTTATTGGTTATGTCAGCTAACTTTTTTTTCATCGTTTGGTCCGACTTTTGTGAGAGAGACGATGACATGCATGGTACAGGTCATGGAATTTATCAGGATGAAAAAAAAAAAAAAATTATTTGCCCATTTTTCAATACCTTTTCTCATTTCAATGGCTCCACATGTCGAAGTCGAGTTTTTCGACGCAATCGCAACAAGTAGAAATCAGATCAGACACACACACACCCAGCATCACCACTCGGTGCATGAATATCAGAGCTGCGATTGGGATGGTCTGCAGGCAAAAAATTTTGGGCTCTCACAAGGCAACTTAAAAAGAAAAAACGTCAACAGTATGATGTCCAGATATAGTGAATACCTTTCGACGCAATCATTCAATGTCTACCAAATGCTCGCTCAAAATAATGGTAAGAGAGGAGAGAAGACCAAGTTTCCAATATGATGCCAGCGGAATGTTCCCCTCAGTATCACTAAGAGAAAGAAAGCACCTATGCGGCTTTAGTACAAGGCAGAAGAGTGTGGGTGTTCGACAATATCTCATCCCATCCTCCGTACCGTAGACTCTTCCGTCGAAATCGTATATTCAACACACTCTGTAGGCTTGTGACTTTTCCCAACATTGCATTCGAGAGTTCTATAATGAGGGCGACGATCGTAGAGTCTGTTTCTCGGATGGATAAGTAGTCTGTACTTGTACAAGTGATAACTTAATCCGACCGAGGACCGGAAACGTGCGATTGATGCCCAGAACATAAATTATGTGTGTTCGGTCAACACATTCAAGCACATCATTTTTGCAAGCTAGGGGAGATATTCTGTATATTCAGAGCGAGTTCTCATTCATTGGGCTCGATCGAACAGATGAACTTCCAACTATCCAGTTTTTTTACAGCGCAAACCATTGCCCAAAGCCGTGGGCTCTTTTCCCTGAATGGTGTCAAATGCACATAGCAGGCCCCTGATCTGTCACAAAATATCATAGCAACATAAAAATATGCAGTTTTATTTCTCCAGAATCTCATTGACTGTTGCTCCCTTATATCACACAGACCGTAATGCTTAATCGACCTCCATGAATTCAGAAGGAGGCCTTTCCTCCATTTGCAGCCACGAACATCATATATTTTTTCCTATACAATTTATTGGTTATGTCAGCTAACTTTTTTTTCATCGTTTGGTCCGACTTTTGTAAGAGAGACGATGGCATGCATGGCATTCGTCATGGAATTTTTCGAGATGGATAAAAAACAAAATTATTTGGCCTTTTTTCAATACCTTTTCAAATTTCCGTCAACTTGAGAGTACATAATGGCTCCATATGGCGAAGTCGAGTTTTTCGACGCAATCACAACAAGCAGAAATCAGATCAGATACACACACACCCAGCATCACAACTCGGTGCATGAATATCGAAACTGCGATTGGGATGGACTGCAGGCAGGTAATATTGGGTAGTCACAAGGCAACTTTAAAAGAAAAAACGTCACAAGTATTATGTCCGGATACCAGATATAGTGAATATCTTTCGATTCAATCTGTTAATGTCTACCAAATGCTCGCTCAGTATAATGGTAAGAGAGGAGAGAAGACCAAGTTTCCAATATGATGCCAGTGGCATGCTCCCCG
This sequence comes from Pictodentalium vernedei, assembly GCA_031216915.1. Taxonomy (NCBI): domain Eukaryota; kingdom Metazoa; phylum Mollusca; class Scaphopoda; order Dentaliida; family Dentaliidae; genus Pictodentalium; species Pictodentalium vernedei. Next base: position 159,631,427 of record CM062288.1, on the reverse strand, counting down.
CAGTATTACTAAGAGAAAGAAAGCACCTATGTGGCTTTACTACAAGGCTGAAGAGTGTGGGTGTTCGACAACATCTCATCCCATCCTCCGTACCGTAGACTCTCCCTTCTAAATCGTGTATACAACACACTCTGTAGGCTTGTGACTTTTCCCAACATTGCATTCGAAAGTACTCTAATGAGGGCGACGATCGTAGAGTCTGCTTTTCGGATGGATAAGTAGTCTGTACTTGTACAAGTGATTACTTAATCCGTCCGAGGACCGGAATGCTGCGATTGCAGCCCAGAACATAAATTATGTGTGTTCCGTCAACACATTCAAGCACATCATTTTTGCAAACTAGGGGAGATAATCTGTATATTCAGAGCAATTTCTCATTCATTGGACGCGATCGGACAGATGAACTTCCTACTTTCCAGTTTGTTTTCAGGGCAAACAATTGTCCAAAGCCGTGGGCTCTTTTCCCTGAATGGTGTCACGTGCACATATCAGGCCCTGATCGGTCACAAAATATCATAGCAACATAAAAATATGCAGCTTTATTTCTCCATAATCTCATTGACTGTTGCTGCCTTATATCAACAGACTTTAATGCTTAATGGACCTCCATAAATTCTGAAGCAGGCATTTCCGACTTTTGCAGCCCTGAACATCATATATTTCTTTTTCATCGTTTGGTCCGACTTTTGTGAGAGTGACGATGACATGTGTGGTATAGGTCATGGAATTTTTTAATAGCATCACCACACGGTGCATGGATATCAAAGCTCCGATTGGGATGGACTGCAGGCAAGTAATATTGGACACTCACAAAGCAACTTTAAAAAGAAAAAACGTCACCTGTATTATGTCCAGATAGAGTGAATATCTTTCGACTCAATCATTTAATGTCTACCAAATGCTCGCTCAATATAATGGTAAGAGAGGAGAGAAGACCAGGTTTCCAATATGATGCCAGTGGCATGTTCCCCTAAGTACTAGTAAGAGAAAGAAAGCATCTATCTGGCTTTAGTACAAGATAGAAGATTGTGGGTGTTCGACAACATCTCATCCCACTCTCCGTACCGTAGACTCTCCCTTCTAAATCGTATATTCACCACAATCTGTAGACTTGTGACTTTTCCCAACATTGCATTCGAGAGTACTGTAATGACGGTGACGATCGTAGAGTCTGTTTCCAGGATGGATAAGTAGTCTGTACTTGTACAAGCGATTAGTTAATCCGTCAGAGGACCGGAATGCTACGATTGCTGCCCAGAACATAAATTATGTGTGTTCGGTCAACACATTCAAGCACATCATTTTTGAAAACTAAGGGAGGTAATCTGTACATTCAGAGCAATTTCTCATTCATTGGGCTCGATCGAACAGATGAACGTCCTACTTTCCAGTTTCTTTACATGGCAAACCGTTGCCCAAAGACGTGGGCTCTTTCCCCTGAATGGTGTCACATGCACATAGCAGGCCCCTGATCTGTCACAAAATATCATAGCAACATAAAAATATGCAGTTTTATTTCTCTAGAATCTCATTGACTGTTGCTGCCTGATATCACTCAGACCTTAATGCTTAATGGCTCTCCATAAATTCAGAAGTAGGCATTTCCTCCATTTGCAGCCCTGGACATCATATATTTTTTCCTATACAATTTATTGGTTAAGTCAGCTACTTTTTTTCATCGTTTGGCCCGTCTTTTGTGAGTGAGACGATGACATGCATGGTATAGGCCATGGAATTGTTCAAGATGAATAAAGCCCAACATTATTTGCCCATGTTTCAATACCTTTTCACATTTTCGTCAACTTGCCAGTATATAATGGCTCCACATGGCGAAGTCGAGTTTTTGACGCAATCACAACAAGTAGAAATAAGATCAGATACTCACACACCCAGCATCACCACTCGGTGCATGAATATCAAAGCTGCGATTGGGATGGACAGCAGGCAAGTAAGAGTGGTCTTTCACAAGGCAACTTTAAAAGAGAAAACGTCACCAGTATCATCTCCAGATATAGTGAATATCTTTCGACTCAATCATTTAATGTCTGCCAAATGCTCGCTCAATATAACGGCAAGAGAGGAGAGAAGACCAAGTTCCCAATATGATGCCAGTGGCATGTTCCCCTCAGTATTACTAAGAGAAAGAAAGCTCCTATGTGGGTTTAGTACAAGGCAGGAGATGTGGGTGTTCGACAACATCTCATCCCATTCTCCGAACCGTAGACTCTCCTTTCTAAATCGTATATTCAACACACTCTGTAGACTTGTGACTTTTCCCAACATTGCATTCACGAGTACTACAATGAGGGCGACGATCGTAGAATCTGTTTCTCGGATGGATAAGCAGCCTGTACTTGTACAAGTTATTACTTAATCCGTCAGAGGAACGGAATGCTGCGATTGCTGCCCAGAACATAAATTATGTGTGTTCGGTCAACACATTCAAGCACATCATTTTTGCAAACTAGGGGAGATAATCTGTATATTCAGAGCAATTTCTCATTCATTGGGCTCGATCAAACAGATGAACTTCCAACTATCTAGTTTTTTACAGCGCAAACCATTGCCCAAAGCCGTGGACTCTTTTCCCTGAATGGTGTCACATGCACATAACAGGCCTCTGATCTGTCACAAAATATCATAGCAACATAGAAATATGCAGTTTTATTTCTCCAGAATCTCACTGAATGTTGCTGCCTTATATCACACAGACCTTAATGCATTATGAACCTCCAAAAATTCAGAAGCAGGCATTTCCTCCATTTGCAGCCCTGAACATCATATATTTTTTTTCCTATACAATCTATTGGTTAAGTCGTCTAACATTTTTTTTTTTCATCGTTTGGTCCGACTTTTGTTCGAGAGACGATGACATGCATGGTATAGGTCATGAAATTTTTCAAGATGAACAAAACCCAAAATTATTTTGCCATTTCTCAATACCTTTTCACATTTCCGTCAACTTGCGAGTGTATAATGGCTCCATATGGCGAAGTCGCGTTTTTCGACGCAATCACAACAAGTAGAAATCAGATCCGATACACACACACCCAGCATCACCACTCGGTTCATGAATATAAAAGCTGCGATTGGGATGGACTGCAGGCACGTAATATTGGGCACTCACAAGGCAACTTCAAAAGAAAAATCGTCACCAGTATTATGTCCAGATATAGTGAATACCTTTCGACTCAATCATGTAATGTCTACCAACTGCTCGCTCAATATAATGGTATAAGAGGAGAGAAAACCAAGTTTCCAATATGATGCCAGAGGCATGTTCCCCTCAGTATTACTAAGAGAAAGAAAGCACCTATGCGGCTTTAGTGCAAGACAGAAGAGTGTGGGTGTTCGACAAAATGTCATCCCACCCTCCGTACCGTAGACTCTCCCTTCTAAATCGTATATTCAACACACTCTGTAGACTTGTGACTTTTCCCAACATTGCATTCGAGAGTACTATAATGAGGGCGACGATCGTCGAGTCTGTTTCTCGGATGGATAAATAGTCTGTAGTAGTACAAGTGATTACTGAATCCGTCCGTGGAACGGAATGCTGAGATTACTGCCAGAACATTAATTATGTGTGTTCGGTCAGCACATTCAAGCACATCATTTTTGCAAACAAAGGGAGATAATCTATATATTCATAGCAATTTCTCATTCAGTGGGCTCGATCGAACAGATGAACGTCCTACTTTCCAGTTTGTTTACAGGGCAATCCATTGACCAAACCAGTGGGCTATTTTCCCTGAATGGTGTCACATGCACATAGCAGGCCCCTGATCTGTCACAAAATATCATAGCAACATAAAAATATGCAGTTTTATTTCTCCAGAATCCCATTGACTGTTGCTGCCTTATATCACACAAACCTTAATGCTTAATGGACCTCCATAAATTCAGAAGTAGGCATTTCCTCCATTTGCAGCCCTGGACATCATATATTTTTTCCTATACAATTTATTGGTTAAGTCAGCTAACTTTCTTTTTCATCGTTTGGTCCCACTTTTGTGAGAGACGATGACATGCATGGTACAGGTCATGGAATTTTTAAAAATGAAAAAAGAACAAAATTATTTGCTCATTTTTCAATACCTTTTCTCATTACCTTTGCGAGTATATAATGGCTCCACATGTCGAAGTCGAGTTATTCGACGCAATCGCAACAAGTAGAAATCAGATCAGATACACACACACCCAGCATCACCACTCGGTGCATGAATATCAAAGCAGCGATTGGGATGGTCTGCAGGCAAAAGATTTTGGGCACTCACAAGGCAACTTAAAAAGAAAAAACGTCAACAGTATGATGTCCAGATATCGTGAAAACCTTTCGACTCAATCATTTAATGTCTACCAAATGCTCGCTCAAAATAATGGTAAGAGAGGAGAGAAGACCAAGTTTCCAATATGATGCCAGTGGATTGTTCCCCTCAGTATCACTAAGAGAAAGAAAGCACCTATGTGGCTTTAGTACAAGGCAGAAGTGTGTGGGTGTTCGACAATATCTCATCCCATCCTCCGTACCGTAGACTCTCCCGTCTAAATCGTATATTCAACACACTCTGTAGGCTTGTGACTTTTCCCAACATTGCATTCGAGAGTTCTATAATGAGACTGACGATCGTAGAGTCTGTTTCTCGGATGGATATGTAGTCTGTACTTGTACAAGTGATTACTTAATCCGACCGAGGACCGGAAACGAGCGATTGCTGCCCAGAACATAAATTATGTGTGTTCGGTCAACACATTCAAGCACATCATTTTTGCAAACTAGGGGAAATATTCTGTATATTCAGAGCAATTTCTCATTCATTGGGCTCGATCGAACAGATGAACTTCCAACTATCCAGTTTTTTTACAGCGCAAACCATTTCCCAAAGCCGTGGACTCTTTTCCCTGAATGGTGTCACATGCACATAGCAGGCCCCTGATCTGTCACAAAATATCATAGCAACATAACAATATGCAGTTTTATTTCTCCAGAATCTCATTGACTGTTGCTGCCTTATATCACACAGACCTTAATGCTTAATCGACCTCCATAAATTCAGAAGGAGGCCTTTCCTCCATTTGCAGCCTTGAACATCATATATTTTTTCCTATACAATTTATTGGTTAAGTCAGCTAACTTTTGTTTCATCGTTTGGTCCGACTTTTGTAAGAGAGACGATGACATGCATGGTATACGTCATGGAATTTTTCAAGATGGAAAAAAAACAAAATTATTCGGCCTTTTTTCAATACCTTTTCAAATTTCCGTCAACTTCAGAGTACATAATGGCTCCATATGGCGAAGTCGAGTTTTTCGACGCAATCACAACAAGCAGAAATCAGATTAGATACACACACACCCAGCATCACAATTCGGTGCATGAATATCGAAACTGCGATTGGGATGGACTGAAGGCAAGTAATATTGGGTAGTCACAAGGGAACTTTAAAAGAAAAAAACGTCACAAGTATTATCTCCAGATACCAGATATAGTGAATATCTTTCGATTCAATCTGTTAATGTCTACCAAATGCTCGCTCAATATAATGGTAAGAGAGGAGAGAAGACCAAGTTTCCAATATGATGCCTGTGGCATGTTCCCCGCAGTATTACTAAGAGAAAGAAAGCACCTATGTGGCTTTAGTACAAGGCTGAAGAGTGTGGGCGTTCGACATCATCTCATCCCATCCTCCGTACCGTAGACTCTCCCTTCTAAATCGTGTATTCAACACACTCTGTCCGCGTGTGACTTTTCCCAACATTGCATTCGAAAGTAATCTAATGAGGGCGACGATCGTAGAGTCTGTTTTTCGGATGGATAAGTAGTCTGTACTTGTACAAGTGATTACTTAGTCAGTCCGAGGACCGGAATCCTGCGATTGCAGCCAAGAACATAAATTATGTGTGCTCTGTCAACACATTCAAGCACATCATTTTTGCAAACTAGGGGAGATAATCTGTATATTCAGAGCAATTTCTCATTCATTGGGCACGATCGAACAGATGAACTTCCTACTTTCCAGTTTGTTTACAGGGCAAACAATTGCCCAAAGCCGTGGGCTCTTTTCCCTGAATGGTGTACATGCACATATCAGGCCCTGATCTGTCACAAAATATCATAGCAACATAAAAATATGCAGTTTTATTTCTCCAGAATCTCATTGACTGTTGCTGCCTTACATCAACAGATTTTAATGCTTAATGGACCTCCATATATTGAGAAGGAGGCATTTCCGCCATTTGCAGCCTTGAACATCATATATTTTTTTTCATCGTTTGGTCCGACTTTTCTGAGAGAGACGATGACATGTGTGGTATAGGTCATGGAATTTTTTAATAGCATCACCACACGGTGCATGAATATCAAAGCTCCGATTGGGATGGACTGTAGGCAAGTAATATTGGACACTCACAAAGCAACTTTAAAAAGAAAAAAACGTCACCTGCATTATGTCCAGATAGAGTGAATATCTTTTGACTCAATCATTTAATGTCTACCAAATGCTCGCTCAATATAATGGTAAGAGAGGAGAGAAGACCAGGTTTCCAATATGATGCCAGTGGCATGTTCCCCTCAGTACTAGTAAGAGAAAGAAAGCATCTATCTGGCTTTAGTACAAGACAGAAGAGTGCGGTGTTCGACAGCATCTCATCTCACTCTCCGTAGCGTAGACTCTCCCTTCTAAATCGTATATTCACCACAATCGGTAGACTTGTGACTTTTCCCAACACTGCATTCGAGAGTACTGTAAAGAGGGTGACGATCGTAGAGTCTGTTTCCCGGATGGATAAGTAGTCTGTACTTGTACAAGTGATTAGTTAATCCGTCCGAGGACCGGAATGCTGCGATTGCTGCCCAGAACATAAATTATGTGTGTTCGATTAACACATTCAAGCACATCATTCTTGAAAACTAAGGGAGGTAATCTGTATATTCGGAGCAATTTCTCATTCATTGGGCTCGTTCGAACAGATGAACTTCCTACTTTCTAGTTTGTTTACAGGGCAAACCATTGTCCAAAGCCGTGGGCTCTTTTCCCTGGATGGTGTCGCATGCACATAGCAGGCCCCTGATCTGCCACAAAATATCATAGCAACATAAAAATATGCAGTTTTATTTCTCCAGAATCTCATTGACTGTTGCTGCCGTATATCACTCAGACCTTAATGCTTAAGGAACCTCCATAAACTCAGAAGGAGGCGTTTCCTCCATTTGCAGCACTGAACATCATATATTTTTTCCTCTACAATTTATTGGTTAAGTCAGCAAACTTTTTTTTTCATCCTTTCGTCCGACTTTTCAGAGAGAGACGATGACATGCATTGTATAGGTCATGGATTTTTTCAAGATGAAAAAAAAAACAAATTTATTTGCCCATTTATCAATCCCTTTTCACATTTTCGAAAATTTGCCAGTATATAATGGCTCCACATGGCGAAGTCGAAATTTTTGACGCAATCACAACAAGTAGAAATCAGATCACATTCACACACACACAGCATCACCACTCGGTGCATGAATATCAAAGCTGCGATTGGGATGGACTGCAGGCAAGTAATAATGGGCACTCACAAGGCAACTTTAAAAGAAAAAAACGTCACCTGCATTATGTCCAGATAGAGTGAATATCTTTCGACTCAATCATTTAATGTCTACCAAATGCTCGCTCAATATAATGGTAAGAGAGGAGAGAAGACCAAGTTTCCAACATGATGCCAGTGGCATGTTCTCCTCAGTATTACTAAGAGAAAGAAAGTACCTATGTGGTTTTAGTACAAGACAGAAGAGTGGGGATGTTCGACACCATCTCATCCCATCCTCCGTATCGCAGACTCTCCCTTCTAAACCGTGTATTCAACACACTCTGCAGACTTGTGAATTTTCCCAACATTGCATGCGAGAGTACTGTAATGAGGGCGACGATCCTAGAGTCTCTTTTTCGGATGTATAAGTAGTCTGTACTTGTACAGGTAATTACTTAATCCGTCCGAGGACCGGAATGCTGTGATTGATGTCCAGAACATAAATTATGTGTGTTCGGTCAACACATTCAAGCACATCATTTTTGCAATCTAGGGGAGATAATCTGTATATTCAGAGCAATTTCTCATTCACTGTGCTCAATCGAGCAGATGAACCTCCAACTTTCCAGTTTGTTTACAGGGCAAACCATTGTCCAAAGCCGTGGCCTCTTTTCCCTGAATGGTGTCACATGCACATAGCAGGCCCCTGATCTGTCACAAAATATCATAGCAACATAAAAATATGCAGTTTTATTTCTCCAGAATCTCATTGACTGTTGCTGCCTTATATCACACGGACCTTAATGCTTAATCGACCTCCATAAATTCAGAAGGAGGCATTTCCTCCACTTGCAGCCCTGAACAATATATATTTTTTCCTATACAATTTATTGGTTAAGTCAGCTAACTTTTGTTTTCATCGTTTGGTCCGACTTTTGTGAGAGAGACGCTGACATGCATGGTATAGGTCATGGAAATTTTTAAGATGAAAAAAACTCAAAATTATTTGCCCATTTTTCAATACTTTTTCACATTTCCGTCAACTTGCGAGTATATAATGGCTCCACATGGCGAAGTCGAGTTTTTCTCACAAAGCAACTTTAAAAAGAAAAAAACGTCACCTGCATTATGTCCAGATAGAGTGAATATCTTTTGACTCAATCATTTAATGTCTACCAAATGCTCGCTCAATATAATGGTAAGAGAGGAGAGAAGACCAGGTTTCCAATATGATGCCAGTGGCATGTTCCCCTCAGTACTAGTAAGAGAAAGAAAGCATCTATCTGGCTTTAGTACAAGACAGAAGAGTGCGGTGTTCGACAGCATCTCATCTCACTCTCCGTAGCGTAGACTCTCCCTTCTAAATCGTATATTCACCACAATCGGTAGACTTGTGACTTTTCCCAACACTGCATTCGAGAGTACTGTAAAGAGGGTGACGATCGTAGAGTCTGTTTCCCGGATGGATAAGTAGTCTGTACTTGTACAAGTGATTAGTTAATCCGTCCGAGGACCGGAATGCTGCGATTGCTGCCCAGAACATAAATTATGTGTGTTCGATTAACACATTCAAGCACATCATTCTTGAAAACTAAGGGAGGTAATCTGTATATTCAGAGCAATTTCTCATTCATTGGGCTCGATCGAACAGATAAACTTCCAACTTTCCAGTTTGTTTACAGGGCAAACCATTGCCCACAGCCGAGGGCTCGTTTCCCTGAATGGTGTCACATGCACATAGCAGGCCCCTGATATGTCACAAAATATCATAGCAACATAAAAATATGCAGTTTTATTTTTCCAGTATCTCATCGACTGTTGCTGCCTTATATCGCACAGACTTTAATGCTTAATGGACCTCCATAAATTCAGAAGAAGGCTTTTCCTCCATTTGCCGCCCTGAACATCATATACTTTTTCCTATACAATTTATTGGTCAAGTCAGCTAACTTTTGTTTTCATCGTTTGGTCCGACTTTTGTGAGAGAGACGCTGACATGCATGGTATAGGTCATGGAATTTTTTAAGATAAAAAAAACTCAAAATTATTTGCCCATTTTTCAATACCTTTTCACATTTCCGTCAACTTGCGAGTATATAATGGCTCCACATGGCGAAGTCGAGTTTTTCTACGCTATCACAACAAGTAGAAATCAGATCAGATACACATACGCCCAGCATCTCCACTAGATGCATGAATATCAAAGCTGCGATTGGGGATGGACTGCAGGCAAGTAATATTGGGCACTCACAAGGCAACTTTAAAAGAAAAAAGGACACCAGTATTATATCCGGATATAGTGAATATCATTCGACTCAATCATTTAACGTCTACCAAATGCTCGCTCAGTATAATGGTAAGAGAGTAGAGAAGACCAAGTTTCCAATATGATGCCAGTTTCATCTTCCCCTCAATATTACTAAGAGAAAGAAAGCTCCTTTGAGGCTTTAGTACAAGACGAAAGATAGTGGGTGTTCGACAACATCTCATCCCATTCTCCATGCAGTAGACTCTCCCTTCTAAATCGTATATTCAACACACTCTGCAGACTTGTGACTTTTCCCAACATTGCATTCGAGAGTACTATAATGAGGGCGACGATCTTAGATTCTTTTTCTCGGATGGATAAGTAGTCTGTACTTGTACAACTGATTACTTAATCCGTCCGAGGACCGGAATGCTGCGATTGCTGTCCAGAACATAAATTATGTGTGTTCGGTCAACACATTCAAGCACATCATTTTTGCAAACTAGGGGAGATAATCTTTATATTCAGAGCAATTTTTTCTCATTCATTGGGCTCGATCGAACAGATGAACTTCCAACTTTCCAGTTTGTTTACAGGGTAAACCATTGCCCAAAGCCGTGGGATCTTTTCCCTGAATGGTGTCACATGCACATAGCACGCCCCTGATCTGTCACAAAATAGCATAGCAACATAAAAATATGCAGTTTCTTTTCTCCAGAATCTCATTGACTGTTGCAGCCTTATATCACACAAACCTTAATGCTTAATCGACCTCCATAAATTCAGAAGGAGGAATTTCCTCCATTTGCAGCACTGAACGGCATATATTTTTTCCTATACAATTTATTGGTTAAGTCAGCTAACTTTCTTTTTCATCGTTTGGTCCCACTTTTGTGAGAGAGACGATGACATGCATGGTATACGCCATGGAATTTTTCAAGATGGAACAAAAACAAAATTATTTGGCCTTTTTTCAATACCTTTTCACATTTCCGTCAACTTCAGAGTACACAATGGCTCAATATGGCGAAGTAGAGTTTTTCGACGCAATCACAACAAGCAGAAATCAGATCAGATACACACACACCCAGCATCACAACTCGGTGCATGAATATCGAAACTGCGATTGGGATGGACTGCATGCAAGTAAAATTGGGTAGTAACAAGGCAACTTTAAAAGAAAAAACGCCACAAGTATTATGTCCAGATACCAGATATATTGAATATCTTTCGATCCAATCTGTTAATGTCTACCAAATGCTCGCTCAGAATAATGGTAAGAGAGGAGAGAAGACCAAGTTTCCAATATGATTCCAGTGGCATGTTCCCCGCAGTATTACTAAGAAAGAAAGCACCTAAGTGGCTTTAGTACAAGGCTGAAGATTGTGGGTGTTCGACAACATCTCATCCCATCCTCCGTACCGTAGACTCTCCCTTCTAAATCGTGTATTCAACACACTCTGCAGGCGTGTGACCTTTCCCAACATTGCATTCGAAAGTACTCTAATGAGGGCGACGATCGTAGAGTCTGTTTTTCGGATGGATAAGTAGTCTGTACTTGTACAAGTGATTACTTAAACCGTCCGAGGACCGGAATGCTGGGAATGCTGCCCAGAACATAAATAATGTGTGTTCGGTCAACACATTCAAGCACATCATTGTTGCAAACTAGGGGAGATAATCTGTATATTCAGAGCTATTTCTCATTCATTGGGCTCGATCGAACAGATGAACTTCCAACTTTCCAGTTTGTTTACAGGGCAAACCATTGCTCAAAGCCGTGGGATATTTTCCCTGAATGGTGTCACATGCACATAGCCGGCCGCTGATCTGTCACAAAATATCATAGCAACATAAAAATATGCAGTTTTTTTTCTCCAGAATCTCATTGACCGTTGCTGCCTTATATCACACAGACCTTAATGCTTAATGAACCTTCTTAATGCTTAATGAACCTCCAAAAATTCAGAAGGAGGCATTCCCTCCATTTGCAGCCCTGAACATCATTTATTTTTACCTATACAATTTATTGGTTAAGTCAGCTAACTTTTGTGAGAGAGACGATGACATGCATGGTATAGGTCATGGAATTTTTCAAGATGGAAAAAAAGACAAAATTATTTGCCCATTTTTCAATACCTTTTCACATTTTCGTCAACGTGCCAGTATATAATGGCTCCACATGGCGAAGTCGAGTTTTTCGACGCAATCACAACAAGTAGAAATCAGATCAGATACACACACACCCAACATCACCACTCGGTGCTTGAATATCAAACTTGCGAATGGGATGGACTGCATGCAAGTAATATTGGGCACTCTCAAGGCAACTTTAAAAGAAAAAAAAACGTCACCAGTATTATGTCCAGATATAGTGAATATCTTTCGACTCTATATCATTCAATGTCTACCAAATGCTCGCTCAATATAATGGTAAGAGAGGAGAGAAGACCAAGTTTCCAATATGTTGCTAGTGGCATGTTCCCCTCAGGATTACTGAGAGAAAGAATCCTCCTATGTGGCTTTAGTAGAAGACAGAAGAGTGTGGGTGTTCGACAACATCTCATCCCATTCTCCGTACCGTAGACTCTCCCTTCTAAATCGTATATTTAACACACTCTGCAGACTTGTGACTTTTCCCAACATTGCATTCGAGAGTACTATAAGGAGGGCGACGATCGCAGAGTCTGTTTCTCGGATGGATAAGTAGCCTGTACTTGTACAAGTGATTATTTAATCCGTCCGAGGACCGGAATGCTGCGATTGCTGCCCAGAGCATAAATTATGTGTGTTCAGTCAACACATTCAAGCATATCATTTTTGCAAACTAGGGGAGATAATCTGTATATTCAGACCTATTTCTCATTCATTGGGCTCGATCGAACAGATGAACTTCCAACTTTCCAGTTTGTTTGCAGGGCAAACCATTGCCCAAAGCCGAGGGCTCTTTTCCCTGAATGGTGTCACATGCACATAGCAGGCCCCTGACCTGTCACACAATATCATAGCAACATAAAAATATGCAGTTTTATTTCTCCAGAATCTCATTGACTGTTGTTGCCTAATTTCACACAGACCTTAATGCTTAAATGGATCTCCATAAATTCAGAAGGAGGTATTTCCTCCATTTGCAGCCCTGAACATCATATATTTTTTCCTATACAATTTATTGGTTAAGTCAGCTAACTTTTTTTTCATCGTTTGGTCCGACTTTTGTGAGAGAGACGATAACATGCATGGTACACGTCATGGAATTTTTCAAGATGAAAAAAACCAAAATTATTCGCCCATTTTTCAATACCTTTCACATTTCCGTCAACGTGCGAATATATAATGGCGCCACACGGCGGAGCAGAGTTTTTCGACGCAATCACAGCAAGTAAAAATCAGATCAGATACACACACACCCAGCATCACAAATCGGCGCATGGATATCAAACTGCGATTGGGATGGACTGCTGGCAAGTAATATTGGGCACTCTCAAAGCAATTTTAAAAGAAAAAACGTCACCAGTATTATGTTCAGATATAGTGAATATCTTTCGACTCTATCATTTAATGTCTTCCAAATGCTCCCTCAATACAATGGTAAGAGAGGAGAGAAGTCCAAGTTTCCAATATGATGCCAGTGGCATGTTCCCCTCAGTATTACTAAGAGAAAGAAAGCTCCTATGTGGCTTTAGTAGAAGACAGAAAAGTGTAGGTGATCGACAACATCTCATCCCATTCTCCGTACCGTAGACTCTCCCTTCTAAATCGTATATTCAACACACTCTGTAGACTTGTGACTTTTCCCAACATTGCATTCGAGAGTACGATACTGGGGCGACGATCGTAGAGTCTGTTTCTTTGTTGAATAAGTAACCTGTACTTGTACAGGTGATTACTTAATCCGTCCGAGGACCGGAATGCTGCGATTGTTGCCCAGAACATAAATTATGTGTGTTCGGTCAACACATTCAAGCACATCCTTTTTGCGATCTAGGGGAGATAATTTGTATATTTAGAGCAATTTCTCATTCATTGGGCTCGATCGAATTGACAAACTTCCAACTTTCCAGTTTGTTTACAGGGCAAACCATTGCCCATAGCCGTGGGCTCTTTTCCCTGGATGGTGTCACATGCACATAGCAGGCCCCTGATCTGTCACAAAATATCATAGCAACATAAAAATATGCAGTTTTATTTCTCCAGAATCTCATTGACTGTTGCTGCCTTATATCACACAGACCTTAATGCTTAATGGACCTCCATAAATTCAGAAGGGGGTATTTCCTCCACTTGCAACCCTGAACAATATATATTTTTCCTATACAATTTATTGCTTAAGTCAGCTCATTTTTTTTTCATCCTTTGGTCCGACTTTTGTGAGAGAGACGATGACATGCATGGTATAGGCCATGGAATTTTTCAAGATGAAAAAAAATCAAAATTATTTGCCCATTTTTCAATACCTTTTCACATTTTCATCAATTTGCCAGTATATAATGTCTCCACATGGCGAAATCGAGATTTTCGATGCAATCACAACAAGTAGAAATCAAATCAGATACATACACACCCAGCATCACCACTCGGTTCATGAATATCGAAACTGCGACTGGGATGGACTGCAGGCAAGTAATATTGGGCACTCACAAGGCAACTTTAAAAGAAAAAAACGTCACAAGTATTATGTCCAAATACCAGATATAGTGAATATCTGCCGACTCAATCTTGTAATGTCTACCAAATGCTCGCTCAATATAATGGTAAGATAGGAGAGAAGACCAAGTTTCCAATACGATGCCTGTGGCATGTTCCCCTCGGTTTAATAAGAGAAAGAAAGCACCTATCTGGCTTTAGTAGAAGACACAAGAGTGTGGGTGTTCGACAACTTCTCATCCCATTCTCCGTACCGTAGACTGCCCCTTCTAAATCGTATATTCAACACACTCTGGAGACTTGTGACTTTTCCCAACATTGAATTCGAGAGTACTATAAGGAGGGCGACGATCGTAGAGTCTGTTTCTCGGATGTACAAGGAGTCTGTACTTGTTCAAGTGATTATTTCATCCGCCCGAGGACCGGAATGCTGCGATTGTTGCCCAGAACATAAATTATGTATGTTCGGTCAACACATTCAAGCACATCATTTTTGCAAACTAGGGGAGATAATCTGTATATTCAGACAAATTTCTCATTCATTGGGCTCGATCGAACAGATGAACTTCCAACTTTCCAGTTTGTTTACAGGGCAAACCATTGCCCACAGCCGTGGGCTCGTTTCCCTGAATGGTGTCACATGCACTTAGCAGGCCCCTGATCTGTCACAAAATATCATAGCAACATAAAAATATGCAATTTCATTTCTCCAGTATCTCATCGACTGTTGCTGCCTGATATCGCACAGACCTTAATGCTTAATGGACCTCCATAAATTCAGAAGAAGGCATTTCCTCCATTTGCAGCCCTGAACATCATATACTTTTTCCTATACAATTTATTGGTTAAGTCAGCTAACTTTTTTTTCATCGTTTGGTCCGACTTTTGTGAGAGAGACGCTGACATGCATGGTATAGGTCATGGAATTTTTCAAGATGAAAAACACCCAAAATTATTTGCCCATTTTTCAATACCTTTTCACATTTCCGTCAACTTGCGAGTATATAATGGCTCCAAATGGCGAAGTCGAGTTTTTCTACGCTATCACAACAAGTAGAAATCAGATCAGATACACATACGCCCAGCATCTCCACTCGGTGCATGAATATCAAAGCTGCGATTGGAGATGGACTGGAGGCAAGTAACATTGGGCACTCACAAGGCAACTTTAAAAGAGAAAAGGTCACCAGTATTATATCCGGGTATAGTGAATATCTTTCGACTCAATCATTTAATGTCTACCAAATGCTCGCTCATTATAATGGTAAGAGAGGAGAGAAGACCAAGTTTCCATTATGATGCCAGTTTCATGTTCCCCTCAATATTACTAAGAGAAAGAAAGCTCCTTTGCGGCTTTAGTACAAGACAGAAGATTGTGGGTGTTCGACAACATCTCATCCCATTCTCCATGCCGTAGACTCTCCCTTCTAAATCGTATATTCAACACACTCTGCAGTCTTGAGACTTTTCCCAACATTGCATTCGAGAGTACTATAATGAGGGCGACGATCTTAGATTTTTTTTCTCGGATGGATAAGTAGTCTGTACTTGTACAACTGATTACTTAATCCGTCCGAGGACCGGAATGCTGGGATTGCTGTCCAGAACATGAATTATGTGTGTTCGGTGAACACATTCAAGCACATCATTTTTGCAAACTAGGGGAGATAATCTTTATATTCAGAGCAATTTTTTCTCATTCATTGGCTCGATCGAACAGATGAACTTCCAACCTTCCAGTTTGTTTACAGGGCAAACCATTGCCCAAAGCCGTGGGATCTTTTCCCTGAATGGTGTCACATGCACATAGCCGGCCCCTGATCTGTCACAAAATATCATAGCAACATAAAAATATGCAGTTTTTTTTCTGCAGAATCTCATTGACCGTTGCTGCCTTATATCACACAGACCTTAATGCTTAATGAACCTCCAAAAATTTAGAAGGAGGCATTTCCTCCATTTGCAGCCCTGACCATCATTTATTTTTACCTATACAATTTATTGGTTAAGTCAGCTAACTTTTGTGAGAGAGACGATGACATGCATGGTATAGGTCATGGAATTTTTCAAGATGAAAAAAAAGACAAAATTATTTGCCCATTTTTCAATACCTTTTCACATTTTCGTCAACGTGCCAGTATATAATGGCTCCACATGGCGAAGTCGAGTTTTTCGACGCAATCACAAGTAGAAATCAGATCAGATACACACACACCCAGCATCACCACTCGGTGCTTGAATATCAAACTTGCGAATGGGATGGACTGCATGCAAGTAATATTGGGCACTCTCAAGGCAACTTTAAAAGAAAAAAACCTCACCAGTATTATGTCCAGATATAGTGAATATCTTTCGACTCTATCATTTAATGTCTACCAAATGCTCCTCAATATAATGGTAAGAGAGGAGAGAAGCCCAAGTTTCCAATATGATGCTAGAGGCATGTTCCCCTCAGTATTACTAAGAGAAAGAACGCTCCTATGTGGCTTTAGTAGAAGACAGAAGAGTGTGGGTGTTCGACAACATTTCATCCCATTCTCCGTACCGTAGACTCTCCCTTCTAAATCGTATATTTAACACACTCTGCAGACTTGTGACTTTTCCCAACATTGCATTCGAGAGTGCTATAAGGAGGGCGACGATCGCAGAGTCTGTTTCTCGGATGGATAAGTAGCCTGTACTTGTACAAGTGATTATTTAATCCGTCCGAGGACCGGAATGCTGCGATTGCTGCCCAGAGCATAAATTATGTGTGTTCAGTCAACACATTCAAGCATATCATTTTTGCAAACTAGGGGAGATAATCTGTATATTTAGAGCAATTTCTCATTCATTGGGCTCGATCGAACAGACGATCTTCCAACTTTCCAGTTTGTTTACAGGCCAAACCATTGCCCAAAACCGTGGGCTCTTTTCCCTGGATGGTGTCACATGCACATAGCAGGCCCCTGATCTGTCGCGAAATATCATAGCAATATAAAAATATGCAGTTTTATTTCTCCAGAATCTCATTGACTGTTGCTGCCTTATTTCACACAGACCTTAATGCTTAATGGATCTCCATAAATTCAGAAGGAGGTATTTCCTCCATTTGCAGCCCTGAACATCATATATTTTTTCCTATACAATTTATTGGTTAAGTCAGCTAACTCTTTTTTCATCGTTTGGTCCGACTTTTGTGAG
Source organism: Pictodentalium vernedei (assembly GCA_031216915.1). NCBI lineage: Eukaryota > Metazoa > Mollusca > Scaphopoda > Dentaliida > Dentaliidae > Pictodentalium > Pictodentalium vernedei. The sequence continues at coordinate 159,613,830 of CM062288.1, read as the reverse complement.
AGATACGATGACATGCATGGTATATGTCATGGAAATTTTCAAGATGAAAAAAACCAAAATTATTTGTCCATTTTTCAATACCTTTTCACATTTCCGTCAACTTGCGAGTATATAATGGCTCCACATGGCGAAGTCGAGTTTTTCGACGCAATCACAACAAGTAGAAATCAGATCAGTTACACACACACCCAGCATCACCACTCGGTGCATGAATATCAAAGCTGCGATTGGAATGGACTGCAGGCAAGTAATATTGGGCACTCACAAGGCAACTTGAAAAGAAAAAACGTCACCAGTATTATGTCCGAATATAGTGAATATCTTTCGACTCAATCATTTAATGTCTACCAAATGCTCGCTCAATATAATGGTAAGACTTATGCACAATGGCTAATCATGACCATGACAGTTTTACGGTGGGGGACGCCGGAGTACCCGGAGAGAACCACCGAGCAACGACGAGCAGCTGCCAGCTCCCCAACATCGTAACTCCGCACTGCAGCACAGCCAGGGTTAGATTGGTTGAAGACATGCGCACCATCGACGTCCAGTACACCTTAGTACGCGGCATCACCGTGCCCCCATGTGGACAGTCGGGGTTAAGTGCTTCGCCCAAGAACACAACGCGGGAGTCCGAATCGATCGCTCAGACGGTCACCCATCCAAGGATTACCCGGGCTCGACGTTGCTTAACTTCGGTGATCTGACGAGAACCGCTTACCGCAATGCCGCCGCGCCCCCAAAGTTATGCTTTGGGGGTTAACCGAGCATATGCTTTGGCCACGTTAAAAATAGTATTGGCTGACGAAAATTGACTTTCAGCGAATTTTGCAAATATCTGTACTCATTTCCTCTAATTGCAAGGTTGTTTTTGCAATTATTTTGGTATAGATAGATGTAACAATGATTGCAGAAGAAAGTTACTGTTTACTTTTTAATCTCCAGATTTAACCCCCAAGCACAATGAGGGTGAGAAAAAGAGTACCGTTATAGAATGCCAAAAATAGCCAACTTTGGATGCTTTTTGTCTATCATTTTGGAAATGGATAATTTCAAGCACTTTGCTTTGCTATATGTGGTCTCCATTTTCACATTGGAAAGTTGGGAAAGCCCGTAATTTGTCCAACAAATTACAATTCTCTAGTTAGAGAATTGTAATTTGTTAGTCAAATTACGGGCTGTCCTAACTTTTTAATGTGAAAAGGTGCCCTGTATGGTACGCGAAACTATCAATCATTTTGATTATCTATACACCTGATAACAAGAGCTTTGTTAAGGAGTCGGCTCCCTCGGAGCCTGACAGGAAGAATCTTGAATTAAGGGCTATAGGCGGACAATAGAAACAGAGGTCGAGCAAATAATTAGAGAGAGAAGAGAAGCGAGAAATCGATTGTAAGCCAATTTTTAAAAAAAAACCCGATACTGAAGTTATTTTTTATTGTATTGTGGTAAAACAGGACCCACCAGCCAACGCCTGGGGAGGATGGCGTCTAAAGTGTGCAGCTCAGGTGTCCATGAGTAGCTAAATTTGAAAATATACCTATGTTATGGTCATGATATAGCCACAGATGCAGAAAGTGGCCTTGAATACCAATACTTAACCCTTACCTAACATGAAAAGCAGACGACACTTGCAAACAAAATTCTTGAGTGACTAATTTTTTTCAATTTTGTCTCAAAAACATAGGTTATGAAATCTCATTGGAACGAGCTCTACGAGCTCGTTCCAAAGAGAGGCCATAACCTATGTTTTTGAGACAAAAAAATGAAAAAAATAATAAAAATTAATTGGCGATTTTTGTGAATAGCGCCGGCCGGTTTTGTCCGTTACGTTGGGTAAAGGGTTAATTTATTTTCCACCAGTCTGTCTGTCTGTCTGTCTGTCTGTCTGTCTGTCTGTCTGTCTGTCTGTGAATATGTGGGATATGCCAACAAAATAGGGTGTGCTTCAAGAGTCAACGAATAGCTAAACTTGAATAAATACCTATGTTATGGTCATGAGTTTGCCATAGATGCTGAAAGTGACCATGCATACCAATAATTAATTTATTCTCTACCATTCTGTCTGTTTGTGCTGGACATACCAACAAAAGAGGGTAAGCTTCCCATTCCAACGATTTCACAGTTTTTTTCCGACATATTTGTTTCAGATAAGATGAAATACAATTATGTTATCTGGAGAGCTAGTATACAGAGTTATAAATACACTTCAAGTCAAAATGTGTTGATTAAAGGGATGTTGAACTGTTTGTCAATATTTCCAGCTTTATATTACTAACTTCGCTATTTATTGAGAGAAAGCTTTCACGGAGGTCTTTCAATCAAAAGCAAAGTGTTTGAAATTAACGCTGTCCAAAACGATAGAAAAAAGCAACCAAAGTTGGCTAATTTTGGCATTTTCAAATGGCACTCTTATTGTCGCTCTCAGTTTGCTTGAGGGTAAAATCTGAGATTAGAAAATAAACAGTATCTTTCTTCTGCAATCATTATTGCATCTATCCATACCAAAAATGTTGTTACAAAAACCTTGCAGTTAGAGAAATTTGCCATTTGAGTCGTCAATTTTGAAGAAAAATGCAATACTCGTGTAATTTTTTGTTTGCCAACAGGAGTTAAATTGGAAATATTTGTTTGGTGATTTTAGTGTATCATCTTATGCTCTAAATGTTTGGAAAATTTGAGCTTGATAACTGTGAACAATTTTGAGACTTTTGAAAAGTAGTAAAATTTTGAGGGTTTTGGCAGAATATTTTGAAAATAAGCGTTTTTACGAATATGACGATGTCTTATTTCAATAGATTTTATGATATTACGTAGGTATGCCAAATTTGTTTGAAATCGTACGGTCTTTTTTGAGCTTGTTGAATAATGGTGAAATGTTGAAGGTTGTGGCAGAATATTTTGAAAATAAGCGTTTTCACAGATATGACGATACCTCATTTCTCTAAATTTTATGACATTACATACGTATGCCAACTTTGGTTGAAATCGTACAGCCTGTTTTTGAGCTGTGCAACAGACAAATTTGACGGCGAATATTTTGGCACTCAAATGAGAAATCTTTTTGTTTTACGTTTGGCGGGTAAGGAAAAATGCCTACAATTTTTATAGCAGTACCTGGATGCTTTGTTAATTGAATTGGGGAACACCAGCAAATATATGGTTTGGTTGTGAGCTGCTACCATTAATTACAACTAGCTGCGGGCGATCGGTTAAGTAGTTTTTGAACCAGGTCAATAAACTGCCCCTGATACCAATCGCATCAGGTTTATGTATTAGTCCATCATGCCAGACTCTGTCAAATGATTTACTTATGTCACAGAATACAAACCTAACTTCTTTACCTTCATCAAGGGAGAATTTTATGAAATTGTCAATGTATATTAGTTGATTAACTGTACTATCCCCCGGCCTGAAGCCTGACTGCAGGACAGATAGGCGATTATCTTCTGTGAGAAATTCATAAACATGGTTGAAAACTATTTTTTCAAGAACTTTACTTATGCAACATGTCAATGAGACTGGCCGATAGTTTTCTTATTTTGGGGTGATAATTTCTTATGAATTGGTATGACATTTGCTATTTTCCATTTTTGAGGGAATATTCCTGTCGATAAAGATATATTAAGCAGCCGAGAAAGTGGGTTGATAACTCGATTGAGAAACGTTTTAAGATCTTGTTACTAATTTTGTCCAGGCCACAAGCCTTGGACGTGTCCAATTTAGATAATAATGATTCAACCCCTGAAGGACTAGTTTCAACACTGTCGACAGACCCATCCATACGAATAATGCTTGGTAATTCCCCATCACTAGGTACGGTGCACTGTCTAGCGAAATAATCATTAAATATAGTCGCAATGTCAGTCGGAACGCTTATAACTTCCCCACTTTCTAGCAGTGGATGGAAAATATCACTTGTATTTGATTGCTGTCGCGAAAAATGCTTCAAACCTTTCCACCACTGCTTAGAAGAAGGGTTCTTGGTGGATACAAAGTTCTCTAACTTGAGGTCGTAGATTCTTTTTACTTCCCTCACACATGTTATAGTATTATTCCTTATTCGTCTAAACTCCTGCCAGTGTTCTGGGTTATTTGTTCGTTTGGCTTTGCCGTGAACCCTATTACGATATCGTATTTGCCTTCGTACAGCAGCAGTCATCCATGGCCTGTCATTCGGGCGCACTAATATAGACTTTGATGGAGTAGAGTTTTTGGCTGATTCTATGATATAAGTAGTAATGTTTTCGGTAACTGCATCAACATTCCCCGCTATAAAAAACTCGTCCCAGTTTGTAGCAGAAAATGTCTGCGATAATCCATCTGCATCCATATTTTTGAAGTCCCAGACGACCCTACTATACGGAGTGAAATGTGATCCCATGCATGTCACATGGGCGGATATAGCATGGTGATCACTACAAAATGGGTGGATAACTTCTACATTCGAGACAGTGTCTGGGCAAGTGGTCAGCATCAGGTCAATGAGACTACTTGAGCTTTCAGTAATCCTTGTTGGTTCTTTATTGATCTATACCACGGTGTGCGTTGTTTCCAAATGTAAAATTTTGGGATGGGTTGCTGGTATACAATTAACATTGAAATCCCCGACTATGATGCACTTGATTGTCAAATCGTTTCGTGCTTCAGATATTGATTCGTCGAAGGGGGCGCGGTGGCTCAGTTGGTGGAGGTGCAGGCTGCAAGCCGAGAGGTCCTCGGTTCGAATCCCACCTGCGGCAACCGCGTTGTGTCCTTGAGCAAGACACTTCACCCCCATTGCCCACGTGGGGGCACGGTGGCGTTGTGTACTAAGGCGCACTGCACGTCGGTGGCGCACCTGTCTTCAACCAATGCTAACCCTGCTTGTGTGGAGTTGGTATGTTGGGGATCTGACAGTTGCTCGCCGTTGATCGGTGGTTCTCTCCGGGTACTCCGGCATCCTCCACCCGTAAAACTGTCACGGTCATGGTTAGCCATTGTGCAGAAATATGTGGCCTTAAACACCAATAAATAAATAATAATATTGATTCGTCGATAAGATCCCAGTAAAAGTTACGGGATGACGGTGGTCGATAGAACACCCCTAATAAAATCTTTTGATTTGTACTTCTAACTTCAATCCACGTTGCCTCTAATCAGGGACGTTCTAGACCGCATTTGCGTTCGCATATTAAGCCACATTTAAGATAGACTATAATTCCACCGCCAATACCATCTTCTCTATCTTTTCGAACTGGCGGGTGTTGATTACCAGGAAGTCTCAAACTATCTCAATTCACGTTTTCACTTAACATAGATTCTGTAATAGCAATAATTTCAAAGTCGCCAAGTTCTGCTTGAATTGAGTCAATCTTATTTCGAATGCCTCTGACATTTATATGTACTATCGACATATTGCTGTTTGAGTCACCTGGGTTTAGTTCCACATCTCCACTGATTAACAGCAGTAAATAAATCATTATCGCTAATCCATCCAGATTGCCCCAACACCAAATATATCATTTTAGAGTAATAGGTATATGTGTTCATACGTGGTACAGACCCAATACCCCTAACAACACCGAATGCCCCAATCCTTGCACGATAAGTACTGATATCAACCGCCATGATAACTGTCTATGTAAAATAATTTTGACATCAGTATTTGTGTGCAAAGCCGGACAGTACGGTAATTATTTCTCTCTGCTGTGTGTGATTCTTCAAAATCCTGTTCACAGTTAACAGGATGTGACTTTACTCGTATTTTAACAATTGTGCAGATTCTATATACATAAACATAGCAATAAATAAAATGTGTCATAAAGACTATAGTGTGTGGTTACTTCTGAGGTTCGGATTGGCTGTGCGATCATCAGGTTTTTCTAAATTTTTTCACTCTGTGCATCGCACAGTGGTATAGAGAGACTTCTCGTAATTTCGCCACGGCTTTCCACTGATTCGGATTATCAATTTTTGTCTAAAAACACCGCCCAAGACCCCTCATTGGCACGAGTCTAGCGAGCTCGCTCCAATGAGGGGCCACAAACTATATTTTCGAGACAACTAGCTATATCTTTGATGCAACTGTAAAGGCTATTTCAGCAATTGATTTTGAATCCATGCTCTGTTTTTTAACAAGTCGCTATATATGAGTAGAATTACGTTAATTTTACATGTAAAGTGGAAGTATACATTTATTAGAGAACACTTTCTCTCCAATAACTACTAATTAACCCTTTACCCAACGTAACGGCCAAAACCGGCCAGCGCTATTCTCAAAAATCGCCAATTAATTTTCATTATTTTTTTCATTTTTTGTCTCAAAAACATAGGTTATGACCCCTCGTTGGAACGAGCTCGTCGAGCTCGTTCCAACGAGGGGTCATAACCTATGTTTTTGAGACAAAAAATGAAAAAAATTAGTTATTCGAGAATTAGTTTTGCAAGTGTCGTCTGCTTTCTACGTTAGGTAAAGGGTTAAACTATTATTTGTGTAGAGGTTGACATGAGAGATAACAGTGTTGTTGATTATTTTGGAAATTGTTTATTTGGATTGAGTCGAACATCTACTGCTTTGCTACTGCCGTAAGTGGCTCGAAGAGCCCTTTCCAGCAGGGTGTTGCATCTCAGCGCTTATAGTCTCCATCACTTATAAGGAAAATTCAGGTTGAAGTACATTTACGACAAATACAGCATATACGGGTAGAATTTAAGTTAAGTCTGAGTACAAAGTGGAGGTAAACGTTTTCAGAGAATCCATTTTCTCCGGCAACCGCTAATTAGATCAAATCTTGTGTAAAGGATAATATAAAAGAATCGGGGGGTTGTGGGTTATTTTGTTGAATATTTAATGGGATTGATCCAATCAGATGTACTACGCTGCAATGCACTTTCGGATGAGACTTGGCGAGATCTTTCCAGTGGGGTATTACATCACATCGTTTCGTCTCCACATTTACATGCCCCCCCACCCCTCCCCCCCCCCAAAAAAAACAAAATCTCACTGAGATGCATTTACATGAAATATATGAATCTCAAGAGCAATTTGGGTAGACTTCCTCACTATTTGTATTAGCCTACTAATCTAGGTGAAAGTAGCATCTGTGGTCATATTTATACCAAGGTGATCCGTGGGAGCACAAAACGAACGTTCGTCCAATTTGCGCCAGTCTGCGCCAGTCATATAAGAAGTGGTTGATTTTAAGCAAAACACAACAATGCCAATTAAAAGAGATTCGTATAAAGTTAGTCCTGGAGTTGGTATTAAGAGACACGTTCCGTTCTGCTTATCACCGAATCAATGTCGTCAGAAATGTCAAATTTCACGCGTCGGTCTGAATGGAGTTTCCCCCAGATAAAGCCGTTCCTATGGTATGCAAGTTCTACTTTGTCATGGTTATAAAGTTTATTCACCAAATTGAGATTTTCTCTTGTCAAGTCGTCTTTTATAAGTTCCTAGAATTATCATTTAGTTCGTAAGTGAACTTTTTTCTGTGCACAAACATCTTCTTTCTTGTTTCACTACGTGTAAATTTCACTATGCATGGCCCAGGAACACCCTCTGTTCTTGGTGGTAACCTATGTGCTGCTAAAATATCATCCCTTGTTAGAGTTAACTTAACTCCTTCTGACTACTGTTGACTATGCTGCATATCTTTTCCGTCATGTTTTCATTTTCACTTTCATCCAAGTTGCAGAATCCTCACATTGTTTTTCCTAGAATATTGTTCACTCTTGTTGGATGAACATTGGAGATGTTTCACATCTTTTTTGAGCTGCTGAATGTCACTTTTCAGTCCATCGGATTCTGCTTTGTAATATTCAATATCTTCCCTTAAAAAAGTGTTTTCATTGTCAGTTGATTCGATCTTTTGAGCCAAGCTCTCGATTTTCTTGTTAAAACTAGATGTAATTTCCTCTTTAAATTCGCAAAACATGCCAGTTAGAAGCTGACTTACTATAGCGTTCACATCACTTTTTGTAGGTAATGCTTCGATGTTTCTACTTAGCAATTGAAACTGATCAAAGAGCTCACGGCCTGGCATATCGGTACTCATTTCAAGTGAATGAACTTCAGAGCTATAAATTTCTTCAGAACGAAGACGCTTTGTCGCCGGTTTTCTCACTGGTATTCTTGTATTTCTTCTACCTAATTTTTCCAGTGTAGTTTCTACTGTTTTTTCCATAGGAAGCACAATTGACGAAGATCCAGATACTGCAACACCATCTGACATTACGGGTTAACAGAGTCAACACTTCATTGAAAACTCGATTCAAACATCAAGCTAACTGGCCATCAGAAAATAGTATCCAATTTCAAGCGAGAAAAACTAACCAATCAAATACCATCACTATTACTTCTCCTCTAGTTCATGGCTAGATACCGTTAACCCAAGCTGTAAAGTTGTTGGTTGAAAACTCTTATACCGTTAACCCAAGCTGTAGAGTTATTGATCGAAAATTGAAAATCCAGACCAGGAGACTGAGTTCTTATCACCTATTATTCAATGCATGCACCTTGAAATTAGTGTCTTATACCACGAAATGTGGAGACATACCTATAAATCAGCATTTCTATCAGTTCAATCAATCGCAGAATCACATCAGAAAATATAACATAGACGTCCTTTAACCCTTTACCCAACGTAACGGCCAAAACCGGCCAGCGCTATTCTCAAAAATCGTCAATTAATTTTCATTTTATTTTTATTTTTTGTCTCAAAAACATAGGTTATGACCCCTCGTTGGAACGAGCTCATCGAGCACGTTCCAACGAGGGGTCATAACCTATGTTTTTGAGATAAAAAATGAAAAAAATTAGGTATTCAAGAATTTTTTTTGCAAGTGTCGTCTGCTTTTCATGTTAGGTAAAGGGTTAAGTGGTAATCCTCATCCCCCAGAAATAGTTAGATGATCACATTGCCAAAGTTTCTAAAATACTGATTGTAAAGAAAAAGATCAACACTTGTTTGCATGCGAATCGTTTGTTGACGTATGCAGCTCTGGTGTCAACGATAAGCTAAACTTGAATAAATACCAATGTCATGGTCATGATATAGTCGTAGATGCTGAAAGTGACCTTAAATACTAATTATTAATTTATTCTCTGCCATTTCTGTTAGTTTGTGAATGTGCGGGACATGCCAACAAAACAGGTAGTGCTTCAAGTGTCAACCATTAGCTAAACTTGAATAAATACCTATGTTATGGTCACGATATAGTCATAGATGCTGAAAGTAACCATGAATACCAATAATTAATTTATTCTCTAACATTCTGTCTATTTGTGAATATGTGGGACCAGCCATAAAAGAGAGTGAGCTTCCCTCTTCGACGATTTCACACTTTTTTCAACATATCTGTTTCAAATAAGACAAAAAAAAACGTTTTGTGCCAATACAAGCACGCGAGAAGTTGCTTATGAAACACTCTTATTTTTTGCATTGGTGATTCACAAGAAATTAGTTTATTGGGCAGGGTACCAGACTATGGGGTTAATATCTCCCATCGAAAACACGCGCAAGGGCACCGCTCCTACACCCCCCACCCAACTCCACCCCCGTGAAGATCAGGTTTTTGGGACGAATCGTCTCGGTTCGAAACTCGACTTGGGTCAAAACGCCCTTGCCGAGGTGATTTTTTGAGAGGAACTGCCCCTGCACTATCTCGAAGTATAGTCAGTGGTGAGTCTCGTAAATTTTCTTTAACCCTTTGAACCCGAACGGCCGCTTTTCCGGCCATGAACATGATACGTCATAGCGTCGTTATATGTGTTAGCTGTTCAGTAAATGTGTGGGGTAGACCAATCAATATTTTCAACGTGCAGCCCCGAGGCAGCACGTTGAAAATATTGATTGGTCCACCCAAAATAATGAATATGGACGCTTGTAATTGCTGTCATTGAACTGACATGGAAGATGTCACTAGAATTCAAAGGGTTAAATAATTTCAAGCTTATTGGACAATAAGAGAGGGATGATTACACTTTCGGGGTTAAGATCTTTAGTCGAAACAAAATTGGAAAACTACCCCACCCCTCCATACAAAATAAACAAAGCAGAATGCTTAAATGAAGGCTAATGCAAGCAACACGAGCCATGTCTTTTCTGTTCTAAAAACATAAGTACAGAAAACTGAAAAAATCAGTGAAAACCAAAGTGTCTGTGACAGTACTACTTTTTTATGCAACCAAACCTAAATTGGATAAAGCGGGAAACGCAAACATATAAAACTTTTTTTTTTCCACAATAATTGCTCAATACAGTTATAGAAAGCACATTGAGCCATGTACTTTTGGTTTCGGAAAACATAAGTACAGAAAACTGCAAAATTCACTGAAAATCACAATATTCCAAACTGTACTATTATTTAAGTGGCCAAAGCCAAGTTATATTGAGTTAAGCCATAAAGAAAAACATGTAACAGAAGATTTGTTCAGTGAGCAGCTCTAATCGCAACAAAACACACTGTTTGAAATTGACCCTTTTCCAGAAATTAGCAAACAAAGTAGGCCATTTTCAAATGATACTCTTTATTGAAATCAGTGTCCCCGGGGGTTAGATGTGAGACTAAAACTTGAACAGCAAAGTTCATCTACATGTGCAAAACAATTTCTGGCAAACAGTTAGTTACTTTAGTAGCCATTTCAGAGGAAACCGTATTGAAGCTGTTTCTCCTTAAAAGTTTCATTTGATTATCAATTCGCTTCTTATTTGCAGTTAGTTTATTTGAGTGGTTTCGGTAGATGCCTCTTCGTACGATGTTATATGTACCTCCAAATACTCGTAGTCACCTGTCTCTCTCACACTAAGAAGGTTGCTGCTACCTTCCGCAATAAAGAACTACCCTACTCTCCAATTTTGGAATGGTTCCACGTGACGACCCACGGGTATAACTTTCCTTTTGCTTTCATTTTAGTTCGAGCCTCCATTTGTTCCCAGATCATCCAACAATTGCCAGCATTTTCTCTAGCCCTCTTCACTTTATGATACTACTACCATATCTTCTGTGAAAAATAGACCTGGGGTATTCAGGTCTCGAACTGCTACTCCCTCGTAGTTACTGATCTCCAACATGTTTGAAGTACAATGCAAAAAAATATGGCGAAAGGATACACCCCAGTTTTGGGGTGGTACGCGCTCTGTTGTTATGGTACCAAGAGTGTACATCATTATATAATGCTTTCAGAATTTCAACAAACTCACATCCCAGTTCTAAGGCCTAACGCTTTCGCCACATACCCTCCTTCCATGCTCTATCACATGCCTTTTTGACATCCAAAAACGCAATAAACATCTTTTTCTTTTTGGCTTTCGCAAATTTTATCATTTGAGATAGGGTGTAAAAAATGGTCAGGGACTCTTCCTCCCTTCCTGAAACGAAAACCATTATTACTGATTTCGAACCACAGACAATTGAACACAACAGACCGTTGCAGAATTGTAGTGGCGTGATATTGAATTGCAAAAAGCCTCGTTATAGATTGCATACTTTTATGCCTGATCAAAAAAAAGGAATTTTCCTTCGAACAAACGAAAAATCATTATCAGATCCGTAACTCCCCCCATTGTGATTCACCAAATATTATTTACCTTATCACCTGCAAATGCTGTCGGACACAGTATGTTGGTCAAAGTCAAACTCCTTTCCGAGAGAGTGCTATTAGACACAAACAAGATATAAAACATAATGCTGATGCCCCAGTCGCACAACATTTTAACCTTCCGGACCATTCTTTGGACGATTTGAAAAACATCCTGTTGAACAACCACCAATTAAAGACACATTAGAAGACACGGATGAATAATTCTGATCTCGTAGTTAAGCAGTTGCGGAATATGCTTAGCGATATCAGGGTCAAGTTTAGATCAGCAAAAATTTATTTCGCTGAACTAAACTTTTCGCAAAAACTCCCTCAGGCTGAGAGGAGAACCCTGAGCATCATCAACGAAACCATTCGGAAAATGAAGGACGTTAACGTGATACCAAAAATTGATGACGCGAAGTTTGATGTTGCTCAGGATTTAATCCATTGGACCACGAGAACCGCCAATATTATGTACGATCACTGGTTGAACCACCTAAATTTAAACTAAGTAAAGGCAAAGGTAACAGCCGCCTAACAGATGTGGGATTAGGAACTAATGTGGTTAACCTGTCTGGCACCAATGACCTAACAACCCAAGAAAAATCTCTTTTAGATCGCGGTTTAACTTTTGTACCAGCACCAAAGCCTAAAACTGATAACCAAACAAATTTACCATCATACAACTGTAATTTTCTTAGGCAAATGAAATTAGCCGACCGCTTTAGAAACTCCAGCGGTCGGAAACTTCCTTTTACAGAATCATCTGGTTGGTCACCTCCAGATAGTGAAGTAGATCCCGAAATTATTGAGGCTAGCAAACGAATCATCAAAAAGGTGTTCAGCATGAACATACTCTCCGATAAAGACAATTTAACAGCTGGTGAACGGAGAGCCCTCACGAAACTTCGAAAAAATAAGAAATTAGTAATTAAACCAGCCGACAAAGGTGGGTCGGTAGTTGTTCTATCTCGGGATAATTATATAAAGGAAGCCATGAGACAACTCAGCAATACTAAACATTATAAGAAAATAGATTCACTTATTTGGCCTAGTAATATCGAAAAATTCAATAAGATTTTAAAATTTCTCCTCGACGAAGGTCACATTACCAAAAAACAATTGAAATATTTAACAGCTAAGCTCAGTGCTCAAACAAGACAATTTTATATCCTACCAAAGATCCACAAGGACCGTTCTTCATGGACGGATGACTTAACTCCACCCGGGAGGCCAATTGTATCAGATTGTAATTCGGAATCTTATGCGATCTCGGAATTAATTGATTATCATCTTAAACCTATAGCAAATAGACATCCGAGCTATCTAAAAAATACACAGGATCTCCTGTCAAAAATTTCGAAATTGAAAATATCGAAAAATGCAATTCTGGCTTCTTTGGATATCGACAGTATGTATACGAACATTGATATTGATAAAGGTGTTAAATCAGTTAAAAATGCATTTGAAAAATATCCGGATGCGAAACGCCCGGATGAACAAATTTTGGATCTTTTAGAGCTGAGCTTAAAAGGTAATGACTTTCAATTCAATGGAGAATATTTTCTACAAATAATGGGTTGTCCTATGGGTAAAAGATTCAGTCCTAATTTTGCAAGCATTTATGTAGCGGAATGGGAGGAAAATGCCTTAAGCAAATGTGCAAAGCATCCTCTCGTATATCTCAGATATTTAGATGACATTTTTATTATTTGGGAACATTCAAAAGAAGATTTTGATGATTTTTTAGAAATTTTGAACAATCACGATCCAAATATTAAATTGAAAGCTACTATCAGTGAAAATTCTGTTGATTTTCTCGATGTGACCGTGTATAAAGGCAAGCAATTTCAGGCGTCCGGTCATTTAGATTATAAAGTGTATTTTAAACCAACTGATTCACATCAATTGTTGCACACTAAATCATTTCATCCTCAACATACATTTAAAGGTATCATCAAATCACAGCTCATTCGTTTCCACCGCAATTCAAGTGATAAGGTCAATTTCAATGAGGCTTGTTCTACTCTATTTGGCGCCCTCAGATCGAGAGGGTACTCGCTGCGCCTTTTGCGTAGCCTGAAATCCCAAACCTTGAAAAAGCTCGAAAGTCCAGCTGAAACTACCGATTTCGAACCACTGAAGATTGAACACAACAGACCGTTGCAAAATAGTAGTGGCGCGGTATTTAATTGAAAAAAGCCTCGTTGTAGACTGCATACTTTTATGCCTGATCAGAAAGAGGAATTTTCCTCCGAACAAACGAAAAATCATTATCAGATCCGTAACCCCCTCCATTGTGATTCACCAAACATTATTTACCTTATCACTTGTAAGCGATGTCGGAAACAGTATGTTGGTCAAAGTCAAAATCCTTTCCGAGAACGTGCTACTAGACACAAACAGGATATAAAACATAATGCTGATGCCCCAGTAGCACAACATTTTAACCTTCCTGGCCATTCTTTGGACGATTTCGAAATCCACCCAATTGAACAACCACCAATTAAAGACACATTAGAAGAAACGGATGAATTTAGAAAAAAACGTGAAGCTTTTTGGATCAATACGCTTCAAACCCTCTGGCCATTTGGTATGAACATATCAGAGGGCGAATGCGAAAGGAGGTCCATCATTCCTTTCACTTTAACGTACAACAGAATGAATATCGAAATAGCAAAAATGTTAAAAGATGAATTCAATTTTACCAATGCTAAATTAAATGAACCTTTGAATCTTCGACCTGTCATCGCCTATAAGAAAAACAAAAGCTTGCGTAACATCCTTGTAAGGACTAAATTAGAGCCCATCAATGAATAACATCAATTTTTGCCAGTCAGTTTAACCAGTTCCTAAACTCATCACTTAGTTTAAATCAATTTTATGTAATTTTTTGTCATGTTTGAAACCCATCAGGGTTCAGTAAATGAAAACAATTTTTCGGCGGCATATTAAAAGAAAAAAACGTTTCAGTAGGAAATGTCTGTGCCAGTGCGATTTTTTAACCTCAAACACACACACACACACACTCAATCTCTCTCTCTCTCTCTCTCTCTCTCTCTCTCTCTCTCTCTCTCTCTCTCTCTCCGCATAAAAATCGGCATATGTGAGAATATAGTCGATCTTCTGTCATTCCTCTCGCAGGTCCATTTTCTCATACACCTTGTATCCTTGCTCAAAGTCGTCAACCCGAGTAACGGGATTCCTTGCCTTACCCCTATTGGTCGCGTATTTTCCTGGTGGTAACCTTGGTATTCTCCTACTCCCCACCCCACTTGTTCTCCCCACTTGTGTTCCCTCTTGCGATTGTCCCTAGCCACTCATCCCGTTCTTCTCCAAAAGGGCTATGACACCTGAAGAATTTGTCCCCATCTTGCTAAGACGCAGTCCGTCCCTTCTCCCTTTACTCCACAATGTGTCCCGGTAGTCAATAAAGGGTGTTCCAAAACCAACACAGTAGTCCTCCAACGCGCCTCATTCAACGTCGTAATCCTTGAATTCCGCTCATCCCCACCTCTAAGAACAGAACAACCCCAACCCCACCCCCACCTACCCCCACCCCGATATTACCACCCTTGCATTCCTACTGAACAGTTTCCTAACTAAATCCCTGAACGCCTCTCCAGTCTTAGTCAATAAAGGGTGTTCCAAAACCAACACAGTAGTCCTCCAACGCGCCTCATTCAACGTCGTAATCCTTGAATTCCGCTCATCCCCCACCTTTAAGAACAGAACAACCCCATCCCAACCCCCCCCCCCACCCCGATATTACCATCCTTGCATTCCTACTGAACAGTTTCCTAACTAAATCCCTGAACGCCTCTCCAGTCTTACTGATTTCCTCTCCCTGATGTTGTTGGACCCCACATGAGCCACTACTACCGGATCTGATTCGAACACAATACCATCCACCCTATATTTCAAGGGTTCTACATTCCCCCCCAGAAAAACACAAGACAGTTTGATGTAACCCTTTGCCCAACGTAACGGTCAGAACCGGCTAGCGCTATTCTGAAAGATCGCCAATTAATTTTCATTATTTTTTTCATTTTTTTGTCTCACAAACGTAGGTTATAACCCCTCTTTCGTCGAGCTCGTTCTAATGAGGGGTCATAATCTATGTTTTTGAGACAGGTAAATGAAAACAAAATAGTTATTCAAGAATTTTGTTTGCAAGTGTCGTCTGTTTTTCATGTTAGGTAAAGGGTTAAGCTGTCATGACCACAAACCAACTTGTCAATTCCGCGCACAATGATACTCCCTGCTACAATTAACGTTTATTTCCTCTCCGTCCTATTTCTCTCCCAGGGCCCTATATCATTCACAACGTGCATCGTTGACTGGCATCCGAACTCTTCTTTCTATTGACTGTTCTCTTTATCCTATCTGTTCTATCAACATCGGCAACCTCTCCTTTCTCAATCACTCCTTCATCCCATCCGCAAGTGGCATCACAATCACAAACACTGAACCTATTTCCTAAACACCGTTTAGAAGCCTTACGCTGACGACGATATATTACTTTACCCAGTCCTGTCCAAGCTCCATACTCAGAATGTTCCTATTGGACCTCCCATCCTCAGCTGCATCCCCACATTATGCGTCCTCTTTTCCCCTCCTCTTTTCCTCGTTGAATTCACAACCACCTTGCATCTACCCTCCACCTCACAATCGTAAATTTCTTCGGAGTGACCCTAGCTATACTAGCCCTTCCTGGCCTCCCTTTCAGCTCTGCAATCTCCGCAAAAACTGTGGGATATCCGCAATTCCCATCCACCCCACTGTTGTCCGTTGACCGACTATATCCAGTATCCGATATTACGCTGCCTCCAAACCTCTGCCTCCTGCACCTGCACACCCCGTCTCATCACCAACCGTTGGACCCCTTCACAGCCTATACTTACCTCGGTCTGGACACCCGTCCAGCAATTATCATCTAGAAATACAAAAAAGGTAATGTGAAAAATAAATATATTAATATTCTCAAAAACCTTTCCCCCAAACCTACCCGCCTCACACTGTATTAATCCTTAGAAACACCTAAAAACTAAATATAAAATATTATTTCCAAATGAAACAAAATACTGCATTTTGATTGGCTGAGAGGGACGGTGTAACTTGCAATCCACAGTGGCTTTTTTTTACACCGTGTTTAACCACGGTGTAAAAACAATAATATACAAGAACAAGCTATATGGCTAAAAAAGTACCCATTTTTAATTATTAATTCATACCTTCTGCTCGTTTATGTTAGAACAAAAATAGAAATACAGGAAATTTAATATTTATGTGCAGTAAAATATTACAGATATGGATGTCATTGGAACTGGCTCATTGAGCCAGTTCCAATGACATCCATATTTGTCTGGTTTTATTTAAGGAACTTACAAAGTACAAATTTTCTGTCAGTTTTTTCCCACAATGTAGGTTAAAGTATTAAGTACACCAAAATTCTTGGAAATAAATCTGTTATCCTTGTGTTTTCCAGGGTGTATGGGAATTTACACCGATTTAGGAACTCATACACCCTTCGGCTTTGCCTCAGTGTGTATGAATTCCCAAACCGGTGTAAATTCCCATACACCCTGGAAAACACAAGGATAACTGATAAACCCTCCTGAAATACAACTAGATAATAAAAAAATACTTATAAACAGCTCTGTACACAAATCTGAGACTTCTCTTCGTAAAAAGTATTCACCACTTCCAGCTGTATTGCCCTCTCTCCAGTGGAAGGGAAACTGCCAACAAAAAAAATTGAAGATGCCAAGTGGAGTGGGTGGAAACGCATTTTTACATATTCAATGTCTATTTCGCCCTTCACCTATGGAATTGGTCGCATCCGCACGCGTATTATACAAATTCTAAGGTTGAAAACACATTATTTTTTCAAACTATTTCAACAAAACCATATCATGTGACCCCTCATTGGGACGAGCTCGTCTCAGTTAGGGACCACATGATATGGTTTTGTGGAAATTTTTCGAAAATGTTGGAAAAACATAATAATTAAAGTAATAAATTTTTAATATCGTCTGCGCTGGGTAAAGGGTTAAAAAGAAATCCGAGTTTGGATTTGAGGAGACACGTCTTGTTACAGCGGAAGTCAAGACAATACCTATTCCCATAGACATTATCGATGAAAAGCTTTGTATCACGCCTGTTTTGTCCCCTCACTTACTTCAGGCATTTCGTTCTGTACAAATTGTGTTCAAAAAGCATTATGACATTTCGTTCAAGGAGTGTAAATTATTCGTCGATGGTGCGGGTGGGGCGGGACAAGATCATAATTTGTCCGACAGACCAGCAAACGTTTTCGACATATTTTAGTTTGGACAACCAATTTTCTACCGTTTTAGAACTCAAAACGGGTCAGTTTATTGGAAATCCAATTTAAAAATATGTCTTAGTCAAAATATAAACTTCTCTCCCATTTGCCATATTTTACCAACAAGAAAAGTCTCAAACAATTTTTTCGACAACCCGAAAAATATCCGACTAAACTCTTTTTTCCTATATTCATGCTACCGTGTAAGCAAAACAATCTGACAAAACACCCAATTGCTGACAAAATGCTTGGTGTGTAAAAGGTGAGCCCCTGAAGTATTGTTGCAGAATCGGGTATGAGGTCTAAGGGAATAACTCCTATGCACAAATCTTTCAATGAAAAATCGTCAGTGCTGCGGAATCAATCTGTACTTCTGGCCAATCTACTCGCAGTTTTCTGTAACAGTACAAACAAAGCCTTCAACTCAGTAACAGATGTGTTGTCTTACTCAGGCGGCCCATACAATCATCACTGGATAAATTTTATTTATTTATTTATTTATTTATTTATTTATTTATTTATTTATTTATTTCACCTCGTGTCGGACAGAACCACCGAGCAACGGCAGCAACCGTCAGACTCCCCACATACTAACTCCACACAAGCAAGGTTAGCACTGGTTGAAGACAGATGTACTATCAACGTGTATTACGCCTGAATACACAGCGCCACCGTGTTCCCGCGTGTGCAATCGGGATTAAGTGCCTTGCACAAGGACACAACACAGTTACCCCTGTCGTTAAAACTAGATACAGAATAAGCTGGTGACGTTGATAGAGGTAAAGACCACTAATATGACAGATGGTGGTAGCCGGTTGTAGGATTTGTAAAGCAAGGTGGGGTGGGCATTTGTAGTCTTGCAGAGATATTAATAGCATTTAGACGCAGGAGCTAGTGGTATCAACATTAAATATTGATTGAAGCAATAGTAGTTTTATAAACCGGATGTAGTATAGGTTATGGTGGCAGCAACTGTTAGACCCACAATAGTAGCGGAAAATATAAGTAGCTGTACACTCTAAAATCAGTTGGGTTAAAAATCAACCCAAAATCAACTG
This sequence comes from Pictodentalium vernedei, assembly GCA_031216915.1. Lineage (NCBI taxonomy): Eukaryota > Metazoa > Mollusca > Scaphopoda > Dentaliida > Dentaliidae > Pictodentalium > Pictodentalium vernedei. Next base: position 159,594,878 of record CM062288.1, on the reverse strand, counting down.
GGTTGAGTGAATATTAATCCTATTGGGTTCAAATTCACTCAAGCCAGTCGATTTGGGTTGATTTTTAACCCATCTGATTTTAAACTGTTATATATTCTGGTAAAGTTAGTGATGGTAGCATGTACCAGTGGGAGAAGAAGAAGGGCGCTAATGTGGGTTGGGTTGGAGTGTTCGACTTTTTCCGACAAACAAAACGACTTTTGTTTCAGCCACTATGCTTGTTGAGCTTCCCCGCTGCATGGGCTGCTGGCCTCTTCCTCCTCATCCCAATCCTCTCTTTTTCTCTCTTCCTAATTTGTAGCCCGATTCTCTACTGCATCAGTGCTTACCATCTATCAGGGAATAGTTTCGTCTTATAAAATTTGGTTGAGACAACTGAGTCAAGGTTTGTGTAAACGCCAAAGCATACGAGGGGAAGAGCGAAAAAGGCAACCACGGCTTATATTATGTGAGGAATTTTAAATTCCTCTGTCCGAAAAATTCAATGTCAGCGCCTCTCTGGTGCATAATTGGGCGTTTTTCTGTGCTGATTTATGTTGGTTTTCAATTCAAACGGGGTGACTATAGTTCATCTCTTTTGAGTTTTGTTTCTCTAACTTTTGTTTCTCAAAATGCGATTTCATGCATCAGATGACACAATTTTTTATTCTGTGTGCCTATTTTGTGGACAACCCCACCACAACTTAAATTCAATGATAAAGGCTGATTGTTCGGGAAATAAACTGGGTGATATATTTCGTTCGCACAATTATATAAAATACGACGATTTTCTTAGGACAAAATCGGGTTTTTAGTACATTTTGTTTGGCCAGAAACGGCGTCAATCCTTACTTACATAAAATGCCATATGTGAATACTTAAATGTATATACGGGGAAACAAACATGACTTACATGGTTAGTCTCTTTTGGAAGAGTATTAAATCCTGAAGCCCATACTGTAATGTGTGATTTCTTCCAAAGTCACGCAAAAAGAATTTCAGATGACTCAGAATAGTGTATGGGGGTGGGGTGGGGTGAGGGAGGGGGGGGGGTGACAATCCCAGGAATGGAAATTTCATGGTTTCAGGTTCTTAAAGTCAGACCATATAGCCGGGAAATGCATAGACCACAACCAGGAATCATAGGCCATGTTACAATTCCTAAAGTCAGTCCCGATAACCGGGATATTTCTAGACCAGTACCCGAAATCAAAGATTGCGGTACGGTTCTGAAAGTCAGTCCTGAAACTGAGGGAATTCATAGACGAGAACCGGGAATCAAAGGTTGGGTTTCGTAACCTTTGTTTCCCGGTTCGCGTCTTTGAATTTCCCCACGTAACAGGACTGTCTTTCAGAATTAGGAACTGAGAAATTTCTATTCGCGGGATTAAACCCTAATAGATTATCTCGGTGGAAGTTGATAAGCACATTAATCTCAGAAACTAATACGCAACTTCTGAATTTCGGTTCTGTTCAAATTCCTGTGCTATAGGGGCTGACGTTCGGAAACAGGAACCAAGAATTCTCGTTCTCAGAATTAAAGCATAACAGTGAATCATCAACATGGCTAGCCGCATCTGCCTCAAATAAAGCTATCCAGGAACATCCCATACAACATTTTTGTTCATGTCCCTGGGAGTTAAATTAATAAAGCTAAGCTTATAGTTCACTAAAATGGCGCCTCGGTACACAGCAAAGACAACTCAAACTTGACAAGATCCAGTACAAGGTTGGAAGTCTCTTGAAAAAGAAAGTTGCTTATAGGCGCATAAAATATAACTGATTAATTCGAAAAGTGTGGTCGTGACATATTGATAGTCCGCGGTTTTGTCAGTCATAATTTGAAATTGGGACTACATGCGGCACAGCGTGGATTGAAATGGACTAAATACTGAGCAGTCGCTGATAACTTGAGGATCTCGACAATAGTGATTGTTCTCTACAGTTATGCTTGATACTTCCAGATAACCGGGGTTCTCGACAATTTCCCCCTACATACTCATGGTGGGGCGGGGTGGGATTATTATGAGCCCCGATGAGTCTGGAGGTGGGATGGGGAAATTTCACCCGAGGGGCAAGATATTTGAACCAGACCCGAGGCTTGCCGAGGGCCTGGTTCAAATATCTTGCCCCGAGAGTGAGATTTCACCATTCCCACCTTCAGACTCATCGAGGATGATTTATCTCCCCACACACGAGGATTGCGTTATAGATAATTGGCGGTCACGCGCTGACATACCCAATTTATCAAGTCGTAATCCTTTCGAAAAACGAACAATTTCATCGGAAAGATCGTACAAAAGTTAGGTACATAACATAGGTATATACTAAAAAATTGATTTGTGACACTGTCCGTTAAGGGGTTGATGAATTTGCGCGTGTCAATCTCTAATGTAAACACTGTGTGGGAACGATTTTCTGCTTAACCGGAAGCTACAGATTGTCGAGGCGTGAATGTTTAGATTTTTGCCAAAATATCAGCACACACTTCGAAGAAAAACTCCGTAAAAGAACTGAAGATTCTGTTTTACAGTAAGCCTTCAACGATTTCTGGTAAGATAATACAATGGATTATCCTTCGGCTTCTATTATTTGGTCAAATGTTAAACCATTTTTTTAAAAATAAGTGAACTTTTGAATTTAATCATCATAAATTTAGAATATGAGAACGTCTGGTGGCGTGAATAAATTAGAGGTTGATGCGAAATGATTTTAAAAGCAAAATATTTTTCCTGTTTTAAACAAGAAAAACATGCCTGCGACCCGGTACATGCATCGTTTCTTCCTCAATGTCTGTTTTAAACATATAATTCATTCATTCAGAAGGGCACTACGTTTTTGATATCTGTCCGATTAGCTGCTGTAGAGTGTAATCATTAGTTTCTGCAAATTGATAAAAAAAATGTCCGGTTAGTTATGATTATTTATCTTATACCTGTTTGCGATAAAGGGTGTGTAATAAACTTTGTCTTTTTAGATTTAGTGAGTAATATAGATTTAGTGAGTTCACTATATGCACATGACTCACTATATGCTTCACTTAGAAAAAGATGTTTATGGATACTTGAGCTAAGGAATTTTTGACTTTAGCATGGTACCCTCATTTTGACGTTTGCTTTCGGGCTCCCTCCAGCAGTTTGCGACTGAACAAGTGATATGTTGGGTTGAATGTGAATGATACAACATACGTGAGAGTTGGGCAAGTAAAGATAGCTTTTTATCCACCAAGGACTGTTACAAGCAACGCATGTGCATTCTGTTGGGGTTGAGAAAAGGAAACACTTGAGTAATCATCGACTCACAACATCAATGTTATTGTTTTCATTAATTGTTTGTGTTAATAGAAAAAAAATTAGATTTATAGGTCTTTCCATAAATTGTTTTGTACAGAAAAGTAAGTTTAGAAAAGAAAAAATGAATGATTCACAACATTGTAGCTGCACATCTACTTTTAAAGTTACCCCTAATTTAATCCCAAATGGCTAGCATAATAATAGGAAGCATGAACTGTCGTGGCTTATCTTCCGATTCTTATAAACGACGAGATATTTTTTCGCGGTGCAGGGATAAATTCGACATAACTTTCCTGGTGGATACGCATTCGAGTAAAAAAGTGGAAAATTGTTGGAGGAGTGAGTGGGGTTACGAGGCATTCTTTTGTTCTTACTCAAGTTCAAGCAGGGGCGTTGCTATACTTTTCAAAAACACTTTTGGGTTCACCATTCACAAAAGTACTTTAGACGAGAATGAAAATTTTATAATTCTGGAGGTTACCATCAAGGATCGAAGATTAACTCTGTCTGTTGTCTATGGTCCTAATGATGATAGACCACAATTTTACGATGAATTATTTTCTAAAATCGAAAGCATGGGTAATGATTCGATAATAATAGGTGGGGATTGGAACGTCCCACAAGATTATGAAAAAGATACAATAAAATATAGGCAAAAAAACAACCAAAAAGCAAATAAAAAAATACTGAACTCGATGGAAAAATTGGACTTATTTGATGTTTGGCGTTTAGAAAATGCAGAAGGAAGACGTTATACTTGGAGGGGCCCTGAAAATAAAATGGCTAGATTAGACTATTTTTTATTATCGTCAGACTTACAACTCATTTTTCAAAGTGGAGAAATTCACACTAGATATCGGTCCGACCATAACCCAGTAAGCATAAAACTATCGTTTGATAATCAGTCCAGGGGAAAGGGTATTTGGAAGTTTAATAATAGCCTACTTGGTGACCCGGACTATGTAGGTACTATTAAACAAGTCAGAGCCGAAACGATAAACCAATATACAAATGATAACACGGAAAGTTTTAGTATTAATGATCAGCTCCTTTGGGAAACACTAAAAGTTATGATTAGAGGAAAAAGTATAGCATACGCCTCTTCTGTGAAGCGTGAATCGCACAAAAGGCAACAAGAAGTAGAAGATCATCTAAGAATTCTAAATACGAAACTGGACGGGGGGGGGGGGGGGGGGGGGGGTGAGTCAGTGTTAGAAGAAATGAGATCACTTGAAAACGAACTTAAAACCCTTAGGGATAAAAAGCTTTAGGGAATAATAATAAGAGCAAAATCAAAATGGAAAATAGAGGGGGAAAAACAAACCAAGTATTTCTGCAATTTAGAGAAAAGACATTATACGGAAAAAACTATACCCAGGTTAGTAAAGGATGATGGGTCGGAAATTACTGATATACGCGAGATTCTAAGGGTGCAGAAATCCTTCTATGAAAAACTATATTCGTCAAAACTACCAAATAATCAGCCTCCTGATACGGTTGAAAGTTTTTTTGACAAAAGCAACCCGTTTCTTACCTTTTTAAGCGATGACGAAAATAAATCCCTTGAAGGGCAATTAACTCCTTCGGAATGTCTAAACGCCCTAAAAGCAATGCAAAACAACAAAACACCCGGTTCCGACGGCTTCACTGCCGAATTCTATAAAAAAATTTGGAAAGACATTGGTACTTACCTAATTAATTCTCTGAATTGTGGCTACGAATTTGAACAACTCTCAATTACACAGAGACTCGGGATTATTACTTGTATACCAAAACAAAACAAACCAAAACAATACATAAAAAACTGGCGCCCCATATCCCTAATTAACGTAGATACAAAAATAGGATCAGCAGCAATTGCTAACAGAGTAAAAACAGTTCTTCCCAATTTAATTTCAGACACCCAGCTAGGTTTTATGAAGGGTCGTTACATTGGGGAGTGTACTAGATTAACTTTCGATTTAATTGCAAAATGTGAAAAATTAGATATTCCAGGTATCCTAGTTCTCATAGATTTCGAAAAGGCTTTCGATTCTCTCGAATGGAGTTTTATCCAAAAGACGATGGAATTTTTAAATTTTGGACCCTCTATGATAAGGTGGTTTCAAACCTTCTACAGCAACATCTCCAGTTGCATACTAAATAATGGCCATTGTTCTGAAAGATTTAATATTGAACGAGGCGTAAGGCAAGGTGATCCTTTATCACCGTATCTCTTTATTCTTAGAGTAGAAATTCTAAGCGCGTCCTTAAAATTTAATCCCAATATAAATGGAATAAAGATTAAAAATTCGGAATATCTAATTAGTCAATACGCCGATGACTCCTCTCTGTATTTAAGTGACGATAGATACTCTTTAGATACTGCCCTGAATATGATTAAACAATTCTCACTAATCTCTGGCTTAAAGGTTAATTTTGACAAAACGGAAGTTATATGGATCGGCTCAAAGCGGGGTTGTGGTGAAACACTTCCAACAAGCGAACGAGTTGTTTGGAATCATTCCAGATCATTCAAAATTCTTGGAATTGAATTTAATCTGTTTAGTGACAATTATATTCTAAACAATTATACAAATAAAATCCAGAAAATTGAAAAATTACTAAGTGACTGGTCATTTCGTAATTTAACATTAATCGGAAAAAATACCGTTATAAAAACTTTGGCTTTGCCAATTCTAACACACTGTTTTATGGTTTTACTAAACCCGCCGATAGAGTTATTTAAGAAAATTCAAACAGTTTTTTATAATTTCTTGTGGTCAGGAAAAATCGAAAAAATTAAACGTACAACAATGATTGGCCTTTTTGAAAATGGTGGAATTAAATTTCCGCATGTTGAAACTTTTAGTCGTTCTTTAAAAATGATTTGGATTAAGAAATTATTGGACTCTTCCTCGTTGGCTCCATGGAAAACTCTCGTAATCGACGAACTAGAATTGTTCGGAACTTATAAACTTTGGTATTTACACGAAGAAGGTTTAAAAGTGGTTGGGAAATATGTGAATGTATTCTGGAAGGATGTTCTTCTGGCCTGGGCTCTCCTGGACAAAAGAGCACCACAAGCCCCTCAGAAATACTGGGTGAAACTATTTTCCTAAATAATCAAATAAAAGTTAACGGACAACTTTTTTTCAATAAAATTTGGTGTAAAAAAGGCATTTACTTCGTAAATGACCTAGTTTCTGAAAACAATGGCCTCCTAACCTTCGCTGACTTCTCCAACAAGTATAACATCAACACCCCATTTACAGTTTTTCAGGGTATTATAAATGCTTTACCTAAATCTTGGAAAAGTGCAACCAGATCCAATAAAAAGTTGCCCTTTATTCAGGACAAAAATATTGATATGTTAAAATCTACTAATAAAGTCTCTCGGGCTTTTTATTTTAAATTTTTAGAACTCCACACTGTACCTCCTATTAATGTACAGAACAAATGGAATGAGGTTTTAGAAACGGATTTGCACTCTAATGACTGGAATTTTATATATAAAATCCCATTTACAATCACGGACGACACATATTTACAAAGTTTGCATTTCATAATTGTCCACCGAATTTTATACACGAATTCAAAACTTTATAAATGCAAACTCTCTGAAACGGAACTGTGTACTTTTTGTTGTAATACAAGGGAGACAATACTTCACTTGTTTTTCGAATGTTCGGTTGTGAAACCAATTCTTCTGAACTTTTTAGAACATTTAAGGAACAAGTGCGATATTGAGTTTCCTTTAACCCCAGAATATGTTATTCTAGGCCACACAAATATTCATGCCGCTTCCAATAACATAACAGACTTCTACATGCTTATCTCAAGAAAGTTTAATTATTCCTGCAAAGTGAAAAATAATTTACCAGCCTATACCAGTTTTACTGAACAATTAAGAAATTACAGAAATCTAGAACTCATATCCAGATATTCATATTCGAATAAGCGCATCAAAGAAATAAACTTAAGGTGGGATACAATCAGCTCTCTATTAACTGGCTAACCCCGTTCTCATCTTGCTTATACTGTTTCTGTCACAAAAATGCAGTGGCATTGTAGATTGCGATCGGTGCTATAACATCACGACATATAACGTATCTGTTACTTGTCCTGACGTTACACTGTTTGGAGAAGTGCTATGAGTTACTAGGGTTGAGTCATTTCAAATCTTCACCTAGCACAATATTTTGAAAATGTGATGTTCCCTGCTCAAAAATGACAAACTTTCTAAACACATCCCCTCTAACCCACAACTTCTGCTCCCTCGCTCGAAGGAACTCGACGAGCTCGTTCTAGTGCGGGGTCGAGGGATGTGGTTTGGGGGAGGAAGATTGAAAAGTAATGAACTTTTAGAGTGATTTTTGTATATATTCAGTTTTAGCCATTACTCTGTATATACTAAGGTGTTTCTGGTAATTTTCAAGTTCCCTTTATTTCGCTTAAGCAATTAGGTGAAAAGTATGTGCTTGATGCGCATGTAGGACTAGACTCTGATAAAACACGCACGGCAGCTCTACATCATTTGTCATCACCTCATCACTTTTGTGCAGCTACGAATGGAAACTCATGTCACAGTGAAAAATAAGAAACTTTGCTATTTTATGTTATGTATTGTTACGCATTGTAAAATTAGTTTATAGAAAATGTTTTTGCTTGTAAATAAGTACCTAAGATCTGAATAAAAAAATTAAAAAAAAGAAAAAAGAAAAAAAAGATGTTTATGGCCTTTTTGGATATCAAAAAGGCATACGATAAAGTATGGAGGGAAGGTATGTGGCGCAAGCTGGAGGATATGGGTTTAGGAGGCGAGTTTGTTGGAATTATGAAAGCATTATATAAAGATGTAAAGAGTGAACTTAGCCTGGGAAACATTACAACGAAACGTGTGCCTATGGAGATAGGCCTAAAACAGGGGTGTATCCTTTCGCCGATCCTGTTTGCATTGTACATCAAAGGTTTAGGAGATGAACTCCTGCGTAGCAAGGAGGGGGTAGCAGTTGGGGACTTGAAGATCCCAGGGCTATTTTTTGCAGACGATATGGTTCTAGAGGTCAGAAAGCGAAGAGGGGCTAACGAAAATGCTGGAAATTGTTGGGAAATATGGGAGCAAATGGAGACTCGAACTTAATGAAAGCAAGAGCAAAATTATACCTGTGGGCCGCAAAGTGGACCCCACTCGAAGGTGGAGAGTGGGTGAGTTCAGCATTCCGGAAGGGAGCAGCAAACTTCTCAGTGTGGGAGAGACAGTGATTACGAGTATTTGGGGTAAATATAAACATTACAGGAAGAGGCATCTACCGGAACCACACAAATAAATTGATTCTGAAGGGGAAGCGAATCCTTAACCAAATGAAACTTATAGGGAGAAACAGTTTCAATAAGGTTTTCGTGGGGAAAACCATTTGGGAAATGGTGGGGCTGCCAAGTATAACATACGGTACGGAAGTGGTACCCCTAAACCAGACGGCCGTAAAGAGCTTGGAAATCCTGCAGAACGATGCAGGCCGATGGATAACGGGGTCGAGTAATGCCGCAGCGCTAGAAGCAATCAGGGGTGAGCTTGGGTGGATGAGGGTCAAGGACAGGATAGACCTGTTGAAGCTCGGTTATCTTAATTATTTGGTAAATCTCCCCGACAGCCGATGGTGTAAAGCAATGTTCCAGAGAATTTTCAACTCAAATATCAAAACGGGGTGGATGGTCCAAGTGAGGGAGCTAGTAGAGAACTACTCATTGGAGATCTCGGACCTGGACGTTGGGGCAAACCAGGGTAAAAAAATCGTCAGAGAAAGGGTCATGGAGGATTGTAACCGTAATTGGCGAGAGGGGGTCAAATCAAAGAGGTCTTTGGGTGGCCTGCGTGATAAAGAGAAGCCAGGTTTTGAAGAGTACCTTGATGGCACCTTTGGGGGTCACTGTTGTTCAAGCTGCGGTCGAGATCCCTGGAGCTGAGGGGAAAAATTGGGAAAGACGGTGAAAGGGAGTGCCAGATGTGTAACTTGGACATGGTGGAGACCCCGGAACACTTTCTTCAAGAATGCCCAAAGTATCAGCCTAAAAGAATGAGATTCACTGGGAGTATAATGGGGAAGTGGGATGGGAGAATGAAGGATATGTGGGTAGGGGGGAGACTCAAAGGAGAGGGTTAATATGCTAATCGGAGAGATTGGGAAGTATGGGACAAGGGATATCATCAAGCAGTTCGTCTTCGAGTGTTGGGAGGAGAGGAGAAGCGTGGGAATAGGGAGGCAGTTGGGAGTACAGAGGTAACCATGGCCTTCTCGTCCAAGAGCCGCGACAAATCAGCGGCTGGCCAAAGTGTTATTATTATTATTATTATTAGCAACGCTCGACTCGCTTCGAAATTAGGTTACGTGATATAAACAGTATGGTATAACACGTGTAGATTAAAGTTGGTTGGTTTAAGTTATTTGAATCATTGAATGTATTTTCATCTCAAATAAAATTGCCATATTTTACTTCAAATCTTACCCCCTTCTTGAAGCCAGTTGGCTTTTCACGTGTATTCTGTATCCATACGCAAGGGCAAATTGAAAACTACTAGCTCGAAATTCCGCCATTTCATTTCATAAATGACCATTAGCTCGAAATTCGGCCATTTCATTCCATAAATGACCCGGAAAAAAACATTAAAATCATCTTTCAATGTCAGTGTAAGATAAATACAACAATACCATAGTGTGTTTCGAGATGGCTTGTATCTCAACGAGTTCAAAGTGTTATATTCGCGAGGCTCTGTCGAGAGAATATACCACTTCGAACTCGTTCAGATACAAGCCATCTCAAAACACACTGTAGTATTATCGTATCTATATGAAACTAATACTGTTGATATTGGTGTAAATATTGATATTTAGTATAGGTTACACCATAGAAAGCGAGTGATATTGAATATACAATTGCGAGGGTGCTCACGAGCGCTTTGCTCAAGTGAGTACTCCCGAGCATTTGTATGTTCAATATCACGATATGATATGGTGTAACCGACTCGTCACATACTGTTGTTTTCTTAGATAAACAAATGGCACGACCACAACACGAAAGTCTCATTGTCACTTCTAGCTAAAATGAACTGGATTCTTTTCAATCGAGACACCAATATTGTCGTTCTGCGCATTAAACATTCGTAGTTTTTGAGTTTGTAAAAACATTCGTGACTTCGCGGGGTTTTTTTCGGCTTGATGTGATATTCAACGAATCCGTTAAATACAACATGTGCTCTTATCAACTCTTCGGGATATATCACTTGTTTGAAACAAAAGACTGATGTCATAAGTATGTGCCAATTGTAGATACAGCAACTGTGAGCTTTTTGCCCACCAGTACATATAATATATCACAAAATAAGTTAAGTCCTGAGCTCACATATACAGACTTACAGCTGAGCCAAAGAGAGTTATCAATTAACTTAAATTTGAATGGACACTTTGTTAAAAAATTGCACTGATTGCATCTATACAAAGTAATTATTTCCTCCATTGATTCATCAACTGGGGCAATCTGAAATGAATTGTCCATTATACCTGAAATATAACAAAACGAACCTACCATTAGGTAAGAACTAGTACTTTCACCCAATTTATCATCAACATAGATATCGACGATTTTCTCTCGTAATCCGTCCGGTCGTGAACTAATCGGACATGTGATTTTGAGCTAATCGGACAGATGAGTCAACTGGACCATCGATGAAAAAATAGCTTGTTTTCTACAAACAGGTAACACACGTCAAACGGCCATGTCTCCCAATAAGGAAAAATAATTTATCTTCCGATATTTCGTACAAATATTACCTTACTGGGATGAGTATTACATTAAAACAACAGTTTTCAGTGTGATTTGCATCCTGAATAACCAACTTTGTGGGGATTTCGTGACGTTTTTCTCTAAACGCCAGAAATACTACATTCACCACAAAACTTGATGAATATTACAGTAATAAAACATATTACTGGCAGTTAAGTCTTGAAATCTTCTCTTTGTGTAATTAAGAGGCTTCAATCTGCCACTGTGTTGGTAACGATTCGATAAAAAAAACGTTTTCACGCCTCGATAATCTGTAGCTTCCGGTTTAATAGAAAATCGTTCCCACACAGTGGTAAAGGGCACTGTGAGATTATTGATAGATCGATAAATTTGCGCAGTGATATTATTAAACCTGCAGAGAAACATGGGGTTGAAACAAATCAAATTTAAAATTTGAATAATAATTAAACATTGAGTCTATATCAACAAGGAACAGATAAATAGGTAATAAACGAACACAATTTACAGTTTATTTACAATTGTGCAGACGATGATGAAATAGTTCCGGCTACCTAATAAAATATGCAAATGAGTATGTCACGTGGGGTGGGTGGGATAGATATCTCACCCGGGACACGCGTATGTTCACGTATAGTGGGGGAGAAATAAAACCTTCCCATCCCCACACTCCATAGTGACGACCCTGGTCACTGGTCATCTTCAAATTATTTTTAAAAGTTTACCAAAATTAATCCGCAAATTGTTTTGGAAAGACAATCGTAGCACGTTGGTGTGTCGGGTGGAAATATAAAGCTTATTTTGAAAGAGTTAATATACAATTCTGGAACAACCACATTTCGAAAACATGTATGACATAATGTGCGTTTAATAAGTGTGTGTATGTAACTTGATATTTAATAATGGGACTGTGACTGGTTAATAAATATATTACGCATTTGTGCCGGTGTGACAGGAATGATAGTCCGTAGGAACGTTAGTCTCTAAGGACTATTATTCCGCGGAATTATAGTCCTAGGTCTAACATTTCTAGGAATAGTAATCCGGCGGACTACTATTCCTAGAAATGTTAGACACAGGACTATAATTCCGCGGAATAATAGTCCAGAGGGACTAATTTTCCTACAGACTATCATTCCTGTCACACCGGCCTAATTCCTGGTGCCGCGTAAAATGTTGATTAAAGGAAATATGCGTTCGGTGAACTTGTCCGATTTCGATAAATCCGGAATCAAAGTAAGAAATAATACTTACGATTGAGATGCATTAACTTATGAGTTGTCCTGGGAATTATGAAAATTGACGGTGTTTACACTATGTCACCCTGTTTCGTACCTGAACCTGCCAGTGCCGCCTTCCCCTGAAGTTTGCACCCCCTCCCCCCCCCCCCCCCGAAGAAAAAACATTGGCCAAATGCAACTTTGAAAAAAACAGAACCCTACAGTGGTCTACAATATAGGGCTATACAAGTTACAAATGCCTTAGATTGGTTGTTAGAACACTAAATTTTACAAAATTTTCTCGGGATGGGGTGGGGGTCTTGCCATAACTAGGACCCTCCGGTCTTTACCCTCTCCCTCCACTTCCCGGAAGGGACGTGGGAGGAGTGGTAGAGACTGGAGGGCTCTAGTGAGGACTAGGGGAGGCCCCTCTCCCCACAACGGATTTCCAAATACCATGCTTGTCCCACCCCCTACCCCCCAAAAATCACTAGGGACCCCCAGTTATAGATTCCTGGCTACGCGCCTGGAACCTGCATAAAATGTCTCCAAAACACCTCATTTCTGGTACAAATGAGCGGTTTGGAAAACTTGGTGAATATTGCCGTTGTTCCCTCATACTGCAAGATACCATAAACGATTGCAGTTATACGGACATTTGGTGTTACGGTCCCCTGTATTTCTTAGTCCAAGAAGTGAAGTGGGTTTAAACTTGACAAGAATATAATTTTCTGTAATAAGTCCCTAGTAGCTTGAAAATTAGAGCATACAGAGTGGACAAAAATCCACAGAATTGTAACCAAAAATGTTACCTCATTCAACACAGTTAGAAAAATCCGCCGCCTTTCGAGAAAATTAAGTTCCATTTTTCTAGGAATTTATGCTCTAATATGAACCATTTCGTTACCTAATCAGCATATTAGCATGACTTTGGTATTTGGTGTTAATAGTCTCTCCTGAGTGTGCCACAAAACTGAATGTGTCAGATCTGATCAGTGATTTTTATACAACTGAATTGCTGGAACAGTCGTTGATCACATATATATATACTGACGGAAAAAGAAACGCAAGTTCAGTTTTGGTATATTTTTTTTACCCGAAGATCAAATGTAGTACAATTTGACACACAGCCACCTCAGTGTATTGTCTAAAGAGTCCTTGGTTAAAATTCTGTCAACCATGACCACGTGCGACGCTGCAAAAGGTGCATCCGGTGCACTAACACGTGTTATGGGCTTGAAAACTATACCAAAAGTTTTGGGCTACGAGACATTTATTTATTATTTATTGGTGTGAAAATCACATACTTATGCATAATGGCTAATCGTGACCGTGACAATTTCACGGGTAGAGGAAGCCGGAGTATCCAGAGACAACCACCGAGCATCGACGAGCAACTGCCAGCTCCTCAACTGGCTCGTCCATGCAGGCAACCGGGATAACGTGTCTTGCCCATGGACACAACGCGTGTCGTCCCGGACGGGGATCGAACTCGGGACCTCTAGCATAGAAATCCAACAGTCTACCACTGAGTCACCGCGCTCCCCACACTTGCGGTAAAGACTTGCTTTATTTGTTTTGGGCGTGGTACGTGGCTCCGAGGTCGTTTGAGTTTGAATGGGTTGTTTCCACCATGCACTTGGCAGCTGGGGAAGTGATGTGAAACGTTTTTACTTAGCCATAAATATTGCACTTGGGGCTGACGAATCGAGATGTTTCGCTTGAATCGAATTTCGAAACGAATCGGACTAATGTTTTCACATCGAATCGAACCGTGGATCGAATCGCATTCCCAATGGTAACGTCTGGGGTTTTATTTATCCGGAGTTGTCTCCCCCTTTTACCAGGCGGTATTTTGTTTGGGATATCTGTACTGGGCTAACAAGTTGGTTTCATATGAACGTGCAACAGTACGCAATAGCTTTGTACAGGGGTCGCTTTTTACATACCGGTTGGTTTAAAGGGGGGATAATTCATCATTTCCGACACATTCTCGACGGACAACTTGAGGGCTACACTGGTTACAGGCCATAACAGTGTCGAATTCCTAACAAAATTTGACTATGGCCTGCGAGCTTGATGGACGTGTAACGGCACTCCTGGAAGACATATCCTGTACAAAATACTGTCTGTTGCAACTGGGAGATACATTACACTCTACAGCGCGTTTCGAATTTTGCACAGATTCTTCTCGAATAGCCAGACAAATTTTGAATCGAATCAATGAAAGAATTTCGAAGATAATCGAATCGAATCTCAAGGCTGATCTCTGTTACTTTTAACCCTTTACCTAACACGAAAGGCAGATGACACTTACAAAAAAAATTCTTGAATAACTAAATGTTTTCATTTTTTGTCTCGAAAACATAGTTTATGACGCCTCACTGGAACGAGCTCAACGAGCTCGTTTTCAACGAGGGGTCATGAGCTATGTTTTTGAGACATAAAATGAAAAATATAATGAAAATTGAATGATGATTTTTATCAATGGTGGTGATCGGTTTTGGCTGTTACGTTGGGTAAAGTGTTAAATGTGATGACAAAAGCATATCATGCAGAATCTCGTTTCAAATAGTTTACTCGCATGAAAGCATCTCGATTCGTTAATATTGTGTCTGGACGTTTTGTGGTTAGGAGGCTCCGGAACAATCGGGGTAAATAAACCGAAGAGACGAAGGAAATGGCAAACGTCCCAACCCACCACCTCGACGGAAAGGGTATATTTGAGACAATATGGTTTTGAGGAGATTAGAATTCGCGATATTTATGCATACATTTGTAACACTTTACTGACACTAACACAGGTAAAGTGTATTATTTGAAATGGACAATTGAGCAAACGACGCCTGAAAAGAACTGGTGATTTAGCCCTCAACATTTGAGCATTAATTAGTCGCGTCTTTTCTTTGTAGAACACTCTCACAGTAATTTTTGCTTTCAGACGGAAACAATGATAAAATGGGTTTTTATTTAGCAAAATCTCAAACAATTAAAATACACCGAATCACCGTTAATTGGAATAGTTTAACTGTTGTTTACATAGGTTGTTAAATTTGACGAAATAATTGACCACACACAGTTGTACTGTATTTACTATGTGTTTAAGATTTTGGAACAAATACAGGTCACTGAAAACATAACGGGCGCTCCCTCAACGCAATTCTATATAGGGTCCACAATTATATACCCTTGAGCAACAAAATATTGACAGTAATAATACACATAAAATTGTCCTCAATTGAGGAAAGCGGGAAAGTGTTCCGAATCTACCTACAGCGCCTGAGAAAAAAGAGATGTTCGTGATGAAAAGATTTGGATAATTTTGAGCAACTTACAACCACATATCAAGCAGACGCTATACATACGAACCGAATAATAGCTAATAATATGGGGTCTACAAAAGAAGACGCCCCGTAGCATAGATCAGCTCTAGTAAGGTGTACCGGTACCACTTCTGGCAAGTGAACACATGTCCTCGGGGCTAGAATATTTCATAAAGGTGCGAACATAATAAAACAACTTAATGACATCGTCGAAAGAATGTGCCATTTCCAAGACAGTCTACGTCTAGCATTCACAAAGCTGCATTTCAAGAACCAAACTCCCAGGCCACCAGTCTAATCTGGTATTCTGTAAGGATGTTGACACTGTTCTGGCCTGGAACCAGTCTATCCTGTAAATAGTCCATCTCATACGTTTAGATTCACTCATCTGGAATTTTTCATTTGGTGGGAAAAGCATATCCCCGACGTGCTCGATTGGTGAAAGGTCTGGACATATTGCTGACAGTGTAGTGATGTTCTGCTCCTGGAGGAACTCTGTAGCGACACGGGCCATGTGTGCTCTTGCATTGTCATCTTGGAAAATGAATCGACGGCCGGGACGTTGCGCAAATGGCAACACGTGAGAACATGTTGTCACGGTAGGACTGCCCTGTGACACGCCCTTGGGTGACATGTAAAGTGGTCTGCTTCTCGTGGTTATGCCTCCCCACCCCACAACCGATCTACCACCAAAACGATCGTGCTGCTTAACGGTTACGTCATGGTATCGTTCGTTCCGCCACCGCCATACTCTGTTTCGCCTGTCGCGGAAGTCGAAAGTTAACCTCGATTCATCGGAAAGCATGACGTTGTTCCACCGACGGTTGTACCAGCGCTGCCGTGCTCCACACCAATTACGACTTGTGCATTTTGACGTTCATTCAAACGTGGATTTGTTCGAGGTCGTCGAGTGTACAAGTTCCAGCTGTGTAGGCGATTTCAGATTTTCTCGCACATCTGTCGCTCGGTGCGGCTGCTGGGGAAATTCTGAAGAACTTTGATGGCGGTTACGTAATGCTGTGATTCGGGTGAAACGATCCTGGTTAGTAGTTGTCGCCCTCGGACGACCTGACCGACGTCTGTCCTCAATATTGCCTAGCTGACGGTAGCGTGACCAAAACCTGCTAACCACCGATTGAGAAACGTTGTGAATTTGAGCCACTGCAGACTGTCTGTTGCCAGCTTCCAACATGCTAACGGCTCGTAAACGTTAGTCGCGTGTCGGTCTTCGCATACCTGACGCTTTTGACAACCTGCAGCTTTTGACAACAGGTACTTTTTATACTCAAGAGCTCCTATTGCTCAACATGCCATTCTATTGGAGGCCTGTGGAATAAGCGATACAGCGGCCTTTAGCTGATCTTTATGAGACCATGGTTGTTTAAATCAATATTGAGGCTGGGCGCTGGCTGCGGCAAAACAGTCTTCATTCTCGGGTTGCTAGCTGTTTCCTATCGTGGCATAATCCAGCTTAATATATCGAGATTCTCTGACCGACCGTCCTACATAACCTGGCGAACCACCCTCACCCGTCCCACCCCACATGGATTTCGAAGATCCCAAGAGCCACATAGAACCGGTAAATAGCTGTATGATTATCTGCGAGTTTTCTACCAGACTCTGATCCGCCTCTGTGTATTATTGAAGACTGCTCAGCCACAACTGTGCTGACCCGGAAAAAGGACATGATTTCGTATGGCATGCGCTTTAAAGCTTCTGGATACTGACACAGAAGTACACCGGCGTCCTGAAGGACCTGCGAGAACAAACACTTTTTCCATTGCTAAGACCAAACTCACTCGAAGGCTGCCTTCGCGAGAACTACGTGATCAGCTGTTCCCGCTAGCGGAAAGAGCGAACCGTGGTTCGCCAACTTCTGACAGAGACAAAGCATGCTGTTGCTGATTGGTCAGCCTGCTGCTTATAAAGTGTTAAAATAAACCTTTATGGGTATATTTTAGTTAGTTTTCTATTTGTTTGTAGTTTTCAGAAGGCGAGAATGGACTGCGATAAGGCTTACGACCAACTATGGTTAGAATAGAAGAAGGAAAAAGAGAAGCCCGCGTATGGACACCGTTTTGCCTCCGCGTCCCGGGAATATGCGGCGACCCACCGTGCAGGGCTTGATCAGAGGAAGCAAGAGAGACTCACCGCTCTGGCTGTAGTGGTGGGGAGCAAAGTAAACAATACTTGGGACGAGCTCTATCAGCTGAGCAGATCGACACCATGGACGAAGAAGAGGCTCTACGCGATATACCAGGGGCGGCTATGCGCCGCGGTGGCGATAACTATGAGCAATGATGCTCTGCAGCTTCAACGAATAGAAGGCAGTATATTTTTACCGGTCCCCGGGGTAACCAATTAGATTAGAGAGGCTAACAGGAGCTGGGCAAGGTCGATAAATCGCAGTCAGCCCAGCGAGAAGCTAAGGCTCATATCCGTGTTATTGGGAAAGCATGAGATTCTGCCCTCTGATGGATTGCATGATTAGATGGCAGATGTGACAATGATCACGGACAGTCTCCGTCGTGGTGCTTTTCACACTCGAGGCAGTTGGTGCTGTTGTTGTTTGTGCGACAGTCCTCGGGAATCATCACATGGCCTTCGGATTAGACAGCACAGTACTGGTCCTGCTCTTTCTCTAGCACAGAAACCAACAAGAAGTCTTACTGCTGCATTTGGCCCTCGAAAGGTCACCGAGGATTCTGTGTGACCATCGCATCTAACCACAATGTACCCGTATCCGCAGGTTTCATTTTGTGTGTCTCTGAAGGGGTGGATGTCTAACCTGGTAATTTTTGTTGTAAGGGCCAAGTCAGCATAGATGGTGTAGGGGTGGGAATGTTGGGGCTGGTTCACGAAGCGCAGCTCGTTTTCCCCTTCTTTTCGCATCTCAATTTGGATTGCGGTCTGGCTTATCTCCTGTCATTCAGTCTTGTGGAACTCGAGGAGATCTTCTCGAGAATAACCATGCAGGCACCTCTTGCGGAAGTGTTTGCGTTCATAGTGCTTGGACTAGCCAAACTGCTGTCAGTTGAGGTCATCATCCAGGAGAAGTGGAATTTATCTGCTTTCTCGACCAGCGGAAGGTATATTTGTGGGGTGTCCTCTTGCAACTTTGTTGCGAGCTTGCTGATCCAGATTACGATGATTCCTTTGTCACATTCAAGGCCAAGTTGTCCAACCTCTCAACCTTCTCGATCTGGTAGGTGGAGGTGCTGGGCTCAATTCGTGTGAAGTCCAGATCGTAGTCTTTGAGGTACTTTGTGGGACTGTATGCATGGCCCCGGTGGGTCACTTGAACCAAAGCAGGCCGGGTGGCCTATCGGAGGCATTGTCATCCTTCTCCGTCCCCTTCTTATTTTTCATTGTAGTAGGCAGTGGAATGCAAGGACCACCCCTTAGAGGTTGGTAACGAGGTATGTCAACCATAGAGTATCCATCCATCCAGCTCCTCTCTGTGTCCACTTTTTTTGCGGAGATAACTTATAATATTACTCACGTAAATTTAAAAAATATACAAATACACACTAATGATGTCAGCCATTCGCTCAATAATTCATAAATCGTTGGGCCGACGTCATCTCTTTGTGACCAAGGGCGTCTCTTTGGGTCAGGTCACATACTTTGGTCTCATTCTCGTGTCTTTACGTTAAATTATTTCTCAAGGCAGATGAGCTGCACGCTTCACTCTCTAGGTATGCATCGCAGTTTACTTGCGCCCAACGACACCGCCATTTTCCCCGTTTATCTCATATTACCAGTTCAGCTTCAACCAACATTGATGGGCCACTTGCAGGGATAACTCACTACGCTATCAGCGATCAAATGTTAATTCGACAATCCACAGTGATGTGCCCTTCGGGTTTTCTTCAACGACATTTCACAATGTTATCTTTTCAAGTAAGCTGTTGGTATCTCTTAACTACATCGGATCACAGCTACCATTTATAACACCCAGCGGCCCTGGCTATCGCTGTCCTGAATGATTGCCAGCGATCATGTTCTACACTCATCCGCCATGTTTACTTCTGCCCTGAAAATCGGTCACAAGTTTTGATTTTCTGACGGCAAGTAACTTTTGGGAGCCCCCCCCCCCCCCCGAAATGCACGCATTTGTGGAGGGCTGATCAACCGCTAAACCCCCATCGACTGGACTTTTATCCACGAGAAGAATTTTGTCTTCCGTTCATGCTAAACCACAACTATTTATAGGTACTTATTTTCACTGGCTTCCGGGAAGTCTATCACAACTCATTGACTTCTGGAAAGACGTTTGGTGAGTGTGATCTTTCTGAGTACTTACCCACACATCTGGAGGGATGATCACACCAAAATCCGGCAAAGAAACAAATTTTATCCACCCAAGGCGTCAAATTTGAGTTTTAGTAATTCTTCGATTTTTCTACCTTCACATGACAGTGTTTTACGCACGTGGCTTTAATGCGAGATGGTGAATAATTAAAAGCAACTATACAATGGACAAGCAGCTCACTCTGTCGGTTCATACTTCTTAACCCTCACCCAACGAATCCGCCCGACCTGGCAGCGTAATTCACAAATTGAGCAGTTGAAAAACAAAATTTTTTCAAAATATTTCAACGAAACCACATCAAGTGACCCCTCAATGGAACGAGCTCGTTCCAGTGAGGGATCACGTGATATGGTGTTGTTGAGATGTTTTGAAAAACTTTGAAATATAATAATTAAAATATACAAATGTTAATATCGTGCGTTTCGAGTAAAGGTAGTTTTACGAAGTTTCGAGATTCGATTCGATTTCGAATCTTAAGTTGATTTTCGGTTTGATTCGAAATCAGCTGTACGATTGGTTTTCTCTCGAATCTTTTCACTGGAATTGCGCTTGGTATCAGTCATTTTAGTCGTCTCACAAAACGTGTAGCTGAGATAGAAACTGTACATAAATAAAGTTGAAAATTAAGACTGAGTGCAATTTCCGTAAAATTAAAATAAAAAGCATCTGTCTCATGTCACCATCCATGTTAATTCCAGTTTCACTGGTCACTACCACAGCTGGAAGCAAATTGAAAATTCTCAAGCAATATCGACGACGAGCTCACGGTTGCTAGCGGTTAGCCTCGTACAGTTCCCACTACAGAATTCTCGCACCCATTTCTGTTTCTGAACAAACATCCTTACTGGGTAATATTCCAACTACATCATCAAGACATGCCTTCGACGAAGGCATGTCTTGATGATGTAACTGGAATATGTTATCAGTCGAGACTTCAAGACGCCTGTATTCGATTCGAGGTTTGATTCGATTTCCAATAATAGACTCGATTCGTTTCGAGATTCGATTCGAATCGAAAATATGTAATTCGCATGGCCCTAGCTAAAGGGTTAATCAAATCAAGTAGTAGTAGCACGTGTTATAATTAACTCGCGTTGTGGGTCTCTACTAATCTCTCTAATTTGTTTAGCGTCTTTACCTCACAGTCGTTGTTGCTATTTCATGCCCTTAATCAAATGGAGGTGTTCCTTACTTTAATTGAAGAAATATTGGTGTTCCTACAATAAACGCTAATTCTTAAATTCACAATATTTGATTTTAGTTATTCACTTCACATTTTCAGCTTCTTTCCATCACAAATAAAACAATTTTAGAAACATTTTAGTTTCAGATATTCATATTAAAGGCGGCATCTCTTCTACCTTGTCATGTTGCTTGGCGCAAAATATGAATGTCGCTGATTCTAGCTTATTTTGCCTCAATGTTAGTGTGTCCAATCAGAACACTGGAATACCATCTGAAGGTTCCGCCGTATCAGGTGACTCATTTGATATTATTTGATGTCGTGTGAGTAGCCGACATTACTATTTTGATGCATTTTCACTCGCTTCGAATTCTCAAGATTTGAATTAAAACAAAATAAGAGAATTTAAGAACAAAACATATTTTCAAAGTACCGTATTTATTAATTTAAATCATTAAATATTTAAAAAATGGACAGAAAATATTATTTGTAACTGATCCCAAATGTTCTTTGTTGTTTTTACAACTCTGCCGAAATTTTATGCTGTGGCGAACATTTTCGTTACAGTTTACTCAACAGAAAAGTGATTTTTGGAACATTTAGAAGTGTTTTGTTAACACTTTTCAGGTGGTAATGACAGTAAATGTATGTATGGGTATCTCAGATATGCTTGTAGCAATATCTTTTATCTTGAAAACAAATATTGCACTTTGAACAGCGACTATTGTTTACTGTCACGATGGATACATACCTGGGCTATTTACTGATGATGATTCTGCGCGGTGCTGTCAATAGCGGTTTCTAAAAAATAAACGTTCGGTCGTTATTTGTCTCTCGCGAAAATTTGTTTACCCTTGATTTATTCTGACTTTCGAAATTAGAAATATGTTACATGGCATGTAGCTGGCTGATACACACGTCTTCGCCTCACCTGATATCAACTCTCATCGCCTTGTATGAACATATATCTTACCTCCTACAAGTATCTGGGAATTCCATTGGTTCAAAGATGTCACATGCAGATTGCATTTTAAACCATAAACTGCCTGTCAACATCAGTATACGCTGACAGCTGTGAGTAATCTCCCCTTGAGTGTTGGAAGCCCATATTTGGTCTGAAGTGCAGGTTAGGCAACTTAAAAGGCTTCATATTCTGTGGATGTGTGTCATGTTACCTTCGAAATGAAACTGTTTGGTATGTATGAATTTGCCTTGTTACAATTTATGGGAGAGTGCCTGTAAGCACTCTCCCATAAATTGTAAAAAGGCAAAGACACGTGAACACATTATGAGAATTCTCTCATTTAATTTTGATCGCTGTTGTTAATAGTTCTGTGAATCGATGCACCAGTCGGTAAGATATATTCGTTACACAGTTTGTTGGGGTGTCCTAATATGGTATATATGGTGTCAGTTATTTCCGTATTGGACTCGAGCTTCGCTCTCGTCAAGTATGAAATTAACTGACACCATATATACCATATTAGGCCACCAACAAACTGTGTAACTAATAATATCGCAATACAATCCTCCATACAAAACGATTTTTTTCTTTTTATCCAATGTATCGAATCAAACATTCATATTCTGGAAGAAGGATTTTTTTCAATTTCTGCTCAGAACAATAGGTTATTATTCTTCAGAGCAACAAGCTTGCCCCCACGAGGGGCTTGTGCCGTTTTTTGGAAACATAAAATTAAACTTTATAGTTCACCACTATACAATATTGTTTGCTTGTAAAGTATAGTGGTAGCTAATATCAGTTGGACAATCGGGTTCAAATTTTCTTGCTTTATAAATAGAATTGGTGTTTGAATTTCAAATCAAGCTCAACAATGACAAAATGAAAGATTGTTACAAACCATCGTTGGTGAATGGTCTTCGAGATTTTGGAACTAATCTAATATATTGAATATTATGAAGCGTCCACAAATAAACAGATAACCTATTATTGTTATTATTAACTGAACAGAGTGCTGGAAGACAATATTTGGGCTTAGTCTGAAGTACAGTAACCCACAACTTAAAAGCTTCATGTTCTGTGGATGTACTTCGTATTAGTTATGAAGTAAAATTATTTAGTCCATACGTATTTGCCGTGTTGCAATTTATGGGAGAGTGTCAATAGGTACTCTCCTATGAATTATAACAAGGAAAAACACTTTCATATTCATCAGATGTATCCACTCAGAGGTGTCGCGAAGATGACCTATCGTGGAGAGGTGTAAACCTCATATGTCTCGGCTGTCAAGGCTCAAGTCCAATATATATATATAGTCCATCTCCTTTATCGTCGAATTTATGTATTTTAGGGGGTCTACTACACTTTTGACAGCCAGGGTTATCTCGTGACGGACAATTTTTTGGTGGAGGAATTCTAAGTACCCGGAGAGAACCACCGAGCAGCGGCGAGCAACTGCCAGACTCCCAACGTGCTAACTCCATACAATCAGGGTAAGCAGTTGAAGACAAGTGCATCATCGATGTGCAGTACGCCTTATTACACAGCGTCACTGCCCACCCCCCCCCCCCCGCCCCACACAAGCAATTGGGATTAAGTGTCTTGTCCAAGGATACAACGCAGGTACCCTGGCGAGGATCGAACCGTGGACCTTTCGGTTTGAAGTCAAAAGCCGTAACCACCGAGCCACTGCGTCCCCTCCTTCATCGTCGAAGGCATGCCTTGATAATGTAGTTAGAACATTAGTGAGTCGGGTGATAGTTAAAAAACACAAGAAATTTTGCAGAAGTTATTAGTAGATAAATAAAATATACTTGTAGTAGTTGTGATGTAACTTGTTATTTAACTGGTAGACTGCTAGAAGCCCATATTTGGACTTTACCACCACTTAACCCTTTACCTAACGTAACGGCCAAAACCGGCCAGCGCTATTCTCAAAAATCGCCAATTAATTTTCATTATTTTTTTCATTTTTTGTCTCAAAAACATAGGTTATGACCCCTCGTTGGAACGAGCTCATCGAGCTCGTTCCAACGAGGGGTCATAACCTATGTTTTTGAGACAAAAAATGAAAAAAATTAGTTATTCAAGAATTATTTTTGCAAGTGTTGTCTGCTTTTCAGGTTAGGTAAAGGGTTAAAGGCTTCATATTCAGTGGCTGTTCTACACATCACCTTTGAAGTGAAATTATTTAGTCTGTTAGGATTTGAATTGTTACAATTTTTGACCTTTCGACACTGTCCCATAAATTGTAGCCAGGCAAAGATAGGTGAACAAATTTTGATGACCAGAAAAAAATTCAGTACTCTACCAGTTAATCAACACCATCTCTAACGTACTCTAAATTGGTGATACTGGGCCACCAACATCCCGAATCGGGTACTAAAAACCTCCATTTGTATGTGTGTGACATAAGTCCACGTTTCAAATCTAGTCTTTTCAGAAAGTATATCATTACAACCAGCAAAAGAGTATTCATATTTCAGACTCCACACCAGACGAAAATGTTCCGACTGTAAACGTATTGAGAGGGCGTCGCAGCCCCCCCCCCCCCCCCCCCACCACACCCACCCACCCTTAATTTAACCTTAGCGACCCCCCTGTCTGCACTGTAGTGTAGTGATCTAGTGAATATTTGCCAAACATTTCACATTCTGGAGGTCGTTATCCAAAAATGTATAGAGCACTTCCTCTTCTAATATCCTTTTTACAATTTCGAAATTACGAAACTCTGTTTAACAATAAGTGGATGAAATACCTATTTCGTTCGTTCATTGAATTAAAACGAATGCAAAGAGGCAAGGGCCTTCCCATTATTCGAATGTCGCCTTGATTTTTGAATCCGTGCCGACTCGATTCAATTCACTATCGTGTCGCTGACATGAGATCGAATCGAATTGGTGCGATGAACAACTACCATATCAAGTGTTTCAAGTTTGTCAGCTCGTGGACGCTGTGGGATCAGTCTGCTTATCTCGTCATGAAAATCGACTTTCCATGAAGTTATCTCCCTTGAAATTATTAGATGAGCGAGTTTCCTTTTGTTACTTCAAATAAATGAAAACAACAGACACCTCTAAGAGGTGTCTGTTGTTTTCGTTTATTAAAAGTAGCAAAAGGAAACTTGCTTTTTTATGACCGGCTAATTAGAAGGAACTAATTCATAGATAATTCGTCATTAAAAATATCTATCATTATCTATTTTGTGTTTTTAAAGTGATTTGCAAGTTTTTCTTCTTCCCAGAATAAAAATAGCAAATCTCACATCACCATAGAGCAAATAGTTGAAGACATGGTGGAAGACGTAAACACATGCCACCCAACAACACGCGATGCGCATGCGCACTGCCACCGCGTGTCACCAAAGTAATGACGTCACAAGATGGCTGTTCGAGCAGGCTACCATGACGACCAAACAAGACGTAACAAGACAAGACGTAATCACAAGATGTCCCATGTGATCCATCGATGAGATCCACCCGGTAATGCACGTCCAGGTCCATGATATACTACTTAGGTAGTGCGAGCTTTATGACGTAATAAACATTGGCCACATGGCTTGAATTGTTATGTATCGGTGTGGGTATGTTCCATTGTATATTTGGTCATCACGTGTTCCCTTTGTAACAGTACTTACATGACAGCTTAAAACTGAATCCATGTAGTTTTTCATATTATTTTGCGCGTTCTTGAACACATCTTGGAACCAAACTTTATCTCAAAGATTTAGTCGTCCGCGTCCTTCAGGACAGAAATCCAAAAGATTTCTTACCCCTGGTCGAACCATGGTCCACACGGTGGGTGCTGAAGTGGACCCACCAGGCCAGCAACGGTCCTCCAAGATGGGGGAAATACTGAAATTTTAACCCATCCCCACCCCCGGAATCATAATATCTTTTACCGCAAAGTTAGGTTCTCTCCAGCATGCCATCTTGTCCTCTGGAGTATTCGTTTCTGGACGACAAAACTCGAATATGACTGAATAGTTTTGCCTCACTTAATAAGGTTTGCATCTCTGGTTTTGTTCGCCATGGCCAAGATCTCTGAAACATAAAAAACGACAAAACACTTACCGGGTGTTAACCCTTTACCCAACGAATCGACATCATCCGCCCGCGTAATATGCAAATTCAGTAGTTGAAAAAATTATTATTTTCCCAAAAAATTTATCAAAACCATATCATGTGACCCCTCGTTGGAACGAGCTCGTAGAGCTCGTTCCAACGAGGGGTCAGATGATAAGGTTTTGTTGAATTTTTTTGAAAAATTAGAAAAAATGATATTTAAAATAAAAAATTCTGATATCGTCTGCGTTGGGTAAAGGGTTAACTGATGATGCACAAATAAAATCGAGTTTCCGAATTGATTGGAGACAGTGATGGGGGTTCAGTGTTTGTCAGAGTCCTAAATCTAACAGAATTAGAAGGGATGAGTACTAATTATTCAGTTCCTAATTATCGACTTCCAGTATGTACATACCCTCGTTATATACAAAGAAAGTAAATATGTCATTAATTATTAACCAGTTTTATATTCAAAAATGGATTTCTGTTAAGTTTGTCGTTAGAACCTCTTTTTGTTCTTTGTTGTCGCCGCTCCCAAAACATCGAATAATATGAACACTTCACGAAACGGGTCAAATTGCTTGTTCATGATAAACATGTATGACATATCGTCCCCTGAGTTCCAATTTGTTCTATGTGCCTACTGGCACATAGAACACATTGGAACGCAGGGGACGATATATGAACATACTGCATATAATGAAGTCTTTATGGCTTCGATGTTTCTCAAATATTTCACATACACAATAATCGGTAACTTATGACAACAACCAAAGTCATGGAACTCTGCTGGTTGTTTGGATATACCAAATTACGAAGATAATATCTACATGTCTTAGAGTAGATAGCAAATTTATTTCACTAGTGACGACGAAAACACTTTTATGACAGGTGGCGAAGCGGCGTATAAAATGTTATTTTCGACTTCACTAATAAAATGATCTCGTTATCCATTCAAAACTGTGTAGAGTTTCATTACAGCTGACACTTCCATATTCTGAGAGCATAAATTTTGAGGAAAAATAACTGAAAGTTAATATACCAACAACATAATTTTTGAGGGCGTTATAGTTTATTAACGGCCCTGCAGAAATGATTAACAGCCCAAGGGTCTCTTAGCGGGCCGAGACGAAGTCGAGGGCCGCTAATAGCTCAAGGGCTGTTAATCATTTCTGTAGGGCCGTTAATAAACCATAACGCCCGACAAAAATCATGTTATTTCTATTATTACCACTAATAGGGGAGGATATTCAAGTGATGTCAATGTACTCGGGGTGAGTGATTGTCAGGGCAAAGCCAGCCTAAATATAGGGGCAAGTGGCCTCATATTTAAAGATACTGTAAGTTCAAAATATATTCCGCATCAAGGCGAAAACCTACATGAATTTCACTTCTCTGTAAAGCTGGAAAAACACACGTGGTGTATATCCAGCTTTAGCGCAGGGACCCAGGGGAGAAACGGTATGTTAGATAAGGTCTGATCTCATTTAATTTATACAGTAGTCGGAGTCTTACGAGACGTAATCGGTTTTCGTCACGGTCAATTGAGAAACGAGATTTTAAAACGATAGAAATGTCTGTCGTGTCGTCACCTGATCATTAGTTATAGCAATGCGTGTCAGGAACGAATCATCGTTAAGTCACGCGCGAGATGACTTGTATTGATTCTGCCTCGATATACGTCATCTCCCACCGTTTTGACAGATGGATGGATGAGCGTCCGTCCACCTGACAGTTTAGGGTAAAAAGTATAAAAACCTGGAAGAGCAGAGCATTAGACACACACTTGGGGTCACACACACGTTGGTGAAGTCCAGGACAGGCGGACTCTGTTTCCTGGCATAAGGGTACCTTCGATCACAGGACCCTGAAACGGCTGGAATCGCCAGAGAGGGCATTCCATGATTGATTTAGCTTAACGTTGATAGGCGGCTACGGGGCCGAATTCGTGAGAAGGAACACCCCAGGTGGAACGTTAAAGTTTAGATTGTCGAGTAGCAGGTATCGGCCTGCAATAGTCAGAAGTGTAGGTTAATTGTATTGTGCGTATTAACCCTTTGAAGCGTCAGACTGGTTGCGTTCTGAGTAGTTTGTTTTGCTGTCGAAGCATCGTAATGCCGACTGGAGATCGGTGTGAGTGACAATTTCGCCCTAGCACAAAAAGGGCATTTGTGAATCGTGAATTCAACCAGGAACGGTGAATATTTCAACAGGACTTTCACGGAGGACATTCAAAAGGCACATAAGGTATGAGTAGACAATATCTGACCCAAATCAGAAGTGCGGTGTCTTCATAGATGACGAACATTGCTGGTCGGAACCCTCCGACAGCCAGAGGTACAGTTACGCGCAGACGTTGACATTTGAGCCTAAGAGGGTGAAGCTCTTATGGCGAGCTCACAGTAATAACATTTCAGATTTGTGAAGCTCTTATGGCGAGCTCACGGTAGTAACATTTCCAGTGTGTAGACTATAGTGCCAGTACAGGTCTATAGAATGACTATATGATTGTTTAGAATTGTTTAACCGTAGCGACCCATTTTCTGTGAGAAGAATCGAATTGTTGATTGTTGAAATATTGAAACGGATTTATTTTTATGTGTAAATAAAAGAATCGTTGTTACTTTAAATCATTCTTTCCATTATACAGCCTAAAGTGATTAGGAATCACACCTAACGGAAATCGAACCTATTTCAGGCCAATTTGGCAGAGAAGGAATCACGGCGTCGGTCTAACTCAACTCTCTGCGCCGAGTTCGCGACACTTGGATTCCGACCCTCCACGTTGGTCTAATTTTCCCGCAGCTTCATCAGCGGGACTAAATAACCCCACGTCAGCCCAGGCCTTACGGGGCCTTAGGTGTCCTCTGACAGTGATGAACTAGGTTTTTTACATTTAATTTCAGCATAATATTTTTTTAGGTGCTCATTGAGCTCCTCAGGTGAAATGGTTGCAAAGTCACAAATTTTGTTTCGTTTTTCGAGCCACTCTTCAAATCTCCCCCGACCATACAGTGTGGCACAGACCTATTCTCTAACATATTCAATTGAAAGTCAACCAGTTCACTTGATTGTGACATTTTGACAGACAATGATCGCGTGTCGTCTGTTTGCAAACAATACCATGTGATCAAAACAAGCCAAGGTAATTGAATATTCATGAGCTGTTGGAGTCTATTTTTTTGGAAGTTTTCTGAAAACAAGTACGAAATAACCGATGTTAAAAATCCAGGATCGGAGTTTGGCAGCTTCAAAAACAGAATGATACATAAATATACTCACATTATATCACTATTTGGCCCCTTATGTTTCAGTAAATAGGTTATATTTGGTGTAATCACCTCAAGTAACTGCTGTGAGATTTGTTTACCTCGCACAGAAACCGAACTTATAAAGCAGAAACAAAAGATTGGGAATGGGAGGTAATTCGGGCACGTGACATGTCGAGCCGCGGGCGCTAATGGGAAGAAAAACCCATTTGCGGCCCAGCACGTCACGTGATGACCTGAACATTTATCGCGTATTAATGCCCAGGAAATTAGCAATGATGGCCTAAGGAACGCCCGCTAAAGTGGTGATAATTTCAATTACTGCCCTGCGAATCACATATTTTCGATTCGAATTGAATCTCGAATCTATTTGGGCATGTTACTCGAAATTAAATCGAACCTCGCAAGTGCGCTGGAAGCGGTGGAGGCAAGTGGTAGCTGCCATACTTGCCTTGAGGCTAGTGGGAGGGGACAGCGCGTACATTTTTTTCGTCAGAAGAGCACCAGTGGAAAAGACTTCAATTTCCTAGACCTGTAACTGAGACACTCTCGAGTATTCGTTTCTAACGTATTATACGTGTGCCAGTGGCAAATGGAGGGGGAGGGGTATCAGGTATAATGACGGGGGCTGACAGACAATCATCAATCACAGAAGCTATACAATCCGTGGGGTGATCTTTAACTCTTTTGGCGCGGAATAATCTGAGAAACAGAATTCTTAGCGCCTAATATTCATCAGTAATTTTACAGAAAATATAAGTTGTTAGACTAAAGCGTTATTATTTTAAAATATCTTCTAATGATCTCATTGACTGTTTTTCAAATGATTTTCTGTATATATTTAAATGGCACCCTTATACTTTCAAGGGACGATATCGTTGTTCATGGATAGGACATAAATGGTGCATGAAACATAGGAATACGTATCTTTGTTTAACCCTTTACCCAACGATCCGGCCGCATCCGCCCGCGAACTATGCAACTTCAGCAGTTGGAAAAATATTATTTTTCAAAAAATTTCAACAAAACCATATCATGTGACCCCTCTTTGGAACGAGCTCGACGAACTCGTTCCAACGAGGGAGTCACATGATATGGTTTTGTTGAATATTTTGGAAAAATTTGAAAAAAATGATATTTAAAATAATAAATTTTGATATCGTATGCGTAGGGTAAAGGATTAAAAGCACTTAGAAATGGACACACACAGTTGGCTAAAATGACTACTGCAGTACCTTTCCGCGGTCTGCTGTTTGTCGACTTTAGTCGCCTGTTGCGCCAAAAGAGTTAAAGCCTTATCTTGTCTCTTCATTACATCAAGGCGTAATCTGCAAGACAAAAGCCTTTTTGCACGCCCGTGGTGATATGTATATAATGTCAATACTGTTTACTGTCATATTACAATTTATGATACGTTGTAAACTCGCTGTCTTAAATCATACCCATAGTCGAGCGTCCTTTTTGATACCCTTGCCCTCGTGCCCTCGGGTGGTTTCGGCGCCCTTACAACTTCGAACAGAATCAGGTGCGTTCTGAAGATGACTGATTGGGCATGCTGCAAACCTGTTTTGTTCTGATTGTGATGGCTCAAAGTTCGACTGATAAAATAATATCCCCACTACATCATCGTCTGAGGCATGTCTCGATGATGTAGTTGGAATATTTCCAAGTACGGATTGTAGTTCAAAAACAAGAGGGGAACGGGAGCAGGTGCGAGATTACCGGAACCGAGCACTGCACATGGTTATCCGCTAGTAACAGCTCGTCGTCGACATTGTTTGAAAACTTCAAATTTGCTTTCAACAGTGGTAGTGACTAGTGAAACTGGAATTGGCAAGGGTGGTGGCATTGGTGCAGATGCTATTTATGTTCATATAATAGAACTTACAATCGGTCTTCTTTTCAGCATTATTTGTGTAAAATATCTGTCTGAACTATGTATTTTGTGAGACAACGTAGATGACCGATACCAAGCTATATTCCTATGAAAAGATTCGAACGGAAACGAATCGGGCAGCAGATTTCCAAATCGAACCGAGTGGCAACTTAAGATTCGAAATTGTATCAAATCTCGAAATTTCGCATGGCTCTAATTTCAATGTACAGTTTCAAAACCTTCCACGCTTACATCATGCATTTCTACTTATCTCGTGGAAAAGAGGTTGACTGTGTTGTATCAGTGCTGTACGACCAACCTTGGAAATAAGCAGACTGTCATCTGCAGAATGAGGTCCCCAGATGGTGAATTTGGAGATGCTACTCTTCACTACAGGGTAGCATAACTAAATGAACCCCCTGGAACCTCAGTCCGAAGCAAAGTCTCAGGCCTAAACAGAAAGAGGAACCTTGAGGATATATGGGAGGATTCTAGCCCACTGGGATGGCATCAGCAAATTCACCTCTGGGGACCTCTATCTGCCAATGACAGATTGCTTATTTCCAGACTTGTGTACGACTTTTATCTCACTAACATCCCTCATAACTTTATGGTATTTTATGGAAAAGCTTTTAGTAAAATTACTCGATCACATATGAAGCGAAACGGAATGTCTATCTCCATCTCTTGTTAACCCCCGTCCGAACTAAGTTTGACGGGAGATATAGAAATGGGTCCCGTCCATCCATCCGTCCGTCCGTCCGACCGTCCGTCCGTCCCTCTACACATTTGTGAACATGATAACTTGAATAAATGAAATTTAGATTTTCACGGAGCTTGCTGTGGGCATTCATTAGGAAACGACCTCTGTTAACAAATTTCTTCTGGTTTTGCAGGAGTCATATCCCATTTTGTTGGAAATTCGGTGTTTATGTGAGAATGATGCTGTGAACGCGATAACTTGAACAAATGTATTCAGATTTTCATGATACTTGCACGGTGCATACACTGTGAGAAGATCTCGGCCAAGTTCGGTTTACCATACTTACTTGACTTTTGTAGGAGTTATGCCTCTTTTTGTCGAAAACTGGGTGTTTGTGTGAAAAAGACGTTGTGAGAGCGATAACTTGTACAAGTGTAATCGAATTTCATGAAACTTGCCACGGGGATACTTTTTTAGAAGGCTTGGTTAATTTCCATTCTCACCAAATGTACCATATTTAGAGGAGTTATGCCCCTTTTTGTTGGAAATGTAACCTGAATCAAACCACTGTTTGCGCTTTATTGGTCCCCCACCTTCAGAGTCACTTTTTTCCAACCATTAAACTTATTCTTTAAAAATGACAAAGCACGACCTTTCAATAACATTCCAGGGGTAGCATCAGCCACAGGCCTACTCTACTGTATTCTTGCATGAAACGTAAACCCTATCGACTAGTCATGTCTTCATATATTGTGCGCCATATATCAAAATATCGCTTTTCATTTTTTCAACCGTTTGTTACGACCCGTAATGTAATAAATGCCCATAATGTAATACCTACCCATAATGTAATACAAAAACGACCCATAATGTAATACGAACCCATAATGTAATAAAAAACTACCCATAATGTAATAAATGTAATAACGTGTAATAAATGTTAGGTACCCATAATGTAATAAAAAAAATTAAAAAATAGATACAAATTACACTTTTCCAGGCCCGTAATGTAATAAAATTCTAAGTTTGATTTTTGTTTTTTCTCTTTACTCCAGCAGTGCGTTCGGCTACTTATGACACATCCTACGCCTTCATCAATGCTGCCAATGGCCCCTATGCCGTACACAGCCAACATGTGTGGGTGTGTTGGGATTATGATGGAGAGTATTCCGGGACCTGGGGCGGGTATACTCTTCTCTGAGTGGCAGGCATTATCCCTCTTCTATTTGTACCACCCGCGCAAACGTCTTCCTCAATAGCCTCTACTGCCCTGCCACAACCATATAGGTCTACCTTACCAGACATTCAGTAATTTTGATTCCAGGATGGTCATTTATAACTGCAATCATCATATTCGACCGGCTGTTCACTTGCACAAAAGCAATGTGGGTAGCAGGTTCCTACTGTTAATAAATGCAAGTAACTCTGGCCAAAGTTGCTGGGGCAAAGGGTGGAGTCGCTGCCGTGGGATTTGGGTGCACCAAGACTGGATAGTGGCGGGGGGGGGGGGGGTAGTGTGGGATACAAGGAAAAGATGGAACAGAAGCAAGACGTTGAGTCAAGCGGCGCAGAGGAATATCGGGTGTACTGGTATTGGGATAGGGGATATCGTATAGCTCGATGGGATTTGGATTAGGCTACTTTCCTCCAAATTAAGCGTACGATCTATCCTCTGTCTCTCCAGTTTTCACTACCTGAACAAATTAGTCATTTCCCTGTACTGTACTACTATAAGTTTATGTCACACCCACCGCACCTGGAAACCAATGAGCCCGATCCCAGGATGACACTTAATAACGACCACATCATATTCCCGATCCTGTGATAACATGTGTCAAGTAATATTATTAGTCCACCACATGGCCTTCCACTTAAACTACCTACAGTCATGGCAGTTCCTGGCGGTTGGCAGGGACTTCCTGCCAACTGCCTACTCTATCACATCGACTATTCGCGTATTCATCTCCGCTATTGTGCCATCTTCTCCTAAGTTACACTCAAACAACATACATAGCTAGACACGAGGAGTAACATGGGCGTATCCGTTTGACCGGGTGTGTGACCTTGACCATCAAACCGGAAACCTTGAACCTGTGTATCGGCTCCTGCTGGGCGATTGTCCTGAAACTTGGTGTGTGGTTCGGGCGCCCAACAATTTCGCCACACCCGATGACCGTCATGTGTGACCTTGATATTCAAACCGTTGACCTTGAACCTGTATCTCGGTTCATGCTGGGCCGATTTTCGTGAAACTTGGTATGTGGGAGTAGTTCAGGACGCTCAATATATATATATATATATATATAGAGAGAGAGAGAGAGAGAGTGAGAGAGAGAGTCCCGAACTACCCCCACATACCAATACCAAGTTTCACGCAAATCGGCCCAACATGAGCCGAGATATAGGTTCAAGGTCAACGGTGTGAATATCAATCAAGGTCACGCATGACGGGCATCGGGTGTGGCAAAATTGTTGGGCGACCGAACCACACACCAAGTTTCATGAAAATCGGCCCATACACAGGTTCAAGGTCACCGGATTGATGGTCAAGGTCACACCTCACGGTCAAACGGATATGCCCATGTTACACCTGGTGTTTAGCTACGTATGTTGTTTGAGTGTAGCCTAGGAGAAGATGGCACACGCGAATAGTCGATGTGATAGAGTATGCGGTTGGCAGGAAGTTCCTGCCAACTGCCAGGAACTGTCAGGAAATGTAGGTGGTTTAAGTGGTAGTCCCCACAGCTCAGAAAATGCTGTGGAATGCTTTTCCAATCAACATAATCTCAAGAACCACCAAAACTACTCTCTATTATAGATCTGCATTCGTCCTGTGCATACTATGAGTGATGCCACACCACTGGTGAAATTTATTTGAGAATGCAATCCCCTGAGCTCAATACAAAGAGGCTGCTTTGTACAACCAAGTGATGTGCACATTAACTCGACTCAGTTGCGGGTCACAGCCACAGGTGAACATGACATACTCTTAACCAATCTTCTCGCAAAGGTGGCCTGCGTGGATGATAGCAGTCTACAAGGCGTTTAACTTGCTTCGGTTCATATCAATTGAGGGTGTTCAATCTGTGGTGTGTTGAGGTTTTAGAAAAATAACACTGAGAGGAGTTGAAACCATTTCACTCAGGGCTGTCACTATTGAAACTGATACAATTTTTATTGAAAATGTAAGGTCTTTCTTGCATGTGCGAAGTGCAAACTATTTGACTGGAAAGCATTTGATAATATTACTTGACACATGTGATCACAGGACCGGGAATATGATGTGGTCGTTATTAAGTGTGGTCCTGGGCTCGGGCTCATTGGTTTCAAGGTGCGGAGGGTGCGACATGAACTTATAGTAGTACAGTACAGGGAAATTACTAATTTGTTTAGGTAGTGAAAATTGGAGAGACAGAGGATAGATTGTACGCTTAATTT
Source organism: Pictodentalium vernedei (assembly GCA_031216915.1). Lineage (NCBI taxonomy): Eukaryota > Metazoa > Mollusca > Scaphopoda > Dentaliida > Dentaliidae > Pictodentalium > Pictodentalium vernedei. Next base: position 159,559,475 of record CM062288.1, on the reverse strand, counting down.
GGAGCAAAGTAGCCTAATCCAAATTCATCGAGCTATAGGATATCCCCCATTCCAATACCAGTACACTCACCATATCGCCTCCCGATATTCCTCTGCGCCGGTTGACTCAACGTCTTGCTTCTGTTCTATCTTTTCCTTGTATCCCACACTATACGCCCCCCCCCCCCCCCACTATCCGGTTATTGTACACCCGAACCCCACTGCACCCCACTACACCCTCTGCCTCAGCAACTTTGGCCAGAATTGCTTGCACTTATTAACAGTATAGGAACAGCCGGTCGAATATGATGATTGCAGTTATAAATGACCATCCTGGAATCAAAATTATTGAATGTCTTGTAAGGTAGACCTATATGATTGTGGCAGGGCAGTAGAGGCTATCGAGGAAGTCGTTTGCGTGGGTGGTACAAATGGAAGAGGGATAATGCCTGTCACTCATAGCAGAGTATACCTGCCCCAGGTCCCGGAATACTCTCTATCGTAATCCCAACACACCCACACATGTTGGCTGTGTACTGCATAAGGGCCATTGGCAGCATTGATGAAGGCGTAGGATGTGTCATAAGTAGCCGAACGCACTGCTGGAGTAAAGAGAAAAAACAAAAATCAAGCTTAGAATTTTATTACATTACGGGCCTGGAAAAGTGTAATTTGTATCTAATTTTAAAATTTGTTTATTACATTATGGGTACCTAACATTTATTACACGTTATTACATTTATTACATTATGGGTCGTTTTTTATTACATTATGGGTTCGTATTACATTATGGGTCGTTTTTGTATTACATTATGGGTAGGTATTACATTATGGGCATTTATTACATTACGGGTCGTAACAACCGTTCATTCCATAAAATGTTATTCTTTGTATGTTTGAAGGTCGAAGGCCGATGTGACGTTTCCAAGAGTTGATATCTCGGCGGATATGAAACTAACCAAGTAATAATCTCTTTATTTATAAAACCAAAACAAATAATAACAAAGATCTCAGATTTGTTACAGTTTTTTGATAGTGTTCATGCTTCTTATTCTTTTTCACAAAGTCTGAAGTTTCCTTTTCTCCCACTCCTGGTTTAAATATCCAGACATCTCAGCTTCAGTTTGCGATGAATTCTCTGTACAACTTTCTTCTTTCTTCTCTTCACTACCAAGTCATTACTTATTGCCACCATTAATTCACCATCTTACAAAACTCTACTTCAAACTACTTCACCATGTCTGGAAACGCCAATTTTCATGATTGAGTTCGACGAATAACTGAACATTTTCTGTGTAAATAAAATGGTTGCGCGCAATAACGCCTCAAGGGGGACAACTCTAGTTTGGGTCATATCAGCCGATATCGGCGTCATATCAGCCGGGTTTGAAGACATAGTAACCGAGTTTGATAATGGGCAATTCTGGGAAAGAAAATCATATCTAATAAATAAATACAGATAATGACTTTGTTTTAGGCGCAACAGCTTCTTGTGCGAAAGTTGTTGTCAGTGACTGTACGTTTTGTTCTGCGCATTAGCTTTAACCCTTTACCTAACCTGAAAAGCAGACGACACTTGCAAAAATAATTCTAGAATAACTAATTTTTTTCATTTTTGTCTCAAAAACATAGGTTATGACCCCTCGTTGGAACGAGCTCGACGAGCTCGTTCCAACGAGGGGTCATAACCTATGTTTTTGAGACAAAAAAAAATGAAAAAAATAATGAAAATTAATTGGCGATTTTTGAGAATAGCGCTGGCCGATTTGTCCGTTACGTTAGGTAAAGGGTTAACACTTATGCTGCGTAAAGTGACTATTGTCACCTATTTTATGATGATTATCTGTACGGTCTGTCATGCGCAGATCAAACCTACCATCTGATTAATTGTTGGAAAGGCTCAAAGGGCTCAACAATTAATCAGGTTATAGAGTTTCAAGAGTGTCGTAAATTTTAAACTTCCTCGCATGCAGGCGTACATAGAGGTCTTCCATATAAGGTTAAAGTTGATGTGGCAGTAAAAGGGGTTAATGTAATCAATACTTGTTGTTTTACAGTTGGTCATGTGTAGCTAATATCTCCCGGAGTCCAAATTGCAAACGAAGAAACATTGTTGATTGTTTATTTATCACACAACGCTTGTGTCTTACTCAATGAGCAACGACATTTACTGAGCAATCAACATGAGGAATTACATAATAATGTAATCAATATTTGTCGTTGTTTTAGAGCTGGCCACGTATAGCTAATATCCCCCGGGGTCAACATTTCAAACGAAAAAAACATTGTTGTTTATTTCTTCATCACACAACGCTTGTGTCTTATTCAATGAGCAACGAACTTTACTGAGCAACAAAATGAGGAATTACATATTATGTTTCAGATAACAACACAGGTACTCGGCACAAGCTGAGAACTCGAAAAAATGACATTTAATAAGGATTTTTGGATCGACTCTCTTCACCCCCCTTAATAGACTAATATATAGAACAAGGTAAACAACATTGAAATCCTCGACAAACCAACCGACCTTCGTTTCATTCGTCTCAAATCTTAACTACGTGGTGTTTTACCAAATACCCTGTGTCATTTGAAAGGTGAGACAATAAGCTTTACGCTGATGTATAACTTGGCCGTTGGGTGTTCTGGGCTTATTCATAATTACTTGGAATTTCGGGATAAAACACGAAAATCATCAGGTCGACATCGATTGCGTTCAAGTGAATAAGTAGGACATCGCCTGAACTGCCTGATTTAGCCAATGGGAGAGCGTTGATGTATGAGTGCGTTCTAGGCTTTATTCATGGCTGGCCTGGAAAAATCTCTGTCAATGTTATTCGGAGAATAATGTAAATCTGAGACTTGCGACCATGGTGTGTGAATTAAATTCATTTCACAATCAAAACTGAGCACCACGAAACATGCCATTTAAGAATATGCTTCAATCGGAACATGAAACCCTCAGGTTTGATCGTAAATCAGGCAGTTCAAGTGATGTCCTACTTATTCACTTGAACGCAATCGATGTCGACCTGATGATTTTCGTGTTTTATCCCGAAATTCCAAGTAATTATGAATAAGCCCAGAACACCCAACGGCCAAGTTATACATCAGCGTAAAGCTTATTGTCTCACCTTTCAAATGACACCGGGTATTTGGTAAAACACCACGTAGTTAAGATTTGAGACGAATGAAACGAAGGTCGGTTGGTTTGTCGAGGATTTCAATGTTGTTTACCTTGTTCTATATATTAGTCTATTAAGGGGGGTGAAGAGAGTCGATCCAAAAATCCTTATTAAATGTCATTTTTTCGAGTTCTCAGCTTGTGCCGAGTACCTGTGGATAACAATAGGGAGAAACAACAAAAGTATTGCTTGGTATTACCAACATACCAAGGTCTATCCTACCTGTTTGTTTGCGTACGCGATGATATATATTAAACAAAATGCTATAAACGGGTCTTTGGGGCATGCTTTGGCTGTTTGTCTTGGGCAGTTGCTTTGTCGTCAGGTTAAATTAATCTGTCCAAGATATTTATTTCGCCCTTCTGTATCTTATCTTTGCAGCAGGGGTATCGCTTTGGGAACCGTGGTGGGGGCAACAGTGCTCGCCAAAACTTTTGTCGGAACATTTGAGATCCTGTCGGATGTTTTTTTTTTTTTTTTAAATAACAATCGATTTTGGTCATTAATGGTAGAAAGAGCTGACATTTTGCTAATGCAGTTGTCATGTGACCCCCCCCCCCCCCCCCCACTCCTTTCAGGCACAGTCTTTGTGTACTGATTTACCCCACCCTCACCTCCTAACGAATGTGCTGCTACCTGATTATCTGGTACACTGATAATTTGTTCTGATGAGAAAAGGCAAGTGCAATGATTAGATAAAATATATGGCTGCTTCCTAAATTGATCAGTTTGGGATATGACGAAGAAGCAATATTTCTTATACTTCAACAAACGGTTAACCCCAAGCTGGCCTTGTGGTTGAAGGAGCTGAAATATAAGAATTAGATCAAACTGACCAAAGTTAGAATTAATTGGCAAAAAGCGATTGCAGTTGTTTAGATTTGCAGACAATATATTACGAGAATGCTTGTGTATTCACACATTTTCACAGACAAAACTCTAAATTCACGATAGGTCGTAAGTCACAAGATTTATATAAACTGTTAGTCTAGAATAATTTCAGTCCCAAAGGAGACTGCAACGAAAGTGTTAACATATACAGTTCGTTCAAAGATTGATCGTATTTTACTTAAAATTAGTTTGGTTGTAGCTCCAGCAACAAAAATGTAAACAAAACGGCAACGTCAGAGACACGCGGTATATATTGATTGGATATCTTTCAAAAGGTGCTGTTTTCTTGTGCATCATTATGTACACGGAGAACGGGACTCGCGTGAAGACTGAATTTGTCAACCACACTCAGCATTTTCTGTTTGAAAAGTACTTTGAAAGAGGTTCTATCATTTTATGTGTTTAAAAACAATTTGGAATACAAGATCCAGAAACAAAAGCAACTTGAATATTTTTGCGGCCTTGCCACTGCAAAAGGAACAAAGAGACACTTTGTCATACATAAACTGGAAGAGTAGACAAACGATTTAAACATTTATCTAGCTTTATCAGCGAGTGGAGAAACGACATGCAAAATATTGTTCTCAAAAAGCAGCTTTTGTTTTTGATGTCGGGTTTTTGTTTTCTCGTGGCGCCGAGCGTGTGTTTAGAATCGAAAATAGCACTGTATACCACGAAGTTCAATTATACAGTTGGTCTGACTGATCAAGATACGGTAGAAGAAGAGGGGAGAACCGAAATTGACTGCGCACGTGCGTGCACAATTCGAGGAAATTGCTTAACATTTTATCGTAACAAAATTAACAATGAATGCCATTTGTCTCATGAAATAATTATCGACTCGCAACAAACCATATGGGGAATAAACAAATGTAAGTTAATTCGCTGTAAATCTATTTTAATGTGATATTCTTTGTAAATTTGTAATTCGTTTTAATTTTTATACTTATTGCACTTGGTATAAATGCAATTATTTCCTGCCATACGGAAGTTTAGTGATTTCATTGGCTGAAAGATACGAAATAAATAATCCTTTTGGATACTGTCCTGTCCAGGACACAGAATCTCATGACACTGGAAATAAGTATAATTTGTGCGCATTTAACAAAATTGTTCCCCTGTAAGTTCCATGGACTTTTTGACTAATGATTTCTTGAATTAAATTTAGATGAAATTTTCAACAAATATATTCATGGCTGCTTTGCAGCAGACATGACTAGATTTGATGAAAAATATTTTGAAACTACTCAGCGGGTTTAGAGTTATAGCCATCACACTCTTGGAATATTTGTACCTTCGTTTAGTCTGGTATAAAAACATGAATACGTGGGCACTGTGATTAATTTATTAAAATGTTCATGAAAATAGAACATGATAATGGAATATATACAAAAATTAATGATGTTATACATTGAAAATATAATTTAAAATGTATCTTTATCTTTGTGCTATCCATGCCATAAAGAAATATCTTAACTTTTAGAAGCCGGGGAATCAGAATGAATTTATTGAACATGACATTCCGAGAAAAAACTTACAGTAAAGCAGGTGCTTCTAGTCAAGTGTCGTCTGCCTATTCAGGCAGACGACACTTGGCTAGAAGCATCAGCTCAGTGTTCATTTCTCCCCCAGCCCAAAGGTAGCCGAACCGTCACAGCCAGATTACCTGCCGTATTACATCACAGGCAAGGAAACTCGACTCCCAGCTTCTGAGAGTTAATGGAACTACATGTTAATCTGGAGTTAAAAATCGTTTTGTTTCTTCAAGATGTAATTGGGTTTCTTATGCTGTTTTATCAAATAGTTAACATTCACTGAGCATGCATTTATAATTTATCACCCATTCGCCCCGTTCTTCTTCCTTTATGGTTATATAACGACATTTTCAAGAGTTAGGATCATATCGTGTAGGGACAGTTTTACGGGTGGAGGAAGTCGGAGTACCCAGAGAGAACCACCCAGCAGAAAACTAAAGAAGAAAGTAAGGGGGGGGGGGAGTAAACTAAAAGTTACAAAACACACAAGCTGGCGTCCGGTTGTTGGTGTTATGGTGAACAAGTCCAGTACCAGGTTGTCAAACACGGTTTGTCACGGAGTGTGAGGAGCACGCCGAGATTTGTCTTTCATGTAGGAAACTTTCAATTTTGCTTGCGGTACCTTTACGTACGATAGAGTCTAGCCATGTTTCAGTTGCAGGTACACGGGCTTGGAAGCCCTTAAACTTGCAATTAACCCCTTTAACCAGAGAGGCTGATTTTCCGGTCCAGGAACACGATACTTCATAATCGTGTTAAGTAGGATGGCTGCTAAGTGAAGGTGTGGGGGTAGACAAGTCAATATTTTTAACGTGCAGCCTGGAGGCTGCACATTGAGAATATTGAATGGTCTACCCCAAATAATAAATATGGACTCTTCAAATTGCTTCCGTTGAATTACATGGAAGATACCACCAGGGTTCAAAGGGTTAAACAAGTACAGAAGCATGATTCAAGTTTTTAGTAGTTAAATCTTTTCGATTTTGAGATGAATTGCCGAACAAAGATAAACATGAATGACCTTTATTCCCGATTGGCCACTGGAAATGCGGACGGGGACAAGGTGATGCTTTATACCAAGGCGTATTGTACGCTGATAGTGCTCTTGCAGTCAACCGCTGTCGATTCTACTTGTGCAGAATTTGTAATTTGACAGTTGACCCTTGGTGCGTGGTGGTTCTCTCCGGGTACTCCTGTTTGACCCACTCGTAAAACTGTCCGACACGATGTGACTCAGACTGTTAAAAATGCCAAAACCCAATAACCCTTTACCTAACATGAAAAGCAGACGACACTTGCAAAAAAATTCTTGAATAACTAATGTTTTTCATTTTTGTCTCAAAAACATAGGTTATGACCCCTCATTGGAACGAGCTCGACGAGCTCGTTCCAATGAGGGGTCATAACCTATGTTTTTGAGACAAAAAATGAAAAAATAATGAAAATTAATTGGCGATTTTTGAGAATAGCGCTGGCCGGTTTTGGCCCATACGTTGGGTAAAGGGTTAAACAAACAAACACAAATGAGGATAAGTGATACTGCACAATTACTGTGTAGGGACGTCGAAAATGTATGTTTTGTTCTTTCATTTTTCCTCGTTATTCGTTAACTATAGCTGGGTGGCTGCACTGCTAACTATGATACACATTTTCGGGTAGAGAAATTTGTGGGAAAATACCCGCCGTGGAAGTGGAGGGTAACAATAATGCCCTTGTATCTTCAGAAGACGACTTTACTTCAAAACCTAATCTTGTTTTTCTCTGGGAAACCTGATCCCAATCCCATACTTGGTTATTCCCGTTAGGCCCCCGAAAGACCAACAGCAGTTTGTCATAACACGAAAAGCCATCTATTGTTTACTGTTCGAGCAATCAAAAAAGTGTATCACCTGTCGGACAAAAGATAAGGATTAACTGAAATGAAATCAGATTTCATGCAAGTGTTAAAGAAGCAGAAGAGTTCGAAAGTTACAGGAACTGAGCTGGGCGGTCTTTTCGGTTTCCCTGTTCGGTCCCGGTTTTTTTTTTGGCAAACTGGAAACCCGACACGCAAGACCCACTAAAAACCCACCCAACAGTTTTATTGTGTTTGAGCATAAACTGATCAAACTACCTTACTGGGAGCTAATTGGACTAGTGACCCCTATGACCCCTCGTCACTTAGTCTATCGGGCAAAGGGGCGAATATGTCGTGTTTTCGTCACATTTTCTTCCTTATTGACTCGTCCACAGGATGAGTCAATGGAGACTATCTTACAATGAGAACACTATATCGATTAGATAAATAGAGAGTAATCGTTTAAATGGACTTATTACGTGAAATAATTCATGAGAGGTGAGGGACGTTGTACAAACACGAGTGCGCGAATGCGCACGAGTGTTTTAAAATATAGTTCCTCGCCTCGAGTGAATTATTTCACGTAACCAGTCCAGTCAAGCGATTACCCTGTTTATTACTTTTCATTATTTCGATAATTATATTATTTAACCCTTTACTAACGTAACGGCCAGCGCTATTCTCAAAAATCGCCAATTAATTTTCATTATTTTTTTCATTTTTTTGTCTCCAAAACATAGGTTATGACCCCTCATTGGAACGAGCTCGTCGAGCCCGTTCCAATGAGGGGTCATAACCTATGTTTTGGAGACAAAAAATGAAAATAATAGCTATTCAAGAATTTTTTTTGCAAGTGTCGTCTGCTTTTCATATTAGTTAAAGGGTTAAAAAAAACAAAAAAACAATGAAGTCCCCATTTCATCCACGGCAAAGCGTCTTCTTTTGCGCGCACGGATACATGACACAATTGTTGATTGCATAATTCACTTGTGAAGTTTTCGTTTATAATCAAACCCGGAAATTCCAGTAAATCACACTTTCGAAAATAATAAACATTGTTAATTTGTTACCCTATGTGTGTTTTGTGTCTCAGGCTTAGCATATGATCCTCTAGAACCTCTGAGAATGATCAAGGGGAGGTTGGGCTGAACCCAATCAACCCAATGGCGGTAATTACAGACAGTGCCTTTTGTGATGAGTGATGTCCAGCAAACTATTGCAGTTTACTTTTCAAGTTAAGGAGCCCGAAGTCTATACTATGTGTTCTCAACACATAGAAAAGCTGAACCGAAGCCGAGGTTTTTTCCTGAAACCGATTCGAAACCGAATCGAATCTGAAAAATTAAGACTTTGAAGCCCTGTTTCCTGGAATGGTATCGCCTTTGTGGACACTTGCAGTGAGACGGGTCAGTACAATTACAACTGTTAGAAAACCTGCGTACAAGATAGGGTGTAAGTGGGGCTGCATACCCATTTCGTCTGCAGAATGATATGTCGTTCGAGCAATACAATCGTTGTTATTGAGTCTCGGGTAAAATGATTCAGTTGTAGAAATTAAAAAATTGAGCACAACGAGAAAGCCTCGCCTCGGTAACAGAAAGTCCAGATGCGAAAGAAAATGTGTCCACTTCGCACGAACGTTCGACAAATCCACGCTGAGTGTTTTCTTACATTCCATCCCTTTTATTTAATAAAATGCGGGAGCGCGGTGGCGCAGTGGTAGACTGTTGGACTTCTATGCTGGAAGTCCCGAGTTCGATCCCCATCCGGGACGACCCGCGTTGTGTCCTCGGGCAAGGCACTATATCCCGAATGCCTACATGCGGGCACAATGACGCAGTGTACTAAGGCGTAATGTACGTCGGTGGTGCACATGCCTTCAACCGCTGTAACCCTGCATGAACAGAGTTAGAATATTGGGGAGCTGTCAGTTGCTCGTCGATGCTCGGTGGTTCTCTCCGGGTACTCCGGCTTCCTCCACCCGTAAAACTGCCATGGTCACGATTAGCCATCGTGCATAAGTATGTGACCTTAAACACCAATAAATAAATAAATAAATGTGTCTGCTGGAAATGTCGAGAGAGATAGTAGGAGAGGGTTTTGGCTTTTTCTCTTTAAAACGCTGACGTCAAATAGGAGTAAATTTTGACTCTGGGGTGTTCACGAACGATTTTTATTTAAAAGGTCTGAACGTAATATCGTGCCTTTTCAGAACTGAATTCCCGACAACATTCTTGTGAACGGTGTAGGTTCCCTCATATCTGCAACCAAATTGTTCGGACGGGCACATTTTCGTAGCGCACGCCTCCCCCTTTAAAATAATGCCGCACTTACGCCCGTATAACCTCAGTACTGCTATAAAGCCTGTTCTCAAACTATTTCCATTCTCTTTGAAAAAACATAACTGCTTGTGCATAAAGTTCAAGTAAACTCGGTAGAATTCGTAAGTTTTATTAGTTGGGAGCAAGTTTAACTCACACCTAATTCCCCTGCAAGGCAGCACTTGCAAATTTTTTTCTTGAATAACATTTCTTTCTATTTTATAGCTTCTGATATATAGATTATGGGCATTCTCGGCGAACTCGACGGTGAGCCACGATCTCTGTTTTGAAGGCAGTTAACAGTTGATACCTCGGTTAGCCTCAGAGGGATATCTCGGCCTAACCTCAAGACGGTCTCATTGACCTCAGTGTTATAGACATTTTATGTGTTTGATGCTGATATGTTGTATGCTCAGCCTTATAGACAGGGGATGCGCTATGGGCGGGGACATGCTTGTATTTTCAAAACAATCCAGGGTGGCAAATTATCGCTCTCATTAAAGCTCGTCACTGGACAGCAAATTGCTCTCCTGAACTATTTTGCATTGTTTAGCTTCATAAGCATACTCTAAATGCCCAGTAAATGGCGTGTGTTCTCCGTGGAATGCATTCAAGCCAATCTATGGCAATAAACACCTGCTGATCCTGTGTTCGTTTTTCGCAAACCCCCCTATCACAGTATGGGCCGATTGAGTAAGAAGTTCTGCCTGGATTCCAGGCAGAACTTCTTGCTCAATCGGCCCTTACGGGGGTAAAGGGGTTTGTAAAAATTAAAATATCTTTTTCCCGCGAGAATATATACTGTTGTATGCAAAACTGAAATAATATTATTATAGATAATTCAACAATACATAACATGATTTTGAAGGGCACTGAGGTTCACTGATGACCCAACAGGAATGATTTACTACCTGACTCGCCCGGACTTATCACACAGTGAATTTACTTTTTTGAGGATCCAAGATCAAAGGTGGGCTAAATGCATCTTCTGTTTGAAAGTCAGCTCTCGAAGTGCCCGAGACACCAGCGATGTGACGCCGATGTCTAAAATGACTGCACCTGAAACGCAAAAAAAAACGTTTTCTGCACGGCATTAGAATTGTGCGAGCGATGGGCGCGCCAAAAATTACGTGCGTCACATTTCCAACCCAGAACTCCACCCTTCGACGTAAAAACCTCAAACAAACCTTCTGTAATTGATCGGGGTTTGTGAAGGCCCTTGAAATAGGTAATCATATGAAGCCTTCTCGGATCATTTGAAGAACAAATACGTCTAGAAAGCATTTTTATCCACTTGGGGCAATCATGCATTGCTACAATTAAATTATTGGTGTTTGTAAAAGGAAAAAAGGGCTTCGCAAAATTAGAGTGTGTCATGCGGAAGGATGGGACACCCCTAGCCCCCCCCCCCCCCCCCTCCGCCACACACGCATACACGACGATGACACCAACAGGAGAGTGAATGAAGAAAAGAAACTATACACATTAGAAATTTTTGAAGGGACAGAAGTAACTACCGGTGAAGAAATGTGCCACCTCCTCCATGGATGCAACAAATGTTTCGTATCGGGGTGGAATTGGATATTACAGGGGCAAAATCGTCAAATATGTGACTCATTGGACCTTAAGAGGAAGAGTACAATCGTTTGAATCTTATCAGATTCCCCTAACCCCTGTAAATCTGCATGGTAAAACTTTAATGTTGTACATGCGCAAAGCTTTCATTTACGACAACGAAAAATTTAATGTTGTATATGTAAAACTTCAGTTTACGACGTGACCGTTGTGGCCCACCGAAAGTGTGAGACTATTGACACAAATCTTGTGACACCATTACTATAGTATGGTTTCTTTGGCATCCGTTCCATACTTTTGGGGAACTTTTGGATATATATTAATCCCGTGCTAGGAAAGTTTGATTGAAATCGGAAACACAAATTTTGTGTGTTTTAATTTCGTTTCTCATTATTTCTCCCATAATATAATTCTTGTACTCTTATACATGTCATATGGCTCATCACATGGAAATATAAACAATAGTTCCTTCAAGTGTCAATATACCTTTAACCCCACGCAAATCAAAAGTTTCAGCCATTTGTGTTCACTTATCCATCACCTCAGAGCCAAATGGAAAAAAACAAAAGCGGGGGATCGTAAGGGGCTGAACAGTATTTTCTGCAAACCACAGAGGAACAATATCTGAGCGTGCTTAGAGGGTGGAAATGTACACTCTCTTCAGTATCTCTGCAGTATCTCGCCCCACCACTACCACCCCTTCCTCCTCCCTCTCCCCTAGCACAAAAAACACTGAAGAATTGAGTGCATAAAATAATATTGTTCAAGTTGCGAAGCCAATGGAATTTCAAATTTGAACTCATTTCTCCAGTTGACACAATTTGCTGGCATTACCTCAAACAGAGTCCCCGTGGGATTACATTTTTCCTGAAATCATCTCCAACAGAGCTTCCGAGATGTAATGTCAGATGCTGGTATGATCAATTATAACTAGAAAAGCAATATGACCCAATAATGTTTAACCTTTTGGTCTCTCATGGTATATTCCATGTCAGTTCAGAGCCATCAGCTGGTCAAGTCTTTATTCATTACTCGGGGAAGACCAATCAATATTTTCAGCCTTGGGGCTGCACGTTGAGAATCTTGATACCTCTGCTACACAAATTCACTGAAGAACTATCTACTTTATGAATTCAGGGCGTATCACGATCCTGGGTCAGAAAAAGCGGCTTTCCGGGTTTAACTCTTTAACTATCATGAAAAGCAGACGACACTTGCAAAAATAATTCTTGAATAACTATTTTTTTTCATTTTTTTGTCTCAAAAACATAGGTTATGACCCCTCGTTGGAACGAGCTCGACGAGCTCGTTCCAACGAGGGGTCATAACCTATGTTTTTGAGACAAAAAATGAAAAAAATAATGAAAATTAATTGGTGATTTTTGAGAATAGCGCTGGCCGGTTTTGGCCGTTACGTTAGGCAAAGGGTTAAAGGGTTAATTTGTAAAAAGACAACGCGTCACTCCGTGCACTGACAAAAGGTTCATGACCTTAACATTTCAGGGAAAGTGCTACGGACGTAAATGAGAGTTAAATGTTATCCAGTTGAAAGAACGATTTTTTAAAAAAAGTGTTTGAATGATTGACATTCCTGGCCAAATTATGCTAATAAAAACATTCATTTTCTTAGGAGTCAGGGATACCTTTCCGAAATTGTTTTGAAACATTTATTTATTTTATTTAAAACAATTATTAAAAGAAGCCCGATGGAAAATGGGAGGTTAAAACACATATTAAAAGTTTTCTGATCTAACACGCTGTTAGTATGTCTCGCACGTTTCACCTCCAGGTTGCAGGACCTCGGCGCAGGACCACAAAAGTGACGCCATAAGCACGTTGATCTAGTGGCGCCATGTTATGTTGTCATGGTAACCCGCACATACATGACTCGCACATACGACTCTTAGCCTCATTTCAGAAAAAGGGGTGCTTAAGACCAGACATTTTCAAAAAGGGATTTCGTAAGTAGGACCCCTAGAAACAGGATTGATGATTTTCCCTAATAAGCTAAAGAGCCAAGAGAGTAATTGATCCATGTGCAACTGCTCGAACGACTCGAAGCCCATCGAGCAAATGAGCTTTAGAGCAATTGCTCGATCGAGTGACTCCACATACTAATCGAACGACTCGAAGTCCATCGAGCAAATGAGCTTTAGAGCATTTGCTTGACGAGTGACTCCACATACTGCTCTACGACTCATCTGGGTATTTTAGGATACCTATGATATTGGACTATTGGAGGATACTTGTTGTAGAAACCTTACATCCGGGTACTTCTGTTGGAATAGTAGATATAAAAAACAATATATATCAATTCATTCATTTTTATTCATAGTATACAGTTTACAATTCAATTTCTCGAGGCATCAATTTCGTCTTTGTTGTTCTTCTGTCTTCTCTCATGGGCTAACCATCTCATCTTCTTGTTGGTTGGGGCTTCTTCCCATTGTCTGGCTAGGTGTTTGATAAAGCACGTTCTCTCATTGAACGCCGGTAGCTTGGCTTTGTTGGTTGGTTTATTTTCTTGTCTGGCATCTTTCATCTTGTTGGGTTCTTCTTTCTTGTCTTCCTGAAGTTTCGTAGTTTGAGTAGTAACGTCATCTTTTGAACATCATTCTTTTTGGGAGCTGGCATCGTTTTCGTATCTTCAGACTGATTCATAACTTCGTTCTTGTTTCGGTCAATCTTTGAATCTTCGTTCGTAGTTTGAGTGGAAACATCATTCTTTATGGGAGCTGTCATCGTTCTCATGTCTTCAGACTGATTCGTAGTTAGAGTAGTAACTTCATTCTTTTGATCATCACTCTTAGTTTCAGTAGAAACTTCAAGCCATTTCGTCATTTGAGTAGTAACTTCATTCTTGTTTGTAGTGGAAGCATCAGTCAGTTCTTCTGTCTCCGTTCTCTTGTTTACTAATCGGCCAGTATCCACACATCTTTGTTTCTTTCCAACAAAACCAATGTGCTTGTCTAGATTTTTTCTCTTTGCTCCATCTACCACACGAGTCACTTGGGCCAGTTCCTTGGAAGTCAGCTTTAATTCAGCATCACCCTTGAAGATCTGTATGTGTAATTCATCTTTGAATTTGAGTACGGTTGTTGACACAGACATCTTTACTCTTCGACGTTTAAAACGGAAATGTGTATATTTTCATACCAATACGCCTTTTATACTTTTTTTCTCTAATCATCTTCCTCTTCTTCTTCATCTTCTACTATGAATGAGTAGTTTGTTATAAGGTTGTCGAATAGAAATCTTCACTTTTCCTTGGCATATTTCTGGGATTCTTCAAAGTCAAAGTCCTCTTCTTCACGAAGACGCTAGACAGTTTCTTGAATTTTCTTGTATATTGAGTCGTTGCAAACATTTCTAATGTATACTAGGGTATTAATGTATTTCGCGCCAATGGCTTCTCTGACACTCGTTTGAAGTGCTGAATATGTTCTTTCAACTGCGTCTTCTCTATCCATTCCATCCTCAATATACTTGTTCATGAGGTTGTCAAAATCGTCTTGGTATTTGTCATAGGCACATCATATTAACGTCGTCTTCTTCTTCTTCTTCTTCTTATCATCTGACAGTTTCGATGACTCATCGGAGTCCGAATCTTTTGACCAATTTCTTTGTGCAGATTGAATTGCGCCCGCTCTCTTCGAATGTCAGTCTACAAATGACAAGTTCTTACGAGCACAATCCTTTTATGGGGTATCGGACAATATACTGACGATGGGTTTGAGTAACTTTCCTAAAAATCCTCTTTCCTGAATGATCCGTCCTTTTTTCCGATAAGATAGTTTTCTCTTTGGTAAGGCAATTCTCCTAATCTGGTGTTTGTATGGAATTTCTCAGATTTAGTGAATGATATATTATAATTCAATAAATTCCTGGCACAATCACATATGTATTGTATCAAATCATTATTTGCCGTCTTGATCACAGTCTTGACTTCATGCCGATCCGCATCAGACAGAATTCATAGTGTATCTGAATTTCTGTCTCGTCTTGCAGTGTTGTTCGGTTTTTCCGTTTGTAGGTTTGAGCAAACTTCTGCTTTGTGCCTCTTCATGTTAAACATTCCGGAAAATGTTTTTTCCAACAGTACTCGCAGTTATGAATTGCCATATTTTTACTCTTTCGTGGTCGAAGAACAAATAAGTATTTGGGGTTGATACATCCCTTTTATACCCCTTTCAGAGCTAGGACTGGGATGATAAGCGCAGAGAGAAAGCAACTCCTTTGTAATATACTTCTTTTTATTTCGGTAGAAATTCTATCATCTGTCAACAGCTTCAATGCATGTTCGTATTTTCGCAAGTCATCGAATTCAGCCAAATTCAGTGGTATTTTACCTTCGAGGATGTTGGTAGCACATTCACATAAACAGGTAATCAAATCTTCATCAGCAGTGCGTAGAACGGCATCGATTTCCTCCTTGTCAACAAGGCGTAAACATTTATTTAAACATTTATATTCTGGTCAGTCATTGAATCTTCAGAATCCATCTGCTCTTCTGTTCTTCTTGGAAAGTGATGTTCTTCATGCCTCTTCCTATTGCGTGGCTGGGTGACCAACTTCGTACAATATCTGCACTGGGGACGACAATGGTTCTTCTATTGTCTTCTGGCATTATCTAATCTCGAAAATAACTTAGAACAGTATCCGCACCGAACTCCTAACATGTCTTCACTCGACGATGGCCAGGACACAAATGAGGTTTAAGCCGAGGTTGCACCCTTTTTATACCTTTCCCAAGAGAAGTACCCGATGTAAGATTTCTACAACAAGTACCCTCCAATAGTCCAATATCAAAGGTATCCTAAAATACCCAGAGGAGTCGAAGAGCAGTATGTGGAGTCACTCGGTCGAGAAATTGCTCTAAAGCTCATTTGCTCGATGGGCTTCGAGTCGTCGGAGCAGTTGCTCATTGTCATGGATCACTTACTCTCTTAGCTCTTTAGCTTATTGGGGAAAATCATCAATCCTGTTTCTATGGGTCCTACTTACGGAATCCCTTTCTGAAAATGACTGGTCTTAGGCACCCTTTTTCTGAAATGAGGCTAAGAGTCGTATGTGCGTGTCACTCGTTCCAGCAATTGCTCGATAGCACATTCGTTCGATGGACTTCAAGTCGTTCTAGCAGTATGTGGAGTCAGTTGATCGAGCAAATGCTCTAAAGCTCGTTTGCTCGATGGGCTTCGAGTCGTTCGAGCAATGGCTTTTTAGTAACTGCTCGATAGCTTATAAGGGGAATTTGGGATAGGTATTTCCTGGGGTGGTCTAGAAGGCTGGGTCAAACGGGTAATAGTATACTTAGATAAGTATCCTATATAAACTATCCAGGAATAATACAATACCAGGCCATAGGTATCCTCAAATACTGAAATGAGTCGAAGAGCAGTATGTGCGAGTCACTCAAACGAGCAATTGTTCTATACCTCATTTGCTCGATGGGATTCGAGTCGTCGAGATAGATTCTTGGCTTTAGGAATCATAAAGGCTTTCGTTGTACACACGGGTGATACCTCTGTATACAGGTTATGGGGAAACCAAGCGCTGCTGATTATAAATAAGAGTTGCACGAGGGAACAGGAGATAGTTGGAATTAGCTAGACTGTTAGTGTTAGACTGGCATCTGTAATAGGCATAAAACATGGGATTCTAGGAAACAGTACTCCTATTAAATAGAACATATCCCCGGAGGCCCTCTCGGTACTATAGCACTACGTGCTATTATTACATGCCCAATCAAGGGTTTTATATCAAATAAAGTCGTTTTTTGGTGATTTAGAGGAATTGTCATGTTTATTTGGGTCGTTAGATATGCTCCGATTGAATGAAGCACCCCTGTTATTGGGGGAAAGTCAATAATCGTGTTATACCAAGTCCGTTTCGGTAGTTTGGGGTGGATTGTGATGATTTGGAGAGATCATTCGGTTTATTCGGGTAATTCTACGAATCGGGAAATTGCTTTTGAACAAAGGAACATAACATCCGAACATGCCCCCATCTTGTTGAAAGCCTTTGGGTAACATAGCAACCACCTGCTACCATAGAAAGACGATGGCGGCCTGCAGCATACAAAATGGACGACGAAAACACGTATCGCCATAACAACACGTGCTGCACATGTGCACTAACACCACGTATCACTATGGGGATGATGTCTAAAGATGGCCGTTCACGTGTGTTACCACGGCAACTAAACATGGCGCCACTGGGTCACGTGACATGACGTCACTTCCGAGGTTATCCACTCAGGTCACCCAACTTAGACCTGAAACATACGAGCAAAACTACTCACGCTGCTGTCATTGTTTTCAATGAGAAATTCGTAGTATTTATTTATTTATTTATTTATTTATTTATTTATTTATTTATTTATTTATTTATTTATTTTATATTATTTATTGGTGTTTAAGGTCACATATTTCTGCAAATGGCTAATCATGACAGCAACAAAGCTAATAGTTTCTGCCCATGTTCCCATTTTAGAGGACTTCCACCCCAGGTACTGATATCCGAGTCTTCTTTTACCTGTTAAACAGAGCTTGCTTGCCACAGTGAACAAGCACTGATCCACTTGCCGGGGCTTCGTAGGGGATATATTTGCAGTAACAAAAATTCAAAAATTACGGTCATAATATTTGAAAAGAGGGCTTTGTCTTTTTGGGTTGTCTGTTTGTAACTATATACCTTACGATCCGGTCGAATCCGCTCACGTAATTTACTGACAAATTTCGATTTTAATGCGATCAGAACTGCAATTTTTACCTTTTGCGAGTAGACAACAGTGTGCCTAGTTTCCACCTATTGAGCGATTAACCCCTAACCCTTACCTAAACAGGGACGTGGTGACAGAGGGGGGGGGGGGGGGGGGGGGGGCGTGCGTTATCCCGAGTTAATTCCATCATTCTCAGTTACAAAGTGATAAAACTGATCATTCCCGCATACGATCTGATTTAATGTTAGGACAGTGTGAATTGCTCAAAGTTGTCAGCTTGAGCATTTGTTTAGCACATATTCAGCTCCCAGAATAATACCAAATAATAACGACCTGATAATTATATCACAAATGTGTTGGCATTTCAGTTACAAGAATCAATTTTATGCCCCCTTTCATGGCTTCAATTTCAAATTTCTATCGTTAGGGAATTTCCAATTGGGGAGGGATCGGGAGGGGGTTCCCCCTCCCGGTCCCTCCCTCCAGTTGGAAATTGACTATACTACCCCCCCCCCCCTCCCAATCCCAATCGAGAACCTCTAGCCACGTCCCTGTACCTAGCGAATCAGCAGCATCCGCTGCATGATATACAAATTGTGCATAAAAAATTTTAAAAATTTCACCAAGACCATATTATGTGGCCCCCTCATTTGAACGAGCTCATTCCAATGAGGGGGTCACACGATATGTTATTGAAATTGTTTTAAGAATGGGGGGGGGGGTGAAATAACAAATTTTGATATCATGTGTTTTCGGTAGATAGTTAAAATGTATTGGTGTGAAATATGCCAAATAATAGAATATGTACATGAAAATGTGAACAATACACCATAAATTATAAGCTATAGCATTGCAAGACTTCAGACTAATCAAACTTCCCTTTCCGAGAACAACATAATTCGACAAACTTCAAAGGCCCGTAAGCGACTCACAGTCTTTCCGAGCATACATTTCCTGGAGAATTAATTGATTGACTTGCGAAATTGAAGTTGCATTTTATGTATAAAACCAGACTCAAATAAATAAATTTGATGGTTGCTGCGAAAAATAGAGAATCGGGTAATATTTTGGGAATCCCTACTTACTGCAGCTTACTGTGCACCATCGGTGTGAAAGGTGTTCAGGTTCGTTGATTTTTTTCTTGAAAACATTTTCTCGATGCCGGTGTGACAGGAATGGAAGTCCGTAGGAACGTTAGTCCCTCTGGACTATTATTCCGCGGAATTATAGTCCTAGGTCTAACATTTCTAGGAATAGTAGTCCGGACTTCCATTCCTGTCACACCGGGACTCAACAATAGCGCGCTTCACTTCAAATGATAGCAAGCAGTTTTCAGCGCGCTTCCCGTTTTCAGAATCAGAAGAGTGGTTTTAGTGAGGGGTTGCATGATGTGGTTTTGTTGAATTTTTGTGAAAATATTGGGGGAAAAATAATGAAATAACATGTTTTGGTATCGTGTGCATTAAGCAAAGGGTTAAAACAAAATGAAACGAAAAGGGCTGAATACTAGACTGGGTTCGCTGCATTCATATTTCTGTAACTATGCAGACAAAACGATGGCTCGGATTCATTTGTTAGAAATTTTATAACACCCACTCAACAGTTGCTCTGTGTTTTCATTCACAGTGAAATTATTATTCCTTAATGAACGATGATTTAGTGTGTAGATATTTGTACCGTACAAATATGGGAAACAGAAAAGGGGCCACTACTATAAAACCTTTACACGAGTTTGGATGGGCTGAAATGAACCATTAACATTTTCAAAGATGTAGCAATTTGCCACTTGACAAATTGCCATATCTTTTAAAATGCTAATGACTACTTTTAGTCAGTTAAATTAATAGGTAGAAAATACAATTCTAGAAAATACAATTGTAAACGTCTCATAGTATTGGCTTCAGTACAAATATCTGAATTACACACCCTTTACTGCAGAATATGACGATATACTTGTACGGTTAACCCTTTGAACACTGGTGGTATCTTCCATACCAGTTAAATGGCAGAAATTGGAAGAGTCCATATCCATTATTTGGGGGTAGATCAATTAATTTTTTCAACGTGCAGCCTTCAGGCTGCACGTTGAAAATATTAAATGTTCTATCGCACACATTCACTCAGTGGCCATCGTACTTAATGAAATTATGACGTATCGTGTTGCTGGACAGGAAAAGCCGTCTCTCGTGTTGAAAGAGATATACATCTACCGATCAAGCGAAAACTGACATAGATGTTTATTAATTTAAAGTTTGTCCAGCGAGCCTGCCTGAAGTAGTTGGACGCATGTTACAGTGGACAGCGTTTTCTGTGCCCATCGATTAAAACAAAGTTTATTGTTTCCAAATATGGATGTAGTATCTCTGTTGTTTTTTAAACCCATTCTACTGTTTTCGTTTTCTCTAATTTATTTCCTTGTTTTTTTCAGACTGCCCGGAAGAACATGGGTATAAAATATATCTGAGAGATAACCTTGTCTTATGCCTTAATGTTGTAATCTCTGCCAAATCCAAGTCTGCTGCTGATACCCATTGCAAAAGTACCGGAGGCCATCAGGTGCTTGTTGAAGACAGTACAATGATGAACTATCTTGATGAAATTCTCACGGACGCAATCTCTCCCAACTGTAAGTTAACAACTAGCTTGAGTGGTAACGGAGGAAATGAGCAAGGGTACAGATCAAGTATTTTAGCTCTACATTGCCTACCGTGTTTTTAACTGGCATTTAATTAATATGTTGTCCCTTGTTTGAAACGAATATAAGGCGACCTTGCCAACATGTAGGAAAGAACGAAACATTTCTTCTTTTTTGGCATCAAAAACATACTCTGTAACCAACCCTTGGGCTTAACGGGATGGGCTTAACGAGTTCGTTCCAATGAGGGATCATAAGTTATGTTTTGAGGAAATATAAAAAAGTAATAAGCTCCCACCCCACACTCACACTTTCATGTAGTTCCGGCGCCATTTTGAGCTACAGGTTTATAAATGTGAGAGTTGAACAGTTGAAGTTGCTTTCTGTCATTTTTTTACATTTTCTCTCAACCTTCAAAATATGAGAATATAAATCATTAGCACACTAACAAATACACATTGTAATATAACCAGTTAGCTGACTCGTCCCAGGGCGGGTAACACCGTCCGTGCGATGGAAAATTACTACCCATTGAATAGTCAATTTTCTGAGGAGATGCATATCAAGGGAGATAAGCAAAGCTTGAATTTCTAGCTGGACACGGACGCGGGCTGAACTAGCATTCCCCATTTATATAATACAGTATGTGAAGTGTGGATAATTACTACATAACCCGTGGGGTGGTGTCTCCACCCAGACAATAACAGTCGACCCCTGTGGTAATGCATGAAAAGGACAAGCACAGTTTTAGCCAAGGGACCTCCGGGTTCTACCTAGTGATTTAGTAACAATCTACTCCTCTTCATGTACTGCAGATGTAATGTCGTAATGCACACACAAACTTTGCACATATGATTCGCCTCTACTCTTGTTTTCTTTTTTGAACATCTGATATTCTTTCTGGGACTTCACTAACGAACAATAGGGATTATAAACGAAGTTACAACCCAGCCATAGGTGACGTGTTCTTAGCATTTTCATGAAAGTATTCGAAGGGACAGATAGATCTTTATTTTACAGTATACTAGTACATTGATTACAAAATAACATTACAACAGACAGGAACATAAGCTAGCGTACAGCATGGAAATGGCATAGCCTATGCAGGGATGAATATTGTAAATCACAAGATTAGTACCCTGTGACCGCTTGCTCTGTCGCTTGGTGGATTTAACAAAAATGTTTCAAAAATGATGTTGCTGAAAGAAAAGACTGAATTCGTTAAAATTGTAGAGAAAAATGAAATTTATGTTTCGGATTTGCCATTGTGAAAATCGAAGTTGTCTGGTCGCATTGGCATATTCCTGGTATTATAAGAGGCTTTTGGGGTAAAGAGCAAAATTTGTGGGAAGTGTTGAATGTGCATATCTCAAATATATCTTAACACAAAAATCGTGGTCACGATTAGCCAGTGTGCAGAAATATGTGACCTTAACCATCAATAAATAAATAACACTATATTCGCGTGTTTGATATGGGGGCGGGAGCGGATAAGCTGTGCTCCTGCGATTTAAACCCACGATGAACCTAGCCCTAAATCCATTTTCGTTCTTCTTTCAGTTGGCAGTGTCAAATATAATCGCGCCGTGATTGCCAGTTGTATTCAAGTTTCGTTAATTGAAAGACAGAAACGAGCTGTTGCATCGCTGAAGAATGGAACAGGGATTTTTGGATCGAAAATAAGCATGACTTTTCTAACCAAACGAAATAAAAAAAACAGAGAGTATTTCTTGGAATTAACCAGAAATCTTTTTCTTTGATCATGGACATACATTTTCCGTCATTGTGCCCAAAACTTTACAATGTTATACATATAGATTATTGCCACCATGTGGGTTTCCGAGAGGGTATTGAAGTCTCGACCTCGTCTCTTGGTATATATCGACGAGTCCGTTAGGACCACCCCTCGGCGCACGGAACAAATCATTCAAATTCATTAACCGTTTTACTGCCACGCCCACTGTATCCATATATGGAGGACCGCAAATTTATGACATACTTGTAACTCTATCATCTGATTAATTGTTGGAAAGGGCTCTTTGAGCCCTTTCCAACAATTAATCAGATGGTAGGTTTGATCTGCGCATACCAGAACGTACAGATAATCATCATAAAATAGGTGACAATAGTCGCTTTCGGTAGCTAAAGTGTTAACTACCTTCAGCTTGATTTGTAACTATTGCATGCAAAAACAGAAGGGAGAGACTATTATCATCCCCGATGAGTCTGGAGGTGGGAAGGGGAGATCTCACCCGAGGGGAAAGATATTTGGACCAGACCCGAGGCTTGCCGAGGGTCTGGTTCAAATATCTTGCCCCGAGGGTGAGATTTCCCCATTCCCACCTTCAGACTCATCGAGGATGATTTTTCTCCCCCCCCCCCCCCCCCACCATGCAGCGATTACGTTAGCCAGAGGTAATCGGGAGTAACGTGCTGATTCAATCAACTCATTTTGTATTCGTTATTTTGAGAAACTGATGACACCATCGGAAAAAGCATGCACATGTTATGTATATACCAAAGGTATATACCACGAAATCGGTTAGGAACGGTGGCAGCTTGAGGGTTGAAGAGTTTTAGAGCATCGAACTTTGATCACACTGCATTCCGATGACGTCAATATGAATTAGTTGGTAGCAAGAAACTGATACGATATGCATAACGTCATAATAACGTTATAAATGTATAACGTCACGTGGGTGGGTGGGCGGGATTATTATAATCCCTGATGGGTACGGGTGTGGGATGGGGAAATATCACCCGAGGGTAAGATATTTGGGCCAGATACGAGGCTTTCCGAGTGTCTGGACCAAATATCTTGTCCCGAGGGTGAGATTTTCCCATCCCACACCCGTACCCATCAGGGATTATTTGTCTCCCCCCACCATACAGCGGTTACGTTAGCCAGAGGTAATCGGCGGTCACGTTCTGATATAATCAACTCACTTGGTATTCGTGGTTTTGAAAAACTAATGACACCATCGGAAAGAGCATGCAAAAGTTATGTATATACCAAAGGTATATACCACGAAATCAATTAGGAACGGTGGCATCTTGGGGTTTAAAGAGTTTTAGAGCATCAAACTTTGATCACACGGCATTCTGATGACGTCAATATGAATTAGTTGGTAGCAAGAAACTGAAACGATATGCATAACGTCATAATAACGTTATAAATGTATAACGTCACGTGGGTGGGGTGGGATACATCTGTCTCTCCCTGCTATCTCACCCTGGACAGGCGTATGTTACACATGCAGTGGAGGGAGAAACATCTGTCTCTCTCTGTAATCTCACCCTGGACACACGTATTTTACACATGCAGTGTGTGTGTGGGTGGAGGGGGGGGGGGGTGGATATTCGTACGTTTTACGGTATATAATTGTAATATATGACGGGACAAATAAAGATGCCATCGTTTGTTTCTAAGATATAGTATACCTACACGTCCCCCACCGCACGCACAATTAATCACTCTGACAGCACATGTCAAGACCTGAAGATCAATGAAATGTCATTATTTTATGTAGATACATTTCATCTTTCCTCTGATTGGGTCTAATCACAGTGGGTTAGCTACGTACGTGGAAATTCGTGTTCCCCACTTCCGTTCCGCTTTCACCACCCCTGGAGGTAAACCCTCTTATTTATTGTACCTAACGACATGAACTTATTCTAATAAGTTTTTGTCTTTGTTGTACACAAATTGACCAACTGTAGATATCACAATGTACACAATGCTAACTGAAAAAGGGAAATTGGGATGATATCAATGCAGCAACGCGTCAACTCGCATCACTCTATTTTGTATTTATTTATTGGGGTTTAACGACAATTTCGACAGCCAGGGGTCACCTCATGTCGGACAGTTTTACGGTTGGAGGAAGCCGGAGTATCCAGAGAGAACCACCGAGCAACGGCGAGCAACTGTCAGACTCCCCAACATACTAACTCCACACAAGCAGGGTTAGCATTGGGGTTGAAGACAAGTGCACCATCAACGTGCAGTACGCTTTACTACACAGCGACACCGCCCCCCCCCCCCTCCACACACACACATGGGCAGTCGGGATGAAGTGCCTTACCCAAGGGTATAATGGAGTTAAACCTGGTGGGGGTCGAACCGTGGACCTTTCAGTTCAAAGTCAAATGCCGTAAGTATTGAGCCACCGCTCCCGGTCGCATCACTCTGTTACCTGACTGTATTTAAAGGTCTTTATACATTCAAAAGATAATTTTCGTTTTTATTGATTTTTAGATTGTGTGTATATTGATGGTGAAGATGTTCATGACAATGGTACCTATCTTTCGTACAGTGGAACACAAATACCATACGAAGACTTTTCTTCAACAACCACTGGATGGCTCTGCATCATCGTTTATAATGGACGAATGCAGTCAAAGGATTGCAGTGTTCCTCATCCATTTGTTTGCCAGATTGATTAAGCAAACATTATAAGCACAAATTGTGATCAGGGACGTGGCTAGAGGGTCTTCAATGGGGATGGGCGTGATCAGTTAGATTTCTAACAGGGGTTGGGGTCCCAGCACGACATGCCTACGGTAAATTGTGCTAGAACCCCCACCTCTTGGAGAGGGAATATTCCCCTCTCGATGGTGGAGCTCCGGAGGGGAGGCCTACCTACGGGAAACATTTTTAAGTTTTGAACTCCTGAGATCGATTGTGAGGCCTCACTCTCGCTTAAATCTAGCCATTTCATCCACAAGAAAAATGCATTTTCCCTGGTTTGTCCATGAGTTTTCCCTCGCACTGACCAGGCTACACAAGGATTATAGACCGACAGCTATTCTGCGAATACCGACTGCTTCCAACTGACTACTCCCTGTCGGAAAAATGAATGATGAATTTGAAAAACGAGATCGAACACAGATTCGGAATTTCGTAAAAGTTTAGCAGCTGATTGGAAAAATCGGAGACTTTGATCGAAAATTGGAATATCACTTTGGCTCTAACCGATAAAATAAGACAAGAGCAAATTAAATTGATATTATTGATTCCAACTTATGGAATTGATATCACCGAATTTCCAACTTTTGAGTCACCCCTCCATACTCCCATCTAACTACGTCCCTCCTCTGATCGCGAGTTGAAAATTCAAATTGACTTGTCGGAAAAGTTTGAAAACCTGAAGGGAATTAATTTATTTCTTTGAATTTCCAGCTGTCGGAATTTATACCTTCGAATTTCCCACTACTGAAAATTATGATGGTTACTGGGTCAGAGACAGCCTCACCTCCCATTCCCCTCTCGCTACGTGCCTGATTGTGACGTTGTGACACTCAATAGAGTATTGGTGTTTTTGTCAGCTTCATTCAGCTACAGTTTGATCAATCCAATGTACAGGTCCGTGTGCATGTTCGAACAAATTGCCATCAAATTATCAACTTTCTTTCTAATGATACTGGACTCGAAATGGATTTTCGAGCATCTCTCTGGAAGAGCTTCAAAAATAGCATTTTCTTTTACTTTTTATCCGGATTATTTCAATAGAGAGATACACAGAACGACACATGCGTGTGAATGGGTTAATCGATATGGCACGAGTGTCAGCGCGAAAGGATAGAACGAGAGGGCCTTGAGTTTTATCCTTCCGCGATGGCACGAGTGCCATGTCGATTAACCCATTCACACGCATGTGTCGTTCTGTGTTTATTACACGCCTTCACGTCTAAAAACATTATCAGAAGGACACTCGGCAATTCATTTGACAACTATACACAAAAAGAACACATTTTATCGTCAACCAAATTTGCGAGGGGAATCCGTGTTACTATTTCATCCCCAGAGTTCTAATGTGTTCTATGTGCTTACTGGCACATAGAACACATTGAAACTCATGGGACGATTTTCAGCTATCGCCAGCGATTCAAATTGTAATTGCGGCGCACGATTTGTATAAAATTGCAGTGACATTTCGCTTCTATTTAAAAATAGTCCATCAACGATTGCCGTTCCGCACATATATTCGGAACAGAGTTTTATTTTCCGCATGGTTTAGTGTGCTGTAGCTTGGGATTTCGCCGAACAGGCGTGTAATAAAATAAGCTATAACACAATTAAGATCAAACAAATCACAAATTTTAATCAGTTATTCTCATAGCTCCTTTCTTGAAGAGTTCTCCAACTTGATGTCCACATCAGGCATTATTAACAGCGTAGAACTTTATAATTATGATATTTCATCGTTTTATATTTTCTTCAAGATATGATGTTAATGGTATTGATGCTATTACGGCTTAATGTTTTGTCTACCGATGTAATATGGTTGATCGCCAGTTTATTTTAGGTCTTTGTTCTGTTTGCTGCGATTTGAGATACGATTTTTAAAAACCAAATTTAAAGACCAAATTAGTTCTAATTGGATATATACGCATCCTCAAGTGTCCACATACCCCCACACGGGTACATATGCATATTAACATACACCTACCCAACGTAGCTAGAAGGTATTTTATGTTGGGGTGGGGGATTCGTTAGATTACTTACAAGACTACTGACAGCTATTCAAACAATACCTTCTCCTACCAACTGACTGCCAGTCAGTTGGATGGAGTATATATTGGCTGAATAACTCTCAGTCTATGTATAGCTCTTGTGTAGCCTGGTTATTGTAATGGAAACGGAACGATGAATTCGAAAAACCGGACCATTCACTGATTCCAGTGGGAATTTCGGTAAATTTTGTCAGCTGATTGGAAAAGTCGGGGAATTTGATCGGCAATTGGAAAATCGCTTTGGCTGTGCCGATAGCCGAAGCTGATCGCCAATCGCAGTTGGAAAAACTGTGATCACGGGTTGAAAATCCAAATCGGCTGGTCGGAAAAGTCTGAATAGTTGAAAACATGAAATAGATTGATTTCTTTGAATTTGCAACTATTTGAATTCATACCTTCGAATTTGCAACTATTGAAAATTATGATGGTTATTGGAAGCGAAACACCCCCAAAATTCAGCAAGTTTTGTCTCATTAGACAGAGCTCCATGAGCTCTGTCAAATGAGACACAAAATGCTGAATTCGTGACACCACAACGAAAGATAACATGTTGAAAAGGAGGAATTTTAAACATCAGAAAGCAATGGGAAAATGTTCAGGGATGTTTATTTTATTGTCTGTTGTTCATCAAATTTCTGTCCAATGCTGTATATGTATTTTGTAGAAAAAGCTTAATAAGAAAAGAATAAAATCCTGAATTCAGGCAAAAAGACTGAAAACTACCATTCCAAAAAACTGAATTCAGGCAAGCTCTGAAAGCTAGCATACCTGAGTCAAAAGATAGCTAACACAGAAAATAGCTACTGAAAACCACACCAGCAATAATCAATATTAACCCTATACCTAACAACAAGCTAGTAAATTTGATAAGAACCATATATGAAAATTAGTGTACAAATATAGGAAAAAAAATATTCAGTTTCTGTGACTGAAATATACCACATGGCACTTCCTTAGCAAGAGTTTGTTGTGGCTTCTAACCATGTGGTCTGAAAGAAAACATCGACAGGGTTCCATTCTTTTAGGAGAAAAGAATAACATTATAGGTGCACCATCCCCAATTATTTTCATTTGAAATGGCTTTTGAGACAGTTATTTTCCCTTGCTTGTCCACCAGGTGGTCTGTTCGACTTGTCACGTGAATATCTGAATAAAGGTATCCTTTTTCAGTGTTAGTGAACGAGAACAATGCTCAAGAAGTCTCTGATTTTAATGACACCTAATTGGAAGGCCCCTAAGACACAAGTACTTATTACCAAACACGAATAGCAGATGACGCTTGCACAACCAATTTTTGAACAACGAAATAATTAAATTTTTTGCCACAAACGCACAGTTTATGATCCTCAATGGAACGAGCTCCACGTGCCATAAGCTTTGTTTTGGGGGCAAAAGTTGAAAATATAATATAATCTTAGTGACATTTTTTGTGAATAGCTTTCGGCAGTCATATTAGTTGACAGTTAAGATTCTCATAATTGTCACGCGTCGCATTTATACCACATCTACTACTGGGTGTGTGTGAAATAGTTTCGCAAAATTCATTGAAGTATCCAATATCCGGAGAATCCAAATGGATTGGTACGATACTATTGTCGTTTTATTGTTCAGTTCTGATAAGCAGTAAATTGACACAACACACACAGAAATGGTGAAATAATGAAGAACAGTACAGCATAGGAACTACAGTACATGGAGAGTGTATTATCACTAAATCACCCACAGAGTGGAGATTCCACCCAAGCAATAATTGCAAATTTGTTGCAAACATAACCAGCACCAGCAAAGTTTCAGCCAATGGACCTCCGGGTTAAACCCGGAGGTCCATTGGCTGAAACATTGCTTGTGTTTTTTGTCGACATATACAAAATTTGAAAGTTATAGCATGGGTGATAACTCCACTCTGCGGGTGATTTAGTTACAATCCACTCTCCACGTACTGTATAATGTTTACGATGCTGTTCCCATTAATTACACATTCTATACCACCCCTCAACTAGTCGCTATGTAGTATGACCGAAAGATTGAGGCAATTGCTACGCTTGGCGTGTTGACTACCTCTACCCTTCTGTCGTGTCAGTGATAGATGCCCTTCTATGCCCCTGTAATTTGTCGGTTTTCAGATTTATCAGGACATGGGTGGTCTGAAACGAGGCACGATTATTTTCGAACTTTTTGAACCGACTACACTGAATTCTGTTCGAGCAGAGTCTCGAATTGAAATTATAAAATGAGGTTCAGCAATATGGAATTGGATCGCAACAAATTTTAGATTCTTTTTATCACGTAAATACATATTGAAGGGATAACAAATCATTATCCAAATTAAACAAAACAATTTTACACAATTAAATTGATACCTGGGAGGTGTGTCAGGCTGGAATTCTGATCACCATAAAATGTGCGTGCTTTATTTAGACGTTCAGCACTTCAAGATGTAATCGAGTGACAAAATTATTAAATTCATCCTTATTTCACTTGAGAACACAATGTCAATATATCTTCTCACCATGCGCAGGTACACCCTTCATTAAATTAACCCCCCAACAAAACCATACAGCCTGTCCCATGCCTACAATAAATATCCCCACGTCTCTTAGTAAAACACCAGAGCAGATTTCTTGTAGTTATGCACAATTACTAGTCACCTTTCAGCTCGAGGTTGTCGGAGGTCTGATCCCACTACCCAACCAACAGTGCGCACATTCAAATTCACTTCCGTCTGTCGTGGCTTCATAAGCAAATAAAGTTATTCGGGTCGCAAGGGATTCGAATCTCACGTCGTATAGGTGCGCCTCCGGCACGCGGAAACTTTCATTCATTTATTCAGTACCATTCAGTAATTTGATCAATGAAATTATTACCAGTAATAAAGGTTGGAAAAAAGTTGCCATTTGATGGAAACATGTACACCAAAAGGGCCGAAAATAAGTCTACAATCGATAGAGTTGTTCAGGTAGCAACGGTATCAATTGTAAATGAATTGCGATCACAGATTTGGACGTAAGTTAAATTACAATAAAATATTTCAATATTAAAATTATTTTCTTTCCAAAACGTCTTATGATGACCGGAAACCGTGAATTTTAAAAGAAAACGATAATTTCCCATTGTTAAAACATTTTGGGTCACTTACAACTTTAAATAAATAAATGAAATTGATTTGCTTTCATTTCCGATTTCCTAATGCACTCGTTTCAATGGTGGATCATAAGCTATATTTCGGACGAAAAAGAATTAATCTTTAAATGTCCCCATAATATATAAAAAATTATATTTTCCTTCCAATGCACAGCTTATGACCCTCATTGGAACAAGTGTAATTCACTCGTTTCAATGCTGGTCTTTTTATTTTCTCCCCAAAACAAATACAGAAAATTACCATTCCAACAAATTATTTTCTTTCCATTTAATGTCAAATGTGTTTTCTGTTGATATAACTATGTAGCTATATATATATATATTTAAAATATGTTTCATAACTTATATGTTTTTTTTTCGATTGAGAGCTTTTTGTCCGGGGGTATTATGTCTTAACCATTTACCCAACGCAGACGATTTCAAAATTTATTATTTTAAATATCATTTTTTTTTAATTTTTTCAAAAAATTTCAACAAAACCATATTATGTGACCCCTCATAGGAACGAGCTCATTGAGCTCGTTCCAATGACGGGTCACATGATATGGTTTCGTGGAAATATTTTGAAACATTTATTTTTTCCAACTGATCAATTTGCATATTACGCGGGCGGATGCGGGCGATTCGTTAGGTAAAGGGATAAGGGCATTTTGTACACCTATGCATATGTCCGAGGGCATTTTGTCTGAGGGCATTTTGTCAGAGGGCGTTATGTTGTAAAGGCATTTTGTCCGGATACCGTTTTATTACAAAGATATATTTTAATCTTATTTGTTTTACAAGGATTGGCAAACAAGTTATGCAACTTATATTAACGCTTCTCCTTGGCCATTGTGTGTGTGGGATGGCCTTCATAGCGGCAACTTCGTGGCCTAGCCCTTCTCGAATACTACGAAGGGATCTTTAGCCTGCACGGAGTTACAAGGATCCGCGCACAGTTGATCAAGCTGAGAGAATGAAAAAAAAAGAGACTGCCAAATAAGTGTGAAAAATGCTATTTTTAATGTTTTAAACTAGCGATAGTGGTCATAGTTTTAAATAACGGGGGAAATATTGAGCTGACACACTTTTATATTTTTACGTTACACGAGATCTTTGAATGTAGTTTCGAAATACTGCGCACATAGTTGATGCAGTGTTTGTAACATTCCGAAATACACCACCCTAAAACTGTTTGAACCACTTCAAACAATCTGGTGTAATTTTTTTTATACAATGAATCAATAAAAAGCAAATACCACGTGAATTTTTTTTCATTTATTGACTTATCAGTGATCTTTCACAGTAAATTCACGAGTCGGACACGTGGTATTGTCATTATCGGGTCTGTCCACCTCTCATCTGAAACACTTAAGACACCTCTGTTTCATACTATAAATGAGAGTACAAAGTTGACTCTGATCAATTTGATCTCATTTCTGGGCAATAATTTTACACCAAAATTTCTAGCAACCCCTGTTATTTATTTATTTATTTATTTATTTATTTATTTATTTATTTATTTATTTATTTATTTATTTATTCATTTATTTATTTATTTATTTATTGGTGTTTAAGGTCACAAACTTATGCAAAATGGCTAATCGTGACCGTGACAGTTTTACGGATGGAGCAACTTTTCAGCTCCTCAACATTCTAACTTTGTTCAAGCTCCGCTCAAGCAGGGTTACAGCGGTTGAAGACATGTGCACCATCGACCGTCAGTACGCCTTAGTACACGGCGTCATTGTGACCCCATGTAGGCAACAGGGATAAACTGCCTTGCCCAAGGACACAACGCGGTCGTCCCGGACGGGGATCGAACTCGGGACCTCTAGCATAGACGTCCAACAGTCTACCACTGAGTCACCGCGCTCCCAGGCTTGCTCATGGTGAGATACCTTCTATCCCGGTGCATTGTACAGACGCACTTAAAATGCACAGCAATATCATGCAGTACCTGCTGTTGTCAATTTGTAATTAGAAAAAATTATCACTGGCATATTTTTGGGGTGCTGTGGTGGTCAGACAAGAACGTAGAAAAACATCAAAATTACTATTTTCTTGTAAAGATATTGGGTTTCATGTCAAACAACATGCCTTATACTTTTCACTGATATTGACATATCATTGAAAAGTATAAGGAATGTTGTTTGCTAAACGTTACACATGCTGTTCAATAATTTTTCAACATTCCAAAGTTTCAAGTTATATACTATTCAAAAAAAGAAAGGGATATTTGATAAAAGTGATATATATGAAGAAATATTATTTGTATTTTCATCAAAAAAACAGTTGAGGCATTGCACTGTGACATCTGGTGAAAGATTCCGGCGATAGCTGGGTGTCTTACAAGCACACACCCCATGCACTGCGCTGTAGAAGACATGGGCGGTCAGTCAGAGAATTTACCACATTCAGTCCAAGACCTCAATACTTTGTACATCCTCCTCTGTTCGTGAGACAAGAGCGGGTACGACGAGGCATGCTACTCACCAAACGTCCAATATCAGCTTGACTGATGTTATTCCATTCTTCCCGCAGTGCAGCGGCGAGTTCCTGGACATTGGTAGGGGACTGTGGGAGTTGTCGTAGGCGACTGCCTAGCATATCTCAGACGTGCTCGATTGGTGAAAGGTCGGGACTTAGTGCTGACCAAGGCAGTGTAGTGATGTTCTGCTCTTGGGGGAGCTCTGTAGCGACACGGGCTCTGTGTGCTCTTGCATTGTCATCTTGGAAAATGACTCGACGCCGTGACATCGCGCAAATGGCACAACATGAGCTGCTAACAAGTTGTCACAGTAATACTACCCAGTGACACGCCCTTGGATGACATGTAATGATGTTCTGCTTGTCATGGTTATGCCTTCCCACTCCATAACCGAGCCACCACCAACACGATCGGGTTGCCTAATGGTTACGTCATGGTATCGTTCGTTCCGCCGCCGCCACACTGTGTTTCCCCTGCCGTGGAGGTCGAGAGTGAACCTCGATTCATCGGAAAACATGGCGTTGCTCTACCGACGATAGTCCCAGCGCTGTCGTGCTCCACGTCAATTACGCCTTGCTGCGATGCGATGTTACGCTCATCAAACGTGGAATTGTTCGAGGTCGTCGAGCGTACACATTCCAGCTGTGTAAGCGATTGTGGATAGTCTGGCCACTGACTCGCACATCTGTTGCTCGGTGCAGCTGCTGTCCAATTTCTGATGCACTTTGATGGCGGTTACGTAATGCTGTGGTTCGGATGAAACGATCCTGGTTAGCAGCTGTCGCCCTTGGACGACCTGAACGACGTCTGTTAACATTGCCTTCGGACGGTAGCGTGACCACAACCTTCTAATCACCGATTGAGTAACGTTGAGAATTTGAGCCACTGTAGTCTATTCCTAGCTTCCAACATGCTAATGGCACGTCAACGTTCGTCACGTGTCAGTCTTCGCATACCTTAAACGTTACGTTTCGACCAGAAACTATTGAAGAACGAGTTTATACAAAGAAAAGACCGATGAGACCTCCGAAAAAGCCGTCCAGTACATAAAAATTTCAAAACGTACTCCACAGACATTAACGCGGCGTTCGTGCGTAAAACCTGCACGAAGTTTTCGTGGCCCGGTGACATTCATGATCCACACTAAACTTGGTAACACATTGATGTGTCCAATCACGCGTATCAAATACCTTTTTCCGAAAATATCAACATCAGTTTGGATATCCCCTACCTTTTTCACCAGTATATTTAAAACTCCCATGCGCTTAATGTTAAATTTACTTACAATTTGACGAATTATGGGGGAGATAACTTTCTCGAAAGTAATTCGGGATTATGAAAACAGTTGACTATGTTCTAACGTCGGGTAGGTCCTTCGAATCGAAAGTGAATCGGGGATCCGATGTTGACACGACATCGACTCGGAAACAGTTTTTGTCAGATCATTTGTTATTTTACCAAGTTATCTTAGTACCGTGCATGTCCTTACCGCTTGCGCCTGCAGTAGGTATCGCGAGTATCTGAGTGCAGATGTCACATGTTGCACTGGTACAACAGAACTTGTAAAGTGGAGCGCGCGGATTCCCGCGCGCTAGACTTTATAAGTACTATTGTAACACTGTTACTTGTCAGGCGGACAAGACAAGCATGACGATAACCCGATTGAACCCAAATGCAATAGTCAACTTTTTTTTTTATTTCTGTGGTATGATTTCACCGATATGTGATTCGATAATATCTGATAAGGGAAGCCGATTCAATGTCGATCCCGAATCAGGTCATCTACGTCGACTTAGAAGCTCCGAAGGGACCCAACGTTAGGTTAGTTCAGTGGAGCCAATATAAAGGACACTGTGTGAGTGTTGTGCGCCCAACTGTTGAGTAATGATGAACGTATTTACTATTCTTAGTTGCATTTTTCGTAGTGTGATGCATGAAATATGAGCTTGCTGTCGAAAGTAGATGATACAATACAATATGTCTAATGTCCAAAACGAAAGTATACAACCACTGAATATTTTATTGACGAAACGATTCGTTGCATCAGAATTCGAACAATGAAATCAGCCTTGTATAAGCTTTACAGCTTGTTGCTGAATCCGTTTCCACCTGTCAAACTCATTTGTATATCTTGTATCTTTGTACTCATTACATGTTGTTGGAAATAAATACTTTTTAAACTAAACTAGAATTAGAATCATTTATTTTCTGTTTCCGTTTGTAATTTGGCCTAAGTACAGGACACATTTGTATTTGCCTTGCAACGACCTCAGGTGTAAGTTGTCATACTTTGGCCAAATTGCCCTGAGAAGAGACAATGTTTTAGTTATCAACTTATAGCATCGTACGTAAACCTTCGATTATGTATAGTCTCAAGACTCCAAACGTATTGTCTGATATTACAGGAAACAATAACAGAAGAGCAAGAAATAGACGTTATAAACTTGCATCTGCCGTCACACGCAGACCTATTCGAGACTGGACAATGCCAAAGGCAGAAAAGTCGGTTTGTTGTTTTCTGCACATTTGCTTGATGGTATTTCTCCAACTGCAACTGAATTTATCGAACAATTAACTGGAAAATACAGATCTTTTCTGCATTGAATCCTGATTGGATGGATTATCAACTTACGAAGATACCAGAAATAAGTTTTTTTACGAAATAAATCTTCTTCCGCTTCGATGAAGAAACTTTCCACGAAAGACAAAAATGTCGCAGAAAAATAATTGACAGTGATAGTGACAGTCAGTAACTAGGCGCACTGCACTGGGCGTCGTAGGTTACAGTGAGGCCACCGCGACTGGTCACTTTCCACAGGTGGGCAATATTTCCACGGAAATAATAAAATAAGATTCCATACACTAATTATAGGAATAATCATCAAAAATTTAATTAATGAAGCACCGGCTATAACCCGGTGCTTCATTAATTAAATTTTTTTTTATTTTTATTACCTGGTAAACGCATGCGTGAGCATCACTGTCAACACGTGGGATACGATCAATCCACGGCAGCTGGACTGTACACTGTCGGATCGATTTTGTTGATTTTTGTTTCTTACGCCAAAAAAGTATTTTTTCAAATTTCAAGAAGAAGATTTCACTATAGTTGATTGATTTATTAGTGCAAGCTCACCATTGTGTGAATGGTGGAGATTTGCATTACATTTTTTGCGTTTTTCCAAGGGCTCATCCCTTAATACCTACTTACACTATTTGTATAGTTCGTGCGGAAAATCACATGTGCCGTCACTAGTATTACAATTTGGACTCCATTTTGATAATGTTCTTGAAAGCAGTAGGATACCTATATAAAACGGCACACGCCTGAAATGGTGCTGGTGAAATACACCCGAGGTACATCGAATGTTCCGCGCTGTATTAAATATTTCTCAGTGGGCTTTTAAAAGGATACATTTCTGCTTCTTTGTAGCAAGAACGTCAGAAAACGGCTATACTTGTAGCCTGAAAATGGAATTTGATTACCGAAGTTATCTCACATTTACGTGTCCTAATTCGTGGAACAGGCAAAGCTGGTTCCAGATACAGACCCTGTTTGTACTTTTACTTTCAACAATATAATCTTGGTGCTAGTCTACCTGGAATACTGGTAGCTGGAATTGAAATATTATTAAAATTGCTAGACCATAAATATTCTTTTATTTTATGTTCGCTCGACGTGTGGTGGGGATTGGAGAAAATTGCGGACAAGGGGCTGCATTTGTTTGTTTGACAGACTGTTTTGACCCATCATATCCACACTTGTAAAAAGAAATTGGCGTTTACTTTTAGACAAACGCATCATTTTACGCTTATGAGTTATGGATTACCGTGATGACATTTTCTCCCCCCACTGCATGTGTAACATACGTCTGTCCAGGGTGAGATAGCAGGGAGATACAGATGTATCCCACCCCCACACACGTGACGTTATACATTTATAACGTTATTATGACGCTATGCATAGTTTTTGGCTACCAACTAATTCATATTGACGTCATCAGAATGCCGTGTGTTCAAAGTTTGATGCTCTAAAACTCTTTAAACCCCAAGATGCCATCGATC
This sequence comes from Pictodentalium vernedei, assembly GCA_031216915.1. NCBI lineage: Eukaryota > Metazoa > Mollusca > Scaphopoda > Dentaliida > Dentaliidae > Pictodentalium > Pictodentalium vernedei. Next base: position 159,522,604 of record CM062288.1, on the reverse strand, counting down.
CTAATTGATTTCGTGGTATATACCTTTGGTATATACATAACTTTTGCATGGTCTTTCCGATGGTGTCATTAGTTTTTCAAAACAACGAATACCAAATGAGTTGATTATATCAGTACGTGACCACCGATTACCTCTGGCTAAGGTAACCGTTGTATGGTGGGGGAGAAAAATAATCCCTGGTGGGTACGGGAGTGGGATGGGAAAATCTCACCCTCGGGACAAGATATTTGGTCCAGACACTCGGCAAGCCTCGTGTCTGGCCCAAATATCTTGCCCTCGGGTGAGATTTTCCCATCGCACACCCGTACCCATCAGGGATTATAATAGACATAGAACCAAACGTGCATTTTCAATGTATCTCTAAAGATCATACTTTGTGGCGTCGCCGAGTTGCACGCAGGATAAATCTTTACTTTGTTCTCTATTCCAAAACCAATACGTCTCTGAAAGTGTAACAGCGATGCGAATAATCATAGCTGACTGATTTTGGGAATTTTGGTATGCAACGTAATAATGTTAATCTTATTTTAACACTAAATCACTAATAAGCTATTACTCATTCTTTGATACACGCGGCTGATGAGTATTCGATAATGCCTTTAAGTTTTGTGTCATCTTTTAGTAAATGTTTTGGCTGAGGTTGGCAAAGCCAGGAAGAATAGGATATCAGGAACCATCGCTTGAAGTAATGATCTCCGAAAGTAGAAAAAGGAAATTTATGCCCGCCATTGCTCGACAGCATTCTCTCTTGTTTGGTATGATCTTTCTGGTTTTATTAACATTGAACAGTCTGCAACCAATTAGCCAGTCAGTCATTCAATGCTGACCATTTTCGGCATTGAAATAGATTTACAGGAAAGTTAGCTCCCCTCAATTTTCAAAGCTGTCAGTAAATTTAGCACGAGGAGGCGCGGTGGCTCAGTTGGTAGAGGTGCTGGCTGCAAGCCGACAGGTCCTTGGTTCCAATCCCACCTGCGGAAGCCGCGTTGTGTCCTTGGGCAAGATACTTCACCCCCATTGCCCTCGTGGGGGCATTGTGACGCTGTGTACCAAGGCGTACTGCACGTCGATGGTGCACCTGTCTTCAACCAATGCTAACCCTGCTTGTGTGGATTTGGTATGTTGGGGAGCTGACAGTTGCTCGCCGTTGCTCGGTGGTTCTCTCCGGGTACTCCGGCTTCCTCCACCCGTAAAATTGTCACGGTCATGGTTAGCCATTGTGCATAAATATGTGACCTTAAACACCAATAAATAAATAAATAATAATAATTTAGCACGAAGGATATGGAAATTTCGTTTCAAAATTGAAATTTCCAAATGTTAGCGAAATTGTATCATCGAAGTTGGCCTCATTTCACAAACTTCGGGCTTTTGTCTGTAGGGTAGTGTAAAACTACGGAAGCTGGCTTCATAAAATTGCTTTTACCAATCAGTTTGGACGATAGTATCTTATTCTCCGTTAAAGCCCATTTAAAAATAAAAAACGACGTTTTCATCATCTTTTGATGTTCTGCGACTTTTTACATGTTCATTATATTGCGCATCGTGATATGTAATAACGATGGCAATCTCCTTTCATCAAAATAAAAGACAAGAAGGTGAGATTTGCTAAATGTTTTCCCCGGAAAGAATAAAACCCACAACACAAATCGCACATTAATTGTTAAACTAAAGCTGCGATAAGCAGTAGTTGTTCTTATTGACACCTGATAAGGACACACGCACACAGAGATATATAAACTGATAATGGAATACATATTCTCGACGGCCTGTTAAAGGCAAAGAAGACAGTGGCATACTGAACGCTGCTTTATTTGTTGAGACCACTTGTTGCGTGAAATACGCCACTACTCAACCTGCCCCACCCCCTCCCTCACACACACACACACATACACACCCGCGCGTCCTTAGATGGCGTCAAGTGTGTGAACGCGGTAACTCCTCTCAAATCATCAAGTTTGATGACGTGAAAGCTGTTACGCTGTGACTGCAGTCACAGCGTCACAGCTTTCACTCCATCAAACGTCATGGTGTTTACCTAGCACGAAAACTAATTACATCATATCACTTTTTTCCAATCTTAGCACTTGTTTCGGTAAAATGACTATAATACGTTGTAAGTATTCAATTTGCATTGTCACGTAAAAAGTAATAGGCGATTGCGAGGCGTCTCAAATTTGAAAACTTTCGCGAACTATTTGTTGTTGTTGTTGTGTTGTTGTTGTTGTTGTTGTTGTTGTTGTTGTTGTTGTTGTTGTTGTTGTTGTTTATTTTTCAACCACATCCCTCAGATCGGGACAGGGGAAAAACTTTTTCTATACGTGACCAAAAAGCTTTCCAGCCATCCAGTTGTTTTGTGTTCATCAGTGATTGAGACACAAGGCAAATGCACCATTGTAAAATTCCTTTCGAGTCGCAACAAAAAACCTTATTGGATAACCAAACTGGTAATGATACGTTCATCACACTAACCTCCTCAGCTCGGTGCTTGGCTTTACGTCCAGATTACTGAAAAATGAAGTTTCAAACGCAGCCAAAAATAAAGCATCTTTGTTCTTGATAGATATGTTGAAATTATATCTGAATCGAATAATCTACGGTTCTCTGTTTGTTAGCAAATCTTCGGAAATCAGTGATGACGTAATACCATTTCAGGAATTGGATGTATAAACTCATATCTAATAAGTATTTTCTTTAATTTCTCAAAGAATCAAGTGACAGCTGCGGCAGAGCAATCATGGTTTAATTTTATGAAACATTAAAAATAGCCTGGCATAAAGAAATTATTGATAAAAGAACTAATGATTCATCAGGGTACATTTTGTTAGCAAGACTCTGTAACACACTTATGCGGGGTAACAATGTATTTTGTACTGGAAGGAAAATCTGCTTACAGCAAGTAAAGAGTCAACATGTTTGAATGAACAGAGAACTTATCTCTTTTGATAAACATAGTTAGATGTCACATTTCTGTATCTAAATAAGGTACAGACTTCTCTCGCATGTTCTAATTTAGATAGAATAGGTTCAAAAGCTGAATTTCCAGTTCCAACCACAATCTCCGTGATTTGTGGAAACCAACCTTGTTCCAGTTATTACACTTTTGTTTTGACCGAATTGATCCGGGGGGGGGGGGGGGCGATTGTGTGCACCAGCAAATTAAGTCCATAAAGCACGAACCGAACGCAAACGAGTGTCGCAGGCAGACCTCGGGTCAATTACGTTCGCAAACTGTAAGCTGATTTTGTCCCCATGCCTGCCCGCGGACATACTCCGCTGGCGTTTGTGTGGACGTTATGGGCTCGTGGACAAAATCTGCCTTGCAGACGTATTCGGCCAATACGCACGTTCAGATCTCTGTAAAAGTCAGAAACTACGAGATGAAAGTCATAGTGTTGTTTAATACCAAACCATGTGTTCTTGTTACGTAACTTATTATTTTTCCCGTTTGAAGAAAGTAGTAATATATTAAATGGTATGCACGTGCTGTACGTGGATTGTGTTCGTGTTGTACACACCATGGTGACGGTTTTAAAACACTGGTCATATGCTGTGGGTAGCTTAAACGTTTTGTGAAATAGTTTATCAGATTTTCCTCCAAAGTCTCTCAGAAAAGATTTGTTGTCTGAAGCGCAGTGCATTGAGAGGTAACACTAAAACAGTTCCATGATTGACGTCAAATGGATACAGATTTATAACTGGAAACTACCTTCCAGGTGGTAGTAAACGCTCAAGATATCTCCAAATTATTTAAGCATCTAGTTGACCTATAATTAAAAAAAAATAGCTTAAAACAGCCTCTGTTTTATCTTTGACTTCTTGTACAACTGTCGTATGATTGTAGATGCAACTGCATAAATGACGATTTCAAGCAGTTTAAATATTTTGAAAACGAACAGTTACTGCATTTTCTCCTTTCGTCCACTGAGTGCCAATGTGTTCTATGTGCCAGTATGCTAATAGGCCCGAGCATCAGATTGCTCCGCAAAATTGAAGATTTTTTTCACAAAGCACGAGACGAGAGAGAGAGATGAGAAGTTAGTATTGTTGTCTAAATACATATGCATTAACAGCAATGCCATCAGGGGTTTCTCGGGAGGTTGCCTTTATTTGGTTCCATATTAAACATACATATAACACCTGAGGGTCCCCCGATAGCGGCCTTCATTTCATCGTCATGGTTACTTTCCGCACGCGTCCCATACGGATAGATGTATTGAAATCATACAGCATCAACTGGTCTCCTTCCCGAAATAAGCCTGTCATTCGTTTCTTCGATGTAAGTAGATCTATGATTGTATAACCTTCGCTCGATTGCACGTGAGGGACGATAAACGGCTCCACAATTATGTACTTCATTTATTTCTACATGCAAACACGCCCCATTCGTTTGTTCTGTTGACATGATGTTTCTTCATCAAGAACAGTATAATGGGGTTTCCTGGAGAAGCAAGGCACAGCATACTTAGGTATATTTTGATAATTTCACGACCTCTAACTTTGAAGGCAAGAATCTAGAGAATATTCGCTGTATATTTAAAATCAATCCCACACCGGGCCAAACTGTGGATGGGACTTTAGGTTTCTCCCTCTTGTAAAACACCGCAACACGATACGTCTCTGGCTGTTAAAAGCATCTTTAAACACAAACATTTAAAACAAACAACCGTAGTCGGTTTGGTAGACTTTCCGGGCCCCAATGATAATTTGGCTCCTGGCAAGCGAAATCCCTGAGTCGCACTTGGTTGAAACACAACCATTGCGGATGCTATTGGTAAAAATATTGGTGAAAATGACACCTGAAAATGAACGTGGTCAGTTGGTGATACGAAACAACTGTGTTTGTCGCGAATGACCTCTTTGTTCTCTATTATTTAATCTACAGCTGTTAACGAAACATTTCGGCTCGAACGTTTCATCCTATTGGAGACCATCATTGTTTTGTTTTATCCACGGAAATGGGCGTCATTTTGTACAGATATCTTATTTATGAAATCTTTGTGAAGGGAGACAGGTAGTGGTTTTGTCTCTAGGACGGAAAGAGTTTATCGTTCCAGCTGTTCTTTCTCCCACCGATTATCATAACCCAAGTTATCGTGTCCGAATGAACTTCTTACCTTAAAAACAAACAAGGATAATATCTGGTCTCCCGTTATTCAGAACCGCTCGTCCATCGTTTTGAAAAGAATTACATATTGACGCAGTTTTAAAGAGAACTAGATATATACTATGGATTCAGGTAAATTCTCTTAGATATAATCACGTGCTTCCTTGCCCGTAAAATTAAATTGTTTTTTAATGTTGATGACCCACCGGTACACAACGCAAACAGAAACTTGATATTTGCATTCTGGCATTGAGCGTCAGATGAATGATGCTTAGCAGTTACTAATCAAAGACGTAAGAACCTCGGGGCATGTGTACTCCACCCCACCCCACATTCTGAGATAAATACTTGAGAGAGATGGTGGGGGGAGAGGAGAGATTGAACCAGCATTATCTTTACCAATATATATTTTTACCCCAATATTCCACCACCTGGAGAACAACTAGATCGGGGAACGTGGGATCGCGATTCAAAGGAATTACCCTAATGGTATCTTCCATTTCAATAGCAGTGATTGGACGAGTTCATATTCATTATCTGGGGGAAAAACCAATTAATATTTTCAGCGTGCAGCCTTACAGCTGCGCGTTGAAAATATTGATTGGCCAACTCCACACAATTACTAAACAGGCATCTTACTTTATGAAATCGCGAAGTATCATCTGCCTGGATTGGAAAAGCGACCTCGCGGTTTCAAAAGGTTAAATTTGTATTTCCTATTTGGGTTCCCGCCATTGCAATAGTATTGGGAATTAGCAGTAATGGGGTGTACAAACTCTTTACTCTTAACATGTGTCCGATGATTCCTTTCCAAGTTTTGTCTCTTCTACGGCCTTGAAGTTTTAAAATTCCACATTTTTGCTCCATATTTCAAAAATTTTTCCGCTGACATTTATTAAATATAGAGTCTAAAATGTGATTTTTTTCTCAATATGGAGGTACCTTATCCAAAAAATAGCTCTCCTTATTGTATTCGAACTATGCCTGTAAAGTACGTGGGCCAATGCCGATATATATGAGGATGTGTGCCCTTCTACGATAGTACCCCCCCCCCCCCCCAATTCGAAATGTTTCGAACGCCCATGAGCGAGGGAAGTGCAATCAATACTTGGGGCTGCACGTTGAAAATCTTGATTGGTCTGCCACCGTGATACAAATTCACTGAGCTGCTATGTACTTTGTAAGTTCAGGTCGTATGACGATCTTGCGTTAGAAAAGCAGTCTTTCGGGTTCATAGTGTTGTAAAGCGTATACTGTGGGGAAAATTAGCTCACTCAAAGCGCTTGTTAACTTTGTACATTTATTCACATTTAGCGGCGGAACAACCAACCGAACTTCTTTCTCAGCCGGTGTAGCCAGACTGTTGAATTCAGGAAATACATACATTTTACAGTAAAACAGTTACTCATAACAACGGTTACTTTTTAACATAAATCCTAAACAATAATTAAACCCTTTTGGAGAACAGGACTTGTTATCAAGCAGCTTGTACTATTATGGAAGAACAATTGCTGATTAACAGTTTATGTATACATTCTAATGTACTCAACAACAATACAAACACTGAAATTACTGCTTAATCTCCAAAACAATTAGCACCTGGGTTTTCATAATAATTTTAGAAAAGCATCTTGGAATTTTGTTCTTTTGAATTTCACTTCAAAACCAGCCTATGTCAGTACATCCTGCCTAAAAAGTCTTTGGTCCTCCAAAGAGAATGAAAATGAATTAGTGTTCGAATAAGGTGAAATAAGCTCGAACTGTCCTTCCAAACACGAAACTCGAATTTGTGACATTTCTTTTTCAAAATTATTTCAATTTTGAGAACTCGTCGACCTCGATGTGCTTCAGGAACCGATTAATCATCTGATGTCCCGATCATTAATTTCAAATATTTCCCTTTCCACGGTTTTTTACAACGTGATTTCGCAGGAGGACCAGAAGGACCAGACTGTATACTTTTCGGATTGTCTTCATCTATCTCGTCAGCATGAACCCATGTGTTTTCGCTGAATGGAAGGTCTTTCCATTTTATAAGATAATAAATTCCATGCTGTCTGGATCCAAGTGCCCGTAGCACTTTTTCCGTAACTTTGTTTGATTGATTTGTTGTGAATGAAAGAGTCTCAAGAATTTATTGTGGTCGTCACAATTCTGAGCTGAAACGTTTGATGTTGCAGGTGCATTTTGCACAGATTTAGTGAGGCTTCTGGGTTGGACTAATGTGCAACAGTCAGCTTTAGAAATTTGAAAAGTTTGTGTACTCACGTCAACGTGTTTTTCCTCCTCTGCAGAAATTAAATTGAACAATCCTCTGTTGCGTTTATCCTCGTTCTCCGGCAACACTTTTTCTTCCTGTTTTGTTGGTGTGCCCTAGAATGTGTCCGATTGCTTTATCTTTCATTCCAGGTACATCATTGTACGTTTGTAGTCTCGTTCCTTCTTTGCGTTTGACCTGGGTTTGTCTCTTCGCTCCTGTGGCAATTTATTCCAGTAAAACGATACGCTCACGGAAGTTTCATTTTCTTGAATTCTCCAAGACATATTTTTCACGTCGAGACTTCCGATCAGCTGTTTGACGTGTTCTGGAATCGTGTTCATCTATTGGATCGTGACTAAGCTAAAAAGTTAGTCTGCCCGGATTCTGTCCACCAATTGTCGTAAAGCGTATATTGTGGGGAAAATTAGCTCATTCAAAGCGCTTGTTAACTTTGTACATATAATTACATTTAGCGGTGGAATAACCAACCGAACTTCTTTCTCAGCCGGTATAGCCAGACTGTTGAATTCAGGAAATACATACATTTTATAGCAAAACAGTTACTCATAACAACGGTTACTTTTTAACATAAATCCTAAACAATAATTAAACCCTTTTGGAGAACAGGACTTGCTATCAAGCAGCTTGTACTATTATAGAAGGACAGTTGCTGATTACCAGCTTATGTATACATTCTAATATACTCATCAGCAATACAAACACTGAAATTACTGCTTAATCGCCAAAACAATAATTAGCACTTGGGTTTTCATAATAATTTTAGAAAAGCATCTTGGAATTTTGTTCATTTGAATTTCACTTCAAAACCAGCCTATGACAATAGTGTTAAATTTTATTACGTTTTTATTTTTTGCCTCCAAAATACAGTGTATGATCTCTGTTGACATAACCAATGTTGTTTAAAACAAAAATGAAAAATTCAAATGTTTGCAAATCGTTGTCAGTAAAGAATCAAGGTAGATAACTCCTGGCACAATTGTAATATGACATAATTTTATGGTGACACTAAAGCCAATGAAGGAGTGTGAATTTTACAATGTCTGTCATCAGGGGCAGACCAGGATGCAGCAAAACAAGAAGGTGTTAAATGTATGTCATGTGATATCATCAGTGAATTTTAATGTAAATTCTATTGTTGGGTAGGCAAGTTCTTCCTCCACCCCACCACATCCCTGCCACTACCACCACCAATCGCTGCAGTACACATATAAACACTGATGATATTTGAATATCTCATGAATAGCAAATGGAATATTAAACCCTCTTTTGGCTGACAGCAGGCCTGAAAAAATTGGTGTATGCCGGGCGTTAAACTACCTTCCTGGACCTCCCATTAATTCTTGAGCTGTGTCGTTTCAGACAGAACTCGTTGTCGAATGCTTCCTATTATTTGAAGAAACGTCCGCCATAAAAAAAAAACTTTAATGTACCTTTTTGTATAAGTTGGAAAGGCTGTGTACACAGGTAAACACTCTGTTTGCCAAGGATACAAATTGGCACAGATCCAGAAGGAATATTTTTGACAGGTGTGTCTGAGAGTTCCATATGGCTCGCATTTTTATACCTAGTGTTGTTTAATGCATTATCGGAAAAATGTGCAGATCAAAATTTAGATTTTTCGACGTCGATGCGGAGAGTTAGAGGTCAAATATTTTCATTATTGGTGTTTCAGGTCACATATTTCTGCACAATGGCTGATCATGACCACGACAGTTTTACGGATGGAGGAAACCGGAGTACACGGAGAGAACCACCACGAGCAACGGCGGCCAACTGTAAGCTCCCCAACGTACTAACTCCACACAAGCAGGATTAGCATTGGTTGAAAGCAGGTGCACTATCGAAGGGCAGTACGCCTTATTGCACAACGTTAGCGTGCTCCCACGAAGGCAATGGGGTGAAGTGTCTTGCTCAAGGACATAACGCGGTTGCCGCAGGTTGGATTCGAACCGAGGACCTCTAGGCTTGCAGCCTGCACCTCTACCTACTGACCCACCGTGCCCCCATTCCATGGGATAGATCAGTATCGTTAAGAAAAGAGTGAAATGGGAAAGGAGAGGAGAAAGGCTTTGGTTTGGAAAATGTCTTGTGTTCTTGCCCAAATTGTTTGTTGCGTTCTTAAGGCCACCGTCGCATGGAATTTAAAAGAATGATTTTCCATCCATCTCCCTGGTGTTCTCCCAGTTAGGGTTAGTTCTCCATACTGCGTATTTCTTCACTGCTGTTGTTCTTTTATGTCTTGATTTAATCGACTCTTAACTTCGATGTTTTCAACTCAAGGGGCCACCAAGAATTTCTCCTCTTCGTGATGTTTTTCTATCTTTTGATACTGTCTCGTTTCTCTTTGGATTTATTTCTTTATTTATTTATTGGGGTTTAGCGACACTTTCGACAGCCAGGGTCACCTCGTGTGGGGCATTTGTACGGGTGGAGGAAGCCGGAGTACCCCATACAAGTAGGGTTCGCATTGGGTGAAGACACAGGCACCATCGACGTGCAGAGCACCTTAGTTCACAGCGTCACCGTGCTCCCACATGGGCAATCGGGATGAAGTGCCTCGCCCAAGGACACAATGCAGTTACCCTCTGGTTGGGATCGAATCGTGGATCTTTGGGTTTAAAGTTCAATGTTGTAACCACTGTTCCACGGCGCTCTCTTCGTTTTTGATTCAGCAGAAGTAGACATCCCCGATCCCGCATTTTCTTCACATTTCAAACAGGTTTTCAAAATTTATTTTCATTTCTGAAAACAAGACTTATCATATGCACAGAACACACTGAATACCAAGCTCGCATACCATAATTCTAATTGTGTAATAAATGCACCGCTGTTGGGAGTAGGTCATCGCCTATGTTTAGATCTACTCGTCTAGAATATTTCTGTTGATTGGAAAAGTGAACTTACGAGTTGGAAAATATACGAATAGGTTTCAAAATCATATACAATTACATGGGTTCCAGGAAGCTCTCAGACGACCTGTCACATTCTTCTCGAATTTCGACGCTGTTTGTTTACCCATTTATCGTGGTGTTTGCTCGCAGACTACTCTTGATATAATGGGGTGTCCCTTTGTTCATAAAGTATACAGATATTCTTTCTGCCTCCACTTATATATGTTCTAACCATTAAGAGATCAATTTACCTTGAAAACATCAAGATATTAGCACAACTGGTGGAACTGTGTGGCGTATTATAAAACTACAACTTTGCTAAGTCTCCATTCACAATATTTAGCAAAAACATGTCTTACAGTAATGGTGTTGCCATTAACCCCTTTGCTGTCACGACGACATTATCCATACATGGAGGACCTCTTGTACGCCTGTATGCGAGGAAGTTTAATAAAATTTACGACATACATGAAACTCTATCATCTGATGAATTGTTGGAAAGGGCTCCCTAAGCCCTTTCCAACAATTAATCCAATGGTAGGTTTGATCTGCGCATACTAGAACGTACAGGTAATCATCATAAAATATGTGACAATAGTCGATTTAGGCAGCGTAAGTGTGAGACATCCGGTCAAATTAAATCTTAATTGAGAAACAGTTCTTGCGAAGAATGAATGTTTTTGGTATTTTTCGATTCAATGGGACGAAATATTTCTGTTGGTTGAGAAAGCAAACCGTTCAGGTTCATAGTCCGTCCGAATGAATCTAAAAACAAACGATGGGGTAATTAAGAGTTAGTCTGGTTCCGGACCAAAACACGGTAAGATTCGTTTTAAGAATTTCACAGATGGCGTGAGAGCTTAGTGTCCTGGGATAAATTTTTCGACTAAACATCTGGCAGGAGAACGTACTACCAGTTTCAATCCTTATGCAGAATGTTCGAGCATACCTTTATAGTTAGTTCATAACGTTCCAACCCCATTACCATTTATCTACTTGTGAGTTGTGATACTGTATCCATTAACCCTTTACCCAACGTAACGTCCAAAACCGGCCAGCGCTTTTCTCAAAAATCGCCAAGTAATTTTTATTATTTTTTCATTTTTGGCTCAAAAATGTAGGTTATGATCCCTCGTTGAATAACTAATTTTCAACAAATCGACGTGCTCGTTCCAACGAGGGGTCATAACCTATGTTTTTGAGACAAAAAATGAAAAAAATTAGTTATTCAAGAATTTGTTTTTCACGTGTCGTCTGCTTTTCGTGTTAGGTAAAGGGTTGAATTAACACTCAACTCGGCCTAAAAGTTGAGTGATTTGATGAAAGAAGGTAGACTGGGTGATTTCATTTTTCCATGTTACTTTCATTTAATAGGCCTCCAATAACAATTATAAATTGTCTCCATGTTACTTTCATTTAATAGGCCTCCAATAACAATTATAAATTGTCTCTTTCAGAAGTGCGACTGTTTGTCCATGCTGCCTCTCCCTCTTAAAATGCACTGGTTTATGGTCTTAAGAAAGGGCTAAAGTAACTGACAGTTTTGCCTATTCTGATGCATTCATTTTTCCTTCGTTCCTGCCATTTCAAATCATCTGCCGTTGTCCTTCTATTCATGGATAGGTATTGGGTCTACGCGTCTGCCATCTTTTCACCACATTTTAATTAATTCTCATGTTTTCGCCGTTCATAAATTTCGCTGTTGTAGCACGCTCGCATGCCATGATTCGGTGAAAGATCGAGAACATACCGGCTAAGGTATGCCAGTAAAGCATTTGATCTTTATTTTAGAATACACGTATGGTCCTACTTTTCAATGCACAGAAAATGTAATCAAGGATTACTGGAAGAATGGATACATTATTGTTCGGTAAGACTCTCGTTATTTTCTGTCCTTATCATTGTCATATTTTGAAATAAATGGTCAAGGTCTCAGACCACCAATCTACATGGCTAACAATTTTCGTCATTGGAAGAGATTTACAAGAAAGTTAAGACCCCTTAACTGCATGGCAAATAATTTTCGTCATCAGAAAAGATTTACCACAAAGTTAACACCCCTTAATTTTCTCACATTGTCAGTAAATTTAAAATTAAAGGTATAGGAATTTCATATAAACAATTTAAATTTAGAAATGTTAGCGACGTTGTATCATGGAGGTACGCATCATTTCACAAACTTCAGACAGTATCCTCTAGTATAAAAATACAGACGATTACAATTTTTTCCGAATCAGTTTCAACGTTTGACTATTATTCTCGTTTTAAATCCATTTAAATATAAGAAAAAGGACGTTTTCACCCTCCTTTGATGCTCTGTAACTTTTTTCTGTTCATTATATCAACAGTGTACACTTCGTGATATATAATACAGACACCATCCTTTCCATTAATACAAAAGTATAGGGAGGAAAGAATTGCTCATTTTTTTCCTGGGAAGAATAAAGACTTGCAAATTACTGGAAAACACATTCGCTAAACAAAAAGCCAAAGTGGACGGTTCCTTAGTTGCTTCTAATTAGCTTGGCATAAAAAGCCAAGGTTCCTTTTGTAACTTTTAATAAACGAAAACAACAGACAGCTCCGAGAGCTGTCTATTGTTTTCGTTTATCAAAAGTAACAAGAGGAAACTCTGCTTTATGTTCGACTGAGGCCATAGGTGATTTACCAACAATTATTTGCTTCTTAACCCTTTACCCAACGTAACGGTCAAAACCGGCCAGCGCTATTCTCAAAAATCGCCAATTAATTTTCACTATTTTTTTCATTTTTTGTCTCAAAAACATAGGTTATGACCCCTCGTTGGAACGAGCTCGTCGAGCTCGTTCCAACGAGGGGTCAAAACCTATGTTTTTGAGACAAAAAATGAAAAAAATTAGTTATTCAAGAATTTTTTTTGCAAGTGTCGTCTGCTTTTCACGTTAGGTAAAGGGTTAATTGGACCTTCCTCGCCTGTCTAATAATTTCAAGGGAGATAAGTTTATAGAAAGTCGATTTTCATGACGAGATAAGTCATAGGTGCATTCTGTTGGGAATTTGACGTTGTAGTGGGCTGTTTGTTTACCCACATTTCGTGAAAATTGGTGCGCAGACTACCATTGGTGTAATGTGATGTCCTTTCACTCAGAAAGATATACAGATATTCTTAGATATACAGATATTCTTTCATGCTCAGTCATAGATATCTCAATCAATGAGTATTTAATTTCCATTAAAAACGCGAAAACATTAATACAATTAGTGGACCTACACGGCCCACTACTACGGCCCTGGTTAGTCTTCATTTCTAACGATAATGTTATCAAACAATCGGTCAAATCAAGTCTCGGTTGAGACACAAATCTAGTGTTGAATGAAAGAAAATGAATTTTCATGGTATTTTTAAATCTTAAGTGTCTGGAATATATCATTTGGTCAGAAAGGTTTGCTTTACGGCCAACTGCAATATGCTAGACGAGTGTATATACGTTTAGGCGATGAACCATTCAAGGGCTAGGTTCGTCCTAGGCCTAATAGCGCTTAATTGGAGGCGCAGTGGCACGTGGGAACGACACTGAACTTCAAACAGAAAGGTTCACGGATAGATGGGGGTAACTGTGTTGTGTTCTTGGGCAAGACACTTAATCCCGATTGCCCACGTGGCACGTCGATGGTGTCTTCAGCCAATGCTAATCCTGCTTGTGTCGAGTTTATTCGCTGGGGAGTCTGAGAGTTGCTCGTTGCTGCTCGGTGGTTCTCGCGTGGTACTCCGGCTTCCCCATATGTAAAGCTGTTCGACACGAGTTGACTCTGGATTTCGAAAGTGTCGTTAAGCCTTTACCCAACGCAGACGACATCAAAATTTATTATTTTAAATACTATTTTTTTTAATTTTTCAAAAAAATTCAACGAAACCATATCATGTGACCCCTCGACGAGTTCGTTCCAACGAGGGGTCACATGATATGGTTTCGTTGAAATTTTTTGAAAAATAATGGGGTTTTTTCAACTGCTGAATTTGCATATTGCGCGGGCGGAAGCGGCCGATTCGTTGGGTAAGGGGTTAAATCACAATAAATAAATAACAGCGTCGAATTCCTTACAAAATTAGACTGGTGGCTTGAGAACTTGGCAGATTGTGGGAACGATTAACAAGGTCTCCGTTTATTTCACACTGAAGTCACAAATGATTTACGGTTACATCGTGTCCCGTTTAAACCAAAAGGTCAGCAGTTCAATTCTGAGCAGCGGTAACTGCTTTGTGTCCTTGAGCAAGGCTCTTAAGCCCGATTGTTCACGCCGAGGTGTACTGCACGTAACGTCATTGCGCATTTGCCTTCAATCGCGGTTGATTCTGCTTTTGCAGAGTCAAAAAGTTGTAGAGCCCGACAGTTGCTCGCCGTTGCTCAGTGGTTCTCAACGGGTACTCCGACTCCCTCCACCCATAAAATCGTTTATCACGATGTGACCCTAGCTGTTGAAAGTGTCGTTATACCCCAATAAACAAATATCTATCGCTTGACATATTTCAAATTGCGCCTACGGGGACGTTGGTATTGCCACCAATTCCAATGCATCAGTTAGACATCTATCAGATGAGTTTGGAATTTATAGTTTTAGAAATTTTATTTCATGGATTTCATGGATTGATTCTTACCAACAACCAAACTACCATTTCTATGAAGTGTATTATGAAAAAGATTTGCAGAGCGCATTCAATATGTCTTTCAAAAGTATGTCGAGTGACTACACATTCGAATAGCCTCAACTATTTGCTTTCCGGACAGCAGCTTATACAAAGACCGGCGTTTTCCACTTCTTTAACCTGGTTAAATCATTGAGCCTTTGCAGAGGATCCATACGTTGTTTTCGAAGCAATAAAACTCTTCCAAACACTCTATGGATAAGGTAGTGGAACAGATTGTGAGATTCATAATTAAGGAGTACTGTCTATTGTAGAACTTATGCATAAAACAACCTGTTTTCGCTGTTGACTTCGGCATGTCACGTTGGGTATGGATTCCACAAGTTATCAGACCACACCCCATTCGGTACACTAATCACCTAAGATGTTAACCCTTTCAAACAGTTATGCATAAATATTTGCATAAAGAAAATATCAAGTTTCCTTAACAAGATGGTACAATATATATCAAATCCTTACGCGGAATCAGCAATAATTGAATCCCACAGACCTATAGGGCTGTAGGTTTAAATTGTTACTTAAGGTCCCTTTGAACTCAAAAAGATCCGCTCACCTTTCAGTAAATTTACTAAATTCTATACATTAAGACTAGGGCCCTGCGAATATTCCAGATTCGATTCGATATCGATATAATACGTCTGTTTCGAGATCGATTCAGAAGTGGTCTCAAAATTCGACTTTTTCTAACCTCCCGTACTGAGTGCAATTTGTTACATTCTCACCGAATATTGGATAAAATTGACATGAGACAATTCATCCATGTTGGCTCAATTTTTATTTAATTGAGTTATTGACAATGTTTAATTGTTAGATCAGTATAGACAACAGAACGTTCAAGGGGCGTCCACGGCGTTCAGTTAATTTCTCGGACCAACTTATCAACGAATAATGATCTTCGGTTTGGAAAGAGTTCAGATTATCCAGTTTGATATGACTAATTGTGTATTTTTGAGGGAATACGAACTCGTTAACACCGCGAAATACACAATAGAGTCAAAATTAAAAGTCAGGCAGTGTCATCTACCACAATAAACGGTATTAACAAAGCGACGCGTTACAAAACCCTCACCGGACATGACAGAGTAATAGGGTGTCGGGTCTTTTCATTCCTTTAGCAGTTCATCCCCGGGTCGTTTAGATCCTTTACCATTTTGTACTGAGTCCCTTCGCACTGAGTTTTTTCAAACCCATACAAACAGAGTGGAGTAAGGGAGAGATGTGGTGACTGAATGGATTCGTGTGCTGGTCTCTCATGCTGGCGATGACGGGTTTGATCTCTGGTCTTGAGAGATTATGAGATGACTGAACATTTTCTGGCATCACCAATTGTGGTATTGATGCTGCCTCAATGTACAGCCCTGTCGTACTGTAAATTACAATTACGGATGGGACACTGGATGTAATGAAGAACAGAAGCAGCAGTGCACAAACGTAAATCCCTAAACCCCCATACCTCCACCCTCACTACCACCACCTGCCTCCCGCACTATCTCATCTCAGGATACATCACTTTCTCATGCTCCGAATCGAATGTACAATACTGATTGATGCTAAGAATGTAAAGCGTGGCGAGTTTGTTGGCTCACGTTGTCCAGAATCAGTCGTTGTTGTCACAGATTGTGGTGAATAGTAACAAACTAAGCCTTCAGAAACTAAAACTTTGAATAATAGGTCAACTTGTTTATCGACGGTGCTATAGAGAATATTCATTCACTGGTTTGTAAGGTGTTCAGTCAGTCTTATAAGGGTCATCACAATGTCCCGTAACATCCGTTTGGTACAATACGAAATAACTCGTCTATTAAGATTCGATTCGAGATTCGATTCGATATCAGAGAAAGATTCGATTCGCGATTTGATTCGAAAGAAAATTGTGATTCGCAGATCTCTAATTAAGACGATACTCTATGGGAGCTAAGTGTTAAAAGGGTTATCGCTGAAGTTAACCATTTGAACCCGAGAGGCCACTTTTCCGGCCCAAGAACATGATACGTTATATTTTCAGTAGGATGGGTGCAAAATGGATGTGTGGGACTGTACTTCGAAAATATTAATTGGTTTACTCTGAATACTGAATGTGGACTCTTCTTACAGTTGCAGCCTTTGAACGGACATGGAAGATACCACCTGCGTTAAAGGTTAATTGAAATCCATTTTTGAAATTTTATAATACGAACTTATACAGCATTTTTATCATTTTATCCAAATTATGTTTTGTTCTTACGTTATTTTTCTTTATTTTGAGGAGTATCGGCAGGATCTATCCGAAGACCGCATGGGCCTAATTTATGTGAACAGAAACTCATGTTATGTCAATTATAAATTGAGTAAACGAATCTTGATTTTCACCTCTATACTCTGAAAACAAAATATTAAAATTTCAAGCTGTAAATTCACCCATCATGCAAAGACACCTAACCAATTCATTGAGCTCTGTCAATCAAGACTGTATTGGTTAAATTCCTAGTTGAATTATGGTAAAATTTACGACTTGAAATTTCAGTACTCTGACATCAGTGTGCAGAGAGTTCTTTAGCACGATGGATAATAGAGGCTTCGAGCATTGTATGGGCTGCCCAAAACAACGTGATATAGAAGGGATAACACATTACGGCCAAATTACACCTTTGTTTGGCCTATTTATAAATCTCCCCACGGGAATTTCCCCAAAATCGCGCGTGTTTTGTAAACATTAGCAGATGATTGATCACTCGAAACTGTACCGATTGCGAAATAACTTGTTGATAGTTGTTAAATGAACTGCTGAGTGTTCCAATAATTGTTTTTTTTTTATTGACGTGAAGGCGTGTAATAAACACAGAACAACACGCGCGTGTGAATGTGTTAATCGATATGATCTCTCGTTTTATCCTTTCGCGATGTCGCAAGTGCCATGTCGCTTACCCCATTCACGGGCGCGTGTCGTTCTGTGTATTTACGGCAAGATGACACCTTTTTCATGAATGAAAATGTCAGCAAGCGATTTTTGTCTTTTCAGCCATCTATTTAACAACAATGAAATGAATAACTTGAGAAAACAGGTTTTCGAAAAGGAAGCTTTCAAAGACAAAATATACCAACAGTGGGATGGTAAAGGCACAACAACAAAAGAGACCATTTGGACCCATCCCGGAAATGACGTAACAGGAATGATTGCGAGAAGTGAAAGGGTTACCAGGATTATCGAAAAGGTGTGTACACACAAGAGCGGGAGAGGTATTGCAAGCTATGGCGTGCCTGTCATGTCCACCCCCTAAAAGACGCACTGTGATCAAATTTCTGTGCGCTTTTCTGTGATGAGCTGCGTGTGCAATCACGCTCATCTTCATTTTCCAATTGCTTCAAAATAGGGGTGGGAATGTGGAATAAGTTTTGAAAATATTTGGTGGTAGTCACTAGTCAGCATTAATATGTCCTTTCAAATATATTGATTCTAAATATCAATGATTTCAATACCGCATAAACACACGACTTCTTGGAACGCGGTCTCTCTTATACACGTGCGTTATAACAGTTAACTTTATGGACATTTTTAACCCTTTTCCCAACGCAGACCATTTCAAAATTTATTATTTTAAATATCATTTTTTAAATTTTTTCAAAAAATTTCAACAAAACCATACATATCATGTGACCTCTCTTTGGAACGAGCTCGAACGCGTCTCTCTTATACACGTGCGCTATAACAGTTAACTTTAGGACATTTTTAACCCTTTACCCAACGCAGACGATTTCAAAATTTATTATTTTAAATACCATTTTTTAAATTTTTTCCAAAAATTTCAACAAAACCATATCATGTGACCCCTTTTTGGAACGAGCTCGACGAGCTCGTTCCAAAGAGGGGTCACATGATATGGTTTTGTTGAAAGTTTTCGAAAAATAATATTTTTTCAGCTGCTGAATTTGCATATTACGCGGGCGGATGCGGGCGGATGCGGGCGGATGCGGGCGATTCGTTGGGTAAAGGGTTAAGAATAAATCGGAAAACCCTCATTCATTTATTCTGGGAATCTCCCGTGATATTACTATTTTGAACGCTTGAAACATTCTAATGACATCTTGCATTATTGTTGAATACTCCAGATAAATAAAGAGGGTGATTTGATGACTTTTGGACCTACAAAATACAACTGACTTTTTTGGGTGTGTTTTTGTTGGGAATTCCCTGAAACATATGTGCACGTGACCGGTACGTCCCTTCCTGTCAGTTTTTATGTTCAGAAAAAGTTGTCTGAAGTGTTGTACTTGACAAGGATATTTGAATGCCAAAATTAAAGTGATGCGATCACATTTTTTTTTCGCCTAAACGTCATAATGGTCGCAGACGGGAAAATATTTAGTTCCGTGATACAAAAAGACTGGTGAAACTCAACAAACAGCTGAATACTATATATTATTTGCAAACCCCAGAGCTGATTCTCTGGATGGAGTTCTGCAGTTTCTAATAATATCTACTACATTCTACATTTACACAAATTTACTGACAGTCATCCCAATCTCACACATTTTACCAACGAACTTGAAAGATAATATTACATTGAACAAGCAGAGTACTATCGAAAGTGTAGATAAGTCCAGAAGCCTTACCCCTTTACCTAACATGAAAAGCAGACGACACTTGCAAAAAAACTTCTTTAATAACTAATTTTTGTCATTTTTTGTCTCAAAAACATGGGTCATAACCTATGTTTTGGAGACAAAAAATGAAAAAATAATGAAAATTAATTGGCGATTTTTGAAAATAGCGCTGGCCGGTTTTGGGCGTTACGTTGGGTAAAAGGTTAAAGCATATACGCATGACTCTCTCTCTCTCTCTCTCTCTCTCTCTCTCTCTCTCTCTCTCTCTCTCTCTCTCTCTCTATCTATCTACCTATCTATCTATCTAATTAGTATTTAACTTACAAATGCTGACTGTCCAAATTACTCAAATTCAAATTAAATATATCTTTCTATTATTTACTTAATGTTTCGTTGTAGTTACTTGGTAAGGAGATCTACCAATATCACGCAAAGATTCAAATGAAAGAAGCCAGAACCGGCGGTACATTTCAGTGGCATCAGGATTTCGGGTATAAATAACCTTAAAAAATTCACCAGGAGTACACGCAAACAGACGCCTTATTTTTCATATCATATTATTTATCTTTCAACCCTTTACCCGAATCACACAATTCTAAAATTCGTTATTTTCTTTTCTAAGTTTTCACAAAAATGTCATCAAAACCAGATCATGTGCTCCCTCAATGGAACGAGCTCGACGAATGATCAGATGATATGGTTTTGTCGACAATTTTTGTTAAAACAGTCACCCCTTCTCAGGCTGTAAACTACGCGATCGGACGCGACTGAATAGTGATTAGATTTATTTATTTATTTATTTATTTATTTATTTATTTATTTATTTATTTATTTATTTATTGGGGTTTAACGACACTTTCGACAGCCAGGGCCATCTCGTGTCGGACAGTTTTACGGGTGGAGGAAGCCGGAGTACCCAGAGAGAACCACCTAGCAACGGCGAGCATCAGTCAGAATCCCCAACGTACTAACTACACAAGCAGGGTTAGAATTGGTTGAAGACAATTGCACCATCGACGTGCAGTACGCCTTAGTACACAACGCCACTGTGTCTCCACGTGGGTAATTGGGATTGAGCAGATAAAGGATTAAAACACAGTTATGAATCTGTTGGAAATATTGAAAAATTTCATCCTGATTTGTGATTTTTTATTGGAGTTTAACGACACTTCTGACAACCCGTGTCACCTCATGTCGGTCAGTTTTAAGGGTGGCGGAACTTCCGAGGAAACAGGCGTATCCGGAGTGAACTACTGAGCAGCGGCGGGAAACTCTCTGACTCCCCAATGTACTAACTCCACACAACCAGGGTTAGCATTGATCGAAGACAAGTGCACTGTCGACTTGCAGTACGCCTTAGTACACAGCGCCACCGTGCCTCCACAGGGGCATTCGGGAGTAAGTGCCTTGCCCAAGTGCACAACGCAGTTACCCCTGGTGGGGATCTAACCACGGATCGTTCGGTTTGAATTCATGAATTAGAACTATTATTGTTTTCTCGCCATTGAGGTATTTATTTATTTATTGGTGTTTAAGGTCACATGCTTATGCACAATGGCTAATCGTGACCGTGACAGTTTTACGGGTGGAGGAAGCCAGAGTATACGGAGAGAACCACCGAGCATCGACGAGCAACTTTCAGCTCCTCGACATTCTAACTCTGTTCAAGCTCCACTCAAGCGGGTTACAGCGGTTGAAGACATATGCAGCATCGACGTGCAGTACGCTTTAGTACACGGCGTCATCTTGCCCCATATAGGCAACCGGGATAAAGTGCCTTACCCAAGGACACAACGCGGGTCGTCCCGGACGGGGATCGAACTCGGGACCTCTAGCATAGATGTCCAACAGTCTACCAATGAGCCACCGCGCTCCCCGCCATTGAGGTGACAAATTTAGTGGATTTCATACAAATCTTTCACCACATGACTTAAACGTCTTTAGTTACACGTGTACTGGAAACAGTGCTCACGGTGGAAAGGGCGTTTTACTCACACTAGCAGCCTCGCCATGACCTGCCTTAGCATGCATGTCACGAAGGCCGATGGTCCAAGATGGGGAGTTTGAGAAGAGGTGCCCCCTCTACCACCGTACTTTCGGCGTCCCTGACTGTCTGGTGCTAAATTTTTAGCCAATTTGAATATTTTAGTGCCACACAAAGTGTTTGGGTGCCAAGACGCTAAGGTGGTGGGGGAGGGGGGGAGGGGGAGGGTTCGCTGCCTAATCCAAATAAATTGTTCGAGTTTCGAAAAGTGGACTGTCAATTATCTCAAGTGTGAACGGACAATTGGTCATTAAAAAATCTAACAGAAACCGAATGTTCTGACGTTAACATCGTCGGAAGGCGACATGCGCGTTCACCTAAGTTATGTCTATGCTACTGGTTCAATTAATGGCTAAGCTGAATGATAGCGGTACGTACACCTGTTCTTGCACTCAGATAATAACAGGTTAAACGACTAATTACTGTTAATCCACAGGGTTTAGCGTGTCGCGAGTGTTTACAAAAGCCAGCATTTAATTAGATAACTACTTCATACCGTCGCGAGTCACTCGCGACGGTATGACGTATTTATCTAATTAAATGCTGTCTTTTGACGATTTCCTCTTACACTAGAAGTAAAAAAAAATATTAAATTCGTTTCGTCGTCGATCACTGTCTTCATTGTTACAATAGTTTTCCTTCACAAGTGAAAGTAACTTTTTATACCGAAATTTTAGCCAGTTTGTGGTGCAAAATCAATATATTTGGCTCCACTGACTGGAAACAAGGATGCAATCTTCTCCGATTTGAATGAATGTTCGGTCCTGGTACCATAAAAAGGCACCACGTGCATTGGACGTGTAGTATTTTATTCAGTTAAAAGCAGGCGATATTTTGCTCGTGTAAATTAGTTCCGTTACCATTCAATGGAGAGTGTTGTTGGTGTTCTCCGATAGACTTTAACAAAATAACTAGGAACTAACAAATTCAGACGATCAAAATTAATCTAACCACATCTGTGGATGACAATCTTTACAACTGAAAAAAGGAATCGGTAGTGAAAACGTGGAGAGTGCTGCCAGACCTACTTATTTTTCGAAGGAACTCTCATCACAAGTGTTCTGTCTTTGGAATTCAGACAGCTATTATAAGATGCCTGGTGTAATATTAGATTACATCACAAACTTATTGTCGTGTCAAGATCATATCTTGGACAATACATTAAAAATGCAGCTTTTCCTTTTACATAGATTTAAGTGGTAAGTTTTATTTTATTTTTGTCATAAACAGTCATTTCCTAATCGAGAAGTCAGTTACTCATTAGAACTGTAGGTTAACCGAAACCGAACCGAGGTTTTTAGTTTTTTTAAAAAAAACGAAACCGAAACCGTCGACATCCCGTAATCTAAGGTTTTTCGTTTTTTATTAAATACTCTCTTGCTCCAGAAATTCACAGAATGTAGCTATTCCAGAGTAGTGGGAGTACCCAGTGAGTACCCCCACTACTCTGGGAAGGCTACATTCTGTGGATTTCCGACATTTCAGCTTAGTTGTGTTTGCAGCTTTCCTCAAGTTGAGTGTAGGTGTCAGACCTCGAAAATGGCCAAGCACAATAAAAGTTCTGTATATTTAGGTAATTATTATATTGGCCTTCCTGATTCTTCATGTACATGTATTATAGCTTATTTCGGGCATTCATTGAGTTTCATTCAATTTCACTACCATTCACTTATGACTCCGGACATAAGAATGAGTTTTATTGAATTTTACTTGGCCTCATGAACAAACCGAAAACCGAACTGAACCGAACCGAGGTTTTACTCCACCTGAAAAACCAAAACCGAAACCGAACAAGAAATTTAAAAACCTACAGCTCTATTACTCATTTCCACTTGTACAATGTTAAGTCCGTCAGCCAAAGGGGGTGATCTTGAAATGTCGGGAAGTAAAAGGTCATTGGTGGTTTCTATGGTACGGTTTTGCGCTGAATCCAATCTGAACGATGTCACGATGTAAACCTTGAGCAACTTGAGATAGCCAATATGGCATCCAAGATGGCTAGAGCAAGGTACATTTTTATAAATTCGTTTACATTCACAATGAAACTCACACAACGCACGTACCACCACTGGATGGTGTGTCGTGTACGAAATTGATAACCGATCCACCAAGTTCAAGGTCACAGATAAAGGTCAACACATGGAATGAGCAGGTACATCAACTTTTTCGTGTGAAGGTGATAACTTTTTAATGGCAAGAGATATCAGAATGAAACTTACACATCATATGTACCAGTACTAGACGGTGTGTCGCATATAAAACTCATGATCAATCCTCCAACATCAAGGTCACAGATAGAAGTCAAAACATGGAGTGAACATACACATTAACCTTTTTTGTGTCTGGGTCATAACTTTTAATGGGAACAGATATCATAATGAAACTTACACAACACATGTACCAACACTAGACGGTGTGTCGTGGAGAAATTCAAGATCGGCCCATCAAAGTCAAGGTCACACTGAGGGTCAATACATGGAATGATCATGCACAATAGCTTGTTCGTGACCGGGTCACGACTTTTATTGGAAGGAGATATGACAATGGTTCCTATACCACATATACACAACTACTGGATGGTGTGTTGCATACAAAATTCACGATTTCCCCATCAAAGTCAAGATCACAGATAGAGATCAACACATGGAATCAACATGTACATCAACGTTTTTAGTGCCTTGGTCATACCTTTATAGTGAAAGAAGACATCGAACCGTCGACCTTTCAGTTTGAAGATGAATGTTCTAACCACTGAGTTACCTCGCTCCCTGAAAATTGAAAGATAACATCCAAACAGTGTTAACTCCAGAAAATTAATCCACGTTTGTTTTTGCAAATAATTTTGTGTCTGGAAAGTGTAAGTTTCTGTTTTAATTTAGGTACTGGTATGATTATGGCTGTCTTCTACCAGATGATCTACTTACTGTCTTCTGCTCAATTGACCGCGCTGACAAAAATAATGGTTGTCTGCAGGTAATTAACATATCTTCACGTGTTTAGTTAACCCTTTGGTAATTCAAACAGCGACTTGATACTTTGTGGTCATTTGATTTGTTATTATTTTTCGACTTTTTAAAGTTTTAACCTCAATTTCTGTTTTCTCCCGAATAGTGCACAGTGACAACCGTTGAGCTAAATGGTATCGCAGCTTTAAATACTAATATAATCCTGCTGCCAAGACTTCTTAACTGGTTGAGTGCAAGAAGCCACTATCAGGGCTTTCAAAAAATGAGGATACCAGAGCAAAAGCCAACACTTCCCTTGCTTATATTTCATATTCAGTCAAACACAAATAATATTTTGTTTAAAAAATTTGTTTTATTATAAACTATTGGAGAGTGCGTGTGGGCACTCTCCAATAATTTGTAATAAAACAAATTTTCAATAACAAATTCAGACCACCAAAAATAATCTAGCCCTCAACCAGATAATCACTAATATGAAAAATATCTTGTTATTTGTACTTTCTGACGCTTGACGTCGCATTTTGAAAAACGGTGAAGAAACTGAATTCCCAGTAAGGTTTGAACGTCAGGATAATTAAAGTATCAAAGGGTTATGAGGTGTGCAACCAGTCGCTTGGGTTGGCAGTAGTTATACGAAACTGTATGACCAAACAACACGTTATAACTTAGATTATTACCACTAAATCTATAAGTTACTAGTAGATTAACATGATTTTGGAGGGCTGTTAAAACTCCATAATTTCAGGGACGTCATTCGACGAAGCCGGGCCGCGGGCGGATAATGGTATAAATAGCCATTAGCGGCCCGCGGCCCGGCTATTTGTAGATTCCATGGTCAAATGAATTACTCCCATTCGGATGAAGTCCGTTTGTATTTCCGAACGGAAGTCGAACGCGCGATCGAAACAGAAATTGTGAACCAACTTACTGATTATTTTTTCCAGCAATTCCCTCGTGCGGTTAGCTGTAACAGGGAGTGGTGATAATAGTAATAACATAATTGCTGTCAGGCATCATGATTCATTAGCGGCCCTGCAGCAATGATGAACAGCCCTTGGGCTTATTAACGGCCCTCGACTTCGTCTCGGGCCTTTAATAAACCCTCGGGCTGTTCATCATTGCTGCAGGGCCGCAAATGAACCATAATGCCCTCCAAAATCATGTTATTGTTATATTACTAATATCTATCTCGCTGTGATATCTTTAACCCTTTGAAACCCGAGAGGTCGCTTTTACAGCCGAGGAACATGATGAAGTGAAAACTGTTAAGATGTCTTCAAACATTGTCGATAAAAGTTAGCGCGTTTGGTTGATTTGAGGGACGGAGGGGTGCAAATGAGTTGTGAAGTTTTTTACTGACCTCTCCGCAATTCAGTTGTGTAAAGATCAGTAGCGTGAAAACATTCGAGCTTTTTATGCGCGTTTCGGTGTGTTGATTATCTTTGTACAACCCACTGGGAATAACATCTCTTTTGTGATAACTCGTTTCTTTGCTGACATGGATTCTTCTGCCTTTTTGTGGAAAGGATTTGGTCCCATGCTGTTGGGAAATTGTGCGTTATGGGAGCTCCAAATGGGGATTTGTTTTTTTTTTTTACATTCGAACTGAGCAGAGAACATTAACCCTTTACCCAACGTAACGGCCAAAACCGGCCAGCGCTATTTTCAAAAATCGCGAATTAATTTTCACTATTTTTTTCATTTTTTGTCTCAAAAACATAGGTTATGACCCCTCATTGGAACGAGCTCGATGATCTCGTTCCAATGAGGGGTCATAACCTATGTTTTTGAGACAAAAAATGAAAAAAATTAGTTATTCAAGAATTTTTTTTTCCAAGTGTCGTCTGCTTTTCATGTTAGGTAAAGGGTTAAGACTGATACCTAAGCAACAACATATATACTACAAATAAGTTTTATCAGTCACATAGAATCATGTTCACACAGTCTACAGTCCCTGTAGTCTCTATCATACTGTCCTTATACTATTAAAGAATAACTTTTCATTTGCCTTTGAATCAAGAGACAATTAGTGTCCTTAACTAATGGTTTTCTGGGCCTAATGGCTACATAGATGCAGGCTGCAAGACGAGAGATCCTCGGCTCGAATCCCACCTGCGACAACCGCGTTGTGTCCTTGGGCAAGACACTTAATACCAATTCCCCAATTGGAGGGGCACGGTGGCGTTGGGTACTAAAGCGTTCTGCTTGTGAGGAGTTAGTACTTTGGGAAGTCTGACAGTAGCTCGCCGTTGCTCGGTGGTTGTAGCCTGGCGCTCCGGCTTCCTCCACCCGTAAAACTGTCCGACACGAGGAGACCGTGGCTGTCGAAAGTGTCGTTAAACCCCAATAAGTAAATACATGGAAGTCTTTCCTGAACAAAGTTGCGATCAGGAACGTGGTTGGATCGTCTTGGTTCGGGGGTGTGTGACACTTTTTAGAAAACTTTTAGCACCTATCCCCATATAGACACACCAGTTGTAATTTCACAGCTGCTACCTATGAATTTTAACCTGCGGAAGAAATCCGAATGCATCATCTCCCCTTATGTTAGAAATATATTACCGTTGGGTTCTAGAGTTGGAACTCGTCTCTTAAGCGTAACAGTGCGCCATTTACAATACACTGACTTCAGTTGAGAAATCCCATGAAATGTGGTTAAAAAACGCTGTATATTTGTTAGAAACGGTTACAGCCACGGATAAAATGACACGAAACCTATTACCACGGGCATGATATTTCCAACTGCAGGTGGTCGGGGCTTAAAATTTCTTACTATTGAAAATTGTGCCCCGCCTCTGGGCGTCAGACACGTCTAACACCCCAGACCACTGTCGCCACCTTCTGTGTTGCGATATTTCTTGACGCTATTATCCAACTCTCTGCATGTACCACTCTGCTGTGTATATGGCTGTTGAATTAAACTGTTTCTGGCAGTACTTACATAAACAAACGCAATTAACCGATATTCTGTTGAAAGTTGTGTAATGGACAACAATATTCAACAATACTAACTCTAAAGGGTTAACCCTTTATCCAACGTACCGCCAAAGCCGGCCACCGCATTCACAGAAAAACGCCATTCAATATTCATTATGTTTTTTCATTTTCCCTGTAAAACATAGCTACGACTCCTCAATGGACCGAATGAGACGCCATAAACCATGTTTTTGATGCACAAAATGAACAAAATATTATTATTCAATATTTTTGTTTGCAAGTGTCGTCTGCTTTTCGTGCTAGGTAAAGGATTAATCTGGCCACCCTGTAATATTTGCTATCGCCAATTTCTAATTCTATGAGTGATGTTTATTGTTCCGCCTTCAAATTGATTGTCGATTTTTTCTGACCCAAGATTTTTTAAGCTTACACTATGGATTTTATCTTCTCTTTTTTATTTAGTCTTTGTCACCAGATCAATGTTTGTGTTTAAATAACAGCTTCTTCTACCATGTAGTGTTCGATAAACGGTCATGGTTAGCCATTGTGCATAAATATGTGACCTTAAACATCAATAAATAAATAAATAAATAGTGTTCGATAAAGAGTCTCTCTTGTTTTTTATCTTTAGTACGATACCTTCGATCATTTCACGAGTGGGCACGAAAACTATTTTCGATTTCGCTATCAGCGAATTATCCATAATTACAATCAGCTGATCGTTGTCTTTATTCTGAACCGTCGCGGCAACTATCGTCCCCTACTAAGATTTGCAAAACGTTTAAGGATGTTCGAAATGTATTAAAATAATATTTTAATAAGGACCGAAAAAGATCAAGATTTTCGATAAACGTTCAACAGCGATTTAACCCTTTACCCAACGCAGACGATATCAAAATTTATTATTTTAAATATCATTTTTTGACATTTTTCAAAAAATTCCAACAAAACCATATCATGTGACCCCTCGTTGGAACGAGCTCGACGAGCTCGTTCCAACGAGGGGGTCACATGATATAGCTTTGTTGAATATTTTTGAAAAATAATATTTTTCAACTGCTGAATTTGCAACTTACGCGGGCGGATGCGGCCGATTCGCTGGGTAAAGGGTTAAATTATGATCGACGACAGTCTGGATAACTTTATCGCGTATTTGTAAGAGGCAGTATCACATTTGTGAAGCCGTTTCTCTGTATCTTCCGCTTGGGAGAAAACAAGTTTGTCAAACTTTTCTAGATTATTTATAGTTGAGCTTGTAGAGTATCAAGTGTTTTTGTTTTCTTATCTATAGTACGATACCTAAGATTATTTCACTAGTGGGCACGAAAACTATTTTCGATTACGCCATCAGCGCACCGTCCAAAATTCCAAACAGCCGATTGTTGTTTTCATTCTGAACTGCCAGGGCAACTATCGTCCCCTACCATGATTTGCAAAACGTTTAAGGATGTACGAAATGTATTAAAATAAAATTTTTACAAGACCGGAAGATTTTCGATAAACGTTCAATAGTAATTTGAATTATCATCGACGACAGTCTTTTTCACTTCATCGTACGGTGGCTGATTTAGGCCTCCTTCAATACTTTTTTTTATCTCGAGGTCTCGAGATATTATCTCGAGATCTTGAGATTTTATCTCGAGATACTATCACGAGATCTTGAAATATCATCGCGAGATCTTGGGATATTTCCTCGAGATCTCGACCTAGTTTCTCGAGATCTGGAGATAGGTTCTCGAGATCTTGAGATACTTTCTCGAGACCTTGAGATACTTTCTCGAGATCTCGAGATCTCGAGATGAATATCTCGAGATCTCGAGATAGTATCTCGAGATCTTTAGATATTATCTCGAGATAAAAAAAAAGTATTGACGGTGGCCTAAATCAGTCACTGTATCAACGCGTATCTGTAAGAAGCACTTTAACATTTGTGAAGACGTTTCTATGTATCTTCCGCTCGAGAGATAACAAGTTTGCCAATGTAAAAATTCGCTGGGTTGTTTATAGTTGAGCTTAAAATTGTGATATTGATTTTACGGAAACATAGTATATCCGTAATTCTCCTACAAGTGTTCAAATAAACTACTTCCATTGGACGTCTTTTGGATTGTTATAGATGCTACATAATCTTGTGTCAGTAGTATGTAGCTACATATTGGTTGCTTATGGGGCTGCGGGTAGCAATGTGCCAGGGGAGTCGCTCGGTAGTATGTAGCTACATATCGGTAGCTTATGGAGCTGCGGGTAGCAATGTGTCAGGGAAGTCGTCAGGCTAACTGAAAAGAGGGGACGAAAACATTTGGCAGCAGTAAACCCCCTCCCCGTCCCACGTGCTGTGTTAAGATTTTATATCAACACGCAGATTGATAGGAGATGCGAATCACATGCACCTCAAAGGAAACGTTGTAATTAAATCAATACCACTGACATATGTGATATATCTCATTTCACTTCGTCTCAGTGATGGTGCCATGTGACAAATTTGACAATTCACAACAAAAGTTATGAAATTCTGTCATCTTGTCATTAAATTAGACCATGTTAATTTTAAACAATTCTCCAACTCGAAGCTGTGTCTGGAAAAAGCTCACTTAGTTGTCAACAAAACTGCGGCCCTTCTTGAAACAATAGAGGACTACAATCTCTCCATGTATGTGATTACTGAAACATCATGGACGTGACAATCGTTATTTATTCCCAGTTCCGTTTTCCACATTCGTTATCAACGATCTTATCGGTTGATAACGAATGTCGAATAAGGGACTGGAAATAAGAAGTCACGGAGAAATGTTCGATGTGGTGTAACTTCCGACAACGCAGTAAAAGTACCGTCTGATTATGTCCACATTTCAGTGCATTATCCCCACCCTTACTATCGGTTCGCAATCGTTTCGTGGCATTGTCATTTTCCGCCCCCCCCCCCACCCCCGCAGAGCTTATCTTTTCAGTGGATTCCTAGACTTTCTTCGTTGGATCGCAGCATCTCCAGAAAAACTCTCTCTCAGGCGGTGAATTCATTGCTCATTTTAAGAAAGACAAGACAGTCTAACGACATCTATATCCTCAACCGACTTCTGTGTTATGATAGGAATAATGTCATTATCAACCTGGACATGTATTCATACCTAATAAGGTCACTCACCAAATATTTAATTTCTTTAATCACAGCTGAAGATATCTTCCAAAAACCTGCAATTTTGGTAAAATCAATGTCGACAAGGGATATAACTCTGGTAAAATTATTCGAATCAAAGCTTCCTTTCCATGCATGCACTCATCATACTCATACTGCACACCTAGTTTCGTAAAAATCCAATACAAAATGTAGGAGGAGTTAAGCGGACAAGCCTTTGTGATGGAAATTTTGATATTTCCAAGGGCCGTGACCGCGCAAAATTCGTCGCATCGAAAATTCCTTACCACACGCACATCTACCCTTGATACTGATACTTCAGACTAAGCTTTGTAAAAATCAACTGAAAACTGTAGGAAGAGTTAACCAGACAAAGTTTGTGATTGAAGGACGGACTGACGCACGGACGGACGGACGGACGGACGGACGGACGGACGGACGGAAAAAACAGCATTTTAATATCTCACTCCCGACTTCGTCCGCGGGGGATAAAAATACTAATAACGAAAGTCGGTTATATAATAGATTTCGTTGAGATGTGACTTTTCACTTTTATATTTGACACTTTCAGGTATTGAAAGGGTCGCACAAGTGCGGTCGAATTGACCATGTACCTGTGGCATACCAACAAGTAGCAGACATGGAACGAGTAAAAGAGATACAGAAAAGATATCCGCCCACTTTTGCTGAACTGGACCCTGGTAATAACTTTTAAACTTCGACGTATGTTTAAAATTATCCTCTCAACCTCTTACTGCCCCGAATGCTTCTGTTTATAAACGTTGGTGGGACGAGATCATGTTGGTTCGATATTTGATCATTTCTGCCTGTCGTCTTATTATGAGTGCAGGTTTGTATCTCTATCCAAAACGACTACATACAACACATACACAAACTTGTACCTCAGATGCATAGCTTATCATCCTCATTGGGACGAACTCACTGAGCGCGTTCCAATGAGGAGGAATGAACAATCGTTCGGTTGCAAACACTGACTATAGCTAAATTTAAAAGGACAATAATCCGCGAATATGGAAAGAAAATACCTTGACCTTATAGGAAGACCACAATTTCTGTTCTGCAAACGTACCCTCAAGCTTTATAAATCTTTCTACGAAAGAACCCGATTCGATTAAATAAACTGACTTCAATGCGATAATTTATCACATGTTTGAAAAACGCTGCCGAACCGGTTACCCGATCACTAACCGGAAAATTCCGGCGCAGTATATACAAACTGCAATATCAGTTTCCATATTCGGCATGATTTGCTTTTGTAAACACGTGTTTATTTATAGTCTACGCGTCCATGCAAGCTGATCGGGATTGTCATTGTCGATAGATGTGGTTCGAATTGCGTAGGAGGCAGAAGCATAAGCGTGTCTCATCAAAAATAATTCAAAATCCTTCATCTGGTAATGCCAATTATTACTAAAATAATGCACAGTTGTTGTTTGAGGTGGTCATTCATTGGGACAATATCGAAGGTAAAATTAGAAGCCGTGCATATTCAGAAATTATATCGTGTTCCTGTTTATTCACGATGACGTTCGGGTAACTCTGTTGATATCTTCGCAATGTAATATCTTTGGAAATGTGTGACCTTAAATCACTAATAAATAAATAAATAAAATCTTTCGAAATTTCGTTTGCATTAGAGTTGCATAATTACAGATTTATGTAATTACGAGTTCCTTCTGAGGTCTTACACTTTGCATACAGTGAGATTCTTTACATGCTTTTTCACAGACAAGCAAAATCAAGGAGATGGTTTTTTTTAAATTAACATTTTATCGTTTCTTTGACACGATTTTGTGAAGAGTGATGGTCGAATATGGTTGTTACGTCCAGTAAATGGTTAAAATACCAACTAGACTGCTCTAGAGATGTTTGGGTATCAATTATTGTTGTCCAAAACCTCCCACAAAACCAGGATGTCGTCTGGTCCCGGACTGCGTTGGCAATGGGAGTCAAAGTGTTCTGATACCACAAACTAGATAAAATATGCTGGATAACTGTGACAAACAGCGTCGTTTGTGTTGAATAATTGCATTCTTTCCATTTTTTTGCCCAATTTCGATACAAAATGTCAGGTTCTAGATCTCCTGTTACTAATATACAGTACTCTGATCACAAAGCTGGATTTTTCCCGACCATATCACGATCTAGTCGCAACTTATTTACATAAATAAAATATCGCAAGATCGAGTCTGAATCGAGAAAACAAATGTAATATGATATAAAAGTCTGAACGCCCACATCTTCTTCCGGGTACCTTTTGGGGCGGAAACGTCGAATTAACTAACCCAAAGGAAATTGCTAATAAACTGAACGCATTCTTTGCCAATGTAGGAAAAGAGATATTTAACAAACTACCACCATCCTCGACCCATTTCTCCCAATACATGCCACAGGGCAATGATGCGTCGTACTTTATTCAACCAACCAACCAACCCACAAGAAATAGTCACATGTATAAACAACCTAACGTTCAAATCTAGTAAAGATTTTCAAAACCTATCAACAAGTTACTAAAAGAAATAAGTTATGAAATCGTTACCTCCTTAACACACATTATCAAGCAATCGCTATCTTTGTGAGTAGAACCAACAAAAATGAAAACAGCCAAAATTACACACATATTTAAAACAGGTAATCCCAAGATATCTTCTAATTACTGACCTATAAGCATTCTTTCAGTTTTTCTAAAGTCTTAGAAAAGATAATGTTCACTAGATTTTCAGACTTTTGGATCAACATAATATTCTATATCCATAACAGTTTGGATTCAGAAAAAAAACATTCCACGATACATTCAATTCTACACCTCTTCCAAACAATTGCCGAGATAAACGACTAGGTAACTAAAGACTGTACTCTCGCAGTATTCCGTGACTTTTCCAAAGCTTTTGACACGATTGACCATCAAATCTTACTTGCAAAAATGGAACTTTATGGTATACGAGGTATTGCTAATAACTGGTTCAGAAGCTACATAAGTGGAAGAATACAACTTGTCTCCTGCATAGACCCACAATCTGACTTGATGGAAAGTCCAGCAGGTGTTCCACCAGGATCAATACTGTGGCTCCTGCTATTCTTTTTATACATGATATCAATAGATTAATAATATTAATAGATCGACTACTAACAAAGTCCTCTCATTCACGGATGATACATCAATCCACACTTCAGGTAACATTTTGATAAAATAGTTGAAAAAATAAATATCGAGTTATCGAAGGTAAGCGATTGGTGTAATGCAAACAAACTTGCGCTCAATGCTAAGAAAACCAGATTCATGATTTTCCACCCCCGAAATGATTTCTATAACTTTGAAAATAGGCACTTACTTCTAAATAATTCCCTCATAAAGGCAGTAGGTAACCTTCAAGGGTTAAAAACGTTCAAATATTTAGGGGTACATATGGACGAAAGCCTTAAATTTAAAGACCATATCTCGGCCGTATGCTCAAAAATGGGTAGAGCTATTTATGCAATAAATAAATGATTTTCCACCCCCCCCCCCCCCCCCCCCCATATAATTTCTATAACTTTGAAAATATGCACTTACTTCTAAATAATACCCTTGAAAAGATAGTAGGTAACTTTCAAGAGTTAAAAACGTTGAAGTATTTAGGGGTAAACATTGGAATGAACTCGAGCAAGCCATTCACACTCTCCCAAGATCGATATTCAAGAAAAGTATTATAGAAAAGATGCTGAGCACATATTCACCCATAGTACTCTGTGAAAATCGAAGGTGATCTGACTATGCAAATAAGCAATTCTAGTTTCCTATCATTAACCCTTTACCTAACATGAAAAGCAGACGACACTTGCAAAACAAATTCTTGAATAATTAATTTTTTTCATTTTTTGTCTCAAAAACATAGGTTATGACCCCTCGTTGGAACGAGCTCGACGAGCTCGTTCCAACGAGGGGTCATAACCTATGTTTTTGAGACAAAAAATGAAAATATTTTGAAAATTAATTGGCGATTTTTGAGAATAGCGCTGGCCGGTTTTGGCCGTTACGTTGGGTAAAGGGTTAACCACCATCGATTCACTTTTTTCAGTCGTTTCACTTACAGCTCACCACCAGCCCAGTCTCTTTTCAATGGTACAACCCTTATCGTTTTGCTACATATTCTTGTTTAACATTTACCAAAGGAAGGACGCCACACATTTCTCCCATGAACTATAAATCACATCACTTAAACATTAAATATTTTACTGAGATTATATTATCAAAATACTTCTGTCATTGATATTTACCCAGTTTATTTGTCTCATGGTTTTATCTGCATGAGGATTGTGGAAAGACAGTCGCACTGAGTATACCATCTCCACGCAGAATGCTTTCTCTCTGGGCATTACTATCCTTTTTCTTTGTAACTACATATACAAAAGTAATTTATACCATGGTTGCCTATTCTACTGTATATGAAAAGCCTATGACTTTTAGCTTTATACATCAGCTGTGGTGAACACGCCAGCAATGAGATTTCAGTAGTTAAAATTTACCCCTACAGTGGAACTACATCCCTGACTTTTGGTGACCTCGACGTGAATGCGAACTTGTCTAAATTTATCGCACGTCGCTTCACTAAGAGTGGAATGAAAGTGGCAATTATTTATTACGTTTTTAAATGAGTTTACCCCCATAAAACACCAAACATTAACAAACATGCATTGTCTCATGTTAATAAAGCATCCATTGCTCGAAATAGTATGTTATTCTGTTATTAAAATGAAAAAGGCCCTGTTTCTTTATCTATTTCGTTTCGGTGATAAAACTGACAGCGGAAGTACCGCTCACCAATGCTCATGTAAACAAAAATAGATTCGCACGTATGTAGTCTGCTGTTCAGTAAAATCGAGAAAATATAATAGTGACTCTTAATAATCTGACGATCGTGGTATAAATAAAATATACCCAATGTAGCTTGGTGTACCAAATGTTCACCACTCGCGGTGAAGTGATGTTAACCAAAGGCTCGCGGTTAACACCACTTCACCACTCATGGTGAACATTTGGTACACCAAGCTGCTATGGGTGTATTCCATATGTGCTCGAAGCTTGTACTTTATTATTGTAAAAAAACGCTGTAACAACTTTTTACAGATTTATAGAATGTTGCGATATAAATTCATTTCATAAAATGAGTTCGCCTTTCTTTTTCGACAGGTGAGATTCTAAAGTGTAGAAACGGGCAATATACCGAAAAATCGAACCGATACCGATATCATGGGCACACTGAAAAACTGAACCAAACCGAACCAAGTGTTGAAATCGAAAATTTTCAAATTTTCCAACATTCGCTATTTGTAAGGCCCTCTTGGGATTAACTTTTCATTTTTTTATTATTTTTTTATTGGTGTTTAAGGTCACATAATTATGCACAATGGCTAATCGTGACCGTGACAGTTTTACGTGTGGGGAAAGCCGGGGCACCCTGAGAGAACCACCGAGCATCGACGAGCAACAGTCAGCTCATCAACATTCTAACTCTGTTCAAGCTCTGCTCAAGCAGGGTTACATTGTTTGAAGACATGTGCACCATCGACGTGCAGTATGCCTTGGTAAGCGGCGTCATCGTGCCCCCATGTAGGCAGCGGGGATAAAGTGCCTTGCTCAAGGACACAACATAGATCCTCCCAGACGGGGATCGAACTCGGGACCTCTAGCATAGAAGTCCAACAGTTTATCACTGAGCCACCGCGCTCCCCGATTTTCTTTTCAGTTTTGTTAGCCTTTAATGGTTTGGTAATTGTCTTGAATTCCTACTAGACTACATCCTGTACATATCCAGTTGCTTAGCAGTTGTGTCTAGTCACGTCTTGGCTGCCTATGAAGGGAGCCAAGACCTGACTAGATGTCAGTGTCCAGGAGTTTGTCTAATGCCAGCAGGCCTTCCTAAAGATGGCATGGTCAGGGCACATGCTCTGAGATCGTAAAAGCGTTAAGGTGCGTTTAGAATAATAATAATAAATCGTCGGCCTTCCGCTGATTTGTCGCGGTCATCTAAGGAGGATTCCTACATCAACACAGTGCCCCACCGGGGTATTCCTTCCCCATTTTCTCTCTCCTAAAAGCCCAGCATTCAGTCAAAATCTGTTTCATAATTTTCCCACTGACGCCTTCTCGATTTCCCCAACTATAACATTGACTCTTTTACTCATGTCATTCTTCATCCAATTATCCTTCATTTTTTCATCCCCTTTTCCATTAGTTTCACAAGGAATCCTGTCCCACTATGCAAATATTTGGAGCATTCTAAAATGAAATGTTCCAGGGTCTCCGTTACACCTAAGTTACACATTGGGCAGGCACACTCTTTCCACGCCTGTCCAGATTCTCCCCTTCAACTCCAGTGTCATGGATCTCGCTTTGAACAACAATGACCCCCAATTCATTCTGTTGTTTCCTGATATGCATTACCGTTTGGTACTATCAGCAAATTTCAGTGACGTCAGATACAGAATACCGATCTGATACCAATGTATACTTCCTTAGAATACCGAAACCGATACGAACTTGAAATTCCAATACCTCCCATCTCTACTAGAGGGTTGTGGGCAGAAAAGGATACAAGATAATTTTCGCCGGATTGCGAACCAGTCGTGATTTGGTTGAAATGCTCTGTCCACTTTGTAATGACAGAACTGTATGATTAGGCACAAAACTGAAAGACTCGCAAAGTTGCAAAAATATGTATTGGCTTCGCATCAATGCCATGCAAAAACCGTTCTTGTCGCCATGTTTTACAGTGACGTAGATCTATTTCCTTGGTGAGACTAAGAACTTACGATTTCTGAAACAACCTGCTGTTCAAAAACAGTGGCACGTGTCACTTGTGCATGGTAAAAGGGAACATTAAAATATCAACAATATTTATAGAACAGGGTCTATACTAAATAACCCAAAGTTTAAATAGCAAAATTTTCTGATCGCCTCAGTGTAAGTTTTCTACACGCTAAAAACTAAAGTGTTAAAAACTACACTTGAAGTGCTGTATTTAACACTTACTAAGTGCTGAACTAGCACTTTATTCAAGTGTAGATATCCCAGAACTTGACAGGTGTTACAATAATACCACTTGACAAGTGTGATGTCGCGACATTAAAAGGAAACAACGCAGATGACGCGGATCAGGCTCGAACTCTCGAGCCTGATCCGCGTCATCTGCGTTGTGCCCTTTTAATTATGTACCCACCAAGCGCAAATCAAATTATGGACGATTCTGGAAGAACTACCAATGCTAGACACATGGGAAATGTCATCCATTCAAGTTTCAGATGTCTGACGATTGTAATGTCTAAGTGCTTAAAGCATTGCACTTTGAGTGTTAAAATCAAACCCTAAGAGTTAGAATGGGTTTAACACCTCGAAAGTGTCAGTTTTAACACTTTAGTTTTTAGTGTGTAGTCGAAGAGAAGAATCATTTGTTTTTAAATAATATGTGGATATCGAAGTTCGCCGCATGCCTACGTTTAGTGAAAACACCCGAAGATAAGAATAAAAATAAATAAAAAATTGCAAATGCGATGGCGCGCAAGAGCGACAGCTCCCCTCACAATCGAACGAGTGCTCCTGAACACAATTGCCTCATCCGCCTCTGTGGTAACACTGAACATGACAGTGGGGAATTCCTTGTATTCACCCGCCATTCATTCACCTTTATTTTTTTCATAGTAGCCGACCTGTACCAACATCTCATATCTAATTTTTATGTTCAGGAGGGGGAATTATGTTGGGAAATGTCGCAAATACAATAGTTAATCGGTTCGAATGCTTATGTGGCTGCCATGACTGTAACTATTTCCCTCAAAACAAAGTGACTTGATACGAGAGTCATGGTGCTGAAATAACACGTTCAAGAACAAAAACGATGCCATGTCACTATTTTACCATGGTTGCAAAACAGCAAAGTCAAACTCATGACTAAAAAATTTAATGTAACTTCAAAGTGGATTGTCGAAAGAAATTAAGTGCAGAATATCACAATAACCACAAAATCGGCTTGTTGTTCAATTTATTGGTCATTATCATGCAGTTTTTCAATTTTGAGGCGAGCTATCGCTCTTGCGCGCCATCGAACCTGCAGTTAGTACTTTTTCCGAGTAGACAACTGTGCGTCTTGGTACAACCTAGCGAGCGATTAACCCTTATTAACCCTTCCCCTGACGTGACGGCAAAAACCTATCAGCGCTATTTATAAAAATAACCATTCAATTTTCATTATTTTTCTCATTGTTTGTCTCAAAAACATAGCTTGTGGCACCTCATTGGAACGAGCTCGTCGAACTCGTTCCAATGAGGGGTCATAATCTATGTTTTTGACGTAAAAAATGAGAAAAATTAGTTATTCAAGAATTTTGGTTGCAAGGGCCGTCTGTTTTTCGTGTTAGGTAAAGGGTTAACGAAACGGTTGCATCAGCCACTTAATATCCAAACTGATTATGAAGTTATCGTCGCGCTTGTTCTCATGAGGGGCACATAATATGTTGGGTTTTCTAAGAATTGAGTGAAAAAAATAAAATAACAAAATATTGGATATCGTGTGTTTTCTGTATAGGGTTAAAATCAAATCGTGGGAAATGGGCCAAATAAGAAATAAAGAGTGCATGGAAATGAGAACAATACACCACGAATTAAAACAACAATAGCGTCCGTCACTTCAAATGTCAAGGAGCTGAAAATAGCGAGCGTCCTGTTTTCAAAATCGAGAGATTTTTATCATGCAAGACAATACGCAGTGTGGTCAATCCAAATGATGGCTAAAACTCTCTACTTGTTTCAGGTGATGTTATAATATTTCACAGTAGAATGCTCCACACGAGTGGACAGAATAAGAGCGACAATCGTAGATATGCTTACCTAATGTGTTATAATACTAAGGAGAACGACCCCATGAAGCCGCCATATCCACATGCTGCTTACACACCACTCGAGAAGGTAAGTACTCGACTGACTTTGTGGACAAACAAAAATCAATTTAAAATCTTTGTCCTTCGCTTAACACCACAGGAAGCTTGTTGTTGTAACATTCAGTCAGGCCACATAAAGCTAATGCGAGGCCTGTAGCATATGCTATTAAGCCCTTAAAGATTCGCTAAATTGTAGCGACGTCAACAATCTAGCGAACAAAGACAGATCAGTGGAAGTGTTATGGATCACATGCGCTCAACAACCAACTGGCATCTTGGTTCTCAAAATGTATTGCTAATTGGAACTCATTTCCATTGTGAAATTTTAAACACACAAATCACACGTGTGTGATCGTAAATTATAAAGCCTTCAAATCCACTTAAAGCGTGTTCCATCTTTATTTTGTTTAGTCCAGATGATTTATGGGCCTTTGTCTTTCGCTTAAAGTGCATGTCGGGGTAGACAATCCATTTTTATCAACATAGAATTTGTGAACGGCTTACAGCCCATGTTGTTTGCTTAGAAGTATTTAGCGCGGGGTCCTTTGAAAGTGCCGGGGCCGTAGCATATGTTACTTTTGCTACTAGGATAATTGCTCGTAATTAGGTCTTCAACTCACTGGCGTTTATACAACTAGATTGCCGGAAGTCAACGCAAAAGAGGGCAGCTCAATTTTGCTCAATATCGCCCGCGAAGTTATGAAGATTTAGAAAGATAGGGCAGTCTTCATAAAGAAAAGGAGTAAAAAGGCACTTGTTAGGGCAGAGACTTCTCTCTGTTGTACAAAAAAAAAGATTATGTGCGGGGTCATTATTTTATTTCAAGAACTAAGTGTCAACAAGTACAAGAAGAACTGGTAGTTTCGC
Organism: Pictodentalium vernedei; assembly: GCA_031216915.1. Taxonomy (NCBI): domain Eukaryota; kingdom Metazoa; phylum Mollusca; class Scaphopoda; order Dentaliida; family Dentaliidae; genus Pictodentalium; species Pictodentalium vernedei. The sequence continues at coordinate 159,482,179 of CM062288.1, read as the reverse complement.
AGTTAGATAATACAAAAATAATGACTGGGCTTGAGGGTAACAGTGTGGATTGTTTCCCCGAGGGACCGTTATCTCCCGAGGCGTTAACCGAGGGAAATAATGGTCCCGATGGGAGACAATCCATATTGTTACCCTCAAGCTCAGTCATTGTTTTTTTTATTATACCAAATGAAGATTCCGTCTTGATACAATTATTTATGGATTATTGTCTAAGTCAAATTTGGAAGAGAAACCAAAGTTCCTAACTTTTAATAATCGAATGTCCCTCGAATCATTTTGAATCGCTTAGTTGTTTTACTGTCCTTATTTTCGAGCAGTTCCTCGATTTCAGACTGACAAATATCGGCAAATCTTTCGGTAGGCATTTTGCGTGTTTACTACAATACTTTGGTTATCTCCGCTGACATTGTCGGGAATCTTCGGCTGAAGCTGCCTGACGCGGGTAATAATGCAAAAATTATTGACCGGCATTATTCACCGCGGGTGGAACATTGTGAAATGTTTAATGGGATTACACGGCGGATTAGCATAACGTTTGTAGATAAGGTATAATAATAGGAATTGCTTTCAACGCAGCTTTATCCATGTTTACATTCCGAAAGTAGTTTGTCATTGTAGTTTTCAAACCAGCAATGTCTTTGTAAAACCTCTCTGCTTAAATTTAGTCAGCACCTCAGATCAGAAGCGTCGCGAAGATGACTCATGGGTGTGCAAGATCAGTGTGTCCCGACTGTCATGAACCAAGTCCAAACTGAAGAAATAATTCAGCTGCATCATCAAGACATTCTTTCTTGTAAGGCATGCCTTGATGATGTAGCTGCAGTATATGTAAATGGGGGCTATGGTTAAAAAGAAATTCAGGAAATTAGTTTGTTAATAGGTACATATAGTAGTCGCGATGCATGATGGGCTTCCTAGCTTCCGATCTAATTAGCACGTACCCAACTGATAACTGGTCATGCTGGGTCCCCAACATCCTCAATTATCCACATACCACCATATGCATGGGACCGGATGCGTGTGTGGGCCTAAGTCCAAGAAACAAATCTAACCCATAAGAAGGTACTTGATCACCGGCAAGAGATAATTTATATCTAAACCCATAATCCATTTGAAAATTTCTTGACCCTTTAGAAAATCCCTCCCCCACTCCTATAGTTAGGCCTCTGCCTCAGATGAGTGTTAGTACAAACGCTAGAAATTGATCTCTGACAGTTGATGTACTGTAGTCTCTGTCCGATCAGGCTGGTGTGTCACTTAGCCGTGATTAGAACACATAAATACGGAAGCAAATTTGTATTTTTTTCAGGTTCCCGACGAGTATATCGTTAAGTGTGATAACTACATGGATCTGTCTGGGAAAGATTTTATCCTACCGGAACCAGAGGACAGGGTGGACGAAAAGGAAATAATTCATTAATATATTGGACTAAGCTAATACTATGAGTGTATAATTGATTTTATGTTGAAACGTGACGTAGGTCCTTGTTGTTATTAGAGGCTAAGATACAGGTGGAGGACAACAAGATGGACTTTCCCTACTAACCTTTTGAAGACTGGAGATGTTTCACGAGTCCGTTTTTTCGGTCCAGAAACATGCATGATACGTCCTAATTTCCTTTAGTAGGACGCCTACAAGGTAATGCGTGGGGTAGACCAATCAATATTTTCAACTTGCAGCCCCAAGGCTGCACGTTGAAAATATTAATTGGTTTACCCCCCAAATAATGAATATGGACTATTCCAATTTCTGCCATTCAATTGACATGGAAGACGCCACTAGGGTTCAAAGGGTTAAGGATTTTGTTGGATATAACGTGTTTGTTTAATTTTCTAACTTCACGATAGTTCCACTATGTTAAAAACAATTCCCAGCTATCAGATTTTGGCTCGCAAACATCTGTTTTCAAAACGTTGGAAGCCAAGTTTAGGATATGTCAAGACAACCGTTTTTGACAGAAACTCCCTATGCAATACAACGCTGCGTGGTGTTGCACCGCTAATTTTTGGAGGAGATTTTACTGTCTCTGCTTCAGTCCAGAAAAAAACTGTTATCGCTATCAACTAAGATTTCTTAAACATTTTCCGTGATGGACGAAACCAAGTGACATGTCTTTCAAACAAGATTGAATTGGTTTAATTGATTCTTAGTTGCATTATGGGTGAAAGCTGTAGCTTGGAAATTCTGTATTTTGTTATCAGTGTTATGCGGGTTACATTTTTGGGACGTATTAGACGCCTCTGTTGAGTGTGTTTCCAGGGGTGCCGGAGCAGGCGGGGGGAGGGGCAGAGGGGGTAATGCCCCCTAACCTATGCCAAGGGGCACTCGGGAAGAGGTGCTATTTCCAGCTGAGATGTACCTAACCCCAACTCTCTCTCTTAGGAACGTTGCACGCTTCGGTAAATGCCACAGATCGTTGTTTTCCGGGTGTTAAATTGCATCCCAGATGTTCCGCGATAGTGTCAGAGTTTTATTTGACGCCCATAAAAAACAGTGCCACGGAGTATGAGCCTCTTTGGACTCTACAGGCACATTAACTTTTATTGGTTTGGCTTAAAGCAGGTTAAGTAAGGCCTAATTTCGTTTTCCGGTAGCACAAATGACCCTGTTGCGTGTCCATTTATTACTCGGGAGGGAGCGGGTTGTCCTAAATATCGGTCTCCCCCACTGCCTTTTCCATCTTCCGGTGTCCCAGTGTGCTTCGCTTCCGAGAAGGGTGTCACAATAAGCTTGTACTGAATAGAAGATGAAGAACACATGATGGTGTTTTTGTGTGGACGGTAAAGAGAAACGTAAATATCTTTTTCCTTGAATAACTATTTTTTTTTCTTTTTTGGTCTCAAAAACATAGGTTATGACCCCCTCGTTGGAAAGATCTCGACGAGGTCATTCCAACGGTCATAACCTTTGTCTTTGAGATGAAAAATGAAAAAATAATGAAAATTAATTGGCAATTTTTGAGAATAGAGCTGGCCGGTTTTGGCCGTTACGTTCATAAAGGGTTAACTGCATTTTCAACAGCTAGGGTCGCATCGTGTCCGTCTGTTTTTAATGGTAGAGAAAGCCAGAGTACCTGGAGAGAAGCACTCAGCGGCGTCGAGCAACAATGAGACTCTTCAACTTAATAACTCTGCAAAAGTAGAGTTAGCGGTGACGGAACGCACGTGAACCATCGACGTGCAGTACGCCTTAGTTCACTTTGGCACCCTGTCCTCAAGTGGGCAATCATGATTACGTGTCTTGTCTAAGGACGCAACACAGCTTCCGTTAGCCAGGATCGAATATCGACCTTTTGGTTTAAGGTCCAATGCTCTAACCAATGGGCCGACGAGCTCCTCTGTATGGTGGCAGGGCGATAGTATAAAATTTACGAATGTAACCAGTGATGCGCAGCATCACCGCACGTCTACCGTAAATGTTGATGGTTTTGATCTCTGTGTTAAGTGAGGGTGCATCCTAACCTAACACGCATTTCTTTTTTAAATGGACGCGTTAAAGATACGATCTCTTAAATTTTAACTGGCAACGATCAATTATTTTCATTGTCAATCCAATGGAAGACTGTCCCAGTGGTCACGTAACTCGGTATACGTAGAATACCAAGCATATGCTCATTCACTAAAGCAAGATTCTGTTCTCGGGCTCCTTCGACTATAAAGTAAACGGAATTGCCAAGAAGCCACGTAAAGAAAATAGAGGTCCATAATGACGTCACGGATATCTGGAAGCCGGTTGGTAGCATTCAAAGAACCATCGCCTGGTGGGGCCCTATGAATGTGCATAAGTTGGTAGAAGAAGTGCAACCATAAACTGTGGAAACCAGATAATCCGGAGGTTGGCAGGAAGCGTTTGTAAAAGTGCTTTTCGGACGAGGATTAGGGAGGTGCGAGCTGATAACTGAATCGAGCACTGCACTAACTAATCTTCAGTTATTTCCAGTGTTCCATTGAGACATGCCTGATGGACATAAATTTCAACGCGCTGGGGTTATTTTCTGAGATGACCCCATAGGTCGACAAATAGAAATTTGTTTATCTATTCCGTAACATAATGACCATATCCGGTATGGCGATTCAAAACATTCCCATTGGAATTACATTTATTTTCACTTGTTACCTCCAAAACATAGTTTATCACCTCCATTTGAACGAGCTCATACAGTGCGTGGGGGGTGTTTTATCACCAAATCACCCGCAGAGTGGAAATTCCACCCAAGCAATAATTGCAAATTTGTTGCAAAGGTCCATTGGCTGAAACATTGCTTGATTTTTTGTCTACATGTACAGAATTTGACAGTGATGCTTTTGGTGATAACTCCTCTCCCCGGATGATTTAGTTACAATCCACTCTCCACGTACTGTAGATTTAATTCGACGGGCGCATCGAATCCTATATATGCATTACGGGGCTATGTAAGTAATGGAATTTTGTTTATTTTGAAATTCTCACCTCTCATATTCCTTAAATTCAGAATAAAGATACACAAATTATACATCAAAATGAAGGTTGGGATGTATAGAATACGAAACACATATGTAATCAACTCATAGAGTTGACAGCAGGCACCACTGGTTCCTGGAATTCTGCTATCGTATTCGTACCAGAACTGATAATAAAATAATATTTCGCAAGAACAACTCGTGGACAAATGTGCTTCAGATATTCAATAACAAAGCTAGGCACTTTTGAGTGCAGCGACAGGACTACATTTTGGAAAAAGGACAACACTGTCTGCATTTTTTTATTGAAGATGGTTTCCATGCTCGATAGACATGCGCAAATCATTCGATACCACGAATTTACATCGAAAAACAAAATCGTAATTCTAAGAAATTTCAACATATACCTTGCAATGAATATGACAACTGTGCAGTCTCTATCTAATAACAGTATACTGTATGAAGGCGATCTTTTTCATTATTTAATTTTAGACGGCGTTGTTTTTACATGCTTTTTTCGTCCGATGACGTCGACCGGAAATCGAAAGTATACTCATACGTAAACAAAAGCAAAGGCTTTGGAATTTTCCCCCATGCAGCTCTGTCGCCGTGTTTTGAAGAATTTTGATCCCCTAGCTTTGTTCTTGGATATGTAAAGCACATTTGGCCACAAGTTGTTTCCGTGAAATATTATTAAATTATCAGTTCTGGTGCGAATACATTAGCAGACTTCCCGGAACCAGTGGTGCCTACAGTCGACTCTATTGATTACACGTGTGTTTCGTGTTCTATACAACCTACCTTCATTTTGATATACATTTTGTGTATATTTAATTTGACTTGAAGGAATATCAGAGGTGAGAATTTTCAAAATAAACAAAATTCCATTACTTATATAGGCCCTTAAGTGCGTCGACCTCAGACGAAGATTGGTCTGAAATGTGACTGAAAGATTTTTTTGATTGAGACAGACGAATAATCATCGAAAAAATTCAAATAGTACCTAATATTAGATTAGATTCGTCCAATATGCATCCGACGGAACCAGGTGTAAGGTAGAGATTGGACAGAACACGGGTGGAGTTGACAGGAAAACAATTATTGTGTGGTAGTTTCGTGTTTTGCAACTTGATTGCTTGAATAAATTGGTCAATAGAAACGTTTGTATTAACCGAACTCGGGAGTTTCTCGCAATTTTGATTTTTTTTATTTATTCAGTTCAGGTTTAACACTTTTAACAACCAGGGTCAGATCGTGTTGAATTGTTTTATGTGTGGAAGAAGCCGAAGTACCAGGAGAGGACCAGCCAATAGCGGTGAGTAACTGTCGGACATAACAACGTACTCATCCGGTATGAGCAGGGTTAGCGTAAGCTGAATATAAGGGCTCCATAGACATGTTGTATGTGTTAATACATGGTACCACCGTGCATTCACTTGGACAATTGGGATTAAGATTCTTGCATAAAGACACAACTTCAATAACGCGATCAGGATCGAACTGTTGACATTTCGATCGAAAGTCCAATGCGTTAACCGTTGCGCCACCGCGCTCCCATTCGCGGTAGTAAATGTCACTCATATAGCAGGTCTGGAAGTCACCTGCGAACAAACGTGTGGGTTACGTCAATTGTTATTTATTTATTTATTTATTTATTTATTTATTTATTTATTTATTTATTTATTTACTGGTGTTTAAGGTCGCATACTTCTGCCCAATGGCTAATCGTGACCACAGCATGGAGATAAAGTAAAGTTCAGTCAATCATTTATTGCATCAACTGTAAAATACGCGAACGAACTACAGTCGTAGACAAAGTAATACTACATAACTTTATCAGGTAACTCATCTCGCATGTTTTACCAGAAAGACTTGACAATCTTTTTGAACTATCTGAATTCAAAGATTGAGTATTGCATCCACATATGAATAGAATTGCATGCTGCTTCCGTTTCAAAGAATTTCCAGCAAAATAAATACCAACAACAAACGCGCGATCTCGCTTCGACGAGATCGCGCGTTAGTTGTTGATATTTATTTAGGCGGAAATCACGTTTTAGACGTAAACACCATGATTGGTGTTGTAAAAACAGAGAAGGATCGCAACAACCTTTTTCTTGTGTGTTACCACACTGTTATATAGAATAACCTACCAACGGGTTACGATATAATTCATTTATTTCCAGGCTCAATAAAGGGCTGTTTGTGATAGCAAAAGTAGGCACCGAAGCAGATACCACATGGTGCGCGTGGTAGTTTTTGGTATAGGGTAATAATAGCTGGTTCTCAGGTCCGTAACTACCGAAAGATATTGGGGCGGGGGTGTATCATCATCCTAACATTCTGTCAGCGCATATTGCCCTGCATGTATATCACCTTTTCAAGTGATTTCAACAGTACATATCATATGATATCAGGTGCCCTGTAGGGCAGGGCACTCCACGCAGGAAGATAAATGAATGTATTTTAAATACATTTGTTGAATTTACAAGGACACCGTGGCCTCCTTTTGCCTGGGCAGCAGGGCATATGAACTCAGATGGAAGTTGTACAAGACCGTGTTATATCAGATACTCAGAGTGCCCTAGCTTTTCAGATCTATTCTGTTAGGCAGGGCAACATTCTGGTAAATAATTCCTTGGCAGGGTTGTATTTGCGTGGGCCGCAGACTGTGGTAACCGGGTAACCTGCTGTGCTCTCTGCCCTGTGAACAGAAGATCTGAATATTTGGGGAGGGTGTAGTACCCCCCCCCCCCCCACCACACACACACAGTGGGATTTACGCCCCTGCTGGTTCCGATAACTGCAGGTGGTGAAATACAGCCGTACTTACCGAAGTCACCAGTTGCACCTGGAAAGATAAAAGGTATGGCTGTTTGAGGTAGTACCCAGTAGTATTGCTTGGGGACAGTGGTGGCACATCAGTCAGACGACATGGTGATGGCAGAGACAGGGCAACATCTGCAGCTGAAGACCGGTTTTTCATCATGCAGGCCCGTAGGAACCGCTTTGACACAGCAACCCACCTTCGCAGTGACCTTCATAATGCATCCGGGGTGAATGTTTCGATGCAGACTATCCGGGCAAGGTTGCACGAAGGTGGTCTCCGATCGAGAAACCATGTATTCGCATTCAACTGTCTCCGAACCACCGCCAGGCACGATATGAATGGGCCATGGATCACGCTGCATGGACCAGAGAAGATTGACGACCTTTCCTTTTTACAGATAAGTCAAGGTACTGCCTAGACAACACAGATAGGCGTTCTAGGGTATGGAGAAGACCAGGAGAGCGATTCCATGCAGCCAACATTGCTGAGCATGACCGCTATGGTGGAGGGTCAATAATGGTCTGTGGCGGCATCAGCTGGGATGGCTGTACAGAGCTTTGTGTCCTTGGCCGTGGTACATTGACTGCACAGCAGTATATTGATGAGATTCTGGATGCCCACGTCAGATTGTATGCAAGTGCAGTGGGTGATAGATTCATTCTGACGGACGATAATGCCCGTCCTCTTGTTGCCCATGCTGTCCGGGAGTACCGACAGGGGGAGGGGATTGAGCGTATGGACTGGCCAGCAAGACCCCGGACCTCAATTCAATCGAACATGTCTGGAAAGAGTTGCAGCTTGCAATTTCAGTCCGAACAGTCCAACCAAGAAGTGTTCAGGAGCTTGGTGCAATGCTGGTCCAAAAATGGAACAACATCCCTCAAAGGACCATCTGGAACCCGATTGGGAGCATGAGAAGGCGTTGTCAAGCTGTAATTGACAATAATGGGTCTCATATTCGATATTGAATCCATACCAGTTCGCTCCGCCAACTTTTTGGCAAATTTGAAAAATTTCCTTTTTTACCATTAATATCCATTTTGCATGGTTATCGTATTCAAAAGCTAAAAAATAATGTCAAACACAAACAGAATCTCAAATTCTGTGCTTGAATCATTAAAGATATAATTAAATAAATAACACATACACTTTTCATTACAATATTTCAACTAAAACGTAAAACAGGTAGTTTGATATACTTGGTGCTTAGCAAACTTTGAGTAGTATATGATAATACTCTTATATCATTGTGAATGTAACGAGTGCATTTTCCATAATTAAAATCAAAGTTCATATTTATATATTTGCCAGAGTTCCACCCTTTACTCAACGCAGACGGTATCAAAATTTATTATTTTATATATAAATTTTTCAAAAAATTTCAACAAATCCATATCATGTGACCGCTCGTTGTAACGAGCTCGACGAGCTCGTTTCAACGAGGGGTCACATGATATGGTTATGTTGAAATTTTTTTTAAAATAATATTTTTTTCAGCTACTGAATTTGCATATTACGCGGGCGTATGCGGCCGATTCGTTGGGTAAAGGGTTAAACTCTAAAGAGCTTAGTCCTACTTTTGATGTCCATATAGAGCATGCAGGATTTTGATGGTCTGTCTGTCGGCAGTTACAGTACCTTATCACTAGTTTCAAGTGAAGTCTTGACTGCCTCTTTAGGCAGCCAATACTTCGCTAAACACAGCTGTTAAGGCCCGGCGTTACCTTACTATGAAGGAAAAAAAGATATGGAGAATTCTTCAGGCCGGTGAGGAAAATTTCAGAATCTATGACTAGAATCAAATGAACATTTTGCGAGAATCAAAGATGATTCAATGTTTCCTGTGCGCGAATCATTTGCGAGCAGGGTTAGCATTGGTTGAAGACAAGTGAACCATCGACATGCAGTAGGCCTTAGTACACAGCGCCACCGTGCCCTACATGGGCAATCAGGATGAAGTACCTTGCTCAATGACACAGCGCAGTTACCCCTGACGGAGATCGAACCGTGAACCTTTTGGTTTGAAGTTCAATTCCGAAACTGAGCCACCGTGCTCCCTAGAATCTACAGATTCAATCTAAGCACAAAAGCATGTTTAGAGTATAGACGCATAACTGAGGATACGTGTGCTTATAGCCTCTATTTAGTGGGTTTTAACGACACCTTGAACAGGTCATATCGGGCGGGAATTTAGCACTTAAACACTCAGTAGAAAAATGTAAGCAATACCATCCGCTAAAACATGACGAACACATTATGTGTGCAGACTGATACACACACTCATTGTGTAAACGAGAATTTGGAACATGGTAATTATAATGTTTCTGGAAAAACAACAATGAACATTTTCCCAAAGGCAACCATTATAACGTTGGTGTGAAAAAATATGATCGCATCATTTTAAATTGGGCATTCAAATATCTTTGCCAAGTATAGTCCTTCAGAAAAGTTTTAGTCTTCAAAACTGGGTGTCATTCAGAAAATAAGAGAAAAATGGACAGGAAGGTAACTAACTGTCATGGGTAGAAATTTCTCGGAGAATTCCCAACAAAAAAACACCAATAGTCAGTTGTATTTTTAGGCCCCACAATTCATCAAACAAACAATATTCATACTCTAAAATCCCGTTGTGTTAAAAATTAACCTAAATCAGCTGGATTGAGTGAATATTGATTTAAATAAAACCTTTGAAGAATTGTACTGAAATCTGATTTCAGTTAGGTTCATATTCACTCAACCCAGTTGATTTTTACCTCAACTGAATTTAGAATGCAGCAATGATGCAAAATTTCAATACAATGCTTAAAAGGTTTTCTTAAATCAATATTTTTTCTTAAAGTTGCTTAGTTTCAGAGATTGCATCGTTTCCGAGGTCAGCTTTTCATGGCGAGTAACTCTAATTCAAAGTTATTTCTTTATTTATTGGGGTTTATCGACACTTTCAACAGCCAGGGTCCCCTTGTGTCGAACAGTTTCACGGGTGGAGAAAGCCGGAGTACCTGGAGAGAACCACAGAGCAACCGCGAGCAACTGTCAGGCTCCCAAACGTACAAACTCCACACAAGCAGGGTTAGCATTGATTGAAGACAAAAGCACCATCGACGTGCAGTACACCTTAGTACACAACGCCACCGTCCCCCACGTGGGCAATCGGGATTAAGTGTGTTGCTCAAGGAAACAACGCGGTTCTGCAAGAGGGATTCAAACCGAGAACCTCTCGGCTTGCAGCCTACATCTCTACCTGCTGAGCCACCACGCTCAGTCTAATTCAAATATTTAGTACCGTCATACCTATTACATGCTTATTATGCTGTTTTATGAGAAAGCCGGCCATCTGAAACAATCGTTTTTAGATATTTTTGCCACGATAGATATAAGAGATTGCCTGGTGGTTTTCGGGTTTTTCCGTTTGATTACGGTTTTTGTGTCAAACCGGAAAACTGAACCGCAAAATCCAACAAAAAAAAAACGACAGAACGACTTCACTATGCTTGCGCATAAACTGATCAAACTATCTTAACCCTTTGCCTAACGTAACGGCCAAAACCGGCCAGCGCTATTCTCAAAAATCGCCAATTAATTTTCATTTTTTTTTTCATTTTTTGTCTCAAAAACATCGTTCCAACGAGGGGTCATAACCTATGTTTTTGAGACAAAAAATGAAAAAAATTAGTTATTCAAGAATTATTTTTGCAAGTGTCGTCTGCTTTTCAGGTTAGGTAAAGGGTTAATAGGAGAGAACTGAATTAATGGACTCTTGTCACTTTATCCGCCCGACAAAGCGGCGAATATGTTCCAATAAGAGTAAAATCCTCGCCATCTGATTGGATGAGAGCTGGTGTAGTTTATTTTATGTTTACGGCTCCAATACCAAATGTTACTGTTTGACGGTCCGGTCCGACCCGAGTTGTGCCCTTGGGCAAGGCACTTTATCCCGGTTGCCGAAATAGGGGGGGGGGGGGGGGGCAATGACGCCGTGTACTAAGGAGTACTGCACGTCGATGGTGCACATGTCTTCAACCGCTGTAACCCTGCTTGAACAGAGCTTGAATAGAGTTAAAATGTTGAAGAGCTGACAGTTGCTCGTCGATGATCGGTGGTTCTCTCCGGGTACTCCAGCTTCCTCCACCCGTAAAACTGTCACGATCACGATTAGCCATTGTGCATAAGTATGTCGCCCTAAACATCAATGAATAATAAATAAATACCGTCTGACGTCACAACGCTAAATATTTGAAATGCTATCGCCGGTTTCGTAATTGCTTCATCAACGGAATGAAAGCCGCTTCATTTTTCTGAATTTTTCCCACGTGCAGAAAACAGTGTTCCGGGTGAAGTGTTGCTTAAATTACAAATCGCTTTACGATTCGAACTGAGATGGAATGAGTTTATCTGGTCTATTATATCCAGTGCCTTCGTGGGGTACATGAAAGGTTTATTTTACTTGTTCAAGGCAACTTTTAATGATCACAAGTTTAGTAAATAAACCGCTCGTGTTTCACGATGTAGGTTCTGGGCTATGGGTAATGTCTATTGGAACCGCAAACCTCAGACCATGTTACAGTCAATTCATCACAATAACTTATATTGTTCTCATTGTCACATTTGTTACATTATTAGTAAGGGAGAAAATTTGACAATGAGAACACAACATAGATTAGATGAACTTTATCCATTTGTTTCCCTAATTTATGTTCTTTCCTAACTCAGTAGGCTTGGCAACTTCTTCCAAAACTCCTAAAAATTATCAAAGGGAAGTTAGGTTGAAGCCAATGGAGATACTTACAGACAGGATTTTCGTAGATTTTTTTTCTTAGATGCGGTACCTGAAGTGTTATTTACTTCAAATATTTAACACGTCGATAAAAACTGAATCGAAACCGATGTTTCTTTTCCCTGAAAAGAACCGAAACCAAATCTGAAAAATCACCCCACCCCCTCCCTAGCCCTAACTCTGACTCCATTGTTTATCGGGGTCTGCAAGCAACTTGAATTGCCTGACCAAACAATGAAAAGGGTGTTTCAGGTAATCTTAACTGACATGAATACGTCTGGTCCACTGAGTACACCTGAGCGCGAGTGTTTCATTATCCGAACAAAGGTAAGAGTACAAGTCAGTTCCAACCTCGATGTCGGCATTTCGTGAAATTGAACGACATAACCCATGTTGTGACACACGTGACAGGTTGGTCAAATTCATAAAATACAGAGAGATCTATTGGAAACTATTACACATCTCCCCAGAAGTCACGCGCATATTATGCAGTAACTTTCGGTCTTCGGTCGATATCACCACGCGTTTCCGCTTGCATTTAAAACATTACAACGCATGTAATAAAAGAATAGCCCCCCCCCCCCCCCCCCCCCCCCCCACAAAGAAGATCTGTTTCCCAGGCCATTTTTTTGTAAAATTGCATGTGGGCGGGCGGTGTTTTATTTTATTATTTATTTCTGTAATTAATTCATTGCCATCGAATGTTTATGTTCTTGGTTTATTACAGGCCTCCGTGGCATAGCATCCATTAATTTAAAAATTCAAACATCACGCACAGAAAATTTCAAACGTTAAAACTTTTTGTTACTCATTGGTCGTCTGGTTTGAAATAAAAACAAAAGCAAACAAACAAAAGCAAAACTTAGAGGTGATTGCAAACGCGTGTGACAGATCGATACGCAAACAGAAAAAGGTAAATGTAAATTGTCTCCAAATATGTTATTTATTCGTATTTATCAGAAATTAGCCGTCATTATCTGAGAGATATTCGCTTCAAAGTCAGAACTTGAGTGTTATAAAATCACTCTCCGTTTACAGAACAAGTTTAATTTCGTTACTTTTGGTGTATTTGAAAAAAACATTTTCCAATTGACATTTGATTTATCGGTTGTCATCGCAGCTTCCGATTTGATCAGGGTGACAATACGACATTACCTTGTCTTATGCTTAAATGTTGTAACCTCCACCAATTCCAAGCCTGATACTGATGCTGATACTGCTTACTAGAAGCCATCAGGTGCTTGTTAAAGACAGTACAATGATGAACTATCTTGATGAAATTCTCACGGACGCAATCTCTCCCAACTGTAAGTTGACAAGTAGCTTGAGTGGTAGCGGAAGAAATGGGCAAAGGCGAAGATCAAGTGTTTTAGATCTTCGTTGCCTACTGTGTTTTTAACTGACATTGGATTATTATGTTATACCTTGTTTGAAACGAATATAAGGCGATCTTGCTAAATATGTAGGAAAGAACTAAGTATTTCTTCTGTTTTGGCATTAAAAACATTCTCTGTAACCCTTCATTAGAATGGGCTTAACGATTTCGTCCCAATGAGGGATCATAAGTTATGTTTTGAGGAAATATAAAAACAATAATAAGCCCCCCACCCCACCCTCACACATTCATGTAGTTCCGGTGCCATTTTAAGTTAAAGGTTTATAAATTTGAGAGTTGAACAGTCGAAGTTGCATTCTGTTATTTTTTTACATTTTCTCTCAACCTTTAAAATACAAGAATATAAATCGTTAGCACACTAATAAATACACATTATAATATTACTAGTTGGCCGACTCGTCCCAGGGCGGGTAGCACCGTCCGTGCGACGGACAATTACTCCCCATTTGTAAAATAGCCAATTTTCTGTGGGGAGATGCATATCAAGGGAGATAAGCAAAGTTTGAATTTCTAGCTGGACACGGATGCGGACTGAACTAATATTCCCCATTTACATAATACAGTATGTGGAGAGTGGATTGTTACTAAATCACCCGTGGGGTGGTGTCTCCACCCAGACAATAACAGTCGAACCCTGTGGTAATGCATGAAAAGGACAAGCACAATTTTAGCCAAGGGACCTCTGGGTTCTACCCCGAGGTCCCTTTGCTGAAACTTTGCTCGACGTTCAGCGTTTTTTCACAGACAAGGAATTTTTATCTGCATGGAGACACCACCGCACGAGTGATTTAGTAACAATCTACTCTCCATGTACTGTAGATGTAATGTCGTAATACATACACCACTTTGCACATATGATACGCCTCTACTTTTTTAACATCTGATATTCTTTCTGGATCTTCACTAGCAAACTACAGAGATTATAAACGAAGTTACAATCCAACCATAGGTGACGTTAAAGAGACCGTGTTCTTTCATTTTCATGAAAGTATTCTAAGGGTTGAATATTGTAAATCACAAGATTAGTACCCTGCGACCGCTTTCTCTGTCGCTTGGTGGATTTAACAAAAATGTTTCAAGAAGGATGTTGCTGAAAGAAAAGACTGAATTTGTTAAAATTGAAGAAAAAAATGAAATTTATGTTTCGAATTTGCCATTGTGAATGTCGAGGTTGTCTGATCGGATTGGCATATTCCTGCTATTATAAGAGGCTTGTCGGGTAGAGAGTTAAAATTGTGAATGTGAATATCTTAAATATAACTTAACACTATATCTGTGGTCACGATTAGCCATTGTGCAGAAATATGTAACCTTAACCATCAATAAATAAATAACACTATATTCGCGTGTTTGATATGGTGGCGGGAGCGGATAAGCTGTGCTCCTGCGATTTCAACCCAGGATGAACCTGGTCCCAAATCCATTTTCGTTCTTCTTTCAGTAGGCAGTATCAAATAAAATCGCGCCGTGATTGCCAGTTGTATTCAAGCTTCGTTAATTGAAAGGCAGGAACGGGCTGTTGCATCGTTGAAGAATGGAATAGGGATTTTTGGATCGAATATAAGTATGACTTTTCTTACCAAACGAAAGAAAAAGCAGAGAATATTTCTTGGAATTAACCGGAAATCTTTTTCTTTGTTCATGGACATACATTTTCCGTCATTGTACCCAAAACTGTACAATGTTATACATATAGATTATTACCACCATGTGGGTATCCGAGAGTGTATTGAAGTATCGACCTCGTCTCTTGGTATATATCGACGAGTCCGTTACTCGTCGATACATGCAACGAGAGAAGGTCGAGACTTCAATACACCTCATCGGAAACCCACTTGGTGGTAATGCCCAATTATTTATTTATTTATTGGTGTTTAAGGTCACATACTTCTGCACAATGGCTAATCGTGACCGCAACATGGAGATGAAGTCACTCATGCTTTCGATTAATTACAAAGTCAAACTCCATTAGTTAAAGAGCAACATTGGGGTCACTACCAGTTGCGAACACAGTTGTAACATTACAAGGTAATTTGCTACCTTTTGTGCTGTCGCAGCGTTGTTCCAGGGATGCGTGTTACATGGGATTTGTGTTGTGCCCATTGTGTATCAACTGCAGTTTTTACTGGTGACTTGAACATCCAGGAAAGAAACCAAAGATATATAATATGCACTTCACGGGATGTATTTGCTCCCATTGTAACATTGTGTTTTCAAGTTTGTTTTTCCCTCTCGTTTTTTTTTTTTTTTTTTTCTCATTTTTGTCTCCTACCCCTCTTGTTCCTCTTCCTTTTCCTCTCATCTGTTTAATAACGTTTAAACAATTTTACTTGCAGCAATTGAACTAATCATTCAATTTCAGAGGTACTTTATTTATTTAGGGAGACGGTTACATAAGCAAGAACCGAATCCTCGATCGATCATCTCGACAATATTACATACTCCCCTGGTGTACATAATGTTCAGTTATTGTCATTTTGTTATCAATGCAAAAGTGTATGAATTATGTCATTCTTGCTGAATAAAGTATTGTTTAAACCAAACTTTAATTGATTCGGCCGAACGTTTCCCGCTTCGGTCGATTTTGTTTGCGTCTCCCACTCCATCCATCTTCCGATCCGAAGGCTAGCCTTTGGGTCGAAAGATAGTTAAAGTAGAAAAAAATAAACCGAACGATGACAAGATTGTGGCTTACACCCTGTCTGTCTGTTTTGTCTTTCGGTGTATGCGAGAAATACCTAATAGAACAATAGAGCATATATTCAAGTTATGTCAAAATGCCAACCTGAATGCATGTGGTCACCTGAGTATATCTTTGCTGATGCAACAAAGGATGCGGTGTAAGTCAGTTACCAACCTCACCCTCGATATTTCATGCATTTCAACAAACTTCCATGCTGTAAAACATCGTCGCAACGCGCCTCAGTGGGACTCGACGCATGGAACAAATCGTTCAAATTCATTAACCCTTTACTGCCACGCCCACTTTATCCACATATGGAGGACCTCTATGTATGCCTGTATGCGAGGAGAAGTTTAAAAAAATTTATAACCTACGTGTAACTCTATCATCTGATTAATTGTTGGAAAGGGCTCTTTGAGCCCTTTCCAACAATTAATCAGACTGTAGGTTTGGTCTGCGCATGCCAAATCGTACAGATAATCACCAGAATGTAGGTGACGATTATCGCTTTCGGCAACGAAAGTGTTGATTACCTTCAGCTTGATTCATAACTATTGCATGCAAAACAGAAGGGAGAGACTAGTGGATATTTGTACGTTTTACGGTATATAATTGTAATATATGATGGGAGAGATAAGGATGCCATCGGCTGTTTCTCAGATATAGTATACCTACACGTCCCCCACCGCACGCATAATTGATCCCTCCGAAAGTATGTGTCAGGACCTGAAGATCAATGAAATAGAATACTTTTATTTGTAACATAGCATGTACCCGCATGAACAAATAAAATACAATTAATAGGGAATGTAATATCCATAGTTCTTAAGTACATGATTACATTACAGGGAGATGGCATAGCCACGAGGGCTGTCTTCCTGTCATTCTCAATATAAAAACAATAACAAAAAACATAAAGAGATCAATCCTGATGGCAGCGTGTTTTCAGTAGTGAAGTGGTTAAAGCTTAATTCAATACCATGTATTGTTAAGAAGTGTGTGTGTGGGGGGGGGGGGGGGGGGGTTCTTCCATTAGAACCAGATACATTCTAAGTCTTTTAGAGGGTGTATAGCCTTAAGGTACAAGGATATGATGCTGATGAGATAACAGAGCTTCTTTCACAATAATGTTTAAATAACACAAATAACATAAATAACATACCATTACCTACAGTCAGGACAAACTGGATTGTTACAGTCGATATGTTGTGGATACGAATTTAGGAATTTATCAGTTTGGGTTTTTTTTTAATTGTGATCTGGGGTAGCTTTGAATTGACGGTTCAACAGTATTCCACATCCTAGGAAAAGTATGTAATGGAAGGCTGGCTGAAAATTGGGTTCTTGGTTTGAGTGTGTGTAATTTACCTGACTGTCTGGTGTCCATTCCAGAGGGATTTTGATATATTTTTATAAGTGGTCCCAAAGCTTTCTGGTAGCGTTTTGTTATACCAATCATACATGAACAAGAGAACTTGGAGTTTATAAAGGTCTGTGAATTTTAAGATATCCTGGTTACGAAATAAAGGATCGGTATGCGCATTGTATTTTTTATTGGATATAATGCGGATAGCTTTCTTTTGAAGTTTTGTAATTGATTTGGTCGAGGGTGAGTGTCCCTATATATGGATACCATAAAACATGTGACTGTGGATTACTCATGTAAAAATATCATTATTTTCTGTGAATACATTTTCACCATTCCTCCGACTGGGCCCAGTCACAGTGGGTAAGCTACGTATGTGGAAATTCGTGTTACCCACTTCCGTTCTGCTTCCACCACCCCTGGAGGTAAACCCTCTTATTTATTGTGCCTAATGATATGAACTTACTCTAATAAGTTTTTGTTTTTGTTGTACACAAATTGACCAACTGTAGATATCACAATGTACACAATGCTAACTGAAAAAGGGAAATTAGGATGATATTAATGCAGCAACGCGTCAACTCGCATCACTCTATTTTGTATATATTTATTGGGGTTTAACGACAATTTCGATAGCCAGGGGTCACCTCATGTCGGGCAGTTTTATGGATGGAGGAAGCCGGAGTATCCAGAGAGAACCACCGAGCAATGGCGGACAACTGTCAGACTCCCCAACATACTAACTCCACACAAGTAGGGTTAGCATTGGTTGAAGACAAGTGAACCATCAACGTGCAGTACGCCTTAGTACACAGCGAGACCGTGCCCCCACATAGAAAATCGGGATGAAGTGCCTTTCCCATGGATACAATGCAGTTAACCCTTGTGGTGATCGAACCGTGAACCTTTCAGTTCAAAGTCAAATGACGTAACTCTTGAGCCGCCGCTCCCGGTCGCATCACTCTGTTACCTGACTGTATTTAAAGGTCTTTATACATTCAAAAGATAATTCTCGTTTTCGTTGATTTTTAGATTGTGTGTGTATTGATGGAAAAAATGTTCATGACAATGGTACCTATCTTTCGTACAATGGAACACAAATACCATACGAAGACTTTGCTTCAACAACCACTGGATGGCTCTGCATCATCGTTTATAATGGACGAATGCAGTCAAAGAATTGCAGTGTTCCTCATCCATATGTTTGCCAGATTGATTAATCAAACACTATAAGGACAAACCGTGATCAGGGGCGTAGCTAGAGGGTCTTAAATGGGGATGGGCGTGATCAGTTAGATTTCTAACTGGGGTTGGGGTCCCAGCACGACATGGCTACGGTAAATTGTACTAGAACCCCAACCACTTGTAAATGGAATATTCCCCTCTCGATGGTGGAGCTTCGGATGGGGAGGCCTACCTACAGGAAACATTTTGAACCCCTGAGATCGATTCTGAGGCCTCACTCTGGCTTAAATCTAGCCATCTTATCCGCAAGAAAAATGCATTTCCTCTGGTATATCCATGAGTTTTCCCTTGCACTGACCAGGCTACACAAGGATTATAGACAGACAGCTATTCGGCGAATACCGACTGCTTCCAACTGATTACTTCCTGCCGGAAAAATGAATGATGAATTTGAAAAACGGGATCGCTCACAGATTCGGAATTTCGTAAAAAAATTTTCAGCTGATTGGAAAAGTCGGAGACTTTCGTCGAAAATTGGAAAATCACTCTGACCGAAAAAAGATGACAAGAGCAAATTAAATTGATATTATTGATTCCAACTTATGGAATTTATATCACCGAATTTCCAACTTTTGAGTCACCCCTCCATACCCCATCTAACTACGTCCCTCCTCTGATCGCGAGTTGACAGTAATTCAAATTGACTGGTCGGAAAAGTTTGAAAACTTGAAGGGAATTAATTTCTTTGAATTTCCAGCTGTCGGAATTTATATCTTCGAATTTTCAACTACTGAAAATTATGATGGTTATTGGGTCAGAGAGCCCCACCTCTCATTCCCCTCTCGCTATGTGCCTGATTGTGATGTTGTGACGCTCAATAGAGTATTGGTGTTTTTGTCAGTTTCATTCAGCTACAGTTTGATCAATCCAATGTACAGGTCCGTGTGCATGTTCTAACAAATTACCATCAAATTATCAACTTTCTTTCTAATAATACTGAATTCAAAATGGTTTGTCGAGCATCTCTCTGGAAGAACTTCAAAAATAGCATTTTTTTTACTTTTTATCCGGATTATTTCAATAGAGAGATACACAGAACGACGCACGCGTGTGAATGGTTTTATCGATATGGCACGAGTGTCAGCGTGGAAGGATAGAACGAGAGCCCGCATGTCTTGAGTTTTATCCTTTCGCGATGGCACGAGTGCCATATCGATTAACACATTCACACGTGAGTGTCGTTCTGTGTTTATTACACGTCTTTACGTCTAAAAAACAATTATCAGAAGGACACTCAGCTGCAATAGGGGTAGAGTGAACGACTCCCCAGGGACTATAGCCCTGGTCGAAATGTTGGTCTTCAGATTCGTGCGGATCTGGGTCATCAAGCAAAGATAAAAGCAAGATAAAATATCACTCAACTCTAGAGGTAGAATAATCATTAAGTTATGTGTTGTGGTCTGGATGAATACACATTAAAATAGGAAAACAACTGAAACGTGGTTTATAAAGAAGCCAAAAATAGTATGATATAAAATGGACATGATTGTGAATGTTGGATCAAAAACTACGGGCCCACAACACTTTTTACCCGAAAGAGGTTTAAGTTGCACCCAGCAAGTCTATTAACTTGAATGGTTCCCACAGAACTCGGACCTGGAGAGAATCAGTGTCAGAAACGTTGATTCTCACCAGGGCCGAGTTGATTGGGTCCGAAAATGACGGAACCCAAAATGGTTAACCTTTTCACAGGTTACAGAGTGTCCCCATAACGAAGCCAGTATATGGATTTAAGTTTGGACAGCTAGATCAAAGCTTTACCCAAACATAACGTGGACGACGAATTATGAGCGAGACCGATCTTATATAGGATAATTTCGCAGGGAAAGATTTTAAATACTGGAATCTGATTGATCCCTCGCTTTCACCTCGACAAATGAAACAACAGCAAAATGCTCTACGGCGTAAACCAATAAGATACATCGATTCATTTTGAACATGGAAATGACTAGAAGCCAACACAAACAGAATTAAACTTCTGTTATGAGCAGATGAATTATAACAGAGTAATTTAGAACTTTTATTGTATATTATTTATCAACTGCTGTTACCAAATCCGCTACACAGCAATTCATTTGACAACTATTAACAAAAAGAACACATTTTATCGTCAACCAAATTTGCGAGGGGTACCCGTGTTATTATTTCATCCCCAGAGTTCTAATGTGTTCTATGTGCTTACTGCACGTAGAACACATTGGAACTCAGTGGACGATTTTCAGCTATCGCTAGCGATTCAAATTGTAATTGCGGCGCACGATTTGTAGAAAATTCCAGTGACATTTCGCTTCTATTTAAAAATAGTCCGTCACCGATTTCCGTTCCGCACATATTTTTTTTATTTTCCGCGTGGTTTAGTGTGCTGCAGATTGGGATTTCGTCGAACAGGCGTGTGATAAAGGAAGCTATAACACAAAAAAGTCAAACAAATCACAGATTTTAATCAGTTATTTTCAGAGCTCCTTTCTTGAAGAATTCTCAAACTTGATGTCCACATCAGGCATTATTAACAGCGTAGTTATAATTATGATATTTCCTCTTGTTATATTTTTCCCAAGATATGATGTTAATGGTTCTGATACTATTACGGCTTGATGTTTTGTCTACCGATGTAATATGGTTGATCGCCAGTTTATTTAAGGTCTATTTTCTGTATGCTGCGATTTGAGATTCGATTTTTAAGAACCAAATTTAAAGACCAAATTAGTTCTAATTGGATATATACGCATCCTCAAGTGTCCACATAGCCCCACACGGGTACATATGCATATTAACATACACATACCCAACGTAGCTAGAGGGTCTTTTATGGGGGCGGGGGTGATCCGTTAGATTTCTTACAAGACTATATACTGACAGCTATTCAAACATTACCTTCTCCTACCAACTGACTGCCAGTCAATTGGAAGGAGTGGGTATTGGCTGAATAACTGTCAGTCTACATATAGTTCTTGTGTAGCCTGGTTATTTTAATGGAAACGGAACGATGAATTCAACTGCTGTTACCAAATCCGTTACACTTCCACCTCCTTACAATGAAAAATGTGTAACATTTTTAGAACCATACAGAAGTTGTTAAACAGATTTCCGATAAATTTTTAATATTTTATAATTTTATTTTCATTTAAGATTTGGCATTTCACATAAAAAAAAATCCTCCATAAACTTTCACGAGACCCGGCTCACCAAGCCAATTCCTCTGAAAACATAGTTTGCAAAATTTAAACTGATATGAAGGAGATGAACAATGTGTTCTAAAATTACACATGATTCCTCTATCGACTATTATTTTGTTTAAGTTAGTGTCTCTTTTTAGAAATTCGGTAAAGTCTTAATCTTGTCTCTCTACTTCTTCTGAAGTAGTCCTCTACACTGCAAAAAATATAGGTACTCATCAGAAAAAAACTCGTTCTAATCTTGTTCCTGAGATGGAACCAGTTCTGTTTAAACAGTATTTATTTCAAATCAAATAAATTTATAAAGATTAACATTAAATATTAACAGAATTAAACATAAATTGAGGGGGTTTCAGCCGTAAGTTTAGAGCTCATACGAGGTTATCTTAAATCATTATTAAGCAAAGGAGATATGAACAGTTGGTATATCGAACCAGTTTTGGTTCTGTACAGAACCAAAACTGGTTCGATATGCCAACTGTTCATATCTCCTTTGTTTCAAAATGTTTGGCGACTGCGTTGAATAAGCTCCAGTTTACTGCTGAATCTACTTCAGTTCATGTAATATTCTGTTAAAATTGAACGCTAATCTTGGTAAATTTATTTGATTTGAAAAAAATACCGTTTAAGTAGAACTGGTTCCATCTCAGGGACAAGATTAGAACCAGTTTTGGTTCTAAAGAGAACTTATATTTTTTGAAGTGTAGTCCTCTAGTGTTCATTGCTTGAATGTTGGATAAAATTATTTATCTGGATTTTACAAATCCGCTAGGTCAGCAGTGCCACGTGGTTTTCACTAATCTAACACATGCGATGGCACCGCACCTCTTCCACTATCAACCATATATTACTATCAATGGGACATATCAATATTCGTGCAGAATAAGCAGCTGTATTCAGCTTTTAAATATATGTTGACTGCACACAATTGTGCCCCATTTTAAATTTAATGGTCAATATGGAAATTATATTTTAGGCTATCCACGGAGAACATAATTCTCAACAACCAACTATTATACACTAGCATTGAAGAAAAGTTTTTACATTTTAGTAAACGAACGTGCGATTGGCCACTACCCACAAAACAACAAGCCTCAGGATTGCAATATTTCCTCTATTGTAAATTACTTGCCCTATATAAGACACTTCAAATGTATACCTCTAAGGTTAGTTCAGTTTGACATATCAGTAACAGCTTCAGTTTTCGCCAGAGCTAAATGATGTAACGCAATGACATCCACAAATATTATCTACGTAATATTAAAATAGCACCCCGACTACTAAAGACAAACCACCTATTATTATCAGAACCCAAGACGCCGGAAGCATAACTTAAAAGAGAAATGTACAAATATTTACAAACTCCTATACGTCGCGATTACTGTTTAATAGGTAAGGTTCCACATACGTCAATACCAATTGCCAATAGAAATTGACACACCAACACACTGTGTACTACCTACTTTAAATAAGCAGACTACGATGTCTTATTTCGTTCCTAGGAAAAAACATTCTTTTCTGGTCACTACCGAGTGTTACCTTCGGTAACACAAAATACATCCAAACTAATGATTAATGCAATCATCTAGCATTTTAGCCTTCACTATCGATTTACTAAAAGATTCTTCCTTGAATCAAGTTTACTCAATAGTTAATACCTTAACTGATTGAGGGCTACATTATTTTAGGTGATCAAATTTGTTCTTCAAAATCGGTTTTATTAAAAATTATTGGAAAGTGCCTTTTGGCACTTTCCAATAATTTTTAATAAAGCAGATCCTCATGTTGAAAATAATATTTTGTTTTTCACTGAATATGAAACGTAAGTAAAGAAAAGGGTAATTTTTAAAGGGTATCCTCCTTTTTGCCAAAGCCCTGATAGTGGCTTCCAGCACTCAACCAGTTAACGAACCTCTAACTTGGCCATGTTTATTAGATTTAAAGTTGACCTTACACATTTCCAGACGTTGAAAGGAAAATTGTGGGTTTAAATCCCGCAAACACTCAATGCTACTTTGTACTAAAGAGCACATAACTCGACTTCACTTCCTATTTACCAATGGTTGAGTTGCCTCATATTCCCCATAGATTGATTCACCAAATGGGTCATCTTCATAATGAACCGACAAAGTGAAGGTTTTTCAGAAAAATGGTAATTCAACTGCCGACATTTTTTTGGCAATATCGCTCACACCTTTTCACAAATGAGCTTTATGAGCTAGATTGGCACTTTCAAATGTCAAATAATTGGCTGAACATTTAACTTTCAATACCTTTACCAGTTTTAATATAAATCCATCTAAGCCTTTGACATAATAGGACTTACTCAAATATTCCAAATTCCTCCAGAGATGTCGTTCAGTCTGGAAGGCTATGCCCCGATTACTGAACGTATGAGACACGAGAATGATGATGGTCGAGGAGGGTTGGTCTATATATTAAAGAAGGAATACCCTATAGAGTTCGTAATGATATTTCGTTCTTTATTCCCTATGTTTTTAAATCTCTGTTTATTGAAATTAAAGATAAATACCAACACAGAATTATTGGCGTTATTTATAGACCCAACACTCCTCCTAAAGCCGACATCAACCTCTTCTTATCAAAATTAAATGAAATAACGAATGTTCTAAATGCCGAAAATAAAAAAGTTTATATTATGGGGGATCTTAACCTAGACCTTCTAAAAGCAACTACACACTCAAAAACGGAAGAATTTGTTAATCTCATGTTCAGTCAAGGCTTTCTGTCGTATATCACCAAGCCAACAAGAGTAACCTGTCGTTCTGCTAGTCTGATAGATCATATCTTCTCTAATAACGTTTCACGAACAGCATTACCTGGAATAGTCATATCTGACGTGTAAGAACATTTTGTTGTTTTTTATATTGAGGAAAACCCAAACCAAAAGATACACCACACTTTACACTAAAAAGAATAATAATAGTCCAGGCACATTAGACATAAAAATGAGAAAGTAAGGAAAAAAATCGGAGAAAGCTGATTTTTTTATATGTTTCCGGGACACACATTGCGGATAAAGTGTGAAAAGTCCCCGCGAATCCGAGTTGAGCTTTTTTAGTTATAGCGTTTTTTTGATGAAAAAAAAAATTTTAAAAAAAATTCGACCCAGCTCCATATTTCTCATTCTTATTCGCCTTAGTAGGGTGAGAATCATAAATATCGTGCTGAATTATATTGAGAATACATATCCCCAACAGAAAATGCCAACTTTGTACCAATCCTCACACTCAATGGTGAAATATTCACGAAAATGTACAAAATTACGAAAAAAAATTTATTGTTTTCATACACACAACGGTACACAACGTCCATTAAATCAAATCTACGACTACTTTGGGAGTTAAATTATATATCAAAAATTGCAGAAAAGCAGTGGCTTTATAATGATATATAACAATAGTCATTTATTCCATAATGAACTGGTGAAACGTGTGAAATATTAACCATACCCCCTAAACTCAAATTCAAACGGCATCGACTTTTCTCATTCAAATACCGTATTATAGCATCATTGTTTCAATTTCCATGTTCGATTAAATCACATAATGTGGTGTTCGCCTACGCTCAAGATGCATTGGCATGTAATGTGTGCACGCCATGTCATATTTAGGGGCAATTGGTTCGATCATGGCTGGTAGCGGCTTGGATGATCTTTGGGGGACTGTTTATGCTGGTGGGTCAATCCATCATTTGATCAGTGGTCATGCATATTCAAGAGCAGTTCGTGCCCATTTGCTAACACAAATTGCCATTACAAAACTTGAGTTTGAAGAAAGCCGAATACTAGATAACATAGACTGCACAGAAGTCAATGAAATATTCTGTGGACTTGCCAGAGGTGACTGTACAACAGCTGACGCTGTCAATCAAGAAAGTGTCAACCATCTACTGTCAAAATTACACGAACTGCTCCAGAATGCGTCCATAGGACGCACAGGAAAGCTTTGGGTACAATACAACGAGCAAATAGGTCTTCCCCAGTTGTTCTTGAGAGCAGAGCGCACAGGCGACTGGGAACTCCACACATATTGTGTTCGCAATATGATTCCAGTATTTCACGCAGGTGGTTATTTTGCATACGCAAAAGTTCTCATCTCTATTTGCAGCAGATGAATGAGCTAACAGAAATAATGCAACAGGATGATTTGAAGTTGTTCACTGAGAAAGGTTACTTTACCATAAGGCGCTCAGATAAATTCTGGGACGGGATATATTCTGATCAGACCATAGAGCAGTGTTTAATGAGAATGTTCAAGCTCCCTGGTGGTCTCACACATGGCAGGGGAATAACCGATAGCACTGTTACGAAATGGGTACATGGACTACCTCTTTGCCTTCCGATATGTAATGCTCTCGAAAATTTTGTTCATGTTCACACTGGTCATGGCGAACAACATCGGGATCTCCGTCAAAGTTCACAATTGACTGATGCCAATGATATCACCAAATTATTGAACTGGCTCAGAGTGCATTCCCCCTTTCAGAATAGAGATCCACTACAATTAGTCTCTATAGCGACCGGGCTTGTGGCCGACGAAACTGTGAACTGTGACCAAGTTCGCAAAATTGGTGAATGTTGCGTATCGAATGTTGTAAGCAAAACCTTCAACAGCATCAAACTACGACGTGTTGACACTGTGAAGTCTTTCGCATCGATGGCAAATAGCATCAAAGTCCGTGGAAGTAAGGTAGTGGTTGACCCCACAATTCTGTTCAACCGCATCACATGTGTTATTCAGTCACAAGCAGAGATGGAAGAGTATCTCAAATATCAACTCGCCCCGAAACCACCAGCATTGTTTGATTCTGCTGGAATGAGGAAGACACAGAAAAGCACGCTCGGTAAGATCCTCAAAACATACGGTTCCGAGCAAACTAAAATCCCAGAACATTCTCTGTTTGTTGTAGATGGTGAATTTTTATTGAGGGCAGTTGTATGGCCTAAACAGTCGTCATATAAGGACATATGTACATCATATTCCAATTATCTAGTGAGACATTTTGGGGCGAACGTCGTGGTTGTTTTTGATGGTTATGCTTGTACAATGTCGACAAAGGGCATGGAACAAGCCCGTAGATCTAAAGACAGGTATTCCATTGATATCAATATCTCACCCGAGTTACCAGCCACCACGCCCCAATCCGATTTCCTTGCAAATGCCAAGAACAAAACCCAACTGATCGATCTTCTAATGCAGGAGCTATCTGCTATCAATATTCAGTCCAAGCTGGCCGGGGCTGATGCTGATGTACTGATAGCCGAAACTGCACTTGACATCGCTCAAGATGACAACAATGTTGTCGTTGTGGGAACAGACACAGGCTTGTTAGTCATTCTTACCTCTCGAGTTCAACCGGGATGTAATATTCACATGATGTATTCCATTACCCCAAACTTACTAGTTTCAGTTAGTGAAATAGCAACCAAAATGGGTGACCATAGAAGCAACCTCCTTGTAGCACATTCTATAAGTGGTTGTGACACTACTTCTGCACTCTTTCGAGTTGGTAAGAAGAAAGTATTCAGTACAATTGTCTCCGATGTTACTAGCGACTCACAACAGTATGTCAACACAATTTTGGCGGATGACAGTACACCAAGTGCAGTAGCCGCTGCCGGGGAACAACTTATCCTGATCTTATACGGGAGTAAAACTGTTTCCTCTCTCGACCAATATAGATATGTTACTTACAAGCGTTATGTAGCAAAATCTAAACTGAATAAACCCATTGACCTAGCCTCACTCCCACCAAGCAGCGATGCTGCACAACAACATGTCTACAGATGTTATCTCCAGGTCCAACAATGGCTGGGCACTTCGCTTCCTCCGACGGATTGGGGGTGGTCGCTAGACAATGGACTTCTTGTACCGACTGCAGCCACAAAGCCATGTGCCCCCGATAACCTACTGAATCTGATCAGTTGTGGTTGCAAGAGTGCTTGTACAAAAAGGTGTGGGTGTAAGAAGGCAGGACTCTCTTGCTCAGGTTTGTGTAATTGCAGTTCGGATTCTTGTAACAACCACAGAAACACTGTCCTGTCGGAAATTTCTGAGTTCGATGAATAATATGTATATAGGTCATGTCATTTCTGTATATAGCGTTGATAATAGTCAATGTAACTTAATCCATGTTGATTGATTTGTACATTCTGTAAATATTGTTTATTGATTTTTGTACATTCTGTAAATATTATTTATTGATCTAATGCTGCCAGACACAGACGTGTCTGTTCGGTCCCAAGCCCGAAAATAGTTGAGTTCTCATGCTGACGAATTTTATGCCAAAAGGGGAACTCGGCCAGAAGCAAAGGGGGTCTTCCATAATGTCTATTTTGTAAGCAATGATAAAAGTCTTCAAATGGTGGTGGATTTTTTATCGTCTGTCCAACTAACATCCCGTTCTGTACTACGACCCTTTGGGCAAATCCGTTAGGAAAATCGTCATTTTTTGCGTAAATCCGATACTTTTTTGTGAATTTTCAATAATTTTTCGCAGAAATTGTCACAGAATGCACATTTTCCTCTAGGTAAATGTATATTAGACATTATGTAGCTCGAAATACGCGTAAACAAAAAATACAGTTGGATCAATTCGAGGTTACAAAGTTCGTTCGATTTTTTTTTTTTTTTTTCAAACGCGTTTTCGAAAAAAGGCTGTAGAAAAAAAGCTCAACTGGGATTTTAGGGGACTTTTGTCTAATCGTTCAGTGACATGTACTCGACATTCCCTGAAAAAAATCAGCTTTCTCCGATTTTTTTCCCTAGTGAAACCTAATGTTCTTGGGCTATAACTGCAGAAAGAATTGTTGAATTCAAAACACTTATCTCGCAAAGTGATTTTAATCCTGTAATGTAGTCGAATTGTCCCAATGAGTCATATGAAACCTTTCTAAACATCTACATGAAAGCCTATGAAAAGGCATTCCCTCTCAAAAGTGTTCGCGAGAACAAAAAAATTATTAAAAAACAGTCATGGATGACAAGGGGGCTTGTAATATCCTCCAACAATAAAGAAAAATTCTACAAGAAAAAACTCCAAGCTCACACCGAAAGGAACTCAGAAAACTATAAAACCTACTGTAGAATCTTCAACAAGGTAAAAAAGACAATGTAATGCTACCTATTATAGAGATATCCTAAACGAAAACAAAAACAATATGCGAAGAACGTGGCAGATTTTAAATGAAGCCATCAATAAAGGAAAACGTGAAGCCAGATTACCCTAGTTCTTCATCCAGGACAACATCGAGTTAAGCGAGCCCCATGAAGAATTCAACAATTTCTTTATCAACATTGGAAAAAACACATCCGAACAGATTCAGAAAACTAATAAGTCCTACACAGATTAGATGGACAACAATGTCTCCAATAATCTTTATTTAAAACCCACAAATCCCACAAAAGTCAACCGAGTAGTAAATAAAATGAAGCCAAAATTACCTAAAGACTGCGATGATATTTCAACCTGTCTTCTTAAGCATACGATAACCGAAGTATTGCATCCTCTAACACATGTAATTAACAACTCTTTCCTAAACGGCAAAGTACCAGACAGGATGAAGATCTCGAAGGTGATACCCATATTTAAAGCGGGTGACGAGCACAGCTTTACAAATTACAGACCTATCAGTATACTTCCGGTATTCTCAAGAGTAATGAAAAAGCTCATGGAAGTGAGGCTAGCTAGTTTCCTCAATAGGTTTAATATTTTATACCCTCACCAATACGGGTTCCGAAAGCGACATAGTACTATTCATCTACTTCTTCAGCTCCTTAAAAGCATCGCAATAGAAAATAATAAACCAGAAAAAAACAGCACCTTAGCACTGTTCCTGGATTTGTCAAAGGCCTTTGACACCATAAATCACGAAATACTATTAGGTAAACTGGAAAAATATGGTATCCGAGGTGTCACCACCAATTGGTTTAGAAGTTACTTGTCCAACAGGTCTCAATATGTTACGTACGGAGAACACAAATCGGACTTAGCCAAACAGAGTTGCGGTGTACCACAGGGCTCGATTTTAGGCCGCCCTATTCTTTTTCTTTTATATATAAATGATATAAGTAACTCAACATCACTCAATCTTTTATCATTTGCCGATGCCACCACTGCACACTGCACGGGCTCCGACAATAATCCCATTACACCGTATTTCAATGACGAGCTCCAGAAACTATTCGAATGGTGCTCTGTGAACCAGCTAATGCTGAATGCTAAGAAAACATCGTACATCATACTTAATCCAAATAAAGGTAGGAACAATAATCTTTGTCAAGAGGTAAAAATAAATAACCAAAACATTAACAAGGTTGGGGCCACTGAAACAGAAAAATCTGTGAAATTCTTAGGAATTCGCATTGATGAACATTTATCCTACAAGGCTCACATATCCCAATTATGCTCGAAAATAGCACGCGCAAACTATAGTCTCAACAAAGTTAAAAATATCCTCCCCCACGGAGCTCTGAAAACATTGTATTACGCCCTCATACAGAACCATCTGGTATACGGAATCCAGGCATGGGGCAACTCAAGAGCCATCAAAAAAACTAGCTGTCCTGCAAAAACGTTCATTACGAATAATTAATAACAAAAAGTACAATTCTCATACAGATCCCCTGTTTAAAGAAAACCAAATACTCAAGGTTGATGACTTGCTTAGGCTACATGACCTACTGTTCGTGTTTAACTGGCAGAACGGCAGATTATCGGTGTCTTTCAATGATATATTTAAAGTTACTGACAATCCATCTGGTAGGAGAACTAGACAGTTGGGCCTCCTATACATAGAAAAAACACGGACCCAAACTCTGGATAAATTTCCTTTATACTCCTTCCCGAAACTATGGAATGCTCTGGACGACACAACTCGTAATATAAGCGACAGAAGCATGCTTAAGAACAACTTAATTTCCACATTCATTTCCTCATATTCCTGTTATGTCAGCTGCAACAATCCCTACTGCCCCGATTGCACTTCGTAAACTTCGTAAATTTGGAAATTGTCAGTGTCGTGGTCCGCGTCTAAATCTGGAACCCTCGTCTTGTGCAACCTGTCGCGCTTCCTTGTTACAGTGGTGTTATGCAAATACCATATGGATACAATTAAGAACTTGCAAATAAAAGTCTAAACAAATAAACCATAACATTCGTCATCCTACGATGATGATGCAGCTAACGTAGACACCACGCCCAAACATCATGACCAACCTCTTTGTCGCAGTCTAAACGATACGAACTTCACGATGGGACTTGTTGCCGCCCTCGGGTGTTGTGATAACTAGTGGAAGGAGTCCTATAGGCAGGTTGCTTCTTGCCTACCTTGAAGCACCGTCCTTTCGCTGGCGAAAATGAAGCACCAATACTCTAATCCCAGGAAAGTAATGATTCGATCGTCATTCTCCATCACGTGTCACATAATTGGCTCTCAATTCATTCTTTCAGTCACAGTCTGTTTGCAATCACCCCATCTTCTTCCAGGGGGTGGCAGGTAGACAGCCAATCTGGCTATTCCACTTTCCACGGTATACTTCTCATTATATTTGTGCAATATGTTTATTTGTAACCAATTTACATGTATGTGTACCGTGAATAAAGAATCTGAATCTGAATCAGGTATTTTTCACATTCAAAAGTGTTTGGGCTGAGTTGACTGATCAACTCAGACCCTCTCAAATATTCTGGTTTAAATTGCTCAGATCGCCGACGAGAATACAAACAAAATATGTATTGTGTATGTGGTGGGGGATAGATAGGTATTTCGGCCCCTGTTAATCCCAGTTTAGTGACATCTTGGGGGGGGGGGGGGTTGGTGCAGAGTAAAATAAACAACAGAATGAACAGTCTATACACTTAGACTTCAACTCACTCATAGAATGACTTTGTGCCTATTACCGAACACGAATAGCAGATGACACCTGCACAATCAATTTTTGAACAAGGAAATAATTTAATTTTTTGCCGCAAACGCACAGTTTATTATCCTCACTGGAACGAGCTCCACGTGCCATAAGATTTGTTTTGGGGGCAAAAGTTGAAAATATAATCTTAGTGACATTTTTTGTGAATAGCTTTCGGCAGTCATATTAGTTAACAGTTAAGATTATCACAATTGTCACGCGTCGCATTTATACCACCTCTACTATTGGGTGTGTATGAAATAGTTTCGCTGAAATCCATTGGAGTAGGAAAGGATAGGTGTTTGGCCGTTCCAATATCCGGAGCATCCAAATACGATAATATTGTCGTTTTATTGTTCAGTTCTAATAAGCAGTAAATTGACACAACACACACGGAAATGGTGAAATAATGAAGAACAGCACAGCATAGGAACTATAATTTTTACGATGCTGTTCCCATTAATTATACATTCTATACCACCCTCAACTAGTCTCTATGCAGTATGACCGAAAGATTGAAGCAGTCACCGCGCTTGGCGCGGTGACTACCTCTATCCTTCTGTCGTGTCAATGATATGTGCACTTCTATGCCACTGCAATTTGTCGGTTTTCAGATTTATCAGGACTTGGGTGGTCTGAAACGAGGCACGATTATTTTCGAACTTTATGAACCGACAACACTGAATTATATTCGAGCAGAGTCTCAAATTGATATTATTAAACGAGGTTCAGAAATATGGAATTGGATCGCAACAAATTTTAGATTCTTTTTATCACGTAAATATCTATTGAAGGGATAACAAATCCTTATCCAAATAAAAAAAAACAATTTGACACAATTAAATTAGGACCGGATGGGGTGTCAAACTGGAATTCAGATCACCATAAATGTGCGTGCTTTATTTAGACGTTTTGTACTTCAAGATGTAATCGAGTGACAAAGTTATTAAATTCATTCTTATTTCACTTGAGAACACAATGTCAATATTTCTTCTCAACATGCGCAGGTACACTCTTCATTAAATTAAACCCCCAACAAAACCATACAGCCTGTCCCATGTCTACAACAAACATCCCCACGTCTCTTAGTGAAACACCAGAGCAGACTTCTTGTAGTTGTACACAATTACTAGCCACCTTTCAGCTCGAGGTTGTCGGGGGTCTGATCCCACTACCCAACCAACAGTGCGCACACTCAAACTCAACAATATTCTTGGCAATCACTTCCGTACTTCGTGGCTTCATAAGCAAATAAAGTTATTCGGGTCGCAAGGGATTTCGAATCCCACATCGTACCTGTTGGCCTCCGGCGCGCTGAATCTTTCATTCATTCATTCATTATCATTCAGTAAGTTAATCATGGAAATTATTACCAGCAAAAAAGGTGGAAAATGTACATGTCCACCAAAAAGGCTGAAAATAAGTCTACAATCGATGGAGCTGTTCAGGTAGCAATGGTATGAATTGTAAATCAATGGCGACCACAGATTTGGAGGAAAGTTAAATTACAATAAAATATTTCAATATTAAAATTATTTTCTTTCCAAAACGTCTTATGATGACCGGAAATCGTGAATTTCAAAAGAAAACGATAATTTCCCATTGTTAAAACTGGGTCACTTACAACTTTAAATAAATAAATAAAATTGATTTGCTTTAATTTCCGATTTCCCAATGCACTCGTTTCAATGGTGGATCATAAGCTATATTTCGGACAAAAAATAAATAAATTTTAAATGTCCCCGTAATATATAAAAAAAATATATTTTCCTTCCAAAGCACAGCTTATGACCCTCATTGGAACAAGTGCAATTCACTCGTTTCAATGGTGATCTTTTTATTTTCTCCCCAAAACAAATACAGAAAATTACCATTCCAACAAATTATTTTCTTTCCATTTAATGTCAAATGTGTTTTCTGTTGATATATCTATGTAGCTATATATATATATTTTTTAAAATATGTTTCATAACTTATATGTTCTTTTTTCAGTTGAGAGCTTTTTGTCCCGGGGTTTTATGTCCTAAGGGCACTTTGTTCACCTATGCCTATGTCCGAGGGCATTTTGTCTGAGGGCATTTTACCAGAGGGAATTATGTCCTAAAGGCATTATGTCCGGATACCGTTCTATTCCAAGGATGCGTGCACAGTTGATAAAGCTGAGAGAATGAAAAAAACAGACTGTCAAACAAGAGTGAAAATGCTATTTTTAATGCTTTAAACTGGCGATACCGGTCATAGTTTTAAATGACGGGGAAAAATTGAGCTGACACACTTTTATATTTTTACGTTACACGAGATCTTTTCGTTTCGAAATACTGAGCACATAGTTGATGTAGTTTTTGTAACATTCCGAAATACACCACCCAAAAACTGTTTGAACCACTCCAAACAATCTGGTGTAATTTTTTTTTATACAATGAATCAATAAAAAGCAAATACCACGTGAAATCTATTCATTTATTGACTAATGAATGATCTTTCACAGTAAATTCACGAGTCGGGCCCGTGGTATTACCTGTCAAGTGCCAAAATGTTCAATATCCAAGAATCATATTTTTACTTGTCAGTATCGGGTGTGTCCACCTCTCCTCTGAAACACTTTGACGCCCCTGCTTCATACTATAAATGAGATTACAAAGTTGACCCTGATCAATTCGATCTCATTTCGAGGAAAGAATGTTACACTACAATTTCTAGCCACCCCTGTTATTTATTTATTTATTTATTGGTGTTTTAAGGTCACATATTTCTGCACAATGGCTAACCATGACCGTGACAGTTTTACAGATGGAGGAAGCTGGAGTACCCGAAGAGAACCACCGAGCAACGGCGAGCAACTGTCAGCTCCCCAACATACCAACTCCACACAAGCAGGGTTAGCATTGGTTGAAGACAGGTGCACCATCGACGTGCAGTACGCCTTAGTACACAACGTCACCGTGCCCCCACGTGGGCAATGGGGATGAAGTGTCTTGCCCAAGGACATAACGCGGTTGCCGCAGGTGGGATTCGAACCGAGGACCTCTCGTCTTGCAGCCTGCACACCTACTACCTGAGCCACCGCGCCCCCGATCAGCTGATCGTTCCTTTAATGCGACGTCATGCACCGAAGCGTGACGTCATTTTAGGAAGCTACTGAGGAATATTTCTCGATATCTATCGAGGACATTATGGGTCGCGGACAAAATTTGCCTTGCAGACGTGTTCGGCCAATACACAGGTTCACTGTCTGTAAAAGTGAGAAATTACGAGATGAATGTCATAGTGTTGTTTAATACCATGCCTTGAGATCTTGTTATGTAACTTATTATTTTTCTCGTTTCAAGAAAGTAGTAATATATTAAGCGGTGCGCATGTGCTATACGTGGAATGTGTTCGTATTGTACACATCATGGTGGCGGTTTCAAAGCCCTGATCATATGTTGTGGGCAGCTTAAACGTTTTGAGAAATAGTTTATCAGATTTTTCCACCCAAGTCTCTCAGAAAAGATTTCGACCACAGCTAAACTGATTTTCATATTCATTCTTTTTCTTGTTTTTTTTTTTTTTTTTTTTTGTTACTTTGTAGAGAACCTTTTTCTTGTTTCTTTGCAGAAAAAAAATCATAAATAGCCAGCCTCCTCTTCATTTTTCGCGCAAAATTGTTTCAACCCCATTCATTCATTTGGTGGAAAAATGGAATAATGTTTTAAGTGTGTCGGGGTCCGATAGCGACCAGACAGGGAAAGAGATTGCTTTAGAGATTATGTAGTTAGCATCTTTAGACTTTCCCTCTATTTGTTTTGTCACTCAGATAACTAGTTATTGTTTCGAGTCCGTTTAGAGACAGAAGTACAATGGAGTCTTCAGCAGAACCCAAATTTCTATCCACAAGTGATTACTTGTAAATTATTTCTTTGTAAATTTTCATGGAGGTTTCCCAAAATTCATTTCATGTCCTGTTACAACTAACATACTGAAGTCTGTCCTAGTGGAAAGTTTGGAGATTTGAGGGTAATGTGAATCACATCTGTTTTATAAGTTGAGGTTTGATGTCTGGAAAGAGTTCTCGGGTGCAATACTAGTGAGTCTATTTTGCCGCCTTTCCAAACACGAACGGTCTCCGCCTTGAATGAGTTGTTGATTAGGTGCATATAACTACATGTCCAAGTGTAATGTTCGGCTTCGAAACCCGCGACAGTTAATAACCCTTTACCTAACATGAAAAGCAGACGACACTTGGAAAAAAAATTCTTGAATAACTAATTTTTTTCATTTTTTGTCCCAAACACATAGGTTATGACCCCTCGTTGGAACGAGCTCGGCGAGCTCGTTCCAACGAGGGGTCATAACCTATGTTTTTGAGACAAAAAATGAAAATATTTTGAAAATTAATTGGCGATTTTTGAGAATAGCGCTGGCCGGTTTTGGCCGTTACGTTGGGTAAAGGGTTAAGTTTGTTGAATAAGGTCGGCGATGCTAATAGGCCCTAGCATCAGAATGCTCCGCAGAATTGGAGATGTTTTTTCACAAAGCCCGAGAAAAGAGAGAGAGATGGAGGCTTGGCAATTTCAGGAGAGCGATTTTTTAGCTCTCCTTACTGCCCTCCTGAAAGAATTAAAGAGAGCGAAAAATTGCCCTCCTAAATATTTTGGTCTGGGATGATTGAGATTACATGTATTATGCTCACATTAAATTTTTGTTGTAAAGCAAAAAATGTAATTTAACTTCGAAGCCACATAACATCACGTAATTTCATTTTAAAAGTGGTTTAGTGGTAAAAGGTAATGGCTGCAACCATACCCAAACACAGTTGCAATCATTTGAAGCAAAATGGCTCACAGCAATATTTTTTTTTCTGTCAGTTTCAAGTTCAACAACTGACATCACAGTTTGAGGGGTAATTATTCAAGGAATATTGACACTATAATATACTACCATTACTACTATCCTGTCACTTGAAGCACTTGCACCAGGATGTGACTGTAGATTCAAGCAGACCTGTTGTCCAAGAAAGTCATACGCCTACCACTACCACCTTCAACCCCCCTTAGGGGGTTGAAGGTGGTAGTGGTAGGCGTATGACTTTTTTGGACAACAGGTCTGGGTACACACCACACACAGGTCTTGTCAAGTGTGTGTTCGGTTGTTGAGTGAGACATCCAGATGTCTAAGAGATTTCGCTTTACCTTAGTAAAGTTAATAAAATCACTGATGGAGTCTGTTGGTTTCAGTTTCAATGAGTTCGTTCAGCTGGATACTTAAAATGCTGTGTAAAGCTAATTGCTCTCCTAAGGTGATTGAGGAGAGCGATTTTTTGCCCTCCTGCATTTTTCAGAATGCCAGGCCTGGAGATGAGAAGTTAGTATTGTTGTCTAAATACAAATGAATTTACAGCAATACCATCAGGGGTTCCGCCGGATGTAGCCTTTATTTGGTTCCATATTAATCATACATATAACACCTGAAGGTCCCCCGATAGCGGCCTTCATTTCATCGTCATAGTTACATTTCGGACGCGACCAATACGGATAGATGGATTGAAATCATACAGCATCAACTGGTCTCCATCCTGAAGTAAGCCTTTTATCCGTTTCTTCCATGTTAGTGGATCTATGATTGTATTACGGTGTCTCGGTTGCACGTGAGGGAAGATGAACGGCTTCAGAATTATGTACTTCG
This sequence comes from Pictodentalium vernedei, assembly GCA_031216915.1. Lineage (NCBI taxonomy): Eukaryota > Metazoa > Mollusca > Scaphopoda > Dentaliida > Dentaliidae > Pictodentalium > Pictodentalium vernedei. The sequence continues at coordinate 159,444,676 of CM062288.1, read as the reverse complement.
TTTATTTCTGCATACAAACACACCCCATTCGTTTGTTCTGTTGGCATAGTGTTTCTCCATCAAGAACAGTATAAAAGGATTGCCTGTAGAAGCAAGGCGCAGCATACTTAGGTATATTTTGATGCTTTCACGACCTCTAACTTTGAAGGTCAATGATCTAGAGAATGTTCGCTGCATATTTAAAATCAATCCCACACCGAGCCAAACCGTGGCTTGGTCTTCAGGTTTCTCCCGCTTGTAAAACACACCAAAACGATACGTATCTGGCTGTTGAAAGCATCTTTAAACACGAACATTTAAAACAAATAACCCTAGCGTTCTGGTGGACTCCACGGGTTCCATTGATGATTTGGCTCCTGGCACGCGAACTCCCTGAGCCGCCATTGGTTGAAACACAACCATTGCGGATGCTACTGGTAAATCATTGGTGAAAATGTTTTACCAGTAGCATCGTGGCCACTTGGTGATATGAGAAAACTGTGTTTGTCGCGAATGTCCTGTTTGTTCTCTATTATTTAATCTACAGCTGTGAACGAAACATTTCGGCTCGAACGTTCCATCCTATTGGAGGCCATCATTGTTTTGTTTTATCCACGGAAATGGCCGTCATTTTTGTACAGATATCTTATTTATGAAATCTTTGTGAAGGAAGACAGGTAATGGGTTCGACTCTAGGACGGAAAGTGTTTATCGTTCCAGCTGTTCTTTCTTCCACCGATTATCATAACCCAAGTCATTGTGACCGAAAGAACTTCTTGCCTTGAAAACAAACAAAGGTAATATCTGGTCTCTCGTTTTTCGGAACCGCTCGTCATCGTTTTAAAAAGAATTATATATTGACTCTGTTTTGAAAAGAACTAGATATATACTATGGATTCAGGTAAATTCTCTTAAATATAATCACGTGCTTCCTTGCGCGTAAAATGAAATTATTTTTTGAATGTTGATGACCCACCCATACACAGCGTAAACGGAAACTTGATATTTTCATTCCGGCATTGAGCGTCAGCTGAGTGATGCTTAACCCTTTACCTAACGTAACGGCCAAAACCGGCCAGCGCTATTCTCAAAAATCGACAATTAATTTTCATTATTTTTTTCATTTTTTGTCTCAAAAACATAGGTTGTGACCCCTCGTTGGAACGAGCTCGTCGAGCTCGTTCCAACGAGGGGTCATAACCTATGTTTTTGAGACAAAAAATGAAAACAATTAGTTATTCAGGAATTTTTTTGGCAAGTGTCGTCTGCTTTTCATGTTAGGTAAAGGGTTAACAGTTACTAATCAAGGACGTAACAACCCCGGGGCGTGTGTACTCTCCAAACATTCTGAGATAAATAGTTGAGATGGAAAGGGGGGGGGGTAGAGAGGAGAGATTTAACCAGCATTATCTTTACCAAAATACTTTTACACCACGATTCCACCACCTAGAGAATTAGATTGGGGTAAGCGGGCTCACGACTCAAAGGAATTACCTTAACCCTTTAAAACCCAAATAGTATCTTCCATGTTCAATAGCAGCAGTTTGAGAGAGTCCATATTCATTATCTGGGGGTAAACCAATTAATATTTTCAGCGTGCAGCCTTCTGGCTGCGCGTTGAAAATATTAATTGGCCTACACCACACAATTACTTAGTAGCCATCCTACTTAATTATGAAGTATCATGTTCCTGGGCCAGAAAGGCGACCTCGTGGTTTCAAAGGGTTAAACTTGTAGTTCCCATTGGGTTCCCGGCATTGCAATAGTATTGGGAATTAGCAGTAATGGAGTGTACAAACTATTTACTCTTAATATGTGTCCGAAGATTCCTTCTCGTGTTTTGTCTCTTCTACGGCCTTGAAGTCTGGAAAAGTCCACATTTTTGCTCCATATTTCATAAATTTTCCCACCGACATTTATTAAATATTGAGCCTAAATTGTGAATCTTTCTCAATATGAAGGTACCTTACACAAACATAGCTTCCCCTATAGTATTCGAACTTTGCCTGTAAAGTACGTGGGCCACTACAGATACATATCAGGGTGTGTGCCCTTCTATGACCATACCCCCTCCCAGTTCGCAATGTTTCCTAAGCCCAGGATCCAGTTTATCGTGACCTCTGAATCTGTAGAAGTTTAACTATATTTATAACATAACGGAAATAATCGACCAGAGGCAACGACAAACATCCCTGTTTAACCTTTTGACCCTGATGGTATATTCCATGCCAGTTCAGAGCCATCAACTGGTAAAGTCTATATTTGTTCCTTAAGGAAGACCAATCAAAACTTTCAACGTGCTGCCTTGAGGCAGTACGTAGAAAATCTTGATTGGTCTACCACATAAATGCACTGAGCTACTATGTACTTTATGAGTTTAGGGGCCATTACTATAAAACCTTTACAATTGTATTTTCTAGAATTTTATTTTCGACCGATGAATTTAACTGACTAAAATGAACCATTGGCATTTTAAAAGTTATTTGCAATTTGCCAACTGACAAAACTGCCACATCTCTGAAAATGCTAATGGCTCTTTTCAACTCATTTAAACCCATAACTTGAAAAGAAAATTCTAGAAAATACAATTGTAAAAGTTTTGTAGTATTGGCCTCAGGCCTCAGATCGTAGGACGATCTTGTGCCAGAAAAGCGGTCTTTCGGGTTCACAGTGTTAAATATTATTACTTTTATCATTGTTTTGCCTCCAAAAATACAGTGCATGATCTCTGTTGACATAAGCAATGTTTTTAATACAAAAATGACAATTTCAAATTATTCAATAAATTTGTTTGTTAGTTTCGTCTTCAAATCGTATTAGTAAAGAGACAAGGTAGATAACTCCTGGCACACGTGTAATATTACATACGTATTATGATGACACTTCAATGAGGGAGTGTGAATGTTACAATGCCTGTATTAAATAACAGAGGTCATCAGGGGCAGACCAGGATGCAGCAAAACAGGAAGGTTTTAAATGTATGTCATGTGATATCATCAGTGAATTTTAATGAAAATTCTATTGTGGGGGAGGCAAGTTCTTCCTCCACCCCACCACATCGCTGCCACCACCACCAATAACTTCAGTAAACGTATAAGCACTAATGAGATTTGTATAGCCCATGAAAAGCAAATGGAATAGAAAATGGAATATGAAACCCTCTTTTGGCTGACACAGGCCTGAAGAAAATGGTGAATGCTGGGCGTTCAACTCCCTTCCTGGACCTCCCATTAATTCTTGACCAAATGTTGTTTATGATAGAACGCGGTGTTGAATTCTTCCTTTTATTTGAAGAAACTACCGCCATAAAAAAAAACTTCAAAGTACCTTTTGTACAAGTTGGAAAGGCTGTGTGCACAGATAAACACTCTGGTTGCAAAGGATACAAATTGGCACGGATCCAGAATGAATATTTTCCACAGGTGTGTCTGAGAGTTCCAAGTGGCTCGAAGTTTTATACCTTATGTTGTTTAAAGTCTCTGTCCTATCTACCCATCTCATTTCTTAGGTCGTTAATCGCTATGGTTGGTCACCGTGCTGATGCAACGGCTAAATATTGTAGCATTGCTTTAGAGACCAAGTTACGACATCTAATAATTTGTTTGATTACAAAGTGGCATAGTGGGGTGGTCTATGTCGGTTCAGGCTCTGTTTTGGCATGGTAACCCGGTCAGTTCTATTTTTCTATTTACCTCCGTGAAGTATCAGCAATAAAACCCATCGCGTGTAGATTTATCGTTGGTCTGTAGTAACACGGTGGGAGTTCGAGCGTTGCCTAGCGTACAAAGGTATAACGTTGTCTTTTACATTTGCTGTCGGAAGTGTGGTTAAACCCAATTAAAAAAATAAATAAAATTGTACCGGGATCATGTCCAAATTATCAAATGTTGAATGATAAGACCCATATAGAAAAGTCGAAAAGTCGGATCGTTCAGTACAGTTAGGACAAGTTTAAATGTTACAGCCGATATGGGTAGAATGACTTGATACAAGTACCATTAATGCGGTTCTTTCTGCCAGAAGTCTTGCGAAAAGTGGAAATTTTATCAACTCAAACATAACGAACCCCTTGACATGACAAGAGTTTCCAATCGTGTGTCGTTCTACTTTTCAAGAAGTGAATACTCAACTTTACCAGCTGTTCAAACTGTAAAACATTTCTTTTATTCAAAAATATATCAACCATGAGTGCCAGTGAACCTGCTTTTGAATATCGATTGTGGATGTACTCGACTTGAGGCTTTTATATGCTAACCCTCTGCAGATTGGTGTCAACATATACCCCACTTTAATTTTCACAATAATACAATTAGGAATTTATCTAATTCAATCTTCTTTGACATAGCTCAATGAGCTATGTCAAACAAGCTTGGATAAGTTTCATTTCTAGTTGCATTATCGGAAAAGGGTGCAGATCAAAATTTAGATTTTCGACATCGATGCGGAGAGTTAGAGGTAATATATTTTCGTTATTAGTGTTTAAGGTCACATATTTATGTTGGCTGATCATGACCACGACAGTTTTACGGATGGAGGAAGCCGGAGTACACGGAGAGAATGCCACGAGCAACGGTGGCCAACTGTCAGCTCCCCAACATACTAACTCCACACAAGCAGGGTTATCATTGGTTGAAAGCAGGTGCACCATCGACATGCAGTACGCATTAGTGCACAGCGCCACCGTGCCTCCACGAAGGCAATGGGGTGAAGTGTCTCGCCCAAGGACACAACGCGGTTGCCGCAGGTGGGGTTTAAAGAGAGGGCCTCTCGGCTTGCAGCCTGCACCTCTACCTACTGAGCCATCATGCCCCCATTCCATGGGAGAGATCGGTATCGTTAGGAAAAGAGTGAACTGGAAAAGGAGTGGAGAAAGGCTTTGATTTGGTAAATGTCTTGTGTTCTTGCCCAAATTATTTGTTGCGTTCTTAAAGCCACCCTCGCATGGAATGTAAAAGAATTTCCTTCCAACTCCCTTGTGTTTTCCCAATTAGGGTTAGTTCTCCATACTGCGTATGTCTTCACTGCTGTTGTTCTTTTATGCCTTGATTTAATCGACACTTAACTTCGACGTTTTCAACTCAAGGGGCCAGAGAGAATTTCTCCTCTTCATGATGTTTTTCTATCTTTTGATACTGCCTCGTTTCTCTTTGGATTTATTTATTTATTTATTGGGGTTTAACGATACTTTCGACAGCCAGAGTCACCTCGTGTGGGGCATTTGTATTGGTGGAGGAAGCCGGATTACCCCGGAACCACCGAGCAACGGCAAGCAACTGTCAGACTCCCCATACAAGCAGGGCTCACATTGGATGAAGACACGTGCACCATCTACTTGCAGTACGCCTTAATTCACAGCGCCACCGTGCTCCCACATGGGCAATCGGGATGAAGTGCCTTGACCGAGGACACAACGCAGTTACTAATAGTGGGGATCGAATCGTGGATCTTTGGGTTTGGAGTTCAATGTTGTAACCACTGTGCCACAGCGCTCTCCTCTTTTGATTCAGCAGAAGTAGACATCCTCGATCCCGCATTTTCTTCACAAATTTATTTTCATTTCTAGAAACACGACAAGACTTATCATATGCACAGAGCACACTTGATACCAAGCTCGCATACCGTAGGTCTAATTTTATAATAAATGTAAAGCTGCTGGTGGGTGGCGCCAGCCTAGCTCTCAAACAGTTCATCGCCTATGTTTAGATCTACTCGTCTAGAATATTTCAGTTGATTGGAAAATTGAACTTACGAGCTGGAAAATAAGTTTCAAAATCATATACAATTACATGGGTTCCAGGAAGCTCTCAGGCGACCTGTCAAATTCTTCTCGGATTTCTACGCTGTTTGTTTACCCATTTTTCGTGGTGTTTGCTCGCAGCCTACCCTTGATATAATGTGGTGCCCCTTTGTTCATAAAGTATACAGATATTCTTTGGGGGTCCACTTTTAGATATTCTAATTATTAAGAGTTCAATTTACCTTGAAAACATCAAGATATTAACAAAACTGGTCGAACTGTGTGACGTATTATAAAACTACAAATTTACTAAATCTCCATTCATCATATTTAGCAAAAACATGTCTAAACGTAATGGGGTTGCCATTAACCCTTTACCCAACGAATCGCCCGCATCCGCCCGCGTAATATGCAAATTCAGCAGTTGAAAAAATATTATTTTTCAAACAATTTCAACAAAACCATATCATGTGACCCCTCGTTGGAACGAGCTCAACGAGCTCGTTCCAACGAGGGGTCACATGATATGGTTTTGTTGAAATTTTTTGAAAAAATTGAAAAAATGATTTTTAAAATAATAAATTTTGATATCGTCTGCGTTGGGTAAAGGGTTAACGCTTTTACTGCTACGCCCACTTTATCCATATATGGAGGACCTCTGTGTTTCTCTCATTTCAAATCACCTGCCGTTGTCCTATTTCTGGATAGGTATTGGGTCTACGCTTCTGCCATTTTTTCACCACGTTTCAATTAACTCTCATGTTTTCGCCGTTCATAAATTTCGCTGTTGTAGCACGCTCGCATGCCGTGATTCGATGACAGATCGAGAACATACCGTCTAAGGTACAATGCCAATAAAGCATTTGATCTTTATTTTAGAATACACGTATGGTCCTACTTTTCAATCCACAGAAAATGTAATCAAGGATTACTGGAAGAATGGATACATTATTGTTCGGTAAGACTCTCATTATTTTCTGTCCTTATCATTGTCATATTTTGAAATAAATGGTCAAGGTCTCAGACCACCAATCTACATGGCTAACAATGTTCGTCATTGGAAGAGATTTACAAGAAAGTTAACACCCCTTAGTCTTCTCAGGTTGTCAGGAAACTTAAAATAAAAAAAGGTATGAGATTTTCATAGAAAAAAAAATGAAATTTCGAAATGTTAGCGACTTTGTATCATGGAGGTGCGCATGATTTCAGGCATTTTCCTCAAGTATAAAAATACAGACGATTACAATTTTTTCCGAATCAGTTTCAACGTTTGACTATCAATCGCGTTTTAAACCCATTTAAAAATAAAAAAGGCGCTTGCACCCTCCTTTGATGCTCTGTAACTGTTTTCTGTTCATTATATCAACAGTTTGCACTTCGTGATGTATAATACAGGCACTATCCTTTTCATTAATATAAAAGTATAAGGAGGAAAGATTTGTTAATGTTTTTCCCGGGAAGAATAAAAACTTGCAAATTACTGTAAAAACACATTCGCTAAACAAAGAGACAAAGTGGACGGCTACTTAGTTGCTTTTAATTAGCTTAGTATAAAAAGCAAAGTTTCCTTTTGTAACTTTTAATAAACGAAAACAACAGACAGCTCGGCGAGCTGTCTGCTGTTTTCGTTTATGAAAAGGAACAAAAGGAAATTTCGCTTTATGTAGGAATGAATCCATAGGTGTTTTACCAACAATTACTTGCTTCTTAATTGGACCTTCCTCGCCCGTCTAATAGTTTCAAGGGTGATAACTTTATAGAAAGTCGATTTTCATGACGAGATAAGTCAGAGGTGAATTCTGTTGGGAATATGACGTTGTTGTGGGCTGTTTGTTAACCCACATTTCGTGAAAATGTTCGCGCAGACTACCATTGATGTAATGTGATGTCCTTTTACTCAGAAAGATATACAGATATTCTTTCATGATCAGTCATAGATATCTCAATCAATGAACATTTAATTCCTCTAGAATCACTAACACAATTAGTGGACATACATGACCCACTACTACGGCTCTGGTTTGTCTTCATTTCTAACGGTAATGCCATCAAACAATCGGTCAAATCAAGTCTCGATTGCGCCATTTTTCTAGTGTTGGGTGAAAGAAAATGAATCTTCATGGTATTTGTAAATCTCAGTGTCTGGAATCAGCTGGTCGGAAAGATTCGCATTTTCGACCAACTGCAATATTCCAGACGAGTGTATCTAAAATTAGACGATGAACTATACAAGGGTTTGGTTGAATTAGTGGCGCGGTGGCTCAGTCCGAACGACATTGAACTTCAAACCGAAAGGTCCACGGATGGATCCTCGCCGGAGGTAACTGTGTTGTGTTCTTGCCCTCGTAGCACGTCGATGGAGTCTTCAACCAGTGCTAACCCTGCTGGTGTCGAGTTTATACGCTGGGGAGTCTGTCAGTTACTTGCCGCTGTTCGGTGGTTCTCACGTGGTACTTCTGCATCACCCACCCGCAAAGCTGTCCGACATGAAGTTACCCTGGATTTCGAAAGTGTCTTTAAATCACAATAAATAAATAATAGCGTCGAATTCCTAACAAAATTAGACTAGTGGCTTGAGAACTTGGCAGACTGTGTGACCGATTAACAAAGTCTCGGTTTATTCCACACTGAAGTCACATTTGAATTACAGTTACATCATGTCCCGTTTAAAACAAAAGGTCAGGTTCAATTTTGGGCAGCGGCAACTGCTTTGTGTCCTTGGACAAGGCTCTTAAGCTCGATTGTCCACGTGGAGGCGCTGTGTAGTAAGGTGTACTGCGTGTGACGTCAATAGTGCATTTGCCTTCAACAGCTGTTAATTCTGCTTTTGCAGAGTCAAAAAGTTGTAGAGTCCGACAGTGACTCGCCGTTACTCAGTGGTTCTCGCCGGGTACTCCAACTTTCTCCACCCATAAAATCGTCTATCACGGTGTGACCCTGGATGTTGAATGTGTCGTTAAATCCCAATAAACAAATATCTATCACGTGACATATCATTTCAAATTGTGTCTTCTCAAAAATCACCAATTAATTTTAATTATATTTTCATTTTCTGTCTCAAAAACATAGGTTATGACCCCTCTTTGGAACGAGCTCGCCGAGCTCGTTCCAATGAGAGGTCATAACCTATGTTTCTGAGACAAAAACTAAAAACATTAGTTATTCAAGAATTTTGTTTGCAAGTGTCGTCTGCTTTTCATGTTAGGTAAAGGGCGAAGACGATACTCTGTGGGAGTTAAGTGTTGAAAGAGTTATCGTTGAATTTAACCATTTGAACCCGAGAGGCCACTTTTCCGGCCCAGGAACACGATACGTTATAATTTCATTAAGTAGGGTGGGTGCTGAAATGATGTGATGGACTTACGTTGAAAATATTAATTGATCTACCCAAAAACACTGAATGTGGACTCTTCCAGTTGCAGCTATTGAACTGACATTGAAGATACCACCCGCGTTCAAGGGTTAATTGAAATCCATTTTTGAAAATTTGCAATACGAATTGATACAGCATTGTTATCATTTCTTATCACTTTATCCAGATTATGTTTTGTTCTTATGTTATTTTATTTATTTTGAGGACTACTGGCAGGATCTATCCCAAAATTGCATGGGCCTAATCTATGTGAACAGAAAATTATGTTATGACAACTATAAATTGAGTAAACGAATCTTGAATTTAACCTCTACACTAATACAAAATATTAAAATCTTAAGCTGCACATTTCCCCATCATGCAACAAGACATTGAACCAATTCACTGAGCTCTGTCCAACAAGACTGAATTGGTTAAATTCCTCGTTGAATTATGGTAAAATTTACGACTTGAAACTTCAGTACTTTGACATCAGTGTGCAGAGTTCTTTAGCACGATGGATGATTGAAGCTTCGAGGTTTGTATGGGCTGCCCAAAACAACGTGATATAGAAAGGATAACAAATTACGGCCACATTTCACCTTTATTACACGCCTGTTCTATGAAATCCCCATCTACAGCAACACTAAACCATACGCAAAATGAAAATCAGTCCCGCACACATGTGCCTAACGGAAATCGTTGACGGACTATTTTTGGACAATGACGTCATCTGTCAAAATTTAACATAACCCCGCCTACTTGAAATTTCCGTTTGACCTACAATCATGGAAGCCGTCAAATTTAAACGAGGCGATTGCATTCTAATAAGCTATAACAAAAACAATAAACTAAATAAAAACTGTGTGTATAGAATTACCTCTAAAGCTTAGAAGGGAGAGTTCAAACAAATCATTATTAGCAATATAATAACAAATTGAATACTGAGAACTAGTTCACATGCGCATGTTCTACGATAGTACAAACATACGTACATCACATGTTTGGCCTATTTATAAATCTGCCCACCGGAATTTCCCCAAAATCGCACATGTGTTTGTAAACATTAGCAGACGACTGATCACTCGAAACTGAACCGATTGCGAAGTAACTTGTTGATAGTTGTTAAATGAATTAATGAGTGTCTTTCTCATAATTGTTTTTGTTGACGTGGTGGCGTGTAATAAACACAGAACGACACGCGCGTGTGAATGGGTTAATCCATGTGGCCTCTCGTTTTATCTTTTCGCGATGGCACGATTGCCATATCGATTAACACATTCACACTCGCGTGTCGTTCTGTGTATTTACGGCAAAATTACACTTTTTCCATGAAGAAAATGTCAGTAAGTGATTTCTCTTTTTAGCCATCTGTTTAACAACAATGAAATGAATAACTTGAGAAAACAGGTTTTCGAAAAAGAAGCTTTCAAAGACAAAATATACCAACAGTGGGATGGTAAAGGCACAACAACAAAAAAGACCATTTGGACCCATCCCGGAAGTGATGTAACAGGAATGATTGCGAGAAGTGAAAAGCTTACCGGGATTATCGAAAAGGTCTGTACACACAAGAGAAGGAGGGGCATTTCAAGCTGTGGTGAGACTGTCACATCCAAAACCCTAAAAGACGCACGCACTGTAATCAAATTTCTGTTTGCTTTTCTGAGATTAGCTGGTGTGCAATCACGCTCATCTTTATTTTCCAATTGCTTCAAAACGGGAGAGGTAATGTCGACTAAACTGTGAAAATATTTGGCGATAGTCAGCATTAATATGTTCTTTCAAATATATTGATTCTAGATATCAAAGATTTCAACACCGCATGAACACACGATTTCTTGGAACACGGTCTCTCTTATACACATGCGGAAAACAGATAACGTATGTACATTTTTAAGAATAAATCGGAAATAATCATTTATTTATTCTGGGAATCCCCCGTGATATTACTATTTTGAACATTTTAAACATTCTATTGACATCTTGCATTATTGTTGAATACTCCAGATAAAATAAAGAGGGTGATTTGATGACTTTCAGACCTAAAAATACAATTGCCTTTGGCGTGTTTTTGTTGGGAATTTCCTGACAAATATGAGCATGTGACCGGTACTTCCCTTCCTGTCAGTTCTCTCTCTCTTATTTCTTGCATGACCCTGTTTTCTGTTCAGAAAAAGTTTTTTGAATGGCTGTACTTAACAAAGATATTTGAATGCCAAAATTAAAGTGATGCGATCCTAGTTTTTTCACATGCATGTTATAATGGTCGCCTATGGGAAAATATTTAGTTCCGTGATACCAAAATACCGACGAAAATCAACAAGCAGCAGAATACTCTATATTATTTGCAAACCCAGGAGCTAGTCCTCAGGACGGAGCAGAGTACTATCGAAAGTCCAAAGTGTAGACATAACCCTTCCAGAAGCGATGGTCCTACCTTAAAGCATATACGCATAACCTCTCTCTCTCTCTCTCTCCCTCTCTCTCTCTCTCTCTCTCTCTCTCTCTCTCTCTCTCTCTCTCTCTCTTAGGTTTTAACTTACAAATTCTACTGTCCAAAGTACTCAAATTCAAATTAAATATATCTTTCTATTATTTACTTAATTTTTCGTTGTAGTTACTTGGTAAGGAGATCTACCAATATCACGCAAAGATTCAAATGAAAGAAGCCAGAACCGGCGGTACATTTCAATGGCATCAGGATTTCGGGTACAAATAACCTTAAAAAATTCACCAGGAGTACAAGCAAACAGACGCCTTATTTTTCATATCATATTCTTTATCTTTCAACCCTTCACCCGAATCACACAATTCTAAAATTCGTTATTTTCTTTGTTAAGTTTTCAAAAAAATGTCAGCAAAACCAGATCATGTACTCCCTCATTGGAACTAGCTCGACGAATGGTCAGATGATATGGTTTTGTGGACATTTTTTATTAAAAAAATCACCACTGCTCAGGCTGTAAATTACGAGGTCGGACGCGATTGAATAGTTATTAACCCTTTACCTCACATCAAATGCAGACGACACTCGCAAACAAAATTCTTGAGTAACCAATTTCTTTCATTTTTTGTCTCAAAAACATAGGTTATGACTCCTCATTGGAACGAGCTCGACGAGCACGTTCCAAAGAGGGGTCATAACCTATTTTTTTTGAGACAAAAAAATGACTGGCGAGTTTTGTGAATAGTGCTGGCCGGTTGTGGCCGATACGTTGGGTAAAGGGTTAAATGAAGGATTTATTTATTTATTGGGGTTTAACGACACTTTCGACAGCCAGGTTCGCCTCGTGTCGGACAGTTTTACGAGTGGTGGAAGCAGGGGTACCCAGAGAGGACCACCTAGCAACGGCGAACAACTGTCAGAATTCCCAACGTACTAACTCCACACAAGCAGGGTAAGCAACGGCTGAAGACAAGTGCACCATCGACGTGCAGTATGCCTTAGTACACAACGCCACCTCGACCCCAACTGGGCAATTGGGATTAAGTAGTTAAAGGATTAACCCTTTACCCAACGTAACGGCCAAAACCGGCCAGCGCTATTCTCAAAAATCGCCAATTAATTTTCACTATTTTTTTCATTTTTTGTCTCAAAAACATAGGTTATGACCCCTCGTTGGAACGAGCTCGTCGAGCTCGTTCCAACGAGGGGTCATAACCTATGTTTTTGAGACAAAAAATGAAAAAAATTAGTTATTCAAGAATTTTTTTTGCAAGTGTCGTCTGCTTTTCACGTTAGGTAAAGAGTTAAAACACAGTAATATGAACTGTGTTGGAATTATTGAAAAATTTCATCCTCATTCGTGAGTTTTTTATTAGGGTTTAACAACACTTCAGACAACCCGTGTCACCTCATGTCGGACAATTGGAAGGAACTTCCCAGAAAGCCAGCGTACCCGGAGGAACCACTGAGCAATGGCGAGCAACTGTCTGACTCCCTAATGTACTGACTCCACACAAGCAGGGTAAGCATTGATTGAAAACAAATGCACCATCGACGTGCAGAACGCCTTAGTACACAGTGCCACAGTGCCACAGTGCCCCCACGCGAACAATCGAGTGCCCAAGTGCACAATGCAGTTATCCCGGTGGGGATCTAACCATCGACCGCTTGGTTTATATTCATGAATTAGAACTGTTATTGTTTTCGCGCCACTGAGGTGATACATTTAGTGGATTTCATACAAATCTTTCACCTCATTACTTACACATGTACTGGAAACAGTGTTTACGCTGGAAGGAGTGTTTTACTCACACTAGCAGCCTCGCCATGACATGCCTTAGCATGCATGTCTGGAAGGCCGATGTTCAATATGGGGGAGTTTGAGAGCAGGTGTCCCCTCCAACCGGTAGGGGCACCTCCTCCCAAACTTCCCCATTGGACCAGAACAGATTTGTGGTGTACTTTTGCTTTACTTCCAGAATGAAGCATTGAAAAAATGGAGTGAGCAACCTGAGAAGGGAATTGTCTGCCCCCTCTCGCCCCCCCCCCCCTCCCCCCGTGGTCCAAAGGCAGGGGGAGGCAGCTGTCCCCTCTGCCTCCGTACTTCCGGCCTCTCTGACTGTCTGGTTCCAAATGTTCAGCCATTTTCAATATTTTAGTGCCACACAAAGTGTTTGGGTGCCCAGACGCTAAGGTTTGTGTGTGGGGGGGGGGGGGGCGGGGGGAGGGGGGTCGCTGCCTGATCCAACTAAATTGATCGAGTTTCGAAAATGTGGACTGTCAATTATCTCAAGAGTGAACGAACAATTGGTCATTAAAAAATCTAACAGAATACGAATGTTCTGAAGATAACATCGTCGACAGGCGACATGCCCGTTCATCTAAGTTATATCTCTGCCACTGGTTCAATTAATGGTAAAGTTGAATGATAACGGTACGTACACCTGTTGTTGCACTCAGATAATAACAGGTTTAACGACTAATTACTGTTAATCCACAGGATTTAGCGGGTCGAGTGTTTACAAAAGCCAGCATTTAATTAGATGAATACTTCACACCGTCGCGAGTCACTCGCGACGGTATGACGTATTTATCTAATTAAATGCTGCCTTTTGACGATTTCCTTCCATTAGAAGTAAAAAAAAATATTAAATTTTGTTTCGTCGTCGATCACTGTCTTCACTGTTGCAATGGCTTTCCTTCACAAGTGAAAGTAACTTTTTTATACCAAACTGTTAGCCAATTTTTGGTGCAAAATCAATATTTTTGGCACTCGACAGCGTGATCACGTACTGGAAACCAGGATACAATCCTCTCCGACTTTAATAAATGTTCGGTCCTGGTGTCAGAAAAAGGCACCTTGTGCATTGGACGTGCAGTATTTTATTCAGTTAAAAGCAAGCGATATTTTGCTCGTGTAAATTAGTTTCGTTACAATTCAATGGAGAGTGTTGTGGGCGTTCTCCGATAGACTTTAACAAAATAATTAGGAACTAACAAATTCAGACGATCAAAATTAATCTAACCACATCTGTGGAAGACAATCTTTACAACTGAAAAGAGGAATCGTTTTTGAAAACGTGGAGAGTGGTACCAAACCTACTTATTTTTCGAAGGAACTCTCATCACAAGTGTTCTGTCTTTGGAGTTCAGGCAACTATTTTAAGATGCCTATCGTAATATTAGATCACATCATAAACTTCTTGTCGTGTCAAGTCCATATCTTGGACAATACATTAAAAATACCGCTTTTCCTTTTATATAGATTTAAGTAGTGAGTTTTATTTTATTTTTCATAAACAGTCCTTTTCTAATCGAGAAGTCAGTTACTCATTTCCACTTGAACAATGTTTTAGTCGGTCTGCCGGTGGGGGGGGGGGGGGGGGGGGGGTAACCTTGAAATGTCGGAAAGTAAAAGGTCTTTGAAGGTTTCTAGGGTACGTTTTTGCGCTAAATCCTATCTGAAAGATGCCACGCTGAGCAGGCACGTCAACTTTTCCGTGTTATGGTGATAACTTCTTAATGGAAAGAGATATCAGAATGAAACTTACACAACACATGTAGCACAACCAGACGGTGTGTCGCATATAAATAGATTATTACCATTATGTGGAAGTACAAAATATGTATCCGAGTCGAGCTCCGGGTTCTAAGGGCAAATCACGACGAGTGGAAGACGAGTCGTGATCAACCCTTAGAACCTGGAGCGAGACTCGGATACATATTTTGTACATCCGAATAATGGTAATAATCATTTTATTTTACAATATATAGGGGATAAGTCAAGAATGTAGACGAATATATAACGAACTATTTATTCGTACGAATGAACAAAAAGAAAAAAAAATGGAACTCACGCGAACAGAATGTGCTTGTATCCGAGCCCCTGATACAAACATCTGAATCAGGGGGTCGGATACACCACAGTTGCGGAGTTAATACAGACAGCATACATGTTGATTGTAAGATAAAGCTCATGATCGATCCACCAAGATCAAGGTCACAGATAGAAGTCAAAGCATGGAATGAACATACACATTAACATTTTTTTTGTGTCTGGGTCATAACTTTTAATGGGAAGAGATACCATAATGAACATTACATAACACATGTAACAACATGGTGTGTTGCAGAGAAATTCAACGTCACACTGAGGGTCCGCACATCGAATGAGTATGCAGAACAGCTTATTCGTGACCGGGCCACGACTTTTAGTGGAAGGAGATATGACAATGGTTCCGATACAACATATGCACAACTACTGGATGGTGTGTTGCATACAAAATTCACGATTGTCCTACCAAAGTTAAGATCACAGATATAGGTCAACACATGGAATCAACATGCACATCAACTTTTAGTGCCTAGGTCATAACTTTATAGTGAAAGAATACATCAGAGTGAAATTTACACAACACATGAGCCACTACAGCACAGTGTGTCACAAACATATAAAATTCACGAATGAGCCACCACGGTCAAGGTCACAAAAAGATATCAACGCACAGTATCAAGATGCACATTTTTTTAGTGTCAACCACCTATTTTGTTAGTGGATGGAGAAATGGCAATGAAACTGATACAATATATGTACCACCACTGGGTGATGTGTCGCTTATCAATTTTTCCACACAAATATGCAACTTTGGGGCACGTAACGAAATATTGGGAATTTCTTAAGGCCATCTTGAATATCTCGAGCTGCCCAAGGTTTACACAGTGGAATCATTCAGATTCGGATTCAGTGCAATAAGTTACCATAGAAACGACCACATAAACTTTTATTTCCCGATATTGCAAGGTTAAACCCAAAATGGCCATTTGGCTGCCGGACTAATTAGATAGCGTAGATAGCTATATTTCTTTTTCGAAAACATGGCCATAAAAATCTCGCAAGAAACAAGCGACGGAATGTGACGTCGCGAGTTCTGTGGTGCCTTTCCGTAGCGGAATGGGGTGGAGGGACAACGTCCCCTCATTCAGAGGCTGGGGTTGGTGTGTGGCATAGAATAGAATAGAATTTACTAAAGCAATAAACACCTGCTTGAGGCAGATTGCCAATTTTACAACAACATGATTATGATAATACAATGAAATAATATAAAATAAAATGAATGAAAAAATAATAACTTGGATCATAACGAAACGACAGATACACCCATGATAAGGTATATAATCATACAGTCGGGCATTAAGAAGGTTTATGATTACCATAAATCGTAAATCACTTCGGGACTTGAGATTCCCGTAATATGTATCTACCCGTCACACATGACAATTTTTTTTTTCCAAAATATAAAAACTTAGAGAAATTGTATTAAAATGGAGGGTTCGGGTATAAGCTTGGTAGATGATTTCAAGCTGTCAGCATAATTACTGTGCTGACGGCAAAATAACTGTCCGGGAGCCAATACTATGAAGCTTTTACAAGTGTATTTTCTGCAATTGTATTTTCGAACTGTTAATATAACTGACTAAATGAATCATTGGCGTTTTAAAAGATATGGCAATTTGCCAACTGGGAAATGGTTCATTTCAGCCCATTTAAAGTCATAACTAGACAATACAATTCTAGAAAATAACATTGTAAAAGTTTTATAGTATTGGTCCCAGAAGGTAAAATCTAATATATATTATCACCGATACTGAGAAGTAGAAAACTTCTCACGCACCAGAAGTGACAGAATTTCTGACTATTCGCCATTTTCATACCCGTGTGTCACACCTGACTTAGACCCCCAAACCTCCACTGTTCCCAGATACTTTATTCTTGAGCCCTCCCCACCAGTAATTATTTCGCGACAAAAACGTGTTCCTACATCATTTTGGACGAAATACCATAATGGACCGAGATAATTATCCTCCAATATCGAGTAATTACTCGATGGGTTATTTGTACGACTTGATTCGAGTCGTTCGGGCGATCCGAGATAGTCAGCAAGTCTGTAGTAGTCCTACGAGTCATTAGTAATGGTATAAGTCTAGTAGAAGACAATAGTATTGAGTAAACATAGTGGAAGCAGATCATCACAGGACAGCCGTTGGTGACAATAGGCAAATCAGCAGAGTGTCCATGCTGCCACGAAGAAGTGGGGATGGCCTAGAAGCTCGGAACTGAACAAGCGCCGGGCGCCTATAACTACCTTCAGATAGATATCCCCCGATAAGTATCCTCCAATAGTATATCCTTATAACGTATCAGTACACAATGCTAATGTGCCTCCACGTGAGCAATCAGGATTAACCCTTTACCTAACGAATCGCCCGCATCCGCCCGCGTAATATGCAAATTGAGCAGTTGAAAAAATTAAATTTTTCAAAATATTTCAACAAAACCATTTCATGTGACCTCTCATTGGAACGAGCTCATTGAGCTCGTTCCAATGAGGGATCACATGATATGGTTTTGTTGAAATTTTTTGAAATTTTTTAAAAAAGTATATTTAAAATAATAAATTTTGATATTGTCAGCGTTGGGTAAAGGGTAAAGGGTTAAGTGTCCTGCCGAAGGCAAACGTAGTTACCGCTGGTCAGGATCGAAGAGTCGACCTTTCCGTTTGAAGATGAATGCTCTAACCACTGGGCCACCCCGCTCCCTGAAAATTGAAAGATAACATCCAAACAGAAAATTAATCCACGTTTGTTTTTGCAAATAATTTTGTGTCTGCAGAGTCTAATTTTCTGTTTGAATTTAGGTACTGGTATCATTATGGCTGTCTTCTACCAGATGATCTACTTACTGTTTTCTGCCCAATCGACCGCGCTGACAAAAATAATGGTTGTCTGCAGGTAATTTACATATCTTCACGTGTATAGCTAAAGTGTATTTATGCGGTGTGCAACCAGTCGCTTGGGATGGTGGTGGCCGTATGAAACTGTATTAACCAAACAACACGTTATAACTTAGATTACCAATATCCATATCGCTGTGATATCTTTAGCCCTAGAAGTCGCTCTTACAGCCCAGAAACATGATAAAGTGAAAACACCTTTCACGTCGTCAACCATTATCGATAAGTGTTAGCGCCATTGGTTGATTTGACGGCATCTGGAGGAGGGGTGCAAATGAGTTGCGAAGTTTTCTACTGACTTCTCGGCAATACAGTTGTGTAAAGATCAGTAGCGTGAATACATTCGAACTTTTAATACGCGTTTCGGTGTGTTGATTGTCTTTGTACAATCCACGGGTAATAAGATCTCTTTTGCGTTAACTCGTTTCTTTGCCGACATGGATTCTTCTACCCTTTTGGGGTAAGGGTTTGGTCCCATTCTATTGGGAAAATGTGCGTTGTGAGGGCTACAAATGGGAATTTGTTTTGGAGAGGGAAAACATACAAAGACTAAGGCATCTTACATTCGAATTGAGCAGACAACATTAAGACTGATACCCAGGCAACATTATATATACTACAAATAAGTTTGATTAGTCACATTATAAGTTATTATGATGAATTGACGGTAACATGGTCTGAGGTTTGCGGCTCGGAGCTTCTGTTCAACCGAGACGCCTCGCGCAAACCTCAGACCATGTTACCGTTAATTCATCACAATAACGTATATGTTCCAACAATACCTCACCCATAGCCCAAAACCCACATCGTTAAATGAACAAGGCACTTGGATGAACAAGGCAACTTTAAGGATAACAAATTTAGTAAATAAACCTTTCGTGTACCCCACGACGTCACTGGACAACAAAAAATCAATAATTCAGATAAAGGTCGAAATTACTCCATCTCAGTTCAAATCATTTTTTTATTAGGGTTTAACGACACATAACACCCAGGGTAATATCATGTTGGTGACAGCAGTATGACGGGTGGTGGAAGCCGGAGTACTCGGAGAGAATCACCGAGCAACGACGAGCAGCTATCAGCTCTCCAACATCGTAAATCTGAACGCTTCACCGCGGCACAGGCAGGGTTAGATTGGTTGAAGACATGCGCACCATCGACGTGCAGTACGCCTTAGTACACCGCGTCATCGTTCCCCCCCATGTAGGCAATTGGGGTTAAGTGCCTTGCCCAAGGACACAACGCGGGAGCGCGAATCAGTCGCTGAAATGGTCACCCATCCAACTACTAAACGCGCTGGACGTTGCTTAACTTCGGTGATCTGACGAGAACCGGTTACCGCGACGACACCGCTCCCCCAGTTAAAATCATGAACAGGTTCATGATTTGAACTGAGAAGGGGTAACCTCGACTTTTTTATAAGTGGGTTGTGAGTAAATATTCATAAAATGATCACTGGCCTCGAAAAATACGATAAAAATACGATTTTACAGGCAGTATGCACTTTGAATCTCTTCCCATTGTTATCATCTTTTCAAATATTTCACGTGGTGACGTCAGGCTAAAACATATGCCACTGAAGCCGTAAACATACAAAATCTTAAGCGAGCTCTCGTCCAATCAGAGGGCGAGGATTTTAGTCTCATTGGAACATAGAATCATGTTCACACAGTGTCTGTAGTCTCTATCAAACTGTTCTTATACCATTAAAGAAGAGCTCGTCATTTGCCTTTGAATTAAGAGACTTCATACGGCAAGCAATTTAAATTTAATGTACAATTCGTGTCCTAAACTAATGGTTTGTTTTCTGAGGCTTTAGCATTAACCAGATGAGGCCACCAGTTGTGCATTAATTTTTTGTTTGTGTGGGAACTGAGATTGCGAAATCTGGGTTTAGGAATTGAGACACCTCCTGCCTAAATGTCATCGGGAAAGGGTCCCATAAACAGCCCCTGTAGATGCCCAATAGAATCCCTGACCGATGTTGGATATTGACATCAACGTACCCACGTACGCCGCATCCCTGATGCAATCTCTGCTGAACAGCAGTTTCCATCATTTGGGGAAGGGAGGCGGTTGGGTATTAGCTGTTTCTACCCTTATCACCGGTGTTTCAAGGAAAATAAATCCCCTTTCCATAGAAGTCTTTGGGAGCGAGGTGGCACAGTAGGTAGAGATGCAGGCTGCAAGCCGAGAGGTGCTCGGTTCGAATCCCACCTGCAACAATCGCGTTGTGTCCTTGGACAAGACACTTAATCGTAATTGCCCACGCAGGAGGTGGGGGGGGGGCACGGTAGCGTTGTGTACTAATGCGTATTGCACGTCGGTGGTCCACTTGTCTTCAACCAATGCTAACCCTGCTTGTGTGGAGTTAGTACGTTGGGGAGTCTGACGGTTCTCGCCGTTGCTTGCCGTTGCTCGGTGGTCCCCTCCGGGTGCTCCGGATTCCTCCACCCGTAAAACTGTCCGACGTGAGGTGACCTGGCTGTCGAATGTGTCGTTAAACCTCAAGAAATAAATAAATACATGGAAGTCTTTCCTGATCAAAGTTAGGATCGGGGAGTGGTTAGAGCGTCTTGGCTCGGGGGTGTGTGCCACTCTAAATGTTCAACTGCCTCCTTCAGGTTACCGAACATTCAACTTTTGAGAAAACTATTAGCACCTATCCCCACACACACGCCAGTGGGAATTTCCCAGCTGAACTGCTGAAGAAATTCGAATGCATCCTCTCTCTCCTTATGCTCGAAATATATTACCTTTGGATTCTAGAGTTGGAAATCGTCTCGTAAGTGCAATAATGCGTCATTTGCAATACATTGCTGACCAGGCCTTGTTACAATAAGAGACGAAATATTGACTCCGGCTGAAACATTCCATGAAATGTGGTTAACCTTTACCTAACATGAAAAGCAGACGACACTTGCAAAAAATATTCTTGAATAACTAATTTTTTTCATTTTTTGTCTCAAAAACATAGGTTATGACCCCTCGTTGGAACGAGCTCGACGAGCGCGTTCCAACGATGGGTCATAACCTATGTTTTTGAGACAAAAAATGAAAATATTTTGAAAATTAATTGGCGATTTTTGAAAATAGCGCTGGCCGGTTTTGGCCGTTACGTTGGGTAAAGGGTTAAAAACGCTCTATGTTTGTGTAAAAAACGGTTACAGCCACGGATAAAATGACACGAAACCTATTACCACGGGGCATGACATTTCTAACTGTTGGTGGTTCGAGGCTTAAAATTTCTTACTCTTGAAAATTTTTCCCCGCCTCCGGGCGTGAGACACCCCTAACACCACACACCACTCTTGCCACCTCCTGGGTTGCGTTATTTCTTGACTCTATTATCCATCTGTCTACATGTAACAATCAGCTGTGTATGTGGATTTTGAATTAAATTGTTACTGGCAGTACTCACATAAACAATTGCAATTAACCGGTTTTCTGTTGGAAGTTGTGTATAGGACAACAACATTCAAGAATACGAACTTTAAAGGGTTAACCCTTAA
The DNA here is from genome assembly GCA_031216915.1 of Pictodentalium vernedei. NCBI lineage: Eukaryota > Metazoa > Mollusca > Scaphopoda > Dentaliida > Dentaliidae > Pictodentalium > Pictodentalium vernedei. The sequence goes on along the minus strand of CM062288.1, from coordinate 159,422,853 downwards.
CCCAACGTAGAGGCCAAAACCGCCCACTCTTACAAAATTTCATTTTATTTTTATTGTTTTTTTTTTTTATTTTCTGGCGTCAAAAACATAGCTTACGACCCCTCATTGGAACATATTATTTCGTTTTTGCGTCAAAAAACATAGCTTATGACCCCTCATTGGAACATATTATTTCGTTTTTGCGTCAAAAAACATAGCTTATGACCCCTCATTGGAACGATCTCAACGAGCTCGTTCCAATGAGGGGTCATAAGTTATGTTTTTGGGGCGAAAAAGGAAAAGAATATGGTATTCAATGATTTCGTTCACAAGTGTCGTCTGCTTTTTCGTATTAGGTAAAGGGTTAATCTGGCCACCTAATACTAATAATGTTGCTATCGACAATATCTGATTCTTTCAGCGATGTTTATTGTTCCGCCTGCAAGTTGATTGTCGATTTTTTACGATCCAAGATTTTTAAGCTTGCACTTCATGGATTTTATCCTCTGTTTTTTTATTATTATTTAGTCTTTGTCATCAGATCAATGTTTGTGTTTGAATAACAGCTTCTTCTACCATGTAGTGTTCGATAAAGAGTCTCTCTTGTTTTTTATCTTTAGTACGATACCTTCGATCGTTTCACGAGTGGGCACGAAAACTATTTTCGATTTCGCTATCAGCGAATTATCCAAAATTACAATCGGCTGATCGTTGTCTTTATTCTGAACCGTCGCGGCAACTATCGTCCCCTACTAAGATTTGCAAAACGTTTAAGGATGTTCGAAATGTATTAAAATAAGGACCGAAAAAGATCAAGATTTTCGATAAACGTTCAACAACGATTTAACCCTTTACCCAACGCAGACGATATCAAAATTTATTATTTCAAATATCATTTTTTGAAATTTTTTTAAAAAATTCAACAAAACCATATCATGTGACCCCTCGTTGGAACGAGCTCGACGAGCTCGATCCAACGAGGGATGACATGATATAGTTTTGTTGAATATTTTTGAAAAATAATATTTTTTCAACTGCTGAATTTGCATATTACGCGGGCGGATGCGGCCGATTCGTTGGGTAAAGGGTTAAAATTATGCTCTACGACAGTCTGGATAACTTTATCGCGTATCTGTAAGAAGCATTTTCACATTTGTGAAGCCGTTTCTCTGTATCTTCCGCTTGGGAGAAAACAAGTTTGTCAAACTTTTCTGGATTATTTATAGTTGAGCTTAAAATTGTGATATTGATTATATGGAAACATAGTATATCCGTAATTCTCCAACAAGTGTCCAAATAAACTACTTCCATTGGACGTCTTTTGGATTGCTATAGATACTACATAATCTTGTGTCAGTAGTATGTAGCTACATATCGGTAGCTCATGGGACTGCGGGCAGCAATGTGCCAGAGGAGTCGTCAGGCTAACTGAAGAGAGGGGACGAAAACATCTGGCAGTAGTAATCCCCCCACCCCCCACCACACACACATTATCTCACCTCGTGATGTGTTAAGAGTTTGTGCCAACACCTCAGAATGATAAAAGACACGAATCACATATCCACATGCACCGTTGGGGAAACGTTTGAAATCAAATCAATACCACTGATATATGACTATCTGATTTCGCTTCGTCTCAAATTAGACAATTCGCAATAAAAGTTCTGCATTTCCGCCATCTTGTCCTTATTAAATTAGACCATATATGACTATCTGATTTCGCTTCGTCTCAAATTAGACAATTTGCAATAAAAGTTCTGCTTTTCCGCCATCTTGTCCTTATTAAATTAGACCATGTTAATTTTAAACAATTCTCAGACTCGAAGCTGTGTCTTGTAAATGCTCGCTCTGTTGTCAACAAAACTGCGACTCTTCTTGACACAATCACTACATATATGTGATTACTGAAACGCCATGGACGTGACAATCGTTACTTATTCCCAGTTCCGTTTTCCACATTCGTGATCAACCGATTTTATCTGTTGATAACGAATGTCGAATAAGGAACTTGATGAATTGTTGAGCAATTACTGTAATGCAATTTCACCAATACTTTGGCCCCTTACCTAGCGCAATAGTCGTGTCTGGCCTGCACTGTTCGCAAAGATCGCACTGTGTGGGTATTATTCGTTTCTGTTCTTGCCTCCGGAACAGGGCCCATGGTTTATCACTGGAGTAAGCTCATTTAGTCAATACGCTGAGTGCCATGTCGTTGTCCCTGAGGCTAGAATTGAAAGTCAAAGGACTGATAAGAAAATAAATGGAAATCCTATCTAAGAGTGTTTCTTGTGAAAACAGTGTTCTGTTTGCGCTGGGCTAGGGGTTAAATAAATAATTATGTATTAAAAGTTCCCCTCATGAATCCCGTAAGGATGCAAATTGTTTACAATTTTGATGTCAGGACTAATTATCTTTTAATATGGGAATGGCAGGAAGACAGCCCCCAGGGCTATGCTGTTCCCATGCAGTTTTACATTTATTTCTGTACATTTCTGCAAGTTGTTTATTATACTTCATGTAAACGTATACTGCAAATAAACTTCATTCATTCATTCACTGGGAATAAGTAACGGTAGTCTCGTCCCCGAAAAGTCGCTAACTTCTCCAGCTTTGTGCCAACGGTAAAAATGTTATTCACAACACAAAGCTGTCACAGAGAGGTGTTCGAGGTGGTGTAACTTTCGATAACGCAGTAAAGGTAATGTCTGACTATGTCCACATTTCCCCCACCCTTACTATTGGTTCGCAATCAGTTCGTGTCATTGTCATTTATCGACCCTCGCAGAGCTCAAGAAATCAAGACAATTTCCATTATTTTATCGGTGGATTCCTAGACTTTCTTCGTTGGATCACAGCATCTGCAAAAAATCTCTCTTAGTGAGGTGAATTCAATGCTCATTTTAAGAAAATCAAGACAGTCTAACAGCATCCATATCCCCAGCCGACTTTTATGTTATGAAAAGAATAATCTCATTATCAACCTGGACATGTATTCATACCCAATAATGTCACTCATCAAATATCATTTAATTTCTTTAATCACAACTGAAGATATCTTCCAGAAACCTGCAGTTTTGGTAAATTCAAAGTCGAAAAGGGATATAACTCTGGTAAAATTATTCGAATCAAAACTTCCTTTCCATATGCACTTGTACACATCATACTCATACTACACACCAAGTTTCGTAAAAATCCAATGAAAAATGCAGGAGTTCAGCATGCAAGCATTTGTGATGGACATTTTGCTATTACCAAGGGCCATAACTACGCAAAATTCGTCGCATCCAAAATTCCTGACCACATGAACATATACACTTGATAGTGATACCTCAAACCGAGTTTCGTAACAATCTAATAAAAATGTAGGAGGAGTTAAGCGGACAAGCCTTTGTGATGGTCATTTTGCTATTTCCAAGGGCCGTAACTACGCAAAATTTGTCGAATCGAAAATTTCGGACCACATGCACATCTACACTTGATACTGATACTTCAGACCAAATTTCGTAAAAATCCAATAAAAAATGTCGGAGGAGTTAATCGGATAAGCCTTTGTGATGGACGTTTTGCTGTTTCCAAGGACCGTAACCATTCAAAATTCGTCGCGTCGAAAATGCCTGTCCACATGTACATCTACACCTGATACTGATACTTCAGACCAAGTTTTGTAAAATCCAATAAAAAATGTAGGAGTTAAGCGGACAAGCCTTTGTGATGGAAACTTTTCTATTTCCAATGGCCGTAATCACGTACAATTCGTCGCATCAAAAATTCCTAACCACATGCACATTTACCCTTAATACTGATACTTCATGCCAAGTTTCGTAAAAATCCACTGAAAACAATTGGAGTTAACCAGAGAAAAGTTTGTGACGGACGGACGGACAGACGCACACTATTTCGATAACCCCCTCCCGACTTCATTATACCGACAGGGAAAGTCGGCGACGCGCTATGTGATTAAACAATGGATACTAGAACCATGTAAAATGAATTCACAAGGAATATAATAGATTTCGTTGAGATGTGACTGTCCACTTTTAAATTTGACACTTTCAGGTATTGAAAGGCTCACACAAGTGCGGTCGAATTGACCATGTACCTATGGCACACCAAAGAGTTGCAGACGCTGAACGAGTAAAAGAGATACAGAAAAGATATCCGCCTACTTTTGCTGAGCTGGACCCTGGTAATAACTTTTAAGCTTGAGCGTATGTTTGAACTTATCCTCTCAAGCCCCTAAATCCCCTGAGTGTATCTGTTTAAGTCATTTGATGGGAAGAATTCATGTTGGTTTGACAATTGATCTGTTTTGCCTGTCGTTTTAATATGAGCGCAGGTTTATACCTCAACCCAAAACGACTACAGACAACACCATGCACAAGTTTGCATTTTTATCTCAGAGGCATAGCTTATCATCCTCATTGGAACGCGCTCAGAGAGCGCGTTCCAATGAGGAGGAATAAGCAATGGTCCGGTTGCAAACACTGAAAACATTCAAATTTAAAGGGAAGAAAATACGTTGCCCTTTTAGCAAGACGACATTTCCGTTATGCAAACGTACCCTCATGTTTTATATATCATTCGTATGAAAGTACCAGAGATTCGATTAAATAAACTGACTTCAAAGCTAGAATTTATCAAATATTTTAAAAACGCTGTCAAATCGGTTATCCTATCACTCGCGGGACATTTCGACGCAGTACAAACTGCAATATCATTTTCCATATTCGCCGTTATTTGCTTTTGCTGACAAGTGTTCCATTTATAGTGTGCGCGTCCATGCAAGTTAATCGGGATTGTCATTATCGATAAATGTGGTGCGAGTTGTATAGGAGGCAGAAATATAAGTATGCCCTATCAAAAATAATCCAAAGTCATTGGATCTAATAATGGCAATTATTACTAAAATAATTCATAGTTGTTGTTCGTGGGGATCATTCATTGGGACAACATCGAAGATAAAATTAGAAACCACGTGTATTCAGAAATTATATCGCGTTCCTATTTATTAACGACGACTTTGGGGTAACTTTGTTGATATCTTCGCAATGTCGTATCACTGGAAAATTCGTCTGCATTTAAGTTGTATAATTACAGATTTAAGTAATTTCGCGTTGCTTCTGATGTCTTACACTTTGCATATAGTGTGTTTGTGTACATGTTCTTTCGCATACAAGCAAAATCTATAAGACTATATTTTCCAAATTAGCGTTTTATTACCCCTTTACCCCTTTCAACCCGGTATGCATAAATGTTTGCGTGAAGAGAAAAATTGGTAGTGGACGAGCAGACGATATAAGAAGTAAAAATCCTGTAGCGAGGCTCGGTTAATAATTTAATCCAGCAGCTCTGTCGAGCTATTGGATTATATTTTTACTGAACGTCCCAACAAACCAAGATGGTTTCGTCATTTCGCTGTTGACAGTATTGACTGAAAGGATACCTCCCAGGGCGACAGTGTTGAAAGAGTTAACATAATTGTAGGGATCGCGACGGCCGGATATGGTTGTTACTTCCGGTAAATGGTTAAAATATCAACTAGACTGTTCTAGAGATGTTTGGGCATCAACTATTGTTGCCCAGAAGTTCACAAAAACAAGGACGTCGTCTCGCCTTGGACTGCGAAGACGTTGGGAGTCAAGGTGTTGCGAAACCGGATAACCAGATAAAATGTGCAGGACAGCTGGTACAACCCACGTCGTTTGTGCGGAATAATTGAATTCTTTCCATCTTTTTACCTACCTTCGATAATAAATGCCAGGTTCTTGTTCGTTAGATCTCCTGTTATTAATATGCAGTACCTCGATCGCAAAGCGGAATTCTACCCCACAATATCGCGATCAGGTCGCAACTCATTTACATGAATAAAATATCGCAAGGTTAAAACCGGATCAAGAAAAAAAAACGTAAGAAGCATCTGAGATAAAATGAGTTCGCCTTTCTTGGCATTTGTGAATCTAACCCTTGTTAAACGAATCGAATGCATCAACAGCACAATAACCAAATTGACTGTGCAGTAGGAAGTTGTTTTTTTTAAAATTCAACAAAACCATGTTATATGACCCCTCCTCACTTGAACGAGCTTGCCCCACTCGTTCCAATGAGGAATCACATAATATGGTTTTGTTGGGGTTTTTTTAGAATTGGGTGGAAAAATTTAAAATAACAAAAAATGGATATCATTGTTTAAAACATATTCATGGGAAATGGGCCAAATAACAAATCATGTGTGCATAAAAAATGCGTATATACAGTACGTGGAGAGTGGATTGTAACTAAATCTCTCGCGGAGTGGAGTTATCACCCAAGCTATAACTTTCAAATTTTGTTTTTATCGACAAAAAACACAAGCAACGTTTCAGCCAATGGACCTCCGGGTTTAACCCGGAGGTCCATTGGCTGAAACTTTGCTAGTACTGGTTATGCTTTGCAACAAATATGCAATTATTGCTTAGGTGGAATCTCCACTCTGCGGGTGATTCAGTGGTAATACACCCTCCACGTACTGTACACCATGAATTAAATCAACATTATCGCCCTTCGCTTCAAATGTTAACGAGCTGAAAATAGCGTGCCTACCGTTTTCAAAATTGAAAGACTTTTATAATGCAAGACAATGTCTAGGGTGATCAATCCAAATGTTGACTACACTTGTTTCAGGTGATGTTATAATATTTCACAGTGGAATTCTCCATACGAGTGGACAGAATAAGAGTGACAATCGTAGATATGCTTATCTAATGTGTTATAATACCAAAGAGAACGACCCCATGAAGCCGCCATATCCACATGCTGCTTACACGCCACTCGAGAAGGTAAGTACACTACTGCCTCTGTGTACAAACAAAAATCAATTTAAAATCTTAGTCCTTCTCTTAACACGATAAGAAGCTTGTAGTTCTAATATTTGGTCGGGGCCGCATATAGCTAGTGCGAGGTCTGTAGGGCTTGTAGCATAAGCTATATTGTATAAAGCCACTGAAGGTGCCATAAATTTTAGCCGCATCAACAAAGACTAGGGAACAAAGACGGAGTTGTGAAAGTGTTGTGGCTTTGATGGCGTGTGCATCACACGCGCTCATCAACCAACTAGGAACAGTATTCTTAAAATATATTGCCAATTGGAACTCATTTCAGTTGTGAAATTTTAAACACACAAAACACACGTGTGTGTTCGTAAATTATAAAGCCTTCAAACGCCATTTAAAGCGTGTTCCATCTTCATTTTGTTTAGACAGAAATGATTTATGGACCTTTTCTTTCACTTAAAGTGCATAACGAAATGGACAATCCATTTTTATCAACTCAGAATTTGTGACAACCCATGTTGATTGCTTAAAAGCATTTAGCGCTGGGTCCTTGAAAGTGCAGGTACCGTGGCATACGCTACTTTGCTACTAGGATAATGTGGTACTGCATTCAGGCCTTAACCCTCTACCTAACATGAAAAGCAGACGACGCTTGCAAACAAAATTCTTGAATAACTAATTTTTTTGTCCCAAAAACATAGGTTATGACTCCTCATTGGAACGAGCTCGATTCACAGAGAGGTCATAACCTGTGTTTTTGATACAAAAAAAAATGAAAAAATAATGAAAACTGTATGGTGATTTTCGTAAATAGCGCTGCCCGGTTTTGGTCTTTACGTTGGGTAAAGGGTTAAACTCAATGGCGTTTATACAACTAGATTGCTGGAGGTCAGCGCGAAAGTTGACAGCTCAATTTCGCTCAATATTCCCCCACCCCCAAAGATGATGTTAAACCAACCGATGCGTGTAAATTTTCCCATCCATGGCGTTTGATGACGTGAAAGTTAATACGCTGGACCGTAGTCACAGCGTAATGGTATCACGGAACTAAATATTTTCCCATAGGCGACCATTATAACGTTCAGGGGGAAAATATGATCGCATCATATTAATTTTGGCATTCAAATATCTTTGCCAAGTACAGAACTCCAAACAACTTTCTTTTTCTGACCCCAAAACAGGGGTCATGCAACAAACAAGAGAAACAAATGACGGCAATGGAAATACCGGTCACGTGCACATATTTTTCAGGGAATTCCCTACAAACACACCAAATGTAAATTACATTTTTTAGGTCCAAAATTCATCAAATCACCCTCCCTCTTTTTTATCTGGAATATTCATTCATCAATAAAGTTATCAATAGAATGCTTCAAAGGTTTATTGAAAAAATATATTTTCTCAAAGCTGTTATTTTTAGAGATTACATCACTTCCGACAACATTTCAGGGCGGGTAACTCTAATTTAGTTCAGTGATACCTATAATCATCACCAACTTTACCAAAGAGACATTTTATCGCTTTCATGAGAGAAAAGAATCATTTCGGCATTAGAATCGAACTTTTTGCTTCTACTGAGTCAAACACATGGGAAATTTGCTCTTTTAAGGAAAAGTGTCCGAACCGTGTCAAATGAGCTTAAAAACTGTAATTGCCTCCAAAAGATTTTTCTAGCCCGTTACCTAATAAATTAGCTGAGAGGGATGAGAATTTACAGCTTTCTTTAAAAACTACCCTGGTCCCAAAATAAAACTAAAATCTGCATCAGCAGACAATATTTTTGGAAAAAATCTGTCTCATTCAACCATACTGTAAGCAAATCAGTGCCTCAACCCCCACGAAACAATATGAATGTCAATTTTATATCAAAAATTGGGGCTGCAGCTACATATTTCACCAATATAAAAGAGAACTCTGCCATTTTATCCCAAGAACTGTTATCAAATTTTCTTCCACATACTGTTGTGGTAAAATATAGCCCTGAATAGGATCCATCAGTGTGCCCCTTTTCATCAAAATCTATGACATAATTCAGAAATTCATTGATATTGATCCAAAACAAACCGCCTGTGATATTAAATTCCCAGTTGTGATAGATTTTAAATCACATTCTGGCTTCTGAAGACATTTCACATTGTGTTTGATGAATCTTTTGCAATTTTTGTAAATAAAAGGGCTTAGTGTTCTTAGTTAAGGCACCTAGAGTCATTGGTATGGCACTGACAAAACATAAAACAGTACTTTTTTCAAAAGAATGACCAGTACCTGCCACTGTGGTATCTCATAACACTGTTAAAATGCCTAAAACCATCAAATATTGATTCTATAGTGCTGTGCCTGTGCTGCAAGTACCCATAAGTGCACTTTCACTTTTTGTATTAATCCGCACAGTACCATGACGGGGAACCATGGTTTAAATAAATGTGTTAATAGGGTAAGGTAGACTGTTAGTTTGCAGCTGCCAGAGGTTATAGTGTGCTCCTGGGGAATACACTTGCTCAATATGTGAATTTGCTTGCATTAACAGCCTTAGTTTTGGTTTTGGCAATATATTGGCCTTTGTTGCTGACTGTGACAAACTTTTCAAAAAAAATAAAACAGTTCTGCAGGGTGTGTGGTCTCCCAATGAACATTTAATTGTGAAATACCCCCCCCCCCCCCCCCAAATAATATTTGAATCTGGTTTGGAAGCAAAAAAACATATTTCCTATAAGTATTATGGGACTAAATATTTTCCCATGGGCGACCATTATAACGTTCAGGCAAAAACAAATATGATTGCATCACTAAAATTCTGGCATTCATATGTCTTTGTCAAGTATAGCCCTTCAGCGGCTTTGTCCAACCCCAGAACAGGAGGGTCATGCAGCAAATAAGAGAGAAAAACTGACTGCAAGGGAAGTACCGGTCATGAGCACATATTTTTCAGGGAATTCCCAACAAAACACACCAAATGTAAATAGTATTTTTTACGTCCACAAGTCATCAAATCACCCTCTTTTTTATCTGGAATATTCATCAATAATGCAAGATGTCAATAGAATGCTTCAAACGTATATTGAAACAATTATTTTTCCAAAGCTGTTTATTTTTAGAGATTGCATCATTTCCGCCAACATTTCAAGGCGGGTAACTCTAATTCAAATATTTAGTTCAGTGATACATCAACAAATATCAAACGAAAGCTCAGGACACAAAATAGTAACATGGAGTCAACTTACCAGAAGCACTTGTTTTTGTCATCAATAATAATTAAAACACAGAAATATTCAATTTGTATTGTCGCAAAAACATTTTCACATTATCAACATATTCATTTTTCGCAGACATCAAAATATATTCTACAAAAAGCAATTGTTGGTTGCGAGTCATCGAAATATCGAAAACTATCCAGAAACAAGAGAGGCGCATCGGAGATGCAGGTGTCGAGTTGTGGCTTCTTTCTTCATGTACTCGCTATTGAACATCAGAAACGCCATCGCGCTGAGCTCAAAATTCATAAAAAATTACGCTAACGAGCTCAAAATTCGTAAAAATGAACTAATTAAGGCCCATAACTCTGTAATGGAAAATTGGACCCGGCCAGTTTTCGAACTCGCCTGTGATTTTGTTTCAAAAGACTTGTATGGCAAATATTAGTCAAATCGGAGAACGTTTGTTTTTGTTATTGCTCTAACGAGCTCAAAATTCTTAACAATTTACGAATTAAGGCCCATAAATCTGTAACAACAAATCGAGTTGTGCCAGTTTTCGAACTCGCTTAAGATGTTATTGCAAAAGACCTGTATGTCAAATATAAGTCAAATCGGAATGCGTTTTTTTCAAGTTATTGCGCTAACAGGCACAAAATTCTAAAAAAAAAATGACAAATTAAGACATAACTCTGTAACGAAAATCACGCCGGGCCGGTTTTCGAACGTGGTTGAGATATTATTGCAACAGACCTGAATGCCAGATATTAGTCAAATCGGAGAACTTCTGTTCAAGTTATTACGCTGACACTGCGAGGACCGTCGCCGAACCATAAGTCTCGGTACTTAACACAACTCGACTAAAAATGAGGATGTTTTAGCATTGTCTGTTTATAGGAAGAAATGGTCACTTGAGATGCTTGAAGGTGGGACACGTGCATTTTCTCGCGGAAAGCTGGGATTATTTTATTCCGCTGTCGCGTCGTGAAATAAACCCTTCCCATTCCAATCAAAAATAAAAAGCATATAAGAATAAAAGTTTGCTATTGTCTGTTTATCATGACTTTGATATCACTATCGTTTGATATCGTTTTATTTTTGCGCTGGAGCCTCGACATAGTTTAGAATTAATCATTGGAAAGAACAGCTTGAGACCGTTCAAACGAGAGGTCGTAAGATATTTTTAGAGGCAACATGTTGAATATTTCAAAATTTGAATGGCAATTCTTTTCTTGATTTTTAGAGACGATTCTGCCACTACAATAGAGAAAGGTTAACATGTCTTTTTTACATCGATTGATTATAGCATGTGACTGATTAACCCTCTGCACTCCGATATCAAAATATAAAAAATTCAGCGTAAAGATGTTCCCCATAATACAACTATTTGCATTATAGAAAATGTTGTGCTTGAAATTTCAGTATTTTGACATGGGTGCGGAAATGATTAATGATGCTCGAGTTTGTTGTAATTGTTTTCCTAATATATGTATGAGGAGAATAAAAACTTCATTAAACATTTGATGTGGATTGAGATTTGTACACGACTGAATGTGTATTCGACAGCAAGCTGGTTGCTTATCTGCAGTCGTCTCCACTTGTAATATAATTAAGAGGGAGCAAATGAGAAGACAGTGTAACCAACTATTTCCACCTAAGACGGAAACAGCAAGACATTTATTATCACCTTTTAGTTTTCTGACAGGAAAATAAGTAGTTTAAGACAACTTGAAAATCATTTGCACGTGACATTTTAACTGAAATGAAGTTATGAAGATTTAGAAAGATAAGATAGTCTTCATAAAGAAAAGGAGTAAAAAGGCACTTGTTAGGACCAAGGCTTCTCTCTGTTGTACAAAAAGGTTATGTGCGAGATCTTTATTTTATTTCACGAACTTAGTGACAACAGGTACTTAAAAACTACTATTTTCGCAGTTACAGATAATAGGAACTGCTTTCAACACAACTTTATCTATGGTTACATCCGAGAGGGCTCACAACTGGCAAGACTCAGTGCAAGAAAAAGCAGCCGATATACCCAAATGCGAAGGACTTTTTGTTGTTGCGTTGCGGTTGTTAATGGAGTTTCCAAAACAACAATGTCTTGGTAAAACCAGTCTGCTTAAATTTAGTCAGCACCTCAGACCAGGAGCGTCGCGAATATGACCCGGGGGGGGGGGGCAATGTGTCCCGACTCTCATGACTCAAATCCCGACTGAAGAAATAATCCAACTGCATCATCAAGCATGCTTTCTTCGAAGGCATGTATTGAGGATGTAGTTGCAATATCTGTAAAAGAGTACTATAGTTAAAAAAAATAGGAAATTAATTATTATTATTATTGTCTATTTGGTGTTTAAGGTCACATACTTATGCACAATGGCTAATCGTGACCGTGACAGTTTTACGGGTGGATGAAGTCGGAGTACCCGGAGTGAACCACCGAGCATCGACGAGCAACTGTCAGCTTCTCAACATTGTAACTCTGGTCAAGCTCCGCTCAATCAGGGTTACAGGGGTTGAAGACATGTGCACCATCGACGAGCAGTACGCATTAGTACACGGCGTCATCACGCCCCTATGCATACAACCGGGATAAGGTGCCTTGCCCAAGGACACAACGCGGGTCGTCCCGGACGGGGATCGAACTCGTCGGAAATTAATTTGTAGATAGGTACATATAGTATTCGCGATGCATAATGGGCTTCCCAGATTCCTATTTAATTAGTACGTACCCAACTATGATTGGCCATGCTGAGACCCAAGCATCCTCAATTATCCACAGACATCTATTTGCATGGGATCGGCGGCATGTGTGGCATTAGTCTAACAAACACGTCTAGCCCGTTAGAAAGTACTTGATTACCGGCAATTGTTAATCTTTATCTAAACCCAGAATCAATTTGAAAATGCCTTGACTCTTTATACCCCAACCACCCACCCCCTTAACAAAAGTTAGGCTCTGCCTCAGATGAGTGTTAGCACAGAAGGTAGGAAATGATCTCCGTGGATGAACTGTGGTCTTTGTCTGGTGTGGCACTTGACCCTGATTAGAACACATAAATACTGAGGCAAATTTGTATTTTTTCAGGTTCCCGACGAGTATATCGCTAAGTGTGAGAATTACATGGATCTATCTGGGAAAGATTTTTTCCTCCCAAACGAGAGAGTGGACGAGAAGGAAATAATTCATTAACATATTGGACTAAGCTAATACTATGAATGTATAATTGCTTTTATGATGAAACGTGACGTGGGTACTTATTGTTATTTGTGGCTAAGATACAGGTGGGGGGATAATAAGATGGACTTTCTCTACTAACCCTTTGAACCCGATAGGTTTCACGAGACCATTTTTTCTTCCAGGAACATGCATGATACGTCATAATTTCTTTAAGTTGGACGTCTGCTAGGTAATGCGTGGGGTTGACCCATCAATATTGTCAACGTGCAGCCGCAAGGCTGCCCCCAAATAATAAATATGGATTATTCCAACGTCTGCCATTGAACTGACGTGGAAGACACCACTTGGGTTCAAAGGGTTTATGATTTTGTTGAATATTACGTGTTTGTCTATTTTTTTAATTTCACGATAGTTCCACTATGTTAAAAACAGTTCCAACTATCAGTTGATGCCAAGAAGGTTTTGTTTTTTAAACATCAATTTTCAATAGAGGGAATCCCAACTTAGAAAGGATCATGACAGTAAGTTTTTGGCAGAAACTCATAATGTAATACAACGCTGCGATGTGTTGCACCGTTATCTTCTGAGGGAAATTTTATTGTCGATACTCCATTCCAGAAAAAAACTGTTATCACTATCAACTGAGATTTCTAAAACATAAAATCATTGTACACTGAAAACATTTTCGGTGATGGACGAAACCCAGCGACATGTCTATCAAACAAGATTGAATTGATTAAATTCATAGTTGCATTATAGTTAAAAATTGTAGCTTGGAAATTCTGTATATTGTCATTAGTGTAATGCGGGTTAAATTCTTGGAACATCTTATTAGTCACCTCCGTTGAGTATGTCTCCAGGGGCGCCGGAGCAGGGGAGGGGCAGAGGGGGCAATCCCCCCGTTCCCTGTGCCAAGGGGGCACAGGTGGCCTTTCCAGCCGGGGTGTAACTTACTCCATCTCTCTCTTAGTAACGTCACATGCTTCGATATCGTGATGGTGTCAGAGTTTTATTTGATGCTCATAATAAACACTGGCACGGAGCATCAGCCTCTTTAGACTCTACAGGCACATGATGTTTTATTGGCTTGGCAAGTTAAGAAGGACATATTTTCGTTCTCGGGTAGAACGTATGACCCTGTCGCATGTCCATTTATTACTTTGGTGGGATCGCCTCCCCCTCGGGCCCCCGCCTTTTCCATATTCCAGTGCCCCCGAGTGTTTCGCTTTCGAGAAAGGTGTCATAATGTGCTTGTACTGAACAGAAGGTGAAAAAGCCAGAGTACCCGGAGAGAAGCACTCAGCGGCGTCGAACAACAATGAGACTCTTCAAGTTACTAACTCTTCAAAAGCAGAGGAAGCAGTGGTGAAAAGCACGTGAACCATCGACGTAGAATACGCCTCAGTGCACGGCGCTACCCATCTCCTAATTGGGCAATCGGGATTACGTGTCTTGTCTGAGGACACAACAAAGTTTCCGAGGTCAGAATCGAACGTCGATCTTTCGGTTTAGGGTCCAGTGTTTTAACTGGTAGAGTGCTAGAAGCCACTATCAGGGCTTTAATATGAAGAGAGGTACCCCAGTCTAAAGGTGTCATATTCTGTGGATGTGCTTCATATTATCTTAGAAGTGAAATTTTTTTGTATATATGGGTTTGCCTTGTTACAATTTATGGGAGAGTGCCTCTTGGCACTCTCCCATAAATTGTAACAAGGCAAAGACGCAGGAACAAATTTTTATGACCAAAAATAACTTAGCACTCTACCAGTTAACCACTGAGCTGCCGAACTCCATTTTACGCTGGCATAGGCAATTGTATAAAATGTACGAATGTAATTAGTGATGCACTGCATCACCGGACGTCTATCGGAAATTTTGACGGTTGTGATCTCTGTGTCAAGTGGGGGAGCAGCCTAATCAAACACGCATTTCTTTTTTAAATGGACGCTTTAGAGATGAGATCTCTTAAATTTTAAATGGCAACGATCAATTATTTTCATTCGTTTTAATTTTATGTATATCTACAGAGCTGTGGTCACAAATCGAAGTATTTATTTATTTATTTATTTAATTTATTGGTGTGTAACGTCACTTTCAGCATCTATGGTATCTCCATGAACGCGATTATGTCTCTCTATAGCCATTTCCGCCCTTTCTGCATTTGGAGATTGCTGAACATGAAGGTTCCAGAAGTTTCAGTCGGAAGGCATCACCGTTTGGCATTTGTGCGGGGCGTGGCGATGTTTTGTGTCGTTACCCTCCGACGAAAGTGTTATGGTCTCGAACCACACCAAAAAGCTATCTAAGTCAGTCAATGCCACCTTGAAATGTAGTAAGGTAACCAGTATGTATTTGCGTGGGGATTCCTGGCCATGAAGGTTCCCGAAATTATTGCCGCAAGGCATAGTGGCTCGCCATTTGTGCGGAACACAGCGATGTTTTGCGTCGCGGCTCTCTGGCAAAAATGTTATGGTCTCGGTCCCCACAAAAAAAGATATCTACGCATGTCTATGCCACGATAGAAAGTCAGAGAGTAATCAGGATAACCATCCTGAATTTTTTTTTATTGTGCAGTACTGTGATCATAAAACTGTCTCTTTCACGATCAGATCGCGAATTAATCGCGGGACACTAAAACCAGTGAGACGCGATTTCCTAAACAAAATACTACGAAATTAAGACCGTATCACGAAAAACAAACAAAAACAAAATTTTATGTTCAATGTCCTTGTACTTGCTTTTCGATCGGTGAAATTCTATAGGGGTGAAAGGCGGATGGAAAATTTCCACCGGATCGTGACAAGAGTCACGATCCGGTTGAAATTTTCTGCCCGCCTCTGTAATCACATTAAAGTACCTAAACTACACGTCGACAAAATATCAAGCCTGCAAATTTTCCGACAGATATTTTGATAGAAATTTTACTGGAAGTTGTTAAATCTGATTGTGGCGGGTTCGTAAGATGCCAAGAAGTTGATGATCCAATTAGAACGTCATGGATGCCTGGGAGCCGGTTTGTAGAAATCACGGATCCCATAGCTTTGTAGCAGACCAGGAATATACCTTCAGCCACTGCTAAGGCTGACTGTGCCGGGTTCGTAAGATGCCAACCAGGTTTACACCCAAAACAACCTCACAGACGCCTGGAAGCTGGTTAGTACCATTCGCAGAACACATCACTTAATACGAGCCAATGAATATGTAGGAGCCGTTTAACTGTAAGGGAAAGGAAACTCGCGGGAGTGTTTCGGCCCTCGCCACCCCAGTGTCCGCTGTACGTTTCGACAAGGTGGTGCAACGTTCTATCCCCGCTACAAACTTTTCCGCATGTTTTAAGATGGCACTACTTATTCCAGTGATAAGAGCAGCTACTACGGCACAAGTAACATTGAGTCACTGAAACAACACATGCGATAAAGAACTTTATTTTGCAACTGATTATGCCTGTGACATCTCGAATTTTCAGATGAATAATCACGCTTCCAGTCAATCCAATGGAAGCCTGTTTCAGGGGTCAGTTAACTCGGTATCCGTTGAATAGTAAGCATATGTGCCCCCACGCGAAGAAAGATTCTCCTCTCGGGGTCCTTCGACCAGAAAGTTACCGGAATTGACAAGAAGCCACATAAAGAAACTAAAGGTCCATGATGGCATCACGGATGTCTGGAAGCCGGTTGGTAGCATTCACAAAAGCATCACTTGGTAGGATCCTACAAATGTACATAGGTTGGTAGAAGTGCAATTATAAACTGAGGAAACGAGATAAATAGTGACGGCATTCAAAATAATTTAACCCTCAATTTAGTTGATCCTTTCAATATTGTAAACCCCGTAATACGAAGCATACGAGTACACGGTTTGGATGGATAACTTATTTATTTATTTATTTATTTATTTATTTATTTATTTATTTATTTATTTATTTATTTATTTATTCATTTATTTATTTTGGGGGATTTACGACACTTTAGACAGCCCGGGTCACCTCGTGTTGGACAGTTTTACGCGTGGAGGAGGCCGGAGTACCTGGTGAGAACCACCGAGCAAAGGCAAGCAACTACCGGGCACCTAAACGTACTAACTCCGCACAAGCAGGGTTAGCATTGGTTGAAGACAAGTGCACCATCGACGTGCAGTACTCTTTAGTACACAGCTGCACCGTGCCCCACATGGGCAATCGGGATGAAGTGCCATGCCCAAGGCCACAGCGCAGTCACCCCTGGCGGGTATCGAACCGTGAACCTTTTGGTTTGAAGTTCAATGCAGTAACATATGAGCCACCGCGCTCCCCAGAATATATATAGATTCAATCTAGCCACAAAAGCATGTTTAGAGTATAGACGCATACCTAAGGATACGTGTGTTTATAGCCTCTATTTTTGGGGTTTAACGACACTTTGAACAGGTCTGGTTATATCGTGCGGGGAAACAATTTAAGCTATACCATCCGCTAAAACGGGACCGAACACACGATGTGAGCCGACTGATACACACACTCATAGTGTAAACGAGAATTAGGAACATAACAGGGATTCTTCTGCCCTCTTTGGGAAAGGGTCCGGGATCCATGCAATTGGGAAAATTTGCGTCTTGAAAGCTATAATTGGGAATTTGTATGGGAGAAAAACACGCAAAGAATAAGAAATGTTACCTTCATATTGAATTGAGGACATGAATACAGAAGCTACTACATGTATAGTACGTGCAGTAAGTTTTATAACAAACAGTTGCAAATAATGATCAGTCTCTGTAATCTCTATTATATACAGTACGGGGAGAGTGGATTGTAACTAAATCACCCGCGGAGTGGAGTTATCACCCAAACTATAACATTCAAATTTTGTATATATCGACTAAAAATACAAGCAATGTTTCAGTCAATGGACCTCCGGGTTTAACCCGGAGGTCCATTGACTGAAACTTTGCTTGTGCTTGTTATGCTTTGCAACAAATTTGCAATTATTGCTTGGGTGGAATCGCCACTCTGCGGGTGATTTAGTGATAATACACTCTCCACGTACTGTAAAGTGTCCTTGTACTATTAAATGATGAAGATATTCATATATTTCGCTACACTTTGGCAGTCTACATTCTGTGGCTTTGCAGTTGTGTCTAGGCAAGTCTTGGCTGCCTACAAATGCAGCTATGACTTGCCGAGAAACAACTAACATTGATCTTAGGAAACAATTGCCAGTGTATCTAAAAACTGCCTTTTGAGACACCTGTTATGTGGCAGCAAAAAGTTATGAAAATCAAATTTAGGCTTTCAAGTGTGAAAAAAGAATTAAATCTTTATTTGAATGAGGACTGAGATTGATAATTTTTTATTTAAATTGGGAAAAATCATTCCAAAATGCCTTTGCTCCCTCCCTCCCCCCCCCCCCCCCACCCCTGGCTTGTACACCCATGGACATCACTGCCCATGCGTGCATTACGACCATTCTACGGCTGCTGCACTGTACATGTAACTACAGAAATATGCTGCCAGTGTTACGTGTATGGCATATATTTGCAAGTGTTTCACTCCATTGTGATACTGGTGTACCTATCTTCGGAAGAATACTCTGTCTTTTATATGTCTACATTTGGCTGGTAGTTATGTCAACTGTATCATGTGAAAATGCCCACACTATTTTCGTTCAACATTTTAAAAAAACACCTGCAGAAATCCTGCTCAACATTGCCCAACTGAAAAATTGCAACGATAAATCGGTTTGTAAATTCACGACTGAGGATCACAGACTGAGACTCAGGTTGTGGTGAGCAGAAGAGTTCAATAACTTATTCCAGGCACCTCTATTCAACCCTTGCGATTGAAACGATATTTGGACTGTTCATTGTTCGACCTGTTTATTTTGAAAGTTGACTCGTAAAGTTTTACTAAACAAATCAAGGTCTTGGAGAGGGGGGAGGGGAAGGCTTGTCGTAAGGAATTGAGCTCCACCAACATCCAGAGTAAAGTCATGGTAGAAACTTAGGGTCATATCACTATTTATCGCGAGATTTTTCGAAACGTCTGTAATGATGTAAAGTCGACGAAATAAATACAAAAATTATGTATTCTACCGGAATCTCTACACACTCGAACTCTTGTGGCTCAATACACGTCTATTTCCTGAAAAGGACACTCTTGAAATGGGGATTATTATTCGTAGTAGGCACTTGGTGATTATATCAGTGGCCTAGCCACGGCGAGAAGGGGGTAGGAGAGGGGCTTATGGCCACCAAATATTTTCGCTTCCACAACATCCGCTACTAATGCATCAGATACGGTCTCAGAGCACTACATTTTGCAAATTTTTCTAGGGGGGTGGGGGAGTGCGAGGATGGGTAACTAGTTAGGACTAGGGAAAGGCGCCCGTACCCCATCCAACGACAATCCGAATTTCACGTTTGCCAACCCCCATCCACACTACGCCCATCTTCCCCACCTTGAACCCCAAAACTGGCTTGGATACCCCTATTATAGAATCCTGGCTACGTTCCTGGATTGCAGACTATAACGTTTCATAAATCCGAAGCAGCAATCATTGATATGTTAAAACCCTTTACCCAACGAATCGCCCGCATCCTCCCGCGTAATATGCAAATTCAGCAGCTGAAAAAATATTATTTTTCGAAACATTTCAACAAAACCATATCATGTGACCCCTTTTTGGAACGAGCTCGTCGAGCTCGTTCCAAAGAGGGGTCACATGATATGGTTTTGTTGAAATTTTATGAAAAAATTTAAAAAATGATATTTAAAATAATAAATTTTGAAATCGTTTGCGTTGGGTAAGTGGTTAACTGATCTTTTCAGAATGTATTCATTGCCCAAGTGTGCCAAACTACATATTCCATCTCTGATAGCTTAGCCCTTACATATTTCTCACTGAGAGTTCAGAACCAAGTATATCTCGGTACTTTCAGGCAGAAATGACTGACAGAAAGAGCTGCCTAGCTGCTTAGATCCCCTTAGAACTATTCAGCTATCAGAATGGAAACCGTTGGGTCCTACTAAAATGTGGGTCCGCATTAGATCAGGCCTGTCATGATTAATCCAGAAGGCGACAAATCATCGGAAACACCCACAGTGGACTGTCGTTTCAAAGTCGACGATTATGGGTTTTCATCACTCCTTTATGAATGAATTATTATTTATTACTCTCCTCCTCGTCGTGCCCGTAAGAAGTGTCGGAGGCCGTAGAATATCAAAAATACATTGTAATTGATATGGGAAAGAAGTATGAAGATACAACATATGACACCGGGTCTGGCGTTCCAGAAAGTATAGGAGTACAAATACTTGCTCTTCCTTGTTTGCCAAGGAGTGCAATTGCCCTCTTAAATCTCAGTGCGTCTATTCTTTTAATCTTGAACACCTCACGTCCAAACCTGAGCCTAGGCTCAGGTTTAGGCCTGAGATGGTCAAGAGTCTGAATTTTCTCCGGAGAACAGTAGACGCGTAGCATACCTGCATGCCTAAAGAATGTCCGGTCCACGGAACTAATCCCCCAAAATATCGTTTTCTATGTAGTTCTTTCTAGTGGTCACGGAGTACGATTAATGTAAACTTTAATATTATTCTTCTTCAAATGTCGATCAAGAAACTTCATAATCAAGTCAGCCCTAAATCATATGAGGCTGTACTAAGAAAGTGTAAACAAAACATAAAAAAAAATCATCGTAAGGGGAAAGATGGTAGGTCTCGAATTGGTTGGAGAAAAAACGATTTTGTTTTGGTGTGGAGTGGGGATGCGTACCCTAATGGTGGAAGCAGATGCCGACTTGTGTCTAAATTTTTCCTACCCCATCTCAATGCAAACTGTCAGCCCGGCAGGTCAAAACATGTGGTACTGGATTACAACTTATCTTCCCATCCTTTATGGGTCTGTTGTCCATTGGCTTGTCTGTTCGTTGACGGGTCCACTTTCTTTTTCTCTGGAACACTTTTCTTTCTGAATGAAGGTTGGTCACAGTTAATTCCTTCAGTACTGAGCGCCGAATGGTATCGCGATGAAATATAATTCACAGCAAAGTGGGTGTATGTTTTAGTATTCATAGGTAGGTTCAGTATATAGGCATATAGGATTAATTTGTTTCTGAACACTGTCACCAATTTGTTATATATTGTTTCATCTTGTCGCTATTTATTTATTTATTTATTTATTTATTTATTTATTTATTTATTTATTTATTTATTTATTTATTTATTTATTTATAATTACATTGTTAATGTAGTTATACGTTTTGGGTCCAAATACTCAATTCCCATTGGTCAGCTGGATGAAAATGTCATGACCAAATGTAATTCATTTTCCAATAAATACATTTGGTCGAATTTTGACCCGCATTTACGGTAGAGCGCAGTTGACAGAATGTAATTCGGGCGGAGTTTGGGCGGGTTTATAACTTTTAGCGCCTCTCGCAGTGATCAATGATTATAGTTTACTGATATGTTAAATAAATTGTTTTGAACATTCCAAGTTTCGTTGCGAAAGACGGCAATTTGACAAATTTGGGTCAATGCCCAAAACCGGCGCTCAGCTCAGAGTTGTGCGCTTTGTCTTTTGTGTGAGGGTGGTTTTTCGCCTCGTTGGTTCGTACATGTTTTATTTCGTCTTTCTGCTTTGCTGTTTGGTAAAAATTAGTTTAAACAGATACGGAATTCATACATAATTTGTACCCATTCCCACATGTTCATACTCCAATAAAGATTATAAAAATTGCATTTAACTCTTAATTATTTACCACTTTCAGCATCAATGACTACATCCGGACCGTAACATTAGTATGAAGTCAAGTTTAACCAATCTTTTATACCTTTTTCATTTAATTTGAATGCAAGGAATATCAGAGATGGGAATTTCAAAATATACAAAATTTCATTACTTATATAGCACCTTAAATTCAAATAAAATATACACAATTTATATTTATTTAATCTAATTTGTTTTACAAGGATTGGCGAACAAGTTGTGCAACTTATATTAACGCCTCTCCTTGGCCCAATGGCGTGGGTTTGTGGGATGACATTCATGGCGGCAACTTCGTGGCCTAGCTCTTCTCGAATGCTACGAAGGGATCTTTAGCCTGCACGGAGTGTGTCTCTCTCCGCACAGAGGACAGCCATTTTACGTCCCCACCCGATAGGACGATACGCTGTGACAGCATCAACCCCATAACTGATGCTGACAGAGAGTGTTCGGACACCTCGAGAACATTCCCCGACCGGGGATCCATCCCGGGACCTCTGGTATGAGAGACAAGCGCACTTATCCACTCGGCCACCACGCAAATTATATATCAAAATGGAGGTTGGAAGGTATAGAACACGAAAAATATATTAAATCAACTTATAGAGTTGAGTGCAGGCACAACTGATTCCTGTAAGTCTGCTATAGTATTCGTACCAGAACTGATAAATAAATTATATTTCCTGAGAACTTGCGGTCGAACGTGCTTCACATATCCAAGAACAAAGCTAGGGCATCAAACTCCTTCAAAACACAGCGATAGAGCTGCGTGGGGGTAAAGTCCAAAATTGAAGCCTTTGTTTACATTGTAATTTACTTTCGATTTTCGGTCTACGCCATCGGACGGTAAAAACATTAAAAAACAACGCCGTCTAAAATCAAATAATGAGAAGATCGCCTTAATATACCATACTATTATTATATAGAGACTGCACAGTTGCCATATTCTATGCAAGGTATCATGACACCTGGTGAACTTTCTGTGAATTACGATTTTGTTTTTTGACGGAAATGCGTGATATCGAGTAATTTGCGCATGTCCATCGAACGTGGAATCCAACTACAATAAAAAAAAATGCAGACAGTGTTGTACTTTTCCCAAACGCAGTCCTATTGCTGCATCCTAGAGTTTTTTGTATGACTAGCTTTGTTCTTGTATATGTGAAGCACATTTGGCCACAAGCTGTTCTCGGGAAATATTATTGTATTATCAGTTCTAGTACGAATACAGTAGCAGACTTCCTGGAACCAGTGGTGCCTGCAGTCAACTCTATGAGTTGATTTAATATATTTTTCGGGTTCTATACCTCCCAGTTTTTATTTTGGTGTATAATTTGAATTTAAGGAATATCAGAGGGGGGGGGGGGGGGGGGGTGGGATTTCAAAATAAACAAAATTCCATTACTTATATAGCACCTTAAAAAACAGAGATAAAGATGTATTTTCCCCAAAGAACTCTGGAAAAGTGATGCAAATGCGAATCATAAATATACCATTAAAGATGCAAAATGTACCTTTCCAGTACTCACCGATGATCACAGGGGTCGGTTGGTGACAATCATCTTGAGAAGAATGTTATTGCTGCACATGCAAATGTCAGTCGTTGAAGGAAACAATCTGGCCTTCTCACTTGATAACAGCAGCCTAAGGGAGACAATCCAATTCCTCTGTGTGTACAGATGATGCATCTCACCAATTGTATGCTTCTATTTGTACAACAAAAGCACAGAATAGTCTTTCAAATTAAATATCTGTACAACCCACAGCATTACCTTCTTCAAATTTTGTACATTGTACTATGCCATGACACGCACTCGGAAACAATATTATCGGAAATTCAATGCTGGGAGAAAAATATAAAGAGTTTGGGCAGACCAATACAAACACATTTACATTTTCAGATACACGTGCATTACACAGGCAAGTTGGTCCATACATACATGCACATTCGTATAAGTATATGTAAGCATCTAGAAATGAAAAATTAACTTGAGTGCGGAGCTGAAGACCTAGAAATGACACGGAGTTTACATTGCAAAATACACGCTGCCCATTATCCAATGACAAATCATGAACACCCCACCAAAATCTCACTGACTGGTTCCAAATCACACAATAATCAATACGTACAGTACAGCCACCGTGGACTGGTCACTTTCTACGGGTGGGCAATACTTCCATGGACGCAATAATATAAGAATAATCATCAAAAAATTAATTAATGAAGCACCGGGTACAACCCGGTGCTCCATTAATTAAAATTTGCTGACGATGATTTTTATTACCTAGTAAACGTAATAATAACTATGCGTGGACATCACTAACCACTTGTGGAATATGACCAGTCCACGGCGTCTGTACTATACACTTTCGTTTGCACAGAATTATATTTAGAGGAACACAAGTACATGTTAATAATATAGTTGGCCCGTAATACATTATTTTCTTGCAAAACGCCCCGAAACACAAGAAACTACTCTTAATTCTCAAGACCCTAGCTCTAGAGGTTTTTTTTTATCTTTTCAAATCTCAGATATAGAGGGCATGGAATGAGTGTTTTTTTCATATAATATTTATGAAACGAGTCTAAGAATTTTCCGTTTTGGCGAGCCCAAACGGACAATAAAATTCGGACGCGTTTCATAAAAATTATATGAGAAAAACACTCATTTCATATTCTATTTATCATATGACACACACACGCACAAATTAGTCACTTAGTATGACTTTTTAACCCATCACCTAACTTGAGTTGCAGACGGCACTTGGAAACAACATCCTCGTACAACTAAAACTTTTCATTTTTTGCTTCCAAAACATAGGTTATGACCCCTCATTGGAACGAGCTCGTCAAAACCTATGTTTTGGAAGCAATAAGTGAAAATATAAAAAAAATGAATGGCGTTTTTCTTGTAGGTAAAAGATTAATACAATATAACCCACCCTAAATAGGACAGATAACGTAAATTCTCCCTACTGAAGTTATGCAAATGTGACCCAGTTGTATTTTGTTTAGCCAATCAAATTGTCCAGTTTCGAAATTGACCAACGAAAACTCCCAACTCTAATTATGCAAATTATGAAAATGTGGACCAGTTGTATTTTGTTCAGCTAATCAAATTGGCTAGTTTTGAAACTGGCCAATGAAATTGACGGAAGGCTTTATTTATCACTGATTAATATGAAAACAAAATATCAAATGTTTTAAAGTGAACAAAACGGACGAGTCATATGATAAATATATTTACTGTTGTTGCAAAAATTAAGTGAAAGAAAGAAGTAGGATATCAACCGAGTTCAAAAGTTTTTTTCATCTTTTATCAATAATTATTTTTACATATTTAACAAAAATAGCATTTTTTAAAAATATATCCATATGTTTCATTCAAAATGATATATTGCTAGAGAAATGTATATCCACATTGGCTGATAGGCCGTTCTGTCTGAAGATGCAGAGATGACTTGTGAAAAAAAGTGAATATCAAAAAAAAAAAGAAGACAATATGCAAGAACTAGAAAAAAGTAGTGGGAATTCCGAAACGCATGTTCCAAGAAAGCACAATAAATAGTAAAATCAATAAAATGGTGAGGAATGGGGCGAAATAAAAACGTAAGAATAAAACATGGACTGTTTCTAAAACAGCTGCGTAGTGTTTTAAAGTTCTGAAGTTTACTCTTATTGTTTGCAAACATACACAGGGTTGAAGCCGCATGTTCCTTAGCAGAAACATTGTTTACAGAGTTTTTCTCGTGCGTTTGATCGGAAAGGGTTCTGATGAGAACCATCTTCTCTACAACCACCATTTGTTTCTTAGTTCGAGTTTTACGACACTTTCAGCATCCATGGAACATCCTGCCGGGCAGTGTTTACAGGTGAAAGAAGCCGTGGTTCTCAAAGAGATCTACGAATCAACGGCGAGTATCTCTCGGTCTCTCCGTTTTATTAACCGGGCTCGAGCATAGTTAGCATTGGTTGAAAGCATTTGTAGCGTCGAATTGCTGTACTCTTCAGTATATCGTGCTCCCGATTTGGGCAATTGGCATCAAGTACCTTGCTCAAGTACCCAACACGGATGACCCGGGCCGGGATCGTTAAAGCCCAACTAAACAAACAAAGAAACAAACAAATAACCAAACAATTACCTTAGATATAAATGTCAAAGTGGTTTAATGTTAAACGCCCATATTTTGACTGTGTTACAAAGTGTAGATGTCATAATTTATTCCTTGAGTACATCAAGGCACCATCTGCAATGCTGAAGCATTGCAGATGGTGCCTGGATGCACTCAGCAGGCGAATCATGTTCCGGCATCATTACCTTGTGTTTCATATTCAAGCAACGGGTAATGTGTTCCCATTAGGGTAGACCCACATCTTTTTCTGATTCTCACAAATGCCTTGCCCGTAAATCCATCAAAATGAATGTGTTTATCTTTTGGGGTAAAGGGTTTCTTGGATCGATTGTAGTTCAGTGTAGAAGACATATACTTGTCCCGTCGCACTGTGGTAACGTCTTCTTCTTTTTCTCTGACACTCTGATTAAAAATGTCTCCAGATCTTTACGTTGTCCTGTAAATCATTCCGCTGTCAACATTTCCGCTGTGGGGGGATTTCTGGAGGAAAAAAAACATATATAAAATATAATTATAGGGAATAAACATTATCAGCTACAAGACAGATCGTAACTGATGCACACATTACAAATAAGCGTCTGCTTTCCTACCATGATTGTGGTGAATCGACAAAATGATTAGTAAACAATTGACACAAACACATGAATGCCCGTGGACATACAATCTGTGATACATTTTCCTTAACAGGGGGTGAACTAAATAGAGATAACTGAGACACATTCAATGCCCGCAGGAATCCGAAACGGAGAGCAGGATCAGTATTCATTTATTTATTGGTGCTTAACTCCACGTCAGCTATATCGTGGCGATAAAAGGAAGTTAGTGTAAAACAAGCCATTTATTTTCTGGAAGTACAACAATACTTTAAATTCCGGACTTAATTACACTATAATGATAGAGTAACTAGAAGTGACAACAGTTATTTATTTATTTATTTATTTATTTATTTATTTATTTTATTTATTTCTTTAGTTGTGTTTAAGGCCATTTTCAGCATCTATGCCTATGGCATGACCGCACCTAAAGTATGAAGTAAAGTTTAGCTAATCGTTTATGGCTTCCCACTTCAGAGGACTTCCATCAAAGGCTTTGCTTACTGGGTCCCATTTTACCAGTAAAGTAGTACGTGTTCACCATAGTTAACAAACTCTGCTCAACTTCCCGCGGTTTCCAGGGGGAGAGTAATGAGTTATGATAACAGTTGTTTACTGAAGAATATGGTAATCAATCTGTTTGATGGAAAAGACATGAAGGTGAAATGTAGTTTAAAAGGATAAAAAAATATTTTAAATTTATTAAAAAGGGTGCTTGGTGTCAGAGGGTCAGGCACATTGGAATGGTTATCCGTGACACTTAACCCTTGCAGCACGGAATACACAAAGTAACAGAGTGTAAGCATTAAACATGCTAATTCAGTTTTTACTTCCAAATCAAAGATTAAAACCTTTTTATTCCACCAGGCTTTTATTGATCTTTTATAACTCTCTGTGTTTCTCTTAGATTTGTTTTCTTTTAGTGTGTTTTATGTCTGTCGTCCCCTGAGTTCCAATGTGTCCTATGTGCCTACTGGTAGATAGAACACATTGGAACTCAGGGAACGATGTGTCAGCGTTATGTACAGAAAAGAGCATTTTTAATGGAATTTTAGGCTAAATAAATTATTATTATTATTATTATTATTATTATTATTATTATTATTATTATTATTATTATTATTATTATTATTATATTTGAGATATTTGAGAACTTAAATTATAGTTCCTTTAATTGGTCTTACTATTCCACTCCTTATCATTGGTTGGAGACGTGACAGCCGTGACTTATTACCAATTACCTACTCGACATTCGTTATCAACCGATAAAATCGGTTGATAACGAATGTCGAAAAGGGAACTGGGAATAAGTGACGGTTGTCACGTCAGATCCTTGGTTTACCGCATACCCGACAATTATTCCATCAGATCACGCTTGCACACACCGACCAAGGCTAATAACTACAAGAGAGTTCACTTTTTTGAAAGTCGTTTTCCAGATCGAAAGTTGTCAGGGATGCTTGCGAAACATTATCCGAGCTGAGACACGAATATCACTGTCAACATGCAAGGATAATCCAAGTTGGAAAAATTATTGAAATAATGACATACCCGATTCCGGCAGAAATGTCCACAGCAACAGCAGTATGCAGCAGAGCATATTGCCATGACGATCTCAATAAAGGTCAGCAATACGAGAAACCACGGTAACAGCCATCTGTACGAACCAGATACAAACTCATGATCCTGAAATATGGCCAAAACCATTTTCATGACGATACGTAAAGATACAAAAGTAACATTGACATATTTTACAAACATTGTCAATGAATTTTATTCAACGTTCACTTATCATCCCGCCCGAATTTCATAAACGAAATATGTTCGACTGTCCACTGACGTCTACACCAAATGATTGCAGGAACCTCAGCAGAAAAAGTCGCAACTAAAGATGGTGTCAAGTCAATCAACGTGTGTAACTCCACCCAACAATGACGTTTGACGGCGAGAAAGCTGTTACGCTGTGATTACATACACAGCGTTACAACCTTCACATTATCAAGTTTCAAACGAAAGCTTAGTACTTGTAACACGGTATTACTTTTCCAATATCAACAGTTGTTTCTGGCTCAAATATCTTACTTTTTGGGTGAGATTTCCTCACCCTGCACCCTTCAATGAGAAAAATAGTCCAAAACAAAACATTTTGAAACACGATGTTTCTGAAATAGATAAAATGAATGTGCATCAGGTCTCGATTCGATTTGGTCTATTCTCCCAAAAGGGTATACTTTCAAAGTACACTTGGACCCCCCGAAAAAATCCTTATGTTTGCAGCCGTTTCTTGGAAAGTCGATGTGAGGGAAGAAGATAGCATGTGATATACTAGAAATACATACCATTATTCCGATGGCTACAGACATGAAAAACAAAGTAGGTCCAAATACCACAGCTGTCAGTATACTCAACACCATGAACGCTATTTCCTACAATGAAACCAATGTTTTCCATTATAATCAAGTACTTTATCCCAGTTATCATGATGACGTTTAATAAGCAAATTTTCAATGGTGTTACTGGGCTTGCATTCTTGGATCGGCCCTACTTCTTGTAAAGATTGTACTTTTTATTAGTATTAGAAGGCACGGAGTACGCCTAGGGTCCTGTCGTGTCAGGCTGTTTCACGGGTGATGGAGCCTGAGTACTGCCAGGCACGATATGATACTGCCAGGGTCATATCGTATCGGGCAGTTTCATGGGAGGGGGATCCGGAGTACTGACATGGTAATATCATATCGGGCAGTTTCATGGGAGGATGGGCTAGAGTACACGGAGAGAACCACTGAGTAGATGCGAGTAACTGTCGGATTGTCCAATTCATCAACCCCTCATAAGTAGGGTTAGTGCTGGTTGAAGGCATGTGTATTATCGACGTGCTGTAAGACTGAGCACATTGAGCTACCGTGCTCCCACTTGCGAGATTGAGATCAAGTGCCTTGCCCACTGGACACAGTGCATATGATGCGAGTCACTGTTGATCTTAAGTCCAATGTGTTGACCGGCAGGCACGCCTACACAAAGTAGTAAGAGTATCACTAGATTCTTTATGTAGAAGTCTAAAGGATCACACTATCGGGTCATCATGTGGTGGATGATCTGTGTTTTATTGGATATGATTTTCTTTCCACAGAATTGCCTATTATCAAGCTCGGCTTATATGACTTCAAACTCGGCTTATATGACGCCTATCTCAGCCGATATGACTCAAACCAAAGCTGTTCCCCTTGATGCGTCGTTACAAGGCACAATCAGATTGTTTACAACGAAACCGTTACTCGTTGAATGCAATCAGGAAACCCGGTTTTAACCCTTTACCTAACATGAAAAGCAGACGACACTTGCAAAAAAATTTCTTGAATAACTAATTTTTTTCATTTTTTGTCTCAAAAACATAGGTTATGACCCCTCGTTGGAACGAGCTCGTCGAGCTCGTTCCAACGAGAGGTCATAACCTATGTTTTTGAGACAAAAAATGAAAAAATAATGAAAATTAATTGGCGATTTTTGAGAATAGCGCTGCTCGGTTTTGGCCGTTACGTTGGGTAAAGGGTTAAAGGGCATATTTGAGTGGCTTGGAGACGGGTGTTCGAACGGAATTGCAATGCGCTAACCATGGAGTCACCTCACGCTCAAAGTGTTGAGTGTGTCGGTAGATGCTTTATGTAAAAGTGTAAAGGATCACTAAAGAATTGCACTGTCTGGTTATCATGTGATGGATGTTCTATGTTGATGTTATAAACCTGGTAGTATATCATACCCTAAAATCAGTTTGGTTAAAAATTAACCCCATCCAACTGGATTGAGTGAATATGAACCCAAACGGGTTCATACTCACTCAACCCAGTTGATTTCGGTTATTTTTAACCCGGCTGGTCTTAGAGTATATTCATAATTATACCATGATTACCTATTCTACTATATATAAAAGGCTTATGACATAAATGTTAGCTTTACACACCAACCGTGAACACGCCACCAATATGATTTCTATAGTTAAAATTTACACCTACGGTGGACGTACATCCAAGTTGACCTTTGGTGACCTGGACCTGAATACAAGCTTGTCTAAATTCATCGTTCGTCCTCGCGAAGAGTGAAATGTAAGCGGCAATTATTTAATATGTTTTTTATGAGTTTACCTCATAAGATAACAAAAATTAACAAACATGCGTTGTCTCATGTTAATAAAGCATCAATACTCGAAAGAGTATGTTATTATGTTATTAAAATAAAAAAGGCCCCGTGATTTGCGCCTTTCTTTTTCCATTTCGTTTCGGCGATACAATTGACAGCGAAAGTACCCCCCCCCCCCCCCACCCTCCGCCCCACCGGTGCTCATGTAAACAAAAACAGATTCGCACGGACGTACGCCTGCTGCTCAGTAAAATCCAGAAAGTATATTAGCGATTCTTAATAATCTGACGATCATGGTATAAATAAAATATACCCAAAGTAGCTTGGTGTACCAAATGTTTACCACTCGTGGTAAAGTGGTGTTAACCGGTCGCTAAAGGCTCGCGGTTAACACCACTTCACCACTCGTGGTGAACATTTGGTACACCAAGCTACTATGGGTATATTCTATATTTAATCTATAAAATACATGAACAGCAAATGAAACGTTAGCTACGTACGTAACATCTTCTCCTGTCTTGGTTAACTTTTGTGGCTGCTATTCCAAAAGCACCAGCTAATACAAACTGTAAAAACAAAATACGGCATGACATATTCATTACATTTTCTATAATACTGCTTACATTCACTTGAGTATTCGAGCTACTAGCATCAGGAAAGTATACCGGGGAAGGGGGTGCATTCAGGTGTATGGCGTATCCTACACCCTTACCAAACATAATACCATACTCTGTCCTCTTGGCGAACGTAACGTAATGTCAATCAACTTTTAAGACCTTCACACACTAGTTGTGAACGTTTCATGCCACGCTCTCGGGTCACCAGTCCAATTCTGTTCGGTATTTGGCGTCGTTATGGATGTTTGTTTATCCATTTTTTCGTGGAGATTGTGCGTATACTACCGTTCATTTGATGTAAAGTCCCTTAACTCACAAAGATGCACAGATGTCCTTTCTTGATCCAGCTATAAATATTTCAATCAATAAGGATTAAATTCGCCTTAAATCCGCCAAAATATTAACACAATTAGTGGAACTGCACGATGCAACCAGAAAGCCATAGCTGTGGTGAGTGCTCATTCGTAATGATGATGTCATCAATGATTAGATCAAGTCAAGTCAAGTCTCGATTGAAAAACATTTCTTGCGTTGATTATGTTTATGGTATGTTTTAGATTCAATAGTCGGGAATACTTCAGTTGATCGGAAACGCGAACCGTATTCCAGACGATTGAATCTAAGCATAGGCGATGGACTTTTAGGACGAGACTGGTCCCAAGCCATTTCTAACTGATCGGAAAATTGAAGTTAGGCTTAATCGCGAGTATTAGAATAAGTGTTGCTCTCACCCGGCATGCCCCAGGGTTTGGCCTCCAGCCTGCTTCTTTTTATTATTTATGTTAATAACATATCCACAAAGTGGGTGAAAATCAGGTCTAAATTTCCCAGTTTTCCGATGATAACAGACTCTATATCGCTAGTAGGTCGCGTGACATCATTGTACTTCGACTACAGGGCGCTCTTAAAGACGTTGAAGACTCGTGTGAGAAATGACGCATCAATCTCAATCCAAACAAAACTAACTAATAATAATCAAAAAACACCAAGTGCTACCCATCGATGTATATCTCTACAATACCAAACTTAAAACCTGCGACGAGGCCAAGTTCCTTGGAATAACAATCGACTGGGGGTGCCAGTAAAAACATTTTACTAAAACTCTAAAAATCATTCATCATACCAGTGCTCGAATACGGGGAACTCGTTATCACAAATATCAGTCAAACAAACCTACCAAACTTCAACGCGTTCAAAACCAAGCCCCGCGCGTAACTCTACAGGTCCGTCCCATAGTCTTAACTGAAGCCCCACCAGACTGGGCTAACATCAATATGTCAGAAACGCGGTTAGAAACATCGCGGATAAAACCCTTAACCGACTCAAAGATAGAGAGCTCATTTTGGAATTAAATGAGTACCAGAAAGCTAACCAAAAGGACAAAAATCCATAAAAACACGATCAAGAAACTTCAGTCCGTGCCTAATTTACGTTCGCGAACACACCGACAACACTGATCCCTGTACAATCACTAAACTCATGCAATCACTTCAAAGGTGGAAACGGATAGGTAAAGGTAAGGAGGTGTATAAACTCTGTTCACCGAGCCCCCACGAACAGATGTCAGCATTGGCTGCTGGGTGCAGTTCGTAGCTTGCCCTTGCTCAAGCATCACATTAATACCATGCTGCAGTTCTCTTGACACTCGTGAACATCTTTACCACACCGAACTCAGTACAGTGACAAACACGTACATGCAAACACGCCAGACTAGATACAGAGAGGCGATAGCCACGTGCGGTATGAACTCTGTTCACCCCCCCCCCCCCCCAAAAAAAAAAAAAACCTTTCCCCAACAGATACCGGCATTGGCTGCTGGGTGTCGCTCGTATCTTGATCCTTCCTCGACTAACTCATGAAATCACACCTCTAAATTACACCGCATTCGCGTACATACAGATAACACGTCTACAGAACAGTTACAGATACATCCGGACAGTTACCCAAAGAGGACACGGATAGGCGATAACAACATGCTGCATAAACTCTGTTCATCACGTCCCCCAAGAAAAGATGCCAGCACTGGCTGCTGGGTGCCGCTGGTTGTTTCACCTTGCCTCCACCGACTCATAACAAGTAACTAAAATTACACGAGTAACTCGAGTACACCTAATCCACACACTCATCATTTCTACTAGGTGGGTGGAAAGCATCGAACATGGCATCTCAACCTTCCTCTCCCAGGCGGACGACCACCAACCTTTAAAAATACGGCGGGAGTTTCTCCAATCATTTTTGTAACCGCTATGGAATATAATACCGAGGCCACTCCCTGGCTGGCGTTTTCCCACTGAAGCTCGGCCTAAACCA
This sequence comes from Pictodentalium vernedei, assembly GCA_031216915.1. NCBI lineage: Eukaryota > Metazoa > Mollusca > Scaphopoda > Dentaliida > Dentaliidae > Pictodentalium > Pictodentalium vernedei. The sequence continues at coordinate 159,389,164 of CM062288.1, read as the reverse complement.
ATGGAGACTCCTAGCTATATGGGAACATTGGCCGGTCTAGGGGGCGTCAAATCTTTGGCAGCATATGCGCACACTCACTAACACTGGATGTGTACAACAAACCAGGCTGGCCTGATCGATCCTGGGAAAACTATACTTGTCAATGAGGGCTACGATCAGGCCTACTCAAATTACCACAGTGGCACACTATGGGGGTGACACCAATGGATGGAATCAGGGTGGGCTACAGCAGCGCCCCCACGTCACGCCCCCCCCCCCACCCCCACCCCCTCTGATCAGAGAATTCGGTCAAGTTCGTCGGGGATACAAAATTATGCAAACAGCATAAAAATTGCTAGACGTAATACTCCCGATACACGTGCACAATAGGAATAGCCCGATGGGTATATAACAACTGTGGCAAAGGTAGCGTTAATTACATTGCGAGAGTTCTATTTTAGTCCGATGTCAGAAACTTCTATACAATCACTCCTGCAGACTATAATTGCCTGAAGATCTACAACGACACCAGCTCCGGAACTACTATCGAACTGGGACTGCCAGAGACAAACTACTCTTGTCAACACTTGCCAGAGGGGACAGTGAACTAGTTCAATGAGCAATAACACTTAAACTGCAGACTTTACATGCCTGAAGAACCAATCGAAGAACCAGCTATCACAGACCACCCGGCGTAGCGTGTGGACTGGTTCTTGGTGGCATCTTTGGCTCCTTTGTTTTTTCCGTTTTGTCTTCTGGGCGAAGGGTAGTACTATTGTAGTGCTGTTGAGATAGTAGGAAATCGCCGACTGGGTGCTAGAATGTTCTATGTCCCCTTTGGGGACATTCTAGCATTCAAGCAACGCGGTGTTAACTGGCCCAACATCGTCCCTGGGATCCTTCGGAAAAATCTTTCGACTGCTCAGGCAAGAATAGCGTCAAATTTCTTACAGATTTTGCCTGGTGGCTTGGAAGCTTGGTTCTAAGCGTTAACACCATCAAGTAATAACGATTGTTTCTTCTTATTATGCAATGTTGACACAATGTTTTGGCTTTGAGTTTTTATAGTCTTGGTCTCATAGTAATTAGTATTTATGTTTGTTATACAGATCAAGATCACTGGAGCTTCGGGGAAAAATTGGGAGAGATGGAGAAAAGGGATGCCAAATGTGCCACTCTGGAGTAGTGGAGACCCTGGAACATTTTCTCTTGGAATGCCCACAGCATATACCTCATAGAATAAAATTTACTGGAAGAATAATGCAGAAGTGGGGTGAAGAAACAAAGGATAGATGGCTGAACGGGGACACGAGGGAGAGGGTAGGAATGCTTATTGAAGAAATTGAAAAAGAGGAAGTGAGGGACACTATTAAGCAGTTTATATCTGAATGCTGGGAGGAGAGGAGGGGAAGAGGGGGGTGGGGTGCAGGGGGAATGATGGCCTTCTCTTATGAGGACCGCGACAAATCAGCGGCTGGCCAAAGAGTTATTATTATTATTATTACAGTAATGCTGACACTAGTGACATCATGAAATAATGGAGACATTTTGAAATTGGAAGGAAAGTCGATGCCTATTATCTTATTGGAACGCTTTAGTGTGTACAAAACTTAACGCATTCTAAAACAAATAAACAATTCTAAACATGTGGATGGTATAAATGAGCATCCACGCTCCCAATGGTCTTTTTAAACTTTCGCGACGTTCAACGTATGCAAGGGGGATATCTTGCGTGATATGTGCTTTTAACCCTTTACCCAACGCAGACGATATCAAAATTTATTATTTGAAATGTCATTTTTTTAAATTTTTCAAAAAATTTCAACAAAACCATATCATGTGACCCCCTCATTGGAACGAGCTCGACGAGCTCGTTCCAACGAGGGGTCACATGATATGGTTTTGTTGAAATTTTTTGAAAAATAACAGTTTTTCAACTGATCAATTTGCATATTACGCGGGCGGATGCGGGCGATTCGTTGGGTAAAGGGTTAAATATAAAGAATCAAGTGTATATGAAAAGATATGCAAATCATACAGACCGAAATTAGTGCCTGCTAAAATAAAATATTAACTCGGCAGTTAAAACTTTCCGTATATATATATATGAGTTATAAAAAGCGGTTACTCACTTGTAAAGAAGGAAGATGGCTCAGATTACAAAATTGCTGTACTCGGGACATTTTAAAATATTCGTTGTTTGATGTGATTACAATAGCTTTCCAGTATCTCAAATTCACCATTCAGGTCATTGCTATAGTGTATACCACCATTTATTATCCTTTTAAAATTATACAAGCTTCCTGATTGGTCAATAACCATTGCATCCAGTGCGGTACATTTAACTCCAACGGGGTGTACGAAGTTCAACGGGCGGTATAAGAACATCAAACGACAGCTAAATGGGTGCACAGACATGCTAAGGTACACTTCGTCAATTTTGCTTTCACCCATCGCCTCAAACATTTTCGTCAGTAATAATGAACATTCAGACTCAAAAAACAAAATGAAAATAATATTGTTTCATGAGAATATTTCGACAGCTTGAAATAAAAAATGTGTTCATACCCCCAACGTCAGCTTTTACGGCCTGTAAGGATGATTCTGTTGTGGTGTTTCTACACTACAGATCCGTTGTGTTTTCGAAAAACATGCAATTCGTTATATGAATTATCTCGTCAGTAAAACTTAATAAAGCACTTGTACATGTTTGAATACAGTGCCCCCGATTCTCCAAGACACACAACACACCACTGTATCGAATAAAACACTTATAAAGTCACCCTGTGTCTCACAATATTAACGATGCGTCATTTTCCAATGTCCTTGAATTGAAGTCCACCAAATGTTTGAGTTCAATCCAAATCGTTCTTGTTCAATAATAAAGAGATGTATGTTTTTTACAGTTTCTCTCTTATTAGTTTTATCAAGGTTTTCGTCACTGGAATACCATTTGGGGATTATATAATAAAACAAAACTCGATACACTGTAGGGATGGGGTAATAAATTCGTCACAAGTAGTTTGAGCAGGGTGCACGGGACTGCACTATCCTTCTGAGATTGGTATTTTCATCGGCTTTCAGCCTCAAGAAATAAGGATCTCAGAACGTTAGCACAGCCCCGTCCACCCCGTTGAAACACCGTGTAACTAATAATGTACCCTGTCACAATTGCATGTACCATTCGCCTGCGGCCCGGAATACACAAACTTCTTACAGTGTGTTTGGTACCTGGGGCATCGCGAAGAATTTGTCCCGTCTGTAATGTCTTAAGTCCAAACTGAGAAAATATTTCAACAACATCATCAAGGCATGCCTAGATGATGTAGTTGGAATATTTGTCAGTCAGAATTATGGTTAAATATTCATAAAATTTGTTTATTTATTCATTAATTATATATTGGTGTTTAAGGTCACTTCAGCATCTTTGGCTATATCATGACCTCAAAATAGGCATGAAGCCAAGTCCAGCCATTCATTTATACCAATGCTGTCCACTTTAGATGATTTGCACCAAGCACATGCTTCCTGTTCTTCTTTTACCAGTAAAACAGAACCTGTGCTCCGCAGTAAAAAGTTACTGTACCACTGCCCAGGGGGGGTTCTCACAGGGAAAATTTGCTTGTGGATTAATACAGTTAGTATTCGTGACGCATGGGCTTCCCAACTTCTTATTTCATTAGCAGGTACTGTACTCGAAACAGGTCATGCTGGGGTGCGTACAGCCCGAGTCGGCCACAGTCTTCAATTTGCATGCGACCGACTGCGTGTGTGACGCCAGTCCAAGCATCAAATCTAGTCTCGTGAGAAAGTACGTGATTATTAGCAAGACCGAATAAATATTTAAGACTCCAATCCAAAAGAAAATGTCCGGGCTGGAAAATTATTGGCGGTCGGGTATCATATTCCCAACAGTCTACACCCACACCCAAAAAATTACGCTCCTGTTGTTTACCATACCAAACACCTATACAATAATATAATATAGTTCTGAACTAATGTTAGAATAATAATGTTGTGGTATATTTGTTAGTTACCAACGTTGATAACCTAATTGTTTATTTATTTTTTTTGTTCTTGTTTATTTATTTATTGCGATTTAACGACACTTTCGACAGCCAGGGTCACCTCGAGTAGGAGAGTTTTATGGGTAGAGAAAACCGGAGTACCCGGAGAGAACCACCGAGCAACGACGAGCAACTGCCAGACTCCCCAGCGTACTAACGCCATACAAGCATTGGTTGAAGACAAGTGCACAATCGACATGCAGTACGACAGCCACACGTGGACAATCGGGATTAAGTGCCCTACCCAAGGACACAACGCAGTTATCCCTGGCGGGAATCGATCCATAGACCTTTCAGTTTGAAGTCCAATTCCGTAACCACGGAGCCACCGCGCTCCCTGATGATCTGATAAGCTTTTCTAAACTGGTGTATGTTGCTTGTGTCTTTTGGTGGTTTGGATTAGTTTATTTATATTTATTTAATTATTGATGTATAACCCTTTACCCAACGCAGACGATATCAAAATTCATTATTTTAAATATAATTTTTTCAAATTTTTCAAAAAATTTCAACAAAACCATATCATGTGACCCCTCGTTGGAACGAGCTCGTCGAGCTCGTTCCAACGAGGGGTCACATGATATGGTTTTGTTAAAATTTTTTGAAAAATAATATTTTTTCAACGACTGAATTTGCATATTACGCCGGCGGATGCGGCCGATTCGTTGGGTAAAGGGTTAAGGTCACATATTTCTGCAAAATTCTAGTCGTGACCGCAAAAAGGACACAACGTTAAGTTCTGCCAATCGTTTTTACCCATGTTACCCATTTAGAGGACTTTCACCCGATGCATTGGTGACCGAACCCTAGTTTGTAATGAAAACAGGTCTTATTTACCACAATAAACAAGCACTGCTTTACTTCCCGATGTTCCCATGAGGATTGGATTTATATTCATCCACTGTGATACACCATTCCTGCAACACTGGTATACAGTCATTTTATATACTTATGCTGCCAATGTTAAACTTTGGTGACTCTCCTCACTCCAGGCGTTGGTCACGTGTTTCTATTACAACAGTAACACCGACCTACTTTACCACTGCAATCAAAGCAAACACTACTCTTCCTCGTGGGGTTCCCAAAAGGGTTTTAATTGGTGAAATGGTTGCAGTGTAATATGCAGGAATGGAGAAGTTCAGTTAATTAGCTGACTTCAGATAATTTGTTATCACGTCGCTGAAATTTTATTTTCTTTACATCTACATGAAAATGGTCTAAAAGACCATTTTTATATAGATTTATAAAAATAAAACGTCTACCAAGTTATACCGTAACTACATGTCATTTTATTTTCTGAAGAAATATCATTTCCAAAAACATTCAGGTTAGATTATGAGAGTTCCAGTTTATTTCAGACAATAGGTGAGATCAGCATTTTCCATATTGTGTCACGTGAATGGGCACGTGACTTTTGTTTCCAAAACAAATCACATGTGAACATCAACAGTGAGCAATCTTCGTGTCAGAAAATGGCTGACGTGCATCGACTCAAAGTTAAATAAACAGATCTTGGAATATTACGAGCTTGATCATTTGTGTTAAAGTTAACTTTTATAGAAAATATCAATTGTAATATTAATAAATAGAGGATATCTACGCAGTTTTAGTGAATCTCGGGGATTATCTCATGCGTGTGGACCTCAACGTTTTAACACTTCCAGGTCCACACGAATGATATAAATCCCCATATTCACTAAAACAGCGCAGATTTTCTTTTTATTATATGCTACGTGAAATTTTACTGCGCAATATTGAGCCCAATTCGACTGCAAACAGTTTCAAGACAATAATAAAAAGCTGCCGATCGTTCCTCCAAGGCGACGTTCAAAACGACGTCATGCGCCGAAGCGTGACGTCATTTAGGAAGCTACCGAAATAATTCATTGTGTGGACCTGAAAACACTATTTTTCACGAGCGGATGCGCTCGTGAAAAATAAAACTTTTAGGTCTCCACTCATGAGATAATTACAAATACTGACTAAAATAGAGTAGATTTTCTTTTTTATTGTATGCTACAAGACATTTTATTGCACAATATTCAGCCGAATTCGACCCCAAATGCGTACGTTTCAAAACAATAACAAAGATCAGCTGATTGTTCCTTCAAGGCGACGTGATGCGGCGTAGCGTGAAGTCATTTAGGACGTTATATCGATGGATATCGAGAAATATCTTTTAGATAATTTGCGATAATTCATAGGCTAGCATATAATAATATGGTACATCTGAGTTGAAAACTAAACTTTAAGTTAAGAACATATTGACATGCGACTCGTCTGAATCGAGTTTCCTAGCTTCGTTGCTTTGCAAAGCGAAACTATGAGCTACCATTGCAAAGGTCCAACATTCTAAATGCATTGGTATAAATAAAGAATTGTCAATACCAGTGACATATTTGAGTTATAAGTCAGGAAATTTGTGAAATATCAAGCGATTGACGGCATCCGTCATTGTTGGCTCTATATTTCGCATCACACATGTGATTTGTTTTGGAAACAAAAGTCAAGTTAACCAATAAGAGGGATGCTAATGAAGTTTATTTATATATTTCCCACCCTCGTCTCTGATTATGTTCTAACATTCTCTGTCCAATCATTGTACATTTGTTTTAGGCTAGACCTGCAGATCGCGAATGACCTCTCGTCTTTCAGGAGAGGTCTGAGAAACAAATGTTTACCAAGTTTGTCTTTGTTTTTCGGTTCGTTTGTAAATCAATCTATCTGTATATGTGTAATTTACTTACCCACAGTCCACACCAGATAGGCGTGGATACAAACGTCAGTCCACCCACATCGTTGTGAAAATACTCTATATATGAGTACTCATCGTGAGATTTGTACTTGTTAAAGCCACTAGCAACTATACCAATGTGTATAGACCCGAACAAGACACAAATAATTCCTATTATCACGTGGATAATGCCAAGCATCCTAAGTACGCCATACTTTGCGGCCTGGAAGGAAAAAGATGATTTGGATTTAACCCTTTACCTAACACGAAAAGCAGACGACACTTGCCAAAGAAGTTCTTGAATAACTAATTTTTTTCATTTTTTGTCTCAAAAACATAGGTTATGACCCCTCGTTGGAACGAGTTCGACGAGCTCGTTCCAACGAGGGGTCATAACCTATGTTTTTGAGACAAAAAATGAAAAAAATAATGAAAATTAATTGGCGATTTTTGAGAATAGCGCTGGCCGGTGTTGGCCGTTACGTTGGGTAAAGGGTTAATAATAATATCACTTCGGCCAGCCATTTATTTGGCATGGTTCTCAAAATGAGAAGGTCTTTATTACCTCTACATCCCACTCTATGGATCCTCCCCTCTGCCACTCCTAGTTGTACTAGGAAACAAATTGTGTGACGATGTTCCTCCTCTCCTCCCAGCACTCGGAATCAAATTGTGTAACGCTATTCTTTAGCTACTCCCCCTCGGCTTCCACAATTAACATTCAGACTATCACCTTCGTGCCTCACCTGATCTACCTACTCATTCTCCAACCCCATTTCTTGATCACGTTCCCGATGAACCCAATTCTGTTGGTCTCTCTGATATCTACGACTCAATAGAAGTTCATATTAGCTCATACTGGTATGCCTCATCAGTGTTTGGACGATTGATATATTTGTTAACTAGTGGACTCACTCTTGTACCCTTATCAATACCATACTGGACCGTAAGTATCTTCAAATATTGGCAGGAGCGCCGAAAACGTAGGTACCTCCCCCCCCCCCCCCCCGCCCTAAGGCTGCCCCTTACTCTGATGCATCAAGGCTAGAAGCTAGGCCAAAGTGCACTAATGGAAAATACTTTCCGAGAACTGTAACTGAGAACCTCTCAAATGTTCCTTTCTACCGTAATTTACGTATGACAATGCCTATGGGATGGGGGTATAGATATAATGGCGGAGTTTTGTCGATAATCACCAAACAAAGAGATAAAAAACCGAAGAGATGAATTTAAAAGCTCTATTTCATCCTTTGAGTGAAACAAGGTGCCATGGCACCTTGTTCCTCTCAAGGGACGCTATACCCAGATTCGAGTGCCCTTTCTGATACTCATGTCGTCCTTGCTCTTGGATGCTTCGGGTGCCCTTGGATATTGGGGTGGAGGTGACTCGTGTTTGATGGACCACGTAACTTATAGTTCTCCAGACGTTTCTTATGTACACGTAGTCACATACCTTTCCTTCTCGGGGTTATTCAGACAGGGTGCCTTCAGTCACTGTAATTAGCAACGAGGGAACTCGGTGGCTCAGTGGTTACGGTATTGAACTTCAAACCGAATGGTGCAGGGCTCGATCCCCGCCAAGGGTAAGGGCGTTGTGCCCTTGGTCAAAGCACTTAACCCTTTACCCAACGCAGATGATTTCAAAATTTATTATTTTAAATATCATTTTTTCAATTTTTTGACAGTTGCTCGCCATTGGTCGGTGGTTCTCTTCGGATACTCCGCCTTCCTTCACCTAGCAACGCATCAAGGGAGGCAACTCTACTTGGTTCATTGATGGTAGAAGGGTCGATCCCGGCTATACTGCCTGGAAAATACCTTACCAAAACCAGCCCCAAGCGGCGTATCAAAGCCAAAAAATTCACTGGCTTTGACTGTACAAACGTCGTAGAAAAATCAATAATACAAATGCATTAAATATAACACACCCACAATCAGAACAATACACACAGCCCTTCTTTCCAAGAACAATCATTGATTCGAACCATCTAAAGGACAACGCTGTAAACCAAGCCGACATTGAGAGCTTTAAGTCGTGCTTGGTAAAAGAGGACACTTTTTTAAACAGCGCCCCCACCCCCCCCCCCCCCCCACAACCGTCCTGTTAAAGTCAAAATTGGCATCTTGGACGTACTATACAGATACAGATATTTGTCGAGATCGGCGTCATATCAACCGAGTTTGAAGTCATATCTGCCGAGTTTGATAATGGGCAATTTTGTGAAAGAAAATCATGGCTAACAAAAAAGTGGAAATATTTCAGAATTCTTACGTTAACTGTGTTTTCATATTGTTTCAGACTGTATAAAAAGCACGTTTTGAAACCAATCATGAAGATTATTTCTCGGGCTTCTGTTTGGAATAATCGGTTAAGTTTTCATTGTTCGGAACACATGAACTACTTACTTTCTGGCTTTGAAATATTCTGAACACCATATATATTTTTTTAAACTCTACCGTTTTAATAAGGAAAATGCAGCCAGGGCCGTCGAGAGCGCGGACGGGCCTCGGGGTAATGTGTAGAACGCATGTTACGGGCCCTATTTAACCTCCGCAGGCGGTATGTGGGCCTGGGGTGGGGGAGGGGGGTCTCTCCCAGAAACTTTTAAATTAGTGCTAGGAAAAGCATTCTCCTGCATTTTCTTGACAATATCTACTCAATTATTTCCTTACAATTTGGACAATTTATTACCTGTATTTCTGTGTATGGTGCATTTTTCCACCAAAGATAATCGTGACCACCACGATGCAGGGAAGACCTATGGAAAACCAACAAACTCGAACAAGTGGGGATTTATATGAATGGAACCTGATAAGTAATGCAACTACGTGCACTTGCCACCTCCACCTACGCCGGAGGGCCGTACCAAAAGCCTCCCCGCGACTTTCAGCTCAGACGTATCGATAGGTTAACGAACACTTTTTTTAAAACACCAAAATTCCCGTGCCCCGGAGTAGTTGCCCTACTTACTCGCCCCCGGCACCAGTGAATGCAATAAGTGTTTCAGCTAGTTCAACACGCTTTTAAATGTTCTGGTGAAAGGTGAAGTAGTTCCATCTTGATGCGAATCTGTGAATAACTCCTTTATAAAAGGGAGAAGTGGCTCCCAAAACATACAGTTGTGTTTATGTTGTTTCAAGATTTCAAAAAGCACAGGGTTTGTTTGAAACATTTTTTTTTTCGAAGTGATTATGAAATTCTCAATCGTATTTATCAATAGAAATACTCAATCATGAGGACCAATACTATAAAATGTTTACAATTGTATTTTCCAGAACTGTATTCTCTACCAGTGAAAAAAAATGGTGGAAATGAAATCATTAGCATTTCAAAAGATTTCCCAATTTGCCAGCTGCCAAATTGCCATATCTTTGAAAATGCTAATGGTTCATTTCAATTAGTTATTTCCAAAAATAGAAAATTCAATGCTGAAAATACAATTGTAATTGTATTGGCCCCAGACTGGGATGCTGTTTTAGTGTTTCGTCGATGTTTGTTTTTTACTTGTCTGACACCCATAGCACCCGTTTGTGAAAATTATTTAATACACGAGAATTTGGGTGAGAATAATTTTTCAATCATGTGTCATTTATTTTGGAAAAAACAATGTGTTATTAATTTGGTCATTTAGCTGATAAATATTTGGGGAATAGAGCGAGGTTTGGAAATGTCATGTGAGTGAACAGCAAAGTATCGCGGAGGGTTCATGGACGCAGGTTATAATGCTAAACAGCTAAGGGCTGTGGATAGCTGGTTGAGTTTGTCAGATAGAGAAATTGTTGCAGGAACTGTTTGGCGGGAGAGAGTTGGCATATGTTGATCATAGGCTGGAGAACTGTATACGTGAATTATAAATAAGTAATTGTTTGGTAGATGGAGGCCAAGTTTATGCTGCGACGAAAAAATCATTGAAAGTGTAACTGAACTTTGAAAGTCTGAGCCGAGGTGACGCCGAAGGTGTGTGAAAACACCGACTGGGTGTACGATAGCAGGACTTTAGAGCAAACTAAGTTCAGATGGCGGTGGGTTTAACCCTGTTAGAGAATTGTCGGTGAAAAATTGCATAAACTCGTCGGTTCTCGGGGAGACCGACGGTGGGGGTAGATGTCACTTTTAAATATTTGAATTCATTGAACCCCTTCAGGAGAATTGTCCCAAAGAGATAGGGCATTAATAAGGTGGCGAGGCGAGACATACGTTCGAACCGGGGTCCAGACGACAGCCTCTGGAAGTCGATTTTGCCACTAGCGAAAACGCAGATCTTCCAACTCTCGAAAGTTATTATCTCCCCTATTCCGGGACAGTGGAGTCCAAACCAAATTGTCGAGGATCCGTGCCTCTTAAATCCAATGGAAGCGGAATGTTTCTGCAAGCCCCTTGTCGGAAATTAATTTGGAACATGGTATAGTCTCAAAAAAAACTATGGTGCACCAGGGAATTTGGTGTCTGGTGTTTCTTTGGGGGACGTGACAACCATTAATTATTCCCGTTTCCTTATTCGGCATTCGTTATGAACCGATAAAATCGGTTGATAACGAATGTCGAATACGGAACTGGGAATTAGTAAAGGTTGTCACGTCCGCTATTCCGTGGTTGTCTTTCTAAAAGGAACTCTCTGGTGCATTGTCGGCCATGCTCTTGTAGGATCGTGGCAATGGGAGGCATTAGGACTAAACATTTGCTTGTAGATTTGATTGTCAATATTATTTTGTGTTTACGCAGTATTTTGCAGAATATAAGAGCAAAATACTGTGTCCGCGTGTATATACAAATCAGAAAAGGATAAAAAGTTTAGTTGGGGAGAAATCCGGATACGCCCTTGTCTGAATCCGCAACTTTTCAACCAATCAACAGTTTCTATAATACGAGTTCAGTGTATACATATATTCACATATATAAAAAAAACGATTTCATATACATGCATATATATACATATAAATACATAACTTCGTCAATTTGCCGTCATGCTCTGAAGATTACTTCCTTCCAAGCGGCTTTCATTTTGGAAAAATGAAAGCCGCTTGGAAGGAAGTTATCTTCCTAGCATGACGGCAAATTGATGAAGTTATATAAAATATTTGATGAAGTGCATATAAATACATATACATACACCAAGCAAGATTTTCAACGCGCATCCCCCAAGGCTGCAAGCTGAAAATATTGATTGATTTCCCCCATGTAACGATTTTTTTGCCTTTGGGAGTTCTGTCCTTTGGGGCATTTATTCTATAAAGCTCTTGTCCTATGGGTTTCTTTACTACGGCGTTTCGTCCAATGGAGAGTTTGTCAATGGGGCTTTTGTACCGTGGGGCTTTCGTCGAATATAGACACCATAAGTTGATGGCTCTGAACTAGCATGGGATATACCATCAGTATACAGAGGGTTAAGGTAAATTAACGAAAATCATTTCTCGTCTCACATTGTTATAAAAAAAGTTTATTTATTTCTACTTACGTGCTGTTGGTGTTGTTGTAAGAGCTGTTGTCCACAAGGTATGTCGGTGTTGGGTATTGTAGATGCCTGTCGATGGTAGCAAGAAACAACTCCACGATCCAGCGTTACATCAGTATGTGAACTGTATAGATTGAGATTTATACCGATGGTGATCTTTTTGCTGTGTGATGTATGTGTATCTTCGGATAGACTGTCAGTCGATATTGTGTGTTCCGAGTCTCCGCTTGCGAGAACACTTGACTCCAAAGTATTTAAATCTTTTATTGGGCTGTAAAATAATATAATTATCTGATGTTACTTCGCTGTTTAACCCTTTGAGCCCTGTGGTATCTTCAGTTCAATGACAGTATTGGAAGAGTCCATATTCATAATTTGGGGTAGACCAATTCGTATTTTCAACGTGCAGCCTTGGGGCTGCACGTTGAAAATATTGATTGGTCTACCCTACACATTCACTTAGTAGCCACCCTACTTAATGAAATTGTGATGTATCATGTTCTTGGGTCAGAAAAACGGCCTCTCAGGTTCAAAAGTGGTATATTCGGTTCAATGACAGTATTTGAAGAGTCCATTTTCATAATTTGGGGTAGACCAATTCGTATTTTCAACGTGCAGCCTTGGGACTGCACGTTGCAAATATTGATAGGTCTACCCTTCACGTTCACTTAGTAGCCACCCTACTTAATGAAATTGTGATGTATCATGTCATTGGGTCGGAAAAACGGCCTCTCAGGTTCAAAAGTTTAATAACCTTTTTCCGACCTTTGCGGATATATCAAACCAGAGCTAAACTTGAAATGACTCTTAAAACGTATTATTTGTTCAATAGTCGCCCTCAGAACATAGCTTATGGCCAATCATTAGAACACACTCGCTCCCGTGTGTGGCGGGAAAGGGTGTGGACATGTGTTAGAGATAAGAAATGAAAATATTAAGATATGTAAGAAATTTTCTTAATGCGAGTGTCTTCTCTTAGCCGTGTCAGGTAAAGAGCAGAAAATAGTCCAAATAATCAATGAATATAACTTCTGTCCAGTTATCGTCATTGGAGAATATACTCACAGCACTCTGTGTTCTACTGTTGGTTTGAACCATACTACGCATACAACGCATGTTTTTTCGACAGGTTGCATTTTGAGGCTGAATATTTTTTAAATCTAATCGCGCGAATAACGGGGCAATTCAATTTCGAGCTACCTCCCTTATACCATACAACGCTCAGAATTCATAAACTATTTATCTTCAGTTAGTTACCACATCTTGCGACATCTTTGCTGATTGTCGATAAATAACGGAAAAATATTATCACCAAACATGTCGGTTCAGTTATATGACTGGCGATCAGTTGGAAGGAGTAAGTATTTGCTGAATAGTTGTCAGTCTATAGTCCTTGTGTAGCCTGGCCAGTAAAGGAAAACTCGTGGACCTACCTGTGGAAATGCATTTTTCTTGTGGATAAAATGACTAGATATAAGCCAGAGGGAGGCCTCAGAATCCATTTCAGGGGTTCAAAATTTACAAATTCTCCCCGTGGTAGGCTCCTGGATCTCCCACTATCGAGACGGAGATGCCTCCACTTGATCTCTTCCCCAACAGCGCGGGCATGTCGTGCTGGGAGCCCAACCCCAGCTGGAAATCTAACTGATCCCCACCACCCCATTAAAGACCCTCTAGCTACGTTCCTGCATATATACACCCTTTACAGGTTTGAAAGAATAATACACCGAGGTTACATAATAAAGTATAACCATAACATTTTCAGACCCGTCTTTTTCATGCGATCCTTTTCACATTTATCAGACAAGAGAAGGCAAAGTATCATTCATGTATTTTTCACCATCAGCGTAAAGGCTGATATGATAGAATGCTGTATTTAAGGAGTTTCATTCTCCCGATGATATTGCCAGAAAGTGTTTACATCACAGCCCCTCACCGTCAAATGTAAAGGACACTTATCATCAAAACGTTGGTGGAAGTCAGTTGGTTTATTCGTTAGAGTATTGGACTTCAGGTCGAAAGCGCGTGCGTACGATCCTGCCCCGAGTTACCTGCGCTGAATCCTTCGGCGAGGCACACAATCCCAACATTCCCAATTGGGAACACGGTTTTGCATTTGTCTAAGGCGCACATCGTGTCACTGGTACATTTGTCATCAACCGATTCTTGTGCCTGTTAGTAAACTGGAGAGTCCGACAGTTATTCGGTGCTGCTCTGTGGTTCTGTTCGGGTACTCCGGCTTCCACTACCAAGACAACTGTACGAGACGATATGGCACTAGCTGTGGAAAGTGTGGTTAAATCCAAATAAATAAATAAATAAATAAATAAATAAATAAATAAATAAGTAGCCCATGGTTCTGGTAATTGTCGAAAAAATGGGGTTCCCTATACTTTCAGAGACGAATAAAACGGCATTTAGTCATACTGTGTAGGTATTTAAACTCTTTTCTCGAATACTACGAAGGGATTTTTAACCTGCAAGGAGTGTCTCTCTCCTCACAAAGTTGTCATTTTACGTCCTCACCCGCTAGGACGGTGCGAAGTGACAGCAACAATGCCACAATTATTCTGTTTTAACTGGTTGAGGGCTAGATTATTTTTGGAGGTCTAAATGTGTAATTTAAAATTTGTTTATTACAAATTATTGGAAAGTGCCATCAGGCACTCTCCAATAATTTGTAATAGAACAAAATCTATATGGACAAAATATTATTTACGTTTGACTGAATATGAAACACAACAAAGGAAAATGTTGGATTTTGCTCTGGTACCCTCGTTTTTTTTAAAGCCCTGATTCTGGCTCAACCAGTTACCCAGGGGCGTATTAAGCAAGGGACACAGGGAGCAAACCTAACCCCAACTTTTTCCAGAAATAGTTGTGCGTGTGTGGGAGAGGGGGATATCAGGCCGACATTATCTGTGCTAATATATTTTGTACCAAAATATCAAACCAGAGAATAGGACGGGTCCCTCGGGACTCAAATGCTGTGTCACCTGAAACTTGCAGCTCTCCTTTAGGTTCCTTTGAAGACCAATATTTGAAGTTGTCTTAGTGTAGAGGAGCTCTAGTCCCAAACATGGTTTTGTATATTTATTTCTACTATCAACTGGACAAGGTACTTAATCCCGAATGCCCAAATGGGGACAAGGTGGGTCTGTGTACTACGGTGTATACTTCACGTCGATGGTTCACTTGTCTTCAGTCGATGCTAACCCTGCTTGTGCGGAGTTAGTTCGCTGGGGGTATGGCAGGTGCTCGCCGCTGCACGGTGGTTCTCTTCGGGCATTCCGGCTTCCTCCACCTCTACAACTGTCCGACACTTGGTGTCCCTGGGTGTCGAAAGTGTCGTTAAAACCCCAATAAAGAAAAACAATTTCTACTAGCAAAGTAGGTGCCTTTCTATGGCCGTACCTGTCCAAGTTCCAGATACTTCCTACGTTCTATTTTAACCCATTTACCTAACTTAAAATGGGTAGTGATCATGTCTGGTCAGCACTATTGGGGTCGCGATAACCGTTACTTATCCCGGTTCTTTGTTCTACATTCAACTAATAAAATAAAGAAGCACTAAGTTCATTATTTGTGTTTGAGGGAAACGAAAACCACCCTTTGAACCTGAGGGGTCGTTTTTACGGCCTAGGAAGATGATACGTCATAATTGCATTACGTAGGATGGCTGTTTAGAGACTTTGTCGGTAGACTAATCAATACTTTCAACGTGCAGCCGAAAATATCTATTGGTCTAGCCCAAATAATGAATATGGACTCTTCCAACTGCTGTATTTGAACTATGGAATATACCACCATGTTTAAAGGGTTAAGTCAGTCCATCTTTTTTAGCTTCCAGTAACGAATCATTTGTGGGAAGATGAGCTCCAATTACCTCCCCCCCCTCCCTCTCTCTCTCTCTCTCTCTCTCTCTCTCTCTCTCTCTCTCTCTCTCTCTCTCTCGAGGACAAGACATTAAATTTGGCAATCATTGAAAGTATAATTAAGTTCTCTTGGAATTTGTTAAGCGGTATGCAGCAGTATTAAGCGAGGTAAATATTTCGTGGTATTCCGAAATATGGTCGTAAATCCTTCTTAATAAACAGCTCAGAAATCGCAGCTTATTTAAGGGCCTATATAAGTAATGGAATTTTGTTTATTTTGAAATTCTCACCTCTCATATTCCTTAAATTCAGTTTAAATATACACAAATTATACATCAAAATGAAGGTTGGGATGTATAGAATACGGAACACATATATAATCAACTCGTAGAGTCGACTGTAGGCCCCACTGGTTCCTGGAAGTCTGCTATCGTATTCGCACCAGAACTGATAATAAAATAATGTTTCATCAGAACAACTTGTGGCCAAATGTGCTTCATATATCCAAGAACAAAGCTAGGCATTCAAAACACTTTCGAATACAGCGATAGGTCTGCATTTTGGAAAAGGACAACACTGTCTGCATTTTTTATTGAAGATGGTTTCCATGCTCGACAGACATGCGCAAATCACTCGTTACCACGAATTTCCATCAAAAAACAAAATCGTAATTCTAAGAAATTTCAACAGGTACCATGATAACTTGCATTGAATATGGCAACTGTGCAATCTCTATCTAATAACAGTATACTGTACGAAGGCGATCTTTTTCATTATTTGATTTTAGACGGCGTTGTTTTTACATGCTTTTTCTGTCCGATGACGTCGGCCGGAAATCGAAAGTATACTCATACGTAAACAAAAGCAAAAGCGTTGGAATTTTCCCCAATGCAGCTCTGTCGCCGTGTTTTGAAGAATTTTTATCCCCTAGCTTTGTTCTTGGATATGTAACACACATTTGGCCACAAGTTGTTTTCGTGAAATATTATTAAATTATCAGTTCTGGTGCGAATACGGCAGCATACTTCCAGGAACCAGTGGTGCCTACAGTCGACTCTATTGATTACACATGTGTTTCGTGTTCTATACATCTCAACCTTCATTTTGATGTACATTTTGTGTATATTTAATTTGAATTGAAGGAATATCGGAGGTGAGAATATTCAAAATAAACAAAATTTCATTACTTATATAGGCCCATAATCCGTGTATTTCAACTTTCTCGAAAAAGTTTGAACGATATCATGTGATGGGGAATGAGATAAAAAATTTAAAAAATTAAAATCTTACAACCGTTTAGAGAAAGGCCTTTCTTAAACCTAATAAATAAAAACTCAAGAGGAAATAAAAACGTACTCATCTTCTGAAGCTGTCATCATCAAAAGTTTACAGGATAGGAACTTTCGTCTGCAACTAACGTGAGCTGAAACTCGTTTGTTTGTCGACGTTCAAATTGCCTTAAGATGGATTATTATGGTAACCTAAGTTGTGCGATGTGAAGACAATGACACTGTGGTTGGGTATTGATTTTTAAACTGCATTTGCAGATAGCTGCTTGGCCACTCTACAGAGTCTAACAAAAGACTCACACACTAACAAAAAGAGGAATTTTTCATAACTTAGAATGCATGGGCATCAATACAGTGCATTATTGATTGTAAGGTGCTATATAAGTAATGGAAAGTTATCATGAAAATATGTGATAGGTATTTTAAAAATCTAAACAAAATAATTATTTGTCACTTTTTTGTTGATCTTTCGCATTTTTGAACAATGCTTCGCAGTTTTGAACACCAAATTATAATATTTTCTAGATATTTGATGTCATCGAACAGACATGTTACCTGTTGTCAAGCTAAATTTCCCTTTACTTACATAGTACCTTAAGCGACAAATTTGTGGAGAAGATTATTATTATCTTCAGGCGTTGTGGGGACGGGACAGGAAAATCACACTGGAGTGGGAGATGTTTGACCAAGATATGAGGCTCGCCTCGTGTTTGGGTCAGAAATCTTCCCCATGGTGAGATATAACCATCCCATCCCATCCCCACACCAATTGAGGGTGTTTTTTTCTCCCAACACTTCCACCATATGACGTCATCGTATCAAAATACTGTTCTTGCGATTGAAATTTAGGTTCCGCTCCACATTTTTCCAGGCATTTCCTAAAATGACATGTCATACACTCTCTTCAAATGCAAATATTCTGTAACTTAGTTATCTAACCTTAGCATGTATTACATTTCCCAAATCCACTAAAACATATAACACTATTTGGCTGAGAAGAAATAAATAATCTGAATGTGGGTGAAATAATTTATTGTCAAAGGCAAGACTTCAACCTGCAAAATTGCATCACAAAATGCAGATACCAGTCATTTTCAGCCACTCAGCAGCCTCAAAAGTAGAATTTTCCCACTATCCCCACTCACCTTAATCCGGAGGATATAACCTCCTGTTTCTAAAATGTGAAAAAAATAATATTCCGTGTTTCCATCTCATTTTTTGGTTACATGCCTGGTGACAAAACCGTGTAAAAATGACATTTTATAAAATAGCCAACTTTTCGTAGCCATAATTTCCCATAATTCAGCTGGCTATTTACCCCTATGCATCAGACTCCAACTTTACGACCAAAACTTCAAATACTTTTGTTCAACAAATAGCCTAAGGTAATCATATACCTGATGCTAAAATATATCTCCAGTTTACATGGCATTAGTTTCAACATATGTGCAATAATGCGAAATTGTGGAGCGGAACGTTACTATTCGCGGTGAAAAATTAATTGCATCTTCGGAAAAAGTATCGAAAAGTTCCGTTAGTAGCGACATTATATGCCACGAAAACGGGCTATAGCTTATGAGGGCGATGGATTACCATTTTGAAGCGAGTTGAAACAGCTGACAGCTGAAATGGAAACAAAAAAGTGGCACTTGGCGACTTATTGCGTTACTAATTTCAGTCGGAAAACTGATGTTGGCCTCGACCTTTCGTATAAAGAGAGGGTTCATCATTACCCAACGTAAATATTTTGTTTCAAATACGGATGTCTCATTGTTTGTTTGTTTGGGTTTAACGACACTTTCAAAAGCCAGAATCACATCGTGTCCAAGCCTGAAAATAAGCAGACTGTCATCTTCAAAATGAGATCCCCAGAGGGTGAATGTGGTGACGCTACGCTGCACAGCAGGGTAGCATCACAAAATTTACCCTCTGTGAAGCTCAGTCTGAATCAAGGTCTCAAGCCAAAACAGAAAGATGTACCTAGATGATAAATTAGCCCACTGTATGGGATAGCATCAGCAAATTCGCCCTCTGGGAACATCATTTTGCAAATGACAGGTTGCTTATATTCAGGCTTGATCGTGTCGGACAGTTTTACAGGTGGAGGAAACCAGAGAGAAACACCGAGAAGCGACAAACAGCTGACTGACTTAACAGCTTAATAACTCCGCACTAACATGGTTTGCAGCGGTTACAGGCAAGTGGACCACCGACGTGCATATGCCTTACTACACAGCAACACGTGTCCAATTGGGATTAGATGTCTTGTCTAAGGACACAACGCAGTTACTGCTGGTCAGGATCGAACCGTCGACCTTTCGGTTTATACCCAGTTCTCTAACCACCGAGCCACCCCCTCCCCCTCCAACGATTTCATTGATGTTGACAAACAAAAGCCATGCTTAAGTGAAAGTACTCGAAACGCACGGCAATATTCTCAAGGGTGGGGTTATCTCCTGTCTCTCTACCCCACCCCGGTCTTTGTTATTGCTGAAAACACGACATTTTTAGTGGTTTTTTACTGTTTGTGGGAGCGCGATGGCTCAGTGGTGACCGAAGGTCCACGGTCCACGGTTCGATCCCCGCCATGGCTAACTGCGTTGTGTCGTTCAGCAAGGCACTTAATCCTAAATGTCCGCGTGCGGCACACTGGCGCTGTGTGCTAAGGCGTACTGCACGTTAATGATGCACTTGTCTTCAACCAATGCTTACTCTGTCTGCGTGGAGTTCGTACGTTGGGGAGTCTGACAGTTGCTCGCCGTGGCTCGGTGGTTCTCTGCGGGTACTGTGGCTTCTCCCACGCGAGGGAGAAGACCTGTCCGACGCGAGGAGACCCTGGCTGTCGAAAGTGTCGTTAAACCCCAATAAATAAATAAATTTACTATTTGTGTTCGTTAGTATTTCGCTTGATAGTTTTGGTTAACACGGCATAGCCTTTTATCTAACGCAAATTTATTTATTTATTTATTTATTTATTTATTTATTTATTTATTTATTTATTTATTTATTTATTGGTGTTTAAGGTCACATATTTCTGCACAATGGCTAATCATGACCACGACAGTTTTACGGGTGGAGGAAGCCGGAGTACCCGGAGAGAACCATCGAGCAACGGCGAGCAACTGTCAGCTCAACAACATACTAACTCCACACAAGCAGGGTTAGCATTGGTTGAAGATGTGCAGTACACCTTAGTACACAACGCCACCATGCCCCACGTGGGCAATGGGGGTGGAGTGTCTTGCCCACACAGCGCGGTTGCCGCAGGTGGGATTCGATCTGAGGACCTCTCGGCTTGCAGCCTGCACCTCTTCCTATACTGAGTCACCGCGCCTCCAACTAACACAAATAGTCGACGCATGTGCCTGAATAACTAAAGGTTTTTTATTCTTTGCATCAGGAATATAGGTTATGACTCCTCATTGGGACGAGCTCAGCAAGCTCGTTCCAATGGTGGGTCATAAGCATTTGGGTTTTTGTGTGTCCATCAAATCACTAATCATCTGATTCACTCGAAAGTAAATATTACACAAAAACCTTTACTGTTTACCTTCATGTATTTTAATGCGCACATGCGATACTTCACTGTAGTAAAAACCAGTATACATGCATCAGCATGTATGCCTTTGTTCGATGGGATTTAGGCAGAATGCTTTGTGTATGTTAAGTGTTTAGGAATTACTGTTATCAACTGAATACAAAAATTTCCGGTTTGTGAATCAGTGTTTCATTTCGCCAACGCACTAAATCGAAAATCTGCGGATCTTTTCTTTCACTTAAGGTTAATAGAACCACAGATATTGGCCGTAAAACCCATTAACCGTGGATTTCGCACGAACACATGTCCACCCCTTTCTTCACCACATCGGATGAAAGTTCATAAAACTAATGTCTATATTTAACTTTGTTGCAGCAAGTGGAGGACCGTTCAAACCAACATCAAAGGCCGATCGAGCATTTTTCACAAGATTTGAATCTGTTTTTGCATTGCAGATGGTGCCTTCTTGCACTCAATGAACTCAACCCGCCGATTGTATAACTTCTTTGTTAGATTATTATCGACCAGCCTCTGTCGTATGTCATTATATCTGACACTACCCCCTCTCCTTCCCAGGGGTAAAACAAGTTAGAAACAAATATTCGAGAGGTTCTCAGTTACAGTTCTGGAAAGTAATGTATTTTTCACCGGTGTAATTCTGACGAAAGAGGTCACGTGCCGTCCATTGCCCCTAGCCTCGACGCAAAAGGGGCAGCTGCCTTTTTTCCGCCGGCTTTCGGCGCCATTGTCCACTGGTTAAAATTCAGACAAGTGTACCCTTGTATCTTACAGAAGCACTGGATAGTCTTTCCATTATGCAGGATTCAGAAAAAAGTATATTCGATAGAACCATCTGTGTGTCAAGTAAATCACACATTAAAAATTAAAGTGTTAAAACTGACACTTTCAAGGTGTTAAACCCATCCTAACTCTTAGGGTTTGATTTTAACACTCAAAGTGCAATGCTTTAAGCACTTAGACATTACAATCGTCAGACATCTGAAACTTGAATGGATGGCACTTCCCATGTGTCTAGCATTGGTGGTTCTTCCAGAATCGTCCATAATTTGATTTGCGATTGGTGGGTACATAATTAAAAGGACACAACGCAGATGACGCGGATCAGGCTCGAGAGTTCGAGCCTGATCCGCGTCATCTGCGTTGTTTCCTTTTCAGTGTCGCGACATTACACTTGTCAAGTGGTGTTATTGTAACACCTGTCAAGTTCTGGGATATCTACACTTGAACAAAGTGCCAGTTCAGCACTTAGTAAGTGTTAAATACAGCACTTCAAGTGTAGTTTTTAACACTTTAGTTTTTAGCGTGCACTAACCATCTGATCTATTGTTTTTTTTAGGTTAGAATAGGGTCCGTAATAGATAGCAAACGAGGATTTCGAAAGAATCCGAACCAGCAAAGGCACCGGTAACTAACTGAACCCACCTTTCAAGGCTATATTATAACACTAAGTGCTACTCATAACGGAAAGCTTCTAGGAGAATCAACTCCAAAATAAAGTTCAATTTTAGGTTGTTATCGGTCACAATTGAGTACTTAGATATATTCCCATCGAATCTACCATACCATCAGAACACCCCACCCTGTTAGAGATCCTTAAGACTCACATTAACAAGGTGCCAGCCTAGAAACCAAGATAGCAACCCCCAGTAAACAAAATGGACAACGGAAACCCATTTCACCCTAAATGCACTCGTTTTGCATTCAATCACCATGGTGACGACGCCACAACATATAGACTCACGCGCCTCACCATGACACCCCAAAATGATGTCACTGGCCGATCCATCCTTATGCACTACTCGCATTAGACCACTAGTAATAAACAATCAATGATTGTCGGAGTGGTTAAAAATAAAATGATAAAACAACACATGAAAAAGCACGAAGAGAATTTGGGTTCATGAAATTCTGACCTTGTTAATTGTACTCCCCCCCCCCCCCCCCCCCCACTCGACTCAATGCAACATCCTTTTGCTCAATTAACATACATCCCAGGTATTTGTGGCGATTGTCATTGCGCGAACATTTTCATCAAAAGACTAATTTGAACCTCTGTAACGACTGTATCAACGTATGTGGATAGGTTTCTTTAGTCAGTTACATCACTATGGTTATCAGCTCGTACTATGATTTCACTCCTGTATTCCCTCCCCAAACCGGGGCGACCCACCCGTAATATACCATTTACCTTAAAACTTACCGGTAAAAACACCAGTGAAAACACGAAGAGAATTGGTGTTAAAGTTAATATTGATCGTGTTGATTTTACTCCCCGAATTCAGCATTCTCCTAGTGGATTCTACTCAACAAAACACCTTCAAATTTTTCCCTCCCCCCACCCCCCCCCCACCCCCCCCCCCCCAAAAAAATCATTGACCCGATGCAAGTTTCACACAACTTAGAGCCTCAAAATGGGCTACAATATAGAGGCTACAAGGCTACAAATGCCTCATATTCGTTCTTAAAGCACTAAATTTTGCAAAGCTTCCTCGGAGATGTGGGGGGGGGGGGGCTAGTCTTAACTAGGAGCCTCCGGTCTAGTCCCTCCTAACACGTTTTTCCCTCCAGGGATTTGGGAGGAGGGGCAATGGCGGGAGGATCCTGGTTAGGACTAGGTGAGGCCCTCGAAACCCAACATAACGGCCTTTCAAATATCATCTTTGCCCCATCCGTATCCCCACTTTCACGCCCACACACCTCCACCCACTCCACTCCCACTCCCAAATAGGTTGGGTCACCCCCTATTATAGAATCCTAGCTACGCGACTGTATCAATGCACATAGGTAGGCTACTTTAGCCAGTTAAATCGCTCTGTCTGACAACCCCTAACAACAGGGTCGTGGCCAGGCAAAATGAAATGATTATTGGCACAAAATATTCTTCTGCTGCCAAAATTTTATTTTACTTCACTAAAATGGTGTTTTGTTGAATAAATCAGGCATTCATTCTTTCATTCACGAACCCTTTGCCCAACGTAACGGAAAATACCCGCCAGCGCTATTCACAAAAATCACCATTCAATTTTCATTATTTTTTCAGTTTTTTCCTCAGAAACATAACTTATGGCCCCTCATTTGAACGAGCTAGTTGAACTCGTTCCAATGATGGATTACAAGCTATGTTTTCGACGCCAAAAATGAAAAGAATTAGTTATTCAGTAACTTTGTTTGCAGGTATCCTTTGCGTTTCATGTTGGGTAAAGGGTTATGTTGCGACGTCATTTGTGTCTCAACTTTAGACGGACCCGTATGGTTATTTTATACCATGTTGCCAATGTTACAACCCATGCAAAGCCTGTATGTTAACTCTTAGAAGCCGGGAGTCGAGTTTTCTTGTCTGTGATGTAATACGGCAGGTAATTTGGCTGTGGCGGTTCGGCTATCTTTGGGCTGGGGGAGAACTGAACACTAAGCAGGTGCTTCTAGTCAAGTGTCGTCTGCCTGAATAGGCAGACGACACTTGACTATAAGCACCTGCTGTCCTGTAAGTTTATCCCTGTATGCCATGTTCAATAAATTCATTCTGATTCCCCGGCTTCTGAGAGATAAATTTTAACTTTTAACCTCACTACCAGTGTAAAGCTTCTACTGCGGTCAACAAAAAACTTACAGCTGCAGTCGGAAGTTCACCCAACTTGACCTTTGACATGACGCAATTTGCCAACTTCCATACATTCACAATGTTTCATTCAAACATACGACATTTTGCGGTACTATCTACTATGTGCATTGACTTATTAAGTTTCAAATACCTACAATTAAATATTTAAAATAAAATTTCAGAATTGTTAATAATAATTTGACTGAAAAAGCAAGGTAAATTCAATCAACTGTGACGATGTGTCAAGCTGTCAATCAAGCATTCACGTACAGCCAGTAGTACTGCCCACCGGCGCAGATGTAAACAAAACCAACCTGTATGTTTGCGATAGAAAATGCCGCTTTTTCTCCATTTTCAGTAACAAAGTCGATTATTTATTAAGAGCATGGTATAAATAAAACAAATATGTACTAGAGCCGGTAATCAGATTTAAACCGCTCGTAGAATAAGGGTTTTAACAGCGCTATTCGCGGTGATGTGATGGGCTAGTCCTAACTTGGGCCCTCCGGCCTGGTCCCTCCTCTGGATAGCTAATTCATAATTACCAGATAGCTAATCCGTAATTACAAAATACTAATAAAAATATTACATAAATACACGTGGTTTAAATCTGATTACCGGCCCAAGAAGCAAGCTATTTGTTTTATATATTATTATTATTATTATTATTATTATTATTATTATTATTATTATTATTATTATTATTATTATTATTATTATTATTATTAGAAAACGCCACTTTATACGTTTCAATTCATTCACTTACCTGTTACATGTTAGTACCACTTCCTGTTCTTGTGTACTATTGTTCTTTCGCCTGGTCGGGTTTTCTATCAACATTAGAATGTGCTTTTTACTATCTTCCTCTGTTAAAAAGTCAATACGCCCATTGAAAATCCCAAACCTCAACAAACTAGATATATATATATATATATGCGCGCGTTATTATATCGCCAGATTAAATAAACATGGCGAATTGCAAACACTGCGAAAGTTCGGGGAATAAACTTTGTTCACATTTTTTTTCGGTTTTCCGACAACGATTATTCACAAGGTAGCGGTTACGGCAACGATAATGCGTTTGTCAGCGGTTATAGTGCACACATCATATTTAAACTGTATACGAAATTGTACAAACTTCACATCGAGATGGTCGATGGCGAATGTGAAGGAAGAAGAATTAACCCTCTGAACACTGGTGATATCTTCCAAGTTAGTTTTACGGTAGAAGAGTCCATATTCATTATTGGGGGGGGGGGGGTATACCAATTAATATTTTCAACGTTTCAACCCACCACCCAAACGTTGAAAACATTGATTGGTCTACCCCACTCATCTACTAAGCAGGCGTCCTACATGGTGAAATTGTGACGTATCATCTTCATAGCCCCGAAAAGTGGCCTTTAGGATTCAAATGGGTTAAATATTCATCTAATATTTTTGCTTACAGACTTTGAGGGTTAATGTTAAAGTGGAACAATTTTCTTTTCATGTTTTGTTGTTAATCACTGGAGTTTTTTCATCTTCATTTTTTTTTAATAATGAAATCTGTATTTTCAAAGTTCCTTAAAACAAAATCCATAGATCACTTCGATCGATTCGCTATAGAAACGTATTAATGGCATATGCAATTTATTTATTTATTAATCCATAATAACGAATTAGTAATTCGTAATTACAGATTTGTTAATCCATTAGAATTAGCTAATTCGTTATTACGGATTAGTATTTCGTTATTACGGATTAGCTATTTCGTAATTACGGATTAACTAATCTGTAATTACTGATTACTAATTCGTAATTACGGATTAATAACTAAATTGCACGTGGCGCTAATACGTTCCTTAATTCGCCGCCTAAAGCAAACATGTGAAAGTTACCTTCAAGCACTGCTTGCTGTTATGGGGTATCATGTTCCTGGACTGAAAAAGCAGTGTCTTGGTTTCAAAGGGTTAAACACTGCCTGAAACCAACATCTGGGATGGCAAGCAACTGCAAACGTCAATGATAAGTGGATTACTGTACAAGTGATCTTTCAATGTATCATGAACAGACTGATTGGTCAGTAAATATGGAAGAAATATACGGTAACTATGGTTGAAAAGGAGTCGGACAGCTTGACGTTTAAGAGTTGAAAGCGATGGAAAAGTATTGCATTTGACTTTTGTAGGGGCACTGGAATGTTTGAAAGGCAACCGGTCAAGCCACGTTGGGGACTCAACCTGCCTAGAGGGCCAGAATGTTGGAACTGGATGCATGTAATACCGAGCCCCACAGATCACATTCACAAGGCTTAGTTCAACGAATCAATATCTCACGAAAGTAGCTTGAGTTGATACAATACCACTGTCTTTGGTATTGGCCTTGTTCTTGGATGATGGCTAACGGACCAGCTGGATCGACAAGAAATAACATCGTCATCACTACGTTAAGCCGAAAAGTCCGCCCCCCCCCCCTCTGTTCAAGGGGAAGAGAGCGAGTACGCCCCACCCCCGCCCCACCCGTTCCAGTGTCCCTTACTGGTAGTTACTCCGTGTCCGACTTCTGAGGCCAGTGTCGGTATTGAGCATTTTTATTGGATCATTTATTTGTTATAAGAGTTGCGTAAAGGAAATCCAGCGACACTGGGCGTGTAGAAACTATGATTGGCGAAGGGAGAAACTAATACTGTCAATTTGTAGCGCTTTATGTGAAACATAATCTTTTTTATCTAAGGTAGGTTGGCCTGAGAATTACCATTGTGCAAGGGCATGCGTGTCTATGCATCAAACTGTTGTTGCGATGTTGTGCCTTATAACACAGATGATATTCGTTTCAGCAAGGTTTCATCAACCATCTCGGATACTCTTTCAGGCAAGTCTCCCACTTGGGTCTTATTTCACACGACCCAGCTGCTCTGGGTTTCTCACTCCTGTATGTGGTCTAGTATAGCTGATTTGGTGGCCTCAGTTTTGTTAGAGGCAAAGTTCATCAGTTTGATGTCTAGGTTATTGCTGTTGGAGAGGTCATTCATTCATCCGTTAAATCTCCTTTTTTGTCGGGTTCTGACTTCTCTTGGATCTAACGTTGGCTCAAATGCAGGTATGATATTTGATTTCTTATTGGCGTAGGGTTGTCGCATTTGGCTTCTCTGATAAAAGGTAGAGCGACATGAAACTTAACACTTTACCTAACGTAATGGCCAATACCGTCAGCGCTCTTCTCAAAAATCGCCAATTAATTTTCATTATTTTTTCGTTTTTTGTCTCTAAAACATAGGTTATGACCCCTCATTGGAACGAGCTCGTTCCAATGAGGGGCCATAACCTATGTTTTTGAGACAAAAAATGAAAATAATAGTTATTCAAGAATTCTTTTTTGCAAGTGTCGTCTGCTTTTCATGTTAGGGAAAGGGTTGAAGAGGTCTCATCATGATGTTTTCGATAGCGAGTGAACAATTTTTAGAAACTTCGCCGCCCAGTGTATGTCCGCTAAAGGTAAAGAATCGCTCTCAGACCGATTCTAAAAATAGGCGGATAGTCGGACTGTGTCGTTGCCTGATATGCTTATGCCAAAATAATACCTTGACGCATTTTGAATTCCATCCACCCTGGGAATTGGAATTTTAAACACAACGACATGATTGCTAGTAGTATATACTTGGATGACATCGAATTGTGGTCATGTTGGGGTTGTCATGGTAACCCGTGTTAGCTGCCATGTTGAGACGTCATTGCCATAGTGATGTGTGGTGTCAGTGCGCATGCGTACGGTTGGGTTCCATGTGCTTCCGTCATCCATTTTGTTTACTGGAGGCTGCCAACTTGATTTCTATGGAGCCTAGTCAGTGTAATATAACTTAAAACCCTACACGAGGACAGAGTGTGCTTTGAAGGTGTGTTCGATTAAACGGGAGTATATCTAATTACCATAAACAACCAGACAACCTCTGGAGGTGGTTTCAGTGGGCATATAATCGACGGCCCCGCCCATTCGTCCGTACTTCCGTACAATCATCGATGGTCAGATTTTGATGTCCTTTAGTGTGGTGATAAACCAACATGGAGGAAAGGAAGGAAGGTTATATTGCAGGTTTGTATATGCAAAGGTACCAGAGTTATACGACCCTTCTTACACTTAGAAAACTTTTTGTACGAACGTCTTGCATTATAACTTAAATATTGGGGTTCGGATTTTGATATCCTTCGGAATTTGTAGCGCTTTATGTGAAACATAATCTTTTTATCTAAGGTAGGTTGGCCTGAGAATTACCATTGTGCAAGGGCATGCGTGTCTATGCATCAAACTGTTGTTGCGGTGTTGTGCCTTATAACACAGACGATATTCGTTTCAGCAAGGTTTCATCTACCATCTCGGATACTCTTTCAGGCAAGTCTTCCACTTGGGTCTTATTTCACACGACCCAGCTGCTCTGGGTTTCTCACTCCTGTATGTGGTCTAGTATAGCTGATTTGGTGGCCTCAGTTTTGTTAGAGGCAAAGTTCATCAGTTTGATGTCTAGGTTATTGCTGTTGGAGAGGTCATTCATTCATCCGTTAAATCTCCTTTTTTGTCGGGTTCTGACTTCTCTTGGATCTAACGTTGGCTCAAATGCAGGTATGATATTTGATTTCTTATTGGCGTAGGGTTGTCGTATTTGGCTTCTCTGATAAAAGGTAGAGCGACATGAAACTTAACACTTTACCTAACGTAACGGCCAATACCGGCCAGCGCTCTTCTCAAAAATCGCCAATGAATTTTCATTATTTTTTCGTTTTTTTGTCTCTAAAACATAGGTTATAACCCCTCATTGGAACGAGCTCGTTCCAATGAGGGGTCATAACCTATGTTTTTGAGACAAAAAATGAAAATAATAGTTATTCAAGAATTCTTTTTTGCAAGTGTCGTCTGCTTTTCATGTTAGGGAAAGGGTTGAAGAGGTCTCATCACGATGTTTTCGATAGCGAGTGACGTCAATTTTTAGAAACTTCGCCGCCCAGTGTATGTCCGCTAAAGGTAAAGAATCGCTCTCAGGCCGATTCTAAAAATAGGCGGATAGTCGGACTGTGTCGTTGCCTGATATGCTTATGCCAAAATAATACCTTGACGCATTTTGAATTCCACCCACCCTGGGAATTGGAATTTTAAACACAAAGACATGATTGCTAGTAGTATGTACTTGGATGACATCGAATTGTGGTCATGTTGGGGTTGTCATGGTAACCCGTGTTAGCTGCCATGTTGAGACGTCATTGCCATAGTGATGTGTGGTGTCAGTGCGCATGCGTACGGTTGGGTTCCATGTGCTTCCGTCGTCCATTTTGTTTACTGGAGGCCGCCAACTTGATTTCTATGGAGCCTAGTCAGTGAAATATAACTTAAAACCCTACACGAGGACAGAGTGTGCTTTGAAGGTGTGTTCGATTAAACGGGAGTATAGCTAATTACCATAAACAACCAGACAACCTCTGGAGGTCGTTTCAGTGGGCATATAATCGACGGCCCCGCCCATTCGTCCGTACTTCCGTTCAAACATCGATGGTCAGCTTTTGATGTCCTTTAGTGTGGTGATAAACCAACATGGAGGAAAGGAAGGAAGGTTATATTGCAGGTTTGTATGTGCAAAGGTACCAGAGTTATACGACCCTTCTTACACTTAGAAAACTTTTGTACGAACGTCTTGCATTATAACTCAAATATTGGGGTTCGGATTTTGATATCCTTCGGAATGGTGAGAGACCAGCAGGGACTAAGGGAGATCTATTCATTGATGGTTTCGTCCATGCATACGTGTCAGATTTACGTTCCTTGTTATACTTAAGAAAACTGTCCCCATGAATGATTTGCATTTTAACTCCAGCATTGGTTGTACTATTTTAATGTCCTTTCTTATGCTGATAGACCCATGTGGTTGAAAAGATATCCACATGTTGAGGGTTTCCTACGCGAATACTTATACAGCTATGTCCCTTTTAGACTATCGTATAAACATTTTGCACTCTTCGTTCTATTTATGTTATGACTTCTATCTGGTTTGCGCTACCTACGAGTTTCTCAGACGTGTCTGTGTGCAACGTGTAACACATCGCATGCAGCATATGGGCACACGATGGATATGCCGATATATGCGTGTGTGATATTGCATAATGTGCGCACAACACATGCAACACATGGACACATTCGAAGACAATTGATTCTATAGGCAGAGAAAGACTTTCGAAGGGAACACAAAACGTGTAACTGGTTACTGATGGAATGTGTCTATGTGCCAGTACACAAACATCATACGCCAAAATGAGTAAATATCGCCTGCAGCACATGGCTACATGCTGGATGCACTAATATGTGCGTGTGCACAATGTATGCACAACACATGCAGCACAAAGGCACATGCGGATATACGAGGGCACTTATGGCATGGGACTTTGGAGACTGCTAGGGAATATAGGAGGATACTCTCAGGGTATACCTTTTGGAGGATATCTATCTGACGACGACTTCTTCATCCGGTATTTGGATTCGGAAGAGTCTAAAAAAGTTGGACTTTCAACTTCTTTGTGTCCTGATGGTCGCCGAATGAAGCCAAACTCCCGTTTCCGTGCAGAAAGTGTTCTAGAGTATTTTCAAGTTTTTGATAATGCCAAAGGCACCAGAAGAAGCGTTGTCCCAAAATGGCGATTCGCTGGAGAAAATTCGCTCATAGACCAATGATTAACTGGAATAAAGTGGTGTTAACCCTTTACCTAACATGAAAAGCAGACGACACTTGGACAAAATTTTTTTTGAATAATTGACCTTTTTCATTTTTTGTAACTTTTTTCATTTTTTGTCTCAAAAACATAGGTTATGACCCCTCATTGGAACGAGCTCGACGAGCTCGTTCCAACGAGCGGTCATAACTATGCTTTTGAGGCAAAAAATGAAAAAATAATGAAAATTAATTAGCGATTTTTGAGAATAGCGCTGGCAGGTTTTGGCCGTTGCGTTGGGTAACCTGTTAAATTGTTACGTGATCCAGACAAAGAGGAAACGTCCGATCGGCAGGTGAAAATTTGGATTCCATTTGAAATTCCTTTACATCGAATATGCATGTGCGCTGCATGTGTTGTGCGCAAATTGTGCACTAGCAGGCACATATCGGTGCATCCAGCGCGTGCCCACATCTGCATTCGATGTCCACACATTGTTACACAATGTGTTCTAGCACACAGACACTTCTGGGAAAATCGGAAGTCCAAATCAGACAGAAGTCAAAACATAAATATGGCAGGTCCAGGAATACTCGAGTAAGGGCAACCAAACTAGAGCCCGAGATGGGCAGATGTAGCTGGCGACAAACAGGAATTGAATGTAAACTGTTCCAGATAAAAGATTCTTCCGCTCAACAAATGTACTCTAGAATCATAATACAGAAGTAAAATAGTAATACAGAAGTAAAACCATGTTCATAAATCTAAAAATAGTAACAAAAAGCGAAAACAGTTCGAACGAATGATCTCTTCTACACTCCAGAACAATCGAATAAGGTTGAGCAGATCGAAACAATAACATAGGTGAAACAAGTCCAGGAATAGAGAGAACAGTGCACAAATAGACAGAGGCCAAAGATTCCGAAGCAATCCGAACTACCTAAATAATTGTAGGGTTGTTGTTGTAATTAGATTTACTACCATTTAATCGAACATAGTCCCGTGCTATTGTAGGACTTTCAATTGTCATAGCAAGCAAGATGGCGGCCTTTAGTAAATGAAAAGAACGAGGGAGACACGTGTCACTCTTATGTCACCAGCGAACTGGCATCCATCTGACAATTCAAAATGCCTTTTACGCACGCATATTTTAAAATCTCAGGCAAACGCCTTGTGGAAATTCCGCTGACATGAAACGTGTTGTATGATCAGACTGTGTTGCAAAGTCAGAAATCGGCACAACACATTAGCAACAACAAGGACACACAAAAAACAAAATGTATGTTGTCTGCAGGCTTCAACAAGTCGTCTGTCGACAGGATGGATAACATAAAACGACATTGTTTTCTGGAACGCTATAATGGCCGTGTGGTATTTACGTTTTAGTACAAATCCCACCAAAAGCTGATTTTGCACTCCAAAATCAGCTGGGTTAAAGTTATCAAAATTAAAGGAATTAACTGATGCTCTAAATACAAAAAATAAAAAAAAGTTTATATTATGAGGGTTCCTAACCTGGACCTTCTAAAAACAACTGCACATCCCAAGACGGAAGAATTTGTTGATCTCATGTTCAGTCAGAGATTTGTACCTTATATTACCGAGCAAGCTAGGGTAACCAGTCTTTCAGCTGGTTTAATAGACCATATCTTCTCTAATAATTGTTCACGAACAACACTTCCAGGAATAATTGTATCTGATGTGTCAGACCACTTTGATGTTTTCTACATAGAAAGAAACACTCTAGGCAAGTGATACGCCAAGCTTTCTTCTGAAAAGAATAATAAGCGCAGAAAGAATTACAGAATTCAAAACACTTCTCTTGCAAAGTGATTTTAACACAGAAATGCGGTCGAATTGTTCCAATCAGTCGTATGAAATTGCATTCCCCTTCAAACGTGTTCGCGAAAAAATATTAAAAAACAACCCTGAATGGCGTGGGGTGGGGGGGGGGGGGGTGGGTTATCATATCCCATAACAGTAAACAAAAATTCCACAACAAAGAACTCAAAGCTACCAACGAACGGATCTCACAAAACTATAAAAAGTGTTCTAGAATTTACAACAAGGTTAACCCTTTACCTAACATGAAAAGCAGACGACACTTGCAAAAAAAATTCTTGACTAACTTATTTTTTTCATTTTTTTGTCTCAAAAACATAGGTTATGACCCCTCATTGGAACGAGCTCGGCGAGCTCGTTCCAATGAGGGGTCATAACCTATGTTTTTGAGACAAAAAATGAAAAATATAATGAAAATTAATTGGCGATTTTTGAGAATAGCGCTGGCCGGTTTTGGCCGTTACGTTGGGTAAAGGGTTAAAAAACAATACGAAGCAATCTATTTCAGAGATATTCTGTCTCAGTGGTTACGGCATTGAACTTCAAACAGAGAGGTCCACGTTCGACCCCCCCCGCCAGGGGTAACTGCGTGGTGTCCTTGGGCAAGGCACTTAACCCGATGTCTCACGTGGGGCTACGGTGGTGCCGTGTACTACGGCGCACTGTACGTCGATGGTGCACCTGTCTTCAACCGATGCTAGCCCTGTTTGTGTGGAGTGTGAGAGTCTGACAGTCACTCGTCGAAGCTCGGTGGTTCTCTCCGGGTACTCCGGTTTTCTCCACCCGTAAAACTGTCCAACACGAAATGACCCAGGCTGTCGAATGTGCTGTTAAACTCCAATAAATAAATAAATAAATAAATATAGAGATATCTTAACACTTTGAACTCCGAAGGTATAGCCCATATCTGTTCAGAGGCATTAAATGGAAGAGTCTATATTCGTTACTGGGGGAAGACCAATCAATTTTTTCAAGGTGCAGCCTCAGGGCTGCACATTGAAAATCTTGATTGGCCTTCCAAACGACTTCACCGAGCAACTGTCTACTTTAGGAATTGTGTAGCACGATCCTGGACCGGTAAAGCGATCTTTCGGGTTTAAAGGGTTAAATGAAAACAAAAATAACATGCGAAGAACATGGCAGATATTAAACGAAGCCATCAATAAAAGAAAATGCGAGGCCAGATTACTCTCGTTTAAGTCCAGGACAACACATAGTCGAAGCGAGTGACGAAGCAAAAGAATTCAACAACTTCTTTATCAGCATTGGAAAAACTATATTCGAACAGATTCAGAAACCAAAAAAGTCCTACTTAGACAACATGAACAGTAATGCTCCCAACAACTTTTATTTAATACCCATCAATACCCACCAATCTTGTAGAAGTCAGCCGTATGGTAAATGAAACGAAGCCCAAATTATCATTCGATTACGATGAAATCTCAACTGGTCTTCTGAAACACACGATAAACGAAGTATTGAATCCTCTCAAACACATAATTAATAATTCTGTCATTAATGGCGGAGTACCAGATAGCATGAATATCGCGATGGTGATACCCATATTCAAAGAAGGTGACGAGAACAGTTTTGCTAATTACAGACTTATCGGTATTTATTCGTCAGCATTACAGGGATTCGTCTGCCCTCTTTGGGAAAGGATTCTTGACCCATACCACTGGGACGATGTGCGTCATGGGGACTCCAGTTGGGAATTTGTTTTGGAGGAGAAGAAACATACAACGACTAAGGAATTTTTCATTTGAATTGAGCACAGAACATGAAGACCGATATCTAAGCAACTGCATGTATACTACAGATAAGTTTCATAACAATCAGTTTACACAGTCTCTATAGTCTCTAACTTGTTCTCATACTATAAAAGAATAAAATGTTATTTTGAATTAAGAGACTTCATTAGGCAAGCAATTTAATTTAATGTACAGTTGGTGTCAGGAACTGGGTGGTCATAAGGCCTCAGAAAAGCAATGGTTTTCTGAGGCCTTATGACTACCCAGTTCAGGTCATCAGTAGTGCATTAAATTTTTGTTTGAGTGGGAACAGAGATTGGGAAATTTGGGGTTGAGAATAGGAAAATCATGCCCAAAATGTCATGGGAAAGGGTCCCATAAGCGGCCCGTTTAGACACCCAAAAGAATCCCTGCGTTATAACGGGCAACTGAATTTTTGTTTTAATCCTCTAGCTTGTTTTCCGCTACTCTCTTCAAGAGAGATCCCAGTAACACTAATTATAAGCCTACCGTGCTTCATTGTTTAGGGAGTAAACTTAACCAAATGAACCCGAGAGGCCGTTTTTTCGACCTTGTCACGAGCAACGTCATAATGTCATTAAGTGATACAGCTATAAGGTAAATGTGTGATGTATACCAATAAATATTTTCAACGTGCAGCCCTAAGGCTGCACGTTGAAAATATTAATTAGTCTAACCCCAAATAATAATTATGGACTCAACTAATTGTTGCCATTGATTTGACATGAAGATACCACCAGTGGTCAAGGGGTTAATTATTGTAGGTATGAATTAATCATATTCATAATATATTAGATGTTGTGTTCTGTTCATACTATTATACGTATGTTATCATTTTCAGCATTTTATTCTAAATCTATTTGGCTGAAAATGTTGAATCTGCTAAAACTAGTATACACAAGAGAGTTAGTCACTGATATGCTGTAACTTTGACTTCTGGCGGTTTTTCATTGCATACATACGTATATATTTGACTACATACTTCCCCTTTTGTTCAATCGGCAGTTGTGTTATTTTGATGAGTTGCGAAGAAACTA
Source organism: Pictodentalium vernedei (assembly GCA_031216915.1). Taxonomy (NCBI): domain Eukaryota; kingdom Metazoa; phylum Mollusca; class Scaphopoda; order Dentaliida; family Dentaliidae; genus Pictodentalium; species Pictodentalium vernedei. Next base: position 159,353,288 of record CM062288.1, on the reverse strand, counting down.
AAGTTTTACACTAAATTTTATTTCTTAATATACTTATCAATGTGACACAACATATTGCCCTCCCGGCAATAAATATTATACTATACATCACCATATTTTATTTATATTTGCCGCATCCCCGCCCTCAAATGTACGAGTCATACGTTATCTTGAAATTTGGAGAATTGATTGCGCATGTCTGGCGCGTATTGGACAATGGTTCACTGTGCAAAACGGTACACCGGGCACCGGGTTATGCGTATCGCACTTTTGGCACTTGTTCAAACAGCTTCGGTCCGGGGTGGGGGGTTATACCTTTTATCGACTCTAAGGGTTTTTTTCTCTTAGAGATCTTTCAAAATCTGCTGATTTCCACAGGGTTACTGAGTTAAGAGATATCCAATTAAGTGGGCTCCACTGTACCAAATCAACAAAAACAAAGAAAATCTCGATCCGATCATGGCACAGTCGGGATCAGATCAAAAATTTCTATCCCTTTTTTGATCACTCTACTGTACTTTACCACAGAGTTAACCCTTTACCTAACATGAAAAGCAGACGACACATGCAAAGAAAATTCTTGAATAATTATTTTTTCATTTTTTGTCTCAAAAACATAGGTTATGACCCCTCATTGGAACGAGCTTTTTTGAGACAAGATATGAAAAATAATTGGCGAATTTTGAGAATAGCGCTGGCCGGTTTTGGCCGTTACGTTGGGTAAAGATTAATAAGCATATTTATGGATGTTTGCATCATTACCAAAGATTTCTCATAAACCAACACAATGTCACTGTAATGCGCTTTTCACTCTTGACTACACAGAGTGGGGAATCTTTATCTGTGCCTTATTTTGGATACCATTTGACCTTGGTCCATAGAACTTGGTGGATGCATACACTATTGCCACAAAGTGTGTTAAGACACGAAATTGGATTACCGTTGTTGAGCTTTTCAAATTTTATTGGTCTCCGTGCAAAACACCCCCAGGCCATATCTCGCATACCACTTGGCCTAGGATAAAACGTTGGATGCGTGTACCCCTTGTTCAAGTGTGTGTCGTCCGCCTAAACCAGATCACTTCCAGGGAAAGAAGCATGTTCTCCACTTTAGTGCAGGCATTCGTAATAAAGGTCTATTGAAGTGAACGAAGAGAGAAGAGGATTATTTGTTTTACAGGGATTGGCGAACAAGTTATACAACAATATTATCGCCTCTCCATGCCCCAAATGGCGCAGTTGTGTGGATGATCTTCGTATCGGCAACTTCGTGGCCTCGCTCTACACGAATACAGAGAAGCGGTGTTTAACCTGCACGGAGTGTGTCTTTCTCGCACAGAGGACAGCCGTTTTACGTCTCCATCCGATAGAACGGTACGCTGTGACAGCATCAACCCCACATTTGATGCTGACAGAGAGTGTTCGGACACCTCGAGAACTTTCTCCGACCGGAGATCGATCCCGCAACCTCTGGCATAAGAGACCACCGCACTTATCCACTCGGCCAGCACTCCTCTGAGTGTGTATAGGCGCTGGAGAAGCAGTGCGTAGATTGGACCCGGAAACTATCTGAAGACTGGAGTCGAGAAAGAAAGACGTCGAGACAGTAGTTTTAGAATAACTAGCCGAAGAGCCATGCTCAATTCGACTCTATATGAGTCCTCTTTGTGGGAAGCAGAAGATTTCGTACATGCCTTCGTATTGGAATCTGAAATGATAAGGGAACGAGATTCAGCACGAGGTGACAACAAAGGTAAAGGAGGAGACGGCGAAGTCTTCTGTGATGTCCCATTTGTAGCTTAGCCTGAGATTACTTAAGTAAAGACTGGACGGCTGACCACAAAGATTTAGGCCAAACGTCACAAACAGCACACTGGTAGTCGGGTCTATAGCCATTGCATATAATACAGTCAGTGTACTTAGCATGGGTGTGCTTAAGCTTCCCACAACGGCTACAAGTACCGCATTGCAACGTCTCTGAGGATGATCTAGAAAAGAACAATATGTAAGATATCAGTGAGGTATGTAATATGTAAAGTAAACAGAGGCTGTAAAAAGTTACAACTCATGATATACTTCTGCGATATATGCGGAGGACCATAATATACACATATAATGTAATACCAGTGACGCAATATTATGACTGTCACTGAAAATAGCAGAGTTACCAACCAATTCCGGTCAAGAATGGTCTGATAATTTAAACTTTTTGAAGAACTGAAAGTGGTTAAAACTTTCTGAGAACAGTGAAGATCGACAGAGAGAGTATAGGTAACTATAATAGCATGTAGTACCAGTATAACTGGAATGATCAGTGACAACAAAAAGGCGCCCTCCCTTTGTAAACAACATTTCTGAGAATTGGGTGAGGGGGTGCTTACGTCAGAGTAGTAAATAGTGCTGAATTTCCTAAATTCCCAACAAAAAGAAGTGGGAATAACCTAGGTAGTCAGAACTATGCTATCGGGAGAGAACGCCTTATGTCACAGTCCAGAAAGTGTGAACCAACCAGACATGGTCCACCGATGACGTAAAGCAGTGAAAATTTTAGGACGCCTACCCTACATAATTACAGGAGAGGGACGCGGATAAAACACCCATAGGTATGCATATCAAATCAAAGACATATGACGCTAATGGTGGGTGCCGCGAAAATAGGTGGCGAAAATGAAGATCGTTGACAAAAGTCAAGAATATAATTTAGAAACAAGGTCACTTCCCGTAATAAAGAGGTTCTGGGTGATCTGAGTGTTCTATGATCCACCATGATCCGGGCTTCTTTCACTTCAAAACGTCTTAACTTGTTAGCATTCTGAAAAGCTTGTTTAGACTACTAAGCAAGATGGTTGAAAATAAGGACCTGACGCTATTGTGCATATTAGGAGGGAAATGGACACTGGGTGCTCTACTATCGAGATGATTCGGTTAGTTTTTGAGACTTTTGACTCTGTTTCTCGTTTTTTTCAAGAAGAGAGGTAAATAAGGAGCCAGGCACATTGTGTTGATGTGGTAGGTTGTATGATGAAATATTTGAAATCCGTTCGTAATTGCTGTTGGTAATTGTTGAAATTAACCTCCGGACATCATTTGGTCATATGCTAACTTACTTGAAAAAATCAATGAGGAGGGGCATAACTTCTACAAAACCGGGTGAGCAAAGCTGATCTGAAAACTCGTTCCAGTTAAACAACTTGAGAGCCCACATAACGTTGGCAATTGTTGAAATTTACCCCGAGAAAACTTTTGGTCACATGCTGTCTTATTTGATAACTCGTCAGTCGAAAGGGCATAACTCCTGAAAAAACTGCGTGGTCGAAGCTGATATGCAACGTTGTTCCACAAAAACATTTTGTGAGCCCACAAACCAAATATATTTGCAATCCGCTGAGAATTGCTGAAATTAAACTCCGGACAACGTTTGGTCATATTCTGACTTACTTCAAACATTGTAGGTCAAAGGGGCATAACACTTGGAAAACTGGGTAGGTGAAGCTGATATGTCAACTCCTTTCTCTTAACCATCTTGTAACCCCACATACTGAAATTATTTGAAATCCAACTTTTAAATTAAAGGGGCATAACTCCGGGAGAAAATGCAGACAAAGTCATATTTCAGGTCATCTTTCACTGGGCACCAATTGACTTTCACATGATGTATGCATATCAATATTCCACGCAAACTTCGTTTGGAGGGGGATAATTAACCTCCATTTGTCAAGTTAACGGGGCATAACTCTGGGGAGAATGTGTTGACAGAGTCTTTCTCACTGGACACTGAATGACTACCAGAGTGTATGCATGTGAATATCCCGCACAAACTTCGTTTGTAGGGGGGTAATTAACCTACTAATACCGCAATTTTTGCCAGGCAGATATCATAATTTTCCGAAACAAACTCGACTCAAAGATTGCGCATTGCATCCACATATGACCAGGGCAGCATGTTTACATCTTAACGGAATTTTAGTCAAATAAATAGCGATAACTAACGCGCGATCTCGCCAAATACAACTGCGTATGAACTGGGGGTGGGTGGGGTTAGATTAAGGAGTAGTATGATTGGTAGAAACCGGAAATATCTAGATAGCAAATGTGACAATAGGGACGGGTATAGATGAAAGTCGAGAATTCAGAGAGAATCCGAACCAAATAAACAATTGTCGGGTCAATTTGGGTATTTAGTCATACTCCAATTCAATCGAACATACCTTATATCACTACCTGTCAGATTCAGATTCTTTATTCACGGTACACATACATGTAAAATGGTTACAAATAAACATATTGCACAAATGTAATGAATAAAATACCGGGGAAAGTGGCATAGCCAGACTATCTTTCTACCTGCCACCCCCAGGAAGATGGGGTGATTGCAAACAGACTGTGACTAAACGAGTGAACTTAGAACCCGTTCTGTGACACATGATGGTGAATGGCGATCGAGTCATTTCTTTTCCGGGGCCGTGGGTTTGATGCTTCATATACGCCAGCGGAAAGATGGTGCAAGGTTGGCAAGAGGCAACCTGCTTCTAGGACTCCCTCCACTACCATTATAATACCTGAGAGTGGTTACAAGCCCCATCGTGAAGTTCGTATCGTTTAGACTGCGACGAATAGGTTGGTCATGATGTTTGGGCGTGGAGTCTACGTTAGCTGTATCATCATCGTAGGATGACGAATGTGATACATTATTTGTTTAGATTATTGTTTGCAAGTTCTTAGTTGCGTATATGTAGTATTTAACATAGCAGAACTGTAAGGAGGAAGCGCAACAGGTTGCACAAGACGAGGATTCCAGATGAAGAAGCAGGGCATGACTTTGACAATTTCGAAGTTTACAAAGTGCAATCAGGGCAGTAGGGATTATTGCAGCGGACATAACTGGAAACTTGACGAAATGAATGTGGAAGTTAAGTTGTTATTAAGCATGGTTCTGTCGCTAATATTACGAGTTGTGTCATCCAGAGCATTCCATAGTTTCGGGAAGGTGTATAAAGGAAGTTTATCTAGAGTTTGGGACCGTGTATTCTCTATGTATTGGAAACCAGACTGTCTAGGTGTCCTACCAGATGGATTGTCAATAATTTTGAATATATCAAAAGAAATCGGTAATCTGCAGTTCTGCCCGTCAAACACGAACAGTAGTGCATGTAGTTTAAACAAATCATCAACCTTTAGTATTTGGTGTTCCTTAAACTGGGGATCAGTTTGGGGTATCAGGGAACTAAATATTTTCCCATAGGCGACCATTATAACGTTCAGGCGGAAAAAAATATCATCGCATCACTTTAATTTTGACATTCAAATATCTCGGTCAAGTACAGCCCTTCTTTTTTTCTGATCCGAAAACAGGGGGTCATGCAACAAATAAGAGAGAAAAACTGACACAAGTGGAAGTACCGGTCACGTGCACATATTTTTCGGGGAATTACCTACAAAAACACACAAAAAGTAAATTGTATTTTTTAGGTCCAAAAGTCATCAAATCACCCTCTTCACTAGTTTTATCAGGAATATTCAACAATAATGCAAAATGTCAATAGAATGTTTCAAACGTTTATTGAAATAATATATTTTCCCAAGACTGTTTATTTTTAGAGATTGCATCATTTCCGAGTGCAGCTTTTTAAGGCGGTTAACTCTAATTTCAATATTTAGTTCCGCGATACCTTGAAAATTGTACTCTTTGTTATTAATTATTCGTAATGATCGCTTTTGCGTGACAGCTTGTTTTTTGATAGCTCTTGAGTTGCCCCATGCCTGGATTCCGTATACCAAATGGCTATGTATGAGGACGTAATACAATGTTTTCAGAGCTCCATGAGGGAGAATATTTTTTACTTTGTTGAGACTATAGTTTGCACGTGCTATTTTCGAGCATTATCGGGATATGTGAGCCTTGTAGGATAAGTGTTCATCAATGCTAATTCCTAAGAATTTCAGAGATTTTTATGTTTCAGTGGCCCCAACCTTGTTAATGTTTTGGTAATTTATTTTTATCTCTTAGCAGAGATTATTGCTCCTACCTATACATGCATTAAGCATGATTACTCATACCGATAGGCTGCTAGTAGTATAAAAGCCAACATAAAGGTCGTTTCGGTACTTTTGGGTCTTTGTTTGTGATTCGATACAACGAGCTGGAGATTATTAAGAGACAGGGCCGAATTTAGGACTGGGCAAGCTGGGACCTCATATTTCATGAAAAAAAAATGTTTGTAAGGACAAATGTAGGCTGACCTGAAAGACATGCAGGTATCAATCAAAACCACATTGCGCGCGTTTTATGTCATACTTACGCAAGCCATATTGCATTTGTTGGGAGTGGTAGAAACAGCTAACTACTGAGCTAACTACTGGTTGTTTTCCTGTCATTTCTCAGCACACGTCGGAGGCAAACAGATAACGTCATCGGTCTCAACGTCGATTTTCTTTAGTACTTAGTCTAGTTGTTGATTTAGAAACGTTACACCCTTATACTGCCTGTCACCACCTTCCACTAGGTTTTACACCCTTTGTTTTTTAGTATTCTAAGGTAATGTGGGCCCCCACTGCTGAAGGCTGCTCAGGGGCCTCCACATGTCTAAATCCGGAACTGTTAAGAGGCCTCAATTCTGCAACAAGATGCATTTCATTTCCGGAAATTCCTCGCGGTGGCCCTGTTGATGTAGTGTCTTTGGCTTTGATCTTTCTTCAGACGTAATAATTAAGAAGTCAACGACATATTCTGCAAACAGACACATGCTAATTATGGTCTTTATCCATAAAAGAGCACGGGAATTTTGTCATCAAGTTAGCACATACTGGTGAAGGAATACAATGCATTGCTGGACGAAACAGATTTCTGAGCCGTGGACAAGCCCAAAGGCAGCGAGCTGCCCAGTCGCCCGATATTAGGGCGGGCTGTGTAGTGGAGTCGCCAGAAAATGTAGCACGGGCCAAATAGGGGACAAGATACCCAAACCACGAGCAATTATAAAAGGTTTGTTTAATGCGGTTTTCGGAAGGGGGGATTCTCTTTCAAGATGAACAATTGAATTGAACTTTCAAATGAAACCTTCTAATGCCTTTTGGGATAAATCTCCACTTTTGGGTGCGTAAAATGAAGAAACGCGAGTATGATCGCGCGACTTTCACGTGAAGATCTGTCTGAAGGCATGGCGCACGGCAGGGATCCAAGTTAGCTCAGTGTGCTGTTACCCCAAGCCCGCAGAGCTAACGTGTGCTCATAATTATCTGCTTCGTGGCGCGGGGATCAAAGTCTACGTTTGTGGAGCAAATGCCCCAAACGCGACCACCGGAATGTAGGGGATCGACAATTCGACTAGGGAATACGCTCCTACGAGAACACCGCTATCCCACATTACGAAACAGATATCGGTTCAAGTAGCCTATACTTGCGCCTTGTATCCGCTCTATCACACTGTCTGTTGTACAGGTGGTCATAACACAGCCATAAATGATGAAAGTTACATTAAACCTTTACCTAACAAGAAAATAAGACGATACTTTCAAAAAAAATTCTTGAAAAACTAATTCTTTTCATCTTTTGTCTCAAAAACATAGGTTACGTTCCAATGAGGGGTCATAACCTATGTTTTGAGACAAGATATGACAAATTGATTTATTTATTGGTGTTTAAGGTCACATACTTATGCACAATGGCTAATCGTGACCGTGACAGTTTTACGGGTGGAGGAAACCGGAGTACCCGGAGAGAACCACCGAGCAAGGACGACCAGCTGTCGGCTCTCCAACATCGTAACTCTGAACTCTGCACCGCAGCACAGGCAGGGTTAGATTGGTTGAAGACATGCGCACCATCGACGTGCAGTACGCCTCAGTACACAGCGTCATCGTGCCCCCATGTAGGCAATCGGGGTGAAGTGTCTTGCTCAAGGACACAACGCGGTTGCCGCAGGTGGGATTCGAACCGAGGACCTCTCGGCTTGCAGCCTGCACCTCTACCAACTGAGCCACCGCGCCCCCAGATATGACAAAATAATGAAAAGTAATTGGCAATTTTTGAGAATAGCGCTGGTCGGTTTTTGCCGTTACGTTGGGTAAAGGGTTAAATATTAATAAGTAAATATTGTATAAAATCGACGAAAAGGAGGAATGAGTATTATACTGATGCGCCGTGTGCAGTATGGACGAGAAACCAGCGAAAAATTACCCCACTGATTGCGCGACCTCATTGTTTTGATGAATAAATCAATTTGAAAAACGGACGTGGCAACCGTGACTTATTCACAATTCCTTGTTCGTCATTCGGTATCAACCGATCAAATGAAGGATGTCGAATAGGGAAGTGGGAATAAGTAACGATTGTCACGTCCCTACGTCATTCCGTACACAACGCAGTTGATAAAACTCACCGAGCGCACACGCACCCTGAATAAACAACAAAACTGTATTTGTATTAAACGGCTGAACTGATCTGACAGAAGAACGGTATCATCAAAATGGATAAGTAAGTTTTAATATTGTGTTTGTTTCATTCTTTTTTTTAACTTTTTTTAACTCGTCCCCTGAGTTCCAATGTGTTCTATGTGTTTTCTTCCTTAATCTCCCGGTGTAACAGCGCACTGCAATCTGCGCAAACGAATTATATTTGTCGCCCCCTCAGCAAGTTCGAGTCTTCATTTCAAGTATCTGAATCCGCGTTGCCTTTCAGGGTTTCTGTGTGTAAGCGTGTGAATTTGTAATCATAAACAATCGTAGACTATTCAAAGCTTCATTCACACTAAACGGGTTCCGCCGACAACCGGGACGACCCTGATAGTTGTAATGGCAATATAATGCACTGGAGGCAACGAAAAGTGAGTTTTATATCCTCAGTCGTCAATGTCCCTGACTGTAACCGATCGGGCACATGTCCTAAATTTTTCGAAAAAAATAGCCCTTCATTACATTAGTCCCCGACTGGCACACTCTTTTGACATGAGTGTGTGTGAGAAAGTGTGTTCGTCTGGAGGGCATAGACTGATAGTGTGTGCGTGGCAGCGTGGGTGTGTGAAGAGGGTGGCAAAAGTTGGAGAGGTGAAACAAAATTGCTGCAACGTCCAACGTTTTCTTTTTGTCATAAGGTTTGTGTGTGTGGCGGGTGGGGGGGGGGGGGGTGGCAACAGGAAATGAATTAGTTGAAGGGTTCGTTTTACTCGAGTCGATCTCTGCACAGAGAGAAATGTTCCGGGTTGTACAGGGAGTCGATTGTGAAACATTACAGTGATTGTGTAACGAAAGAATGCCTCCTCCCCCGAATAGTGCTAATGTCGAATAGAGCCTAATTGAAGACTACCGAAACATATCCGTTTGTCCCTTTCAAGTTAAATTATTTGAGGTGACGAATTTGAGCCCCATATCAGAAAAAAACATCGAAATGTGTATCCATCAGTGAGACAGAGACAGGCAGGCAGGCAGGCAGGCAGGCCCAACTCACATAGCCAATGGGTCGATATAATTAGATGAAAATGAGCTACACTGTCAAACATTTATAGTGTATTTTTTTATTCCAATATATACTGCTCAAAGTTTGCTAAGCACCAAGTATATCCACCTGTTTTACTTTAGTTGAAATATTGTAATGAAAAGTGTATATATGTTTTATTTAATTACATCTTTAATGATTTAAGAACAGAAATTGAGATTTTATTTGTGTTTGAAATTATTTTTTAATTTTGAATACGATAACCATGGAAAATGGATATTATTGGTAAAAGAGGAAATTTTTCAAATTTGCCAAAAAGTTGACGGAGGGAACTGGTATGGGTTCAATATCGAGTATGAAACCCATTACTGTTAATTACAGCTTAATAACACCATCTCATACTCCCAATCAGGTTCCTGGTGGTCCTTTGTGGAATGTTGTTCCATTCTTGGACCAGCATGGCAACAAGCTCCTGGACACTTCTTGGCTGGACTGGACAGGCTGAGATTGCAAGCTGCAACTCATTCCAGACATGTTCGATTGGATTGAGGTCAGAGGATCTTGCTGGCCAATCCCCTCCCTCTGTCGGTACTCCCGACAGCATCGGCAACATGAGGACGGGCATTATAGTCCATCAGAATGAATCTATCACCCACTGTACCTGCAATCTGACGTGGACATCCAGGATCTTATCAATATACCGTTATGCAGTCAATGTACCACGTTCAAGGTCACAGAGCTCTGTACGTCCATCCCTGCCGATGCCGCCCCAGACCATGATTGACCCTCCACCATAGCGGTTATGCTCAGCAATGTTGCCTGCATGGAATCGCTCTCCTGGTCTTCTCCATACCCTAGAATGCCTATCTGTGTGGTCTAGGCAGTACCTTGACTCATCTGTAAAAAGGACAGGTCGCCAGTATTCTCTGGTCCATCCAACGTGGTTCATGTCCCATTCATATCGTGCCTGGTGGTGGTTCTGGGACTGCGGAATCGATACATGGTCTTCTCGATCGGAGAGCACCTTCGTGCAACCTTGCCCGGACAGGCTGCGTCCAAACACGAATGCATTCTTAAGCTCACTACAAAGCTGGGCTGCTGTGGCAAAGCGGTTCCTATGGGCCTGAATGATCAAAAACCGGCCTCAGCTGCAGATGTTGCCCTCTCTCTGCCACCACCGTGCCGTCTTACTGGAGTGCATTACTGCTGAAATCTTGCCCAGGCTCTGGTGATCACCGTATGGTGCACAACAAGTGCATCACCAACCTGGCGATGGGTAGCCCTTTGCTCCACCATCCCTACAGCCCTCCATATTTCTGCTTCAGACAAATGTTTTCTTACATTTGCTATATTCAATCTCTAAATCACAAGGGTTTGTGTTGAAATGAGGACTGAATACCCTACATAAGTCATGTACACGTAGACAGTACACGAAAACATCACGAAAATCAAGGGGTACATCATGCATTCCATGACTGTCGCGAAAGATCTGCCTGTCAAGAGAGCTAATGTAAACACTTGGGACCATCTCAATACATTCCCCGATCATATCCACCAGAAATATCGCAAATATGTCACAAGCAAATTTCACAATGATGTGTCAAATATTTGATGCTTAGCAAACTTTGAGTAGTATAACTAACGACAAGGGTTGGCTACTCTTACAGATACAATCATCACCTCCATATTAATATGTTGTTGATACCGTAAATGCGATATAAAGAAGTCAATTTTCAACTCTTTTGGAGGTACAATGTTTCACTCATGCAGTTTTTCATTTCTCGTCTGCACTTTTGCCGTGCGCCTCTGACCACCTTATGTGCAGCTGAAGTACATATTTTCTCGTGGTACTAAAATATCAGCAGTAGGATATATCTGTTAACTTCTACGCCACAGTGGGCGCACAGTCCAGGTAGCAGTGACGCTTTCCAGTGGGGAACGTGGGGAGCGGATTTCCCCTATTTTTCCCCACAAAATTCTGGAATGTTCCCACACAATTCTGGAATGGCTTGATCTTTACGATTTACGAATGTCCAAGATACTGTGTAACTAGCAAGACGAAGAAGTGCTCGCTGTGTTTAACACAGCAAGAACTCCTTAGCATTACTAGCAACATTAACCCCGTAGGCACATAGAACACATTGTAACTCAGTACACGAACTACCAACAAAAAGAACACGTTATCTCCAGCCAAATTTGCGAGGGGGACCCGTGTTAGTGTTTGCAGCTATCGCCAGCGATTCAAATTGATTGCGGTGCACGATTTGTAGAAAATTCCAGTGAAATTTCGTTTCTATTTAAAAATGGTCGTCAACGATTTTCGTTAGGCACATATGTGCGGAACGGATTTTAATTTTTCGCATGGTTTAGTGCAAGCATGTCAATGTACACCCGGTACCTACATAACCGGTGCCGGGACGGGACAGAACCTGTCCCCTCGAAACCGGTACCGGTACCTGAACAAGTCAACAGTTGGGTGACATCACAATCAGATGGGAGAAATTCGTATTTAAACCGAGCCAGTCTCCAAGATCGCAAAGACAAACATGGCATTGTATCAATTATTCTGTGGCGACATCAAAAGAATCATAAAGCACGAAAATCGTGCTTTATGATTACTTTGATGACGCCACGGAATAATTTCTTTGAAGTAGGTGATGGCTGTGCTTTCATTGTCTTTGATGCCATGTTTGGAAAGTTAAAATGATCGGCCTTATCGAGGTGGTGGTGCAGACAGAACATGCCCCTTTAGCGTGTTTTGATATGTTCATTCACAAATAAGCTAAACGTATGTCATGTAAATGTGCCATACACCATTCGTCTTCTGAGTTCGAATGGCATTGGAACTCGGGGGACGAATTAATAGACCGTTTTCCCTCGTTCAGTTAGTAATTTCCCCATAAAATAATTTTGCCCCGGTACCAGCGGGACAACAGCTTCAGTACCGGTGCCGGTTGGAGCATGAGGGAACTGGCGTTACCGGTACCGGTACAGGTACCGGTTGACATGCCTTGTTTAGTATTGCTGTAAATTGGGATTTCACAGAGCAGGCATGTAATAAAATACATGGGTTGGATATTCTGCTTGTGTGGAGTTTGTACATTGAGGAGTCTGAATAAATAAATAAATAAATAAATAAATAAATAAATAAATAAATAAATAAATAAATAAATAAATAAATAAATAAGAAACTCCCGTGTATGCCTTTACGTGTGCCAATGCCAATGGGGTGAGTGTGGGGAGTATCGGGTATAATGACGGGTGCTGTGAAGTTATGACCAGAAAGGCAATGCAGTACATGGGATTTTATTAATACAATTCATGCCAATTTAACTCATACTCAGCGTTCACTAGCGAACCCTTTTTTGATACCCATCCCCCTCCATCTTGCCCGCAGATGCTTCCAGCTCCCTTGATTCTAAACCAAACGCGCATACGTGGTCGACAAATGGTTCCCGATCAATATAAAAAAGTCACAAAGAGTAACAATGTTTACATATTTATTCTTTTTCTTTGCTATTTTCAGTAGTTGGACAAGATTATATATGTAGACTTCCCACCCCTGAGCTATCTCGTCATGAAAATCTACTTTCGATAATGTTATCTCCCCTGATATTTTAGACGGGCGAGGAATGTCCAATTAAGAAGCATATAATGGTTGTTAAAACATCTATGACCCCTACAACAAATAAGCGATGTCCCCTTTTGTTATTTTTAATTAACAAAATAACAGACAGCAATCGGCACTGTCTGTTGTTTTCGTTTATTAAAAGTTATAAAAGGAAACTTAGGTTTTTATGGCACACTAATCAGAAGCATCTAAAATAACTGTTCACTTTGGCTCTTTTGTTTAGCGAATGTGTTTTATAGTAATTTACAAGTTTTTATTCTTCCTAGGAAACAAATTAGCAAATCTTTCCTCCTAGGCTTTTATATTAATGGAAAGGATGATATCTGTATAAAATGTCACGATGCGCACAATTGATATAATAAACAGAAAAAAATTACAGAACAACAAAAGATGGTGAAAGCGCCGTTTTTGGCAGAGTTGTGTTAACAACCAAGACCAATGGTTTGGCGACGGTCGGTGTGCTTGGACGGGCGGGCGGGCGGGCATCCAGACGTCCTCACGCTGTTTTCGAGTCTAGTTTAAACCCTCCATCTAGGTGGTGGAATTGGTGTCTTCTACAATACAATACAATACACACAGAGAAGGACACGCGTTTGTGAATGGGTTAATCGATATGGCACGAGTGCCAGCGTGGAAGGATAAAACGAGAGGCCGCATGTCGTTCTGTGTTTATTACACGCCTTCACGTCTATAAAAGCAATTATTAGAAGGATACTCAGCAATTCATTTGACAGCTCGTCCCCTGAGTTCCAATGTATTCTATGTGCCAGTAGGCACATAAAACACATTGAAACTCAAGAGACGAACTATCAACAGAAAGAGCACATGTTATCGCCAACCAAATTTGCGAGGGAAACCAGTGTTACTGTTTGTAGCTGTCGCTAGCAATTCAAATTGATTGCAGTGCACGATTTGTAGAAAATTCCACTGGAATTTCGGTTCTATTTAAAACAGTCGTCAACGATTTTCATTAGGCACATACATGCGGAAAAAATTTTCATTTTTCGCATGGTTTAGTGCAAGCATGTCAAAGTACCGCCGGTACCAACATAACCGGTACCGTTACGGGACAGAGCCTGTCTCCTCGAAACCGGTAACTGGACAAGTCAACAGTTGGATGACATCACAATCAGATGGGAGAAATTCGTATTTAAACCGACCCAGACCCCAAGATCGCAAAGACAAACATGGCATCGTACCAATTATTCTGTGGCGACATCAAAGTAATCATAAAGCACGAAAATCGTGCTTTATAATTACTTTAATGTCGCCACAGAATAATTTATTTGAAGTAGCTGATGACGGTGCTTTCATTGCCTTTGATGCCATGTTTGGGAAGTTAAAATGATCGGTCTTATCGAGGTGGTGGTGCGCATAGAACATGCCTCTTTAGCGTGTTTTGATACGTTCTTTCACAAATAAGCTGAATGTCGTGTAAGTGTGCCATACATAATTCGTCTCCTGAGTTCCAATGGCACATAGAGCACATTGAAACTCGAGGGACGAATTATTAGCCCGTTTACCCTCGTTCAGTCAAGAATTTCCCCATAAAATAATTTTGTCCCGGTACCAGCGGGATAAAAACTTCAGTACCATTGCCGGTTGAAGCATGAGGGAACCGGCGGTACCGCTACCGGTACCGGTACAGGTACCGGTTGACATGCCTTGTTTAGTGTTGCTGTAGATGGGGATTTCACAGAACAGGCATGTAATAAAATATATGGGTTGGATATTCTGGAAATTTGGAGTGGTCCTTCTGGTATATTTTGTTTTGTTTTCTGTCATTACCCCTATTAGATTTGGCTTTGTTTGTTAACCCTTGAAGCCTCAAATTAATTTTACGGTAATAGATACCGTATATGCATGTACACATCTGCAGGTGATTTATCAGTGTTTCTTCGTCGTTGTTGGCTGCCTGTAAAACGCTGCCAAGATAAATGCATCTTTCCGGCTGAGTTCTCAGGGAAGATTACACTCGGGGGGTACTTTTTCAAATCAATGCAAAGACGGCAGTTTGGCCTATATAGGGACCAAGGGTTAATAAGGGTTTAACGACAATTCACCTGCTAGTTTCAGCTTTGTCGAACAATTTTACAGGTTGAGGAAGCAGATTTACCTGGAGAGAAGCACAGAGAAAGAGCGATTAATGTCGAGCTCCCCAACTTACTGACCCGGCACCAGTATGGATTGAGAGCAAGTGTACCGTCGATGTCACGTCGCCTTAGTACATAGCACTACCGTGATCCTACCCGGGCAATAGGGGTAAGGTGCATTGCGTTACCTTTGGTTGCACCCTTGCAATGTACGCATAGCGACCAGGGTGTAGCAATCTTAACAGTGTATGTTGGGCTTCTCTCAGCCCGATACATCACAAAGAAAATGAACACACCCGAGCAGCAGAGGGAAAAGGATTTTTTAATACATCTGAAACAAATTCGGGTGTGGATGACTCCACAATCGGGCAATGGCATGAATTTAGTGAATGGGTCAAAATAGTTGAAATACAAAACAGCTGGGGGCCAACTGCGTCTCTCTTCTCTCCAGTTCCGTTCAATTGTAATCGTAAATTCCTCAAGGCTATCAATTTCTAGTATTTAAATAAACAGAGTGACACAGAAAAGAACTTGTTTGAATGTCACCTTGTCACTCTCCAACTATCAGACTCAGATGAATTTTTCAGACACCACAGTGATCTCATAAGTGTGCCGCAACGCCGCAGAAAGTGTAAGAGGCTCTGTTGCAGCATGTTGGTCAACTCGTTTGTTTCGTGGTAACAGTCGGTTATAAATCGTCATAAAAGCGTCTGTCAAAAGGTGAGTTACCGTTCTTGGACTAAATATTTGCGATATTGCAAATGTAACAACTCGATTTAATACTATGAATTTCAAATGTTTTCCCCAAGGAGAACACCACGAGATCCTTCGTCCTACGTGATCCAGAACATCTCGCGACCCCATCGCCATTCATCACAGCTAGGGTGGATTGGCGAATCGGGAGCAAGGGTGTTCTGCCCAAGGAAAGAATTGTGCACACCAATCAACATCGGCTTGTGCATTGAACATCACGCGAAGCTTCGGCATGGCCGTTGACAACTTACCGGTGCAAACAGGTTATGATACCTATTTACGCAGTAGTGGTGCTTTTCCAGAGTTCGGCCGCCGTGGACTGGTCACTTGCGACGGGTGGGCAATATTCCACGGACGCAAAAATATTAGATTCCAAACACTAATTATAGGAATAATCATCAAAACTTTAATTAATGAAGCATCGGGTATAACCCGGTGCTTCATTAATTAAAATTTTGCTGATGTTAATTTTTATTACCTGGTAAACACATCACTGCCCACACGTGGATTATCGTTTCGACCAGTCCACGGCGACTGTACTGTTGCTCGCAGTTTTGAGAAAAAGATTCAATAGTACCATAATGTAAACCAACGCGCGCTCTGAAACAAATAATTCCACATACCAACAATAAGTAATTTATATTTGTCTCTACGACCAAAAAGGTGGGGGCGCGGGGGCGTTTTGGTAACCGGTTCTCGTCAGATCACCGAAGTTAAGCAATGTCGAGCCCGGTTAGTCCTCGGATGGGTGACCGTCTGAGCAATCGATTCGGACTCCCGCGTTGTGTCCTTGGGCAAGGCACGTAACCCCGATTGTCCACGTGGAGGGGGCGATGCCGCCGTGTACTAGGGCGTACTGCACGTCGATGGTGCACCTGAATTCAACCAGTCTAACCCTGACTGTGCTGCAATGCGGAGTTACGAATTTGGGGAGCTTGCAGCTGCTCGTCGTTGCTCGGTAGTTCTCTCCTGGTAGTCCGGCTTCTACTACCCGTAAAACTGTCACGGTCATGATTAGCCATTGTGCATAAGTATGTGACCTTAAATACCAATAAGTATAAATAATATAACGGCCAAAAAAACTTAAAGATACCAGTTGGAAATAACCTATTTATCGATAGCGCTTATGGGTGGCATGTATATTACCCCACCTCTGAGATTTGTTGCTCTATCCTCAAATTTTATTGGCTAAGAATGTCACGTTCATACCGGCTGTAAATCCCATACATGGTAGATGCCACTTTAAGATACGGTGATCTGGAGTTATCTTTCTCGGGTGAGTAGCCGCCATTACTATTTTGATGCATTTCCACTCGCTTCGAATTTTCAAAATTTGAATTAAAACAAATTAAGAGAATTTAAGTACGAAACATATTTTCAAGGTATCGTATTTATTGATCTAAAACACTAAATATTTTAAAAATGAACAGAAATTATTATTTGTAGTCCCAAAAGTTATTTGTTGTTTTTACGATTCTATAGATTTTTTTATACTGAAGCGAATATTTTCTTTACAGTTTACTCATCAGATTAAAAGTGATTTTTGTACATTTAAAAGTGCTTTGTTAAACCTTTTCGAGTGGTAATGACAGTAAATGTATGTAGTATTGTTGGTTTTTATTCAACTTTTCATTTACCCTATTCCTGAAGGCCATCGGTGGGTAAATTCGTAACGTAGTCAGCAAGTGACCGGGTACGGGATGGTACCTGGTCTGTAGGTTTTGTACCAGGTGGGGCGAACCTGATTTAACCCTTTACCCAACGTAACGTCCAAAACCGGCCAGATTTATTCACAAAAATCGCGAATTAATTTTCATTATTTTTTTCATTTTATGTCTCAAAAACATAGGTTATGGCCCTCTTTGGAACGAGCTCGTCGCGCTCGTTCCAAAGAGGGGTCATAACCTATATTTTTGAGACAAAAAATGAAAAAAATTAGTCATTCAATAATTCTATTTGCAAGTGTCGTCTGCTTTTCATGTTAAGTAAAGGGTTAAAACCTAGATACTAGATACCATCCCGTACCCAGTCTCTTGCTGACAATGTAGCTAATAATACCCACTATCACCACAAATTGGATTTGGAATGTTGGTCTCATTCTGGGGATAGACGTCCTCAAATGTTGTAAAAATAGACACTGTGTTTGTATTTTGGCTGAAGTGCTCAAACTGAAGAAAAATACGTCAGTATTATTACATGGTAATTTTATTTGTCTTGGGTAGTGTTACTGGGTAATAATAAGTGTATATTCGCTTCACTATGACTGGTAAATATAATCTCGAATATTATCGTGCACAAAAATAATTGGAGAGTCTCTTAAACGCTTTTAACCCGATACGTCTAAACATAAATTTTTAAGAAAAGGAAAATTCGGTTGTCGTAAGCAAATAACATAATTGAGAAACAACCACTTCAGGAGGGGTGATAATAAAGAGCTAACTGCTCCAAAAATAAGTTTTTTTCTGCAAGAAAAAAAATCTTTCCTCAAGCCATTTTTAACTAAACTTGACAAAGTCAAGATAAGCTATTGCCATCACGCGTGCGGAAGTCTGTTAGTCTATGAGTCTGTGAGTCTGTCTGTGAGTCTGTGAGTCTGTTCACATTTTCCTTTAGCACAGGCTACACCCCTTAGTTCTTGTCCGATCGTCACAAAATTTCATATGCAGGTTTGAGGTCATGTCGAGATGAGAATGTCCCCTTTTGGTCGCTATCGGTCAACCGTGATGGCTGCCCAAACCCAAAACCCGAAAACAATGATATTTAAAATAATAAATTTTGATATCATCTGCGTTGGGTAAAGGCTTAACTGAAATGAATATCCTTGAATTCTTGCTCAAAAGGCCCTGGGAAGATCTTGAATTTCATTTTCAAAGAGTTTTAGCAAGCATGTGTTAATATTTATCATCCAACTGAGTTTTGAAATACAAATAAACCATGAAAATATTATACAGTGTCTTTTGAAACGGGTTCTGGGTTGAGAATACAACCATGGCCCTGTTACAACCGATAATGTTACAACGCCGCATAATGTTACACCAACGCATAATGTTACAAAAAATGTTGTAAACAACCGATAATGTTATAAACTCCGCATAATGTTATAACTTTTTTCAACCCGTTATGTTATAAAAATCGACGCATAATGTTATAACGTTTTTCAACCCGTTATGTTACAACAAATTAACCGATAATGTTATAACTTCTGTATACTAATTCCAGTTACAGCTATTGCAGATGGACTTTACCACTTACCATTTATTGCCGCATAAAGGTATGTAAAATTTATACTAAAGGTTTCTGCTCTGCTTAAGGCGAGGAGACACCCCCCCCCCTCCCCCAACTCCCGGGGATTTATCATAGAATGACCTAGTCATGTTACATAGACGCGGATTATCCTGGTAATTCAATCTTGTGACGTCATTACCATGATCGTGCAGTGCCCAACATGGAGAAGGCGGGGGTGGTGGGGGAGGGGTGCTATTTTATCCGGTTGGAACGTTTACCAACATGCGTAGTCTCCGCTTCCAGAAATGTAGTGTAACATGGTCCCCTGACGCCTTTGGGGATGGGCAAATGCCTCTGTTTCTGATTGTTTTGGGCATCTAAAACTCATTTGTCGCATATTTCTTAGTCATAAGAATATCTTATTGTTCATTAATATGACATTTTAACAACTAACAGTGAACAAACATGAGGTGGAGTTAAAATAGGTCAAAAAGTTGGCTGGAGCGAGGTACATATGGTGGATGAGGCAGGTTGGTAGTGTCGCACGGAAGCCGAAGAATAAGATGCGAGACTGGGTAGGAAGAGGAATGGGGTTTAGGTGGATTGAAAGGGGTGGGCTGGGATTAGGCTGAGAAAGAGAGGTCATGGATTAGTACATCGGGGTGATTGTGCAGAGAAAGCTATCTGAAAATATTGTAAGAGAGTAGTGCTAAACGGTATGATAATATAGATGGTGGAGATGTTGGAAGAAGTGGAAGTGATGAATTTTGGGATTACAGGTTCTGGAATTGGCGGAATCACTAGAACAGGCAGTATAGGAAGAAGGGGGAGATTGTGGGTGAGGAGTTGTGTTGATGTTGGTGTTGTGGCGGTGTTGGTGATGGTGTTGAGTAGTTATGTATGTTGAAAATGAGCCAGTTTGTAGGACTCCGGAAGTGACGTCATGGGCGGTCATGTTGGGTTGTCATGATAGTGCACGTGGGTGGCCATGTTGTGATGTCATTATCATGATAATAGGTGGTAAGAGTGCGTGCAGCGCGTGTTGTTGTGGGGACACGTGCTCCGTCTCACCCCTAACAACCCGACAATATATATCGAATTAATCCAAACAACCCGACAATCTTCAGAAAACTGACCAAACACCCCTGAAAACACCCCCAAATAAAGGTAGGATAGTATCCTTAATGGGGGTATGAGATGTATGAAGAGGTACTCATTGCGCTCATTTTCATAGCTTTCATTTTGAGACGTATGATTTTGCGCGCATCGTGCTCATTTTCATAGCTTTCATTGCTTCATAAGACGAAAAGGGGGATTCCGTGGGTTTAGTATCCTTAAAATATAGGACAGTATCGTTACCTAATGTCCGACCATATAATGCACGCGTAATTTATCACAGAAATGGGTTTATTACAATAATGGTTGGTTTATTACAATAGTGTTTTTTTTTTAAATGAGAGATAAACTGGAATTGGGCGGCGCCGTCCCTGTCCCCGTAGCCCTACTGCCCCTTGTCCCTAGAGCTCCTGAAGTCCCGGTCCCTCGAGTTTCTGGCGAGTTACTAAATCGGTACTGGCAGGATTCGGGAGTGTTTTCGGGAATGTTTTGATCAGTTTCCTGAAGATTGTCGGGTTGTTTGGATTAATTCGATATCTATTGTCGGGTTGTTAAGGGTGAGACAGAGCACGTGTCCCTATAACAATACGCGCTGCGTATACGCACTCCTATCACCTTTTTTCATGATAATGACATCACAACATGGCCACCCACATGCACTATCATGACAACCCAACATGACCGCCCAGACACGTGACATGGCGTCACTTCCGGAGTCCTGCCCCGAGGTCCAACGAAATGGCTCATTTTCAACATACATAACTACTCAACACCATCATCAACACCGCCACAACACCAACACCAACATCAACACAACTCCTCCTCCACAATCTCCTCCTTCTCCCTATACTGCCTGTTCTAGTGATTCCCCTTTTCCAGAACCTGTAATCCCAAATTCATCACTTCCACTTCTTCCAACATCTCCACCATCTATATTATCATACCGTCTAGCACTACTCTCTTATAGTATTCTCAGATAGCCTTGTCTGCACAATCACCCTGATGTACTAATCCATGACATCCTCTCTTTCTCAGCCTAATCCCTGCCCACCCCTTTCAATCCTCCTAAACCCCATTCCTCTTCCTACCCAGTTTCGCATCTTTTTCTTCGGCTTCCGTGCGACACTACCAACCCACCACATCCACCATATGTACCTCGCTCCATCCATCTTTTTGACCTCTTTTAACTCCACCTCATTTTTGTTCAATGTTAGTTGTTAACATATCAAATTAATGAACAATAAGATATTCTTATGACTATGGTACACTACATTTCTGGAAGCGGAGATTACGCATGTTGGTAAATGTACCAACCGGATAAAATAGTACCCTTCCCCCACCACCCCCGCCTTCACCATGTTGGGCACTGGATGATCATGGAAATGACATCACACGATTGAGTTACCAGGATAATCCGCGTCTATGTAATGTGACTAGGTCATTCTATGATAAATCCCTACCAGTTGGGTGGAGGGGGTCTCCTCGCCTTAACCAGAGCAGAAACCTTTAGTATAAATTTTACATACCTTTATGCGGCAATAAATGGTAAGTGGTAAAGTCCATCTGCAATAGCTGTAACTGGAATTAGTATACAGAAGTTATAACATTATCGGTTAATTTGTTGTAACATAACGGGTTGAAAAAAGTTATAACATTATGCGTCGATTTTTATAACATAACGGGTTGAAAAAAGTTATAACATTATGCGGAGTTTATAACATTATCGGTTGTTTACTACATTTTTTGTAACATTATGCGTTGGTGTAACATTATGCGGCGTTGTTACATTATCGGTTGTAACAGGCCCATCCTAAACATTTTGATTTTCAGAGACATAGACCTCAGTGCTGTTCGGGGTGGAGGCTATCACCCACAAATGAAGGTCTGCGGTCATTAACTTCGCCAGTTACTTCTGTTCAACATTTTAGTGAAGTGGGGGCGATGATGCAAGGAGTTTAATTGTCATTAACTAGTAGAGTGCTAAATTATTATTGCTTTTTGGAATTTGTTCCCGAGTCTTTGCTTCGTTACAATTTATGGGAGATTGTCTATAGGTACTCTCCAATAAATTGGTACAAGGCAGATCCTTGTAGACAAAATGACTTCACTTCAAAGAAAAAATGAAGCCCCTCCACAGAATGGACACTTTAATATGGAGCCTGCACTTTAGAATAAAGCCTAAGTCATGATTTTTTGTACGCCCGTATGAAAAACAGCCGTATTATGTAATCTGTCCGTCCGTCCGTCCGTCCGTCCGTTAACATTTTGGGTTTCCGACGGATAACTCCAGTTTGCATTATTTGTTCTCAACCAAAGTAGGAATGTGTATTACCCAGCTAATAATACAGGCAAAGTTCGAATATGGGTTCCGTCCATGTATTTTCACATAAGTTACGGCTTTTTGCGACTCTGGATTCGACCCGTCTATTAAATTTTTTGGGTTTTCGACCCATAACTCCATTCTGGATTATTTGATCTCCAGCAAGGTTGATATTTATATTACCTACAGTACGTGGAGAGTGGATTGTAACTAAATCACCCATGGAGTGGAGTTATCACCCAAACTATAACTTTCAAATTTTGTACATGTCGACAAACAATACAAGCAATGTTTCAGCCAATGGTCCACCGGGTTTAACCCGGAGGTCCATTGTCTGAAACTTTGCTTGTGCTTGTTTGCCTTGCAACATATTTGCTATTATTGCTTGGGTGGAATCTCCACTCTGCGGGTTATTTAGTGATAATACACTCTTCACGTTCTGTAGTTTGTAACACATTCCAAATGCGAATATGGGTTCCGTCCAATTATTTTTACATGAGTTACGGCCTTTTTCGACTTAGAATTCGATCGTCTATTAATTTTTTGGGTTTCCGACCGATAACACCAGTTTGGATTATTTGATCTCAACCAAAGGTGATATGTGTATTGCCCAGCTAGTAAGACAGGCCAAGTTCGAATATTCGTTCCGTCCAATTATTTTTACATGAGTTACGGCCCTTTTTGACTTAACATTAACATTGATGTCTATTAACATATTTGGTTTCCGACCGATAACTCCAGTTTCGATCATTTGATCTCAACCAAAATTGGAATAATTTAAAATGGCTAACGGGCGTATTTAGCCACGCCTAGCGGTGCTCTTGTCGCTTCTTAACGGGATTATGTTTCTCTAGTTCTTACAAGGTTCTGATATATTAACCCTTTGGGCACTGGTGGTTTCTTCCATGTCAGTTCAACTGCAGCAATTGGAAGAGCCCATATTAATTATTTGGGTGGAGATCAATTAATAGTTTCAATCTGCAGCTTCACGCTGCACGTTGAACATATTAAGTGGTATCCTCATACATTCACTCAGCACCCATCCAACTTAATGAAATTATGACATATCTCTTTCCCGAGCCGGAAAAACGGCCTCTCGGGTTCAAAGGGTTAAAATCGGAAGTACTTTGGGAGAAGATTTTGTAATGTTTTTTCTACTATTTATTTATTTATTTATTTATTTATTTATTTATTTATTTATTTATTTATTTATTTATTTATTTATTTATTTTATTTATTATTTTGGGGGATTAACGACACTTTTGATAGCCATGGTCACCTCGTGCCGGACAGTATTACGGTTGGAGGAGGCCGGAGTACCCACAGAACCACCGAGCAGCGGTGAACAACTGTCAGACTCCCCAACACACCAACTCCACACAAGCAGTGTTAGCATTTGTTGAAAGCAAGGGTACCATAGACGTGCAGTGCGTCTTAGTACACAGCGCTACCGCGCCCTCACGTGGGAAATCGGGATGAAGTGCCTTGCCCAATGACGCAACGCAGTTACCGCTGATCAGGATAGAACCTTGGGCCTTTTGGTTCGAAGCCCAATGCTTTAACCACTATGCCACCGCACTCCCACCTACTGTGTTAAATTCTGAGGCCCCAATAACACTCCTACTTATGCACCCAGCGGATTTGTTTAAACCACGCGCGTAGCCAAGATTCTATAATGGGGGTAGGGGGTGCTCTTGTCTGTTTTATTTTTGAGGGGAGGTGTAAGGATGATATTAGAAAGGCCCCGTTGTGTGGGTTTTCGTGGACCTCTTATCTTATCTAGGACCCTCCGGTCTTTGCCTCCCTCCTTCCCTGGGGGGAAGTGAGAGGATGGAGCAACGAGCCGAGGGTCATAGTCAGAACCCCCCTCCCCACCCACCCACCCAACCAAACACACACACTTGCGCGCGCGCGCGCGCGAGAAAATGTTGTAAAATTTAGTGCTCTAAGAGCGAATATGAGGCATCTGCAGCGTGTGCAGGCCCCTATATTAACGATTTTGTGGCTCTATGTTATGTGAAACTTCCATCACCACCCCCTTGTAGGTACGACACTGGTTTAAACAAACTTGAATATTATTCTCAAAGTGTTAAATTGGGGGGGGGGGAGGGATTGGAGGTGACATAACACCATTAAATATGACCATTAAATATGACCCATCGCCTTGATTTAAACAAACCTGTGAATCATTCTGAAACAGATGTTACATATCAAACACGAAAGATTTTGGAACATATAGTACCTGGAAAGTGTGTTATGACAAAATCACCCGTGGAGTGGAGATTCTACCCAAGCAATGACTGCAAATTTGTTGCAAAGCATAACAAGCACAAGAAAAGTTCCAGCCAATGGACCTGGACCTCCGGGTTAAACCCAGAGGTTCATTGGCTAAAACATTTCTTGTGTTTTTTGTCCACATGTGCAGAATTTGAAAGTGATACTTTGGGTGATAACTCCACTCCGCTGGCGATTTAATCATAATCCACTCTCCACGTACTGTTGGGGTTTAAGAAACAGATTTTTAAATGCCCCCCCCCCCCCCCCAATACCATCACAGTCAAAATCTGTGGGCTTTATAAGAGCCCTAAATATTTTTTTCTAGGGGGCTGGTTTTAAGAAGTTTGAAAAACATCATAACATTGTCATATATCAAATATGGAGGTTTTTTTGAAGCAGTGGTTGGAAGAAGATTTTTAAATATGTTCTCCATTACGACTCACCGTATTTATTTGAACAAAAAACTGTGAATCATCCTTATAATGTTATCCCAAATATATCTCCATGTTAGTGTATTGAACACTTTAAATGATTTTGTATTTATTTATTTAGTGGAATTTATCGACACTTTCGACAACCAGGGTCACCTCGTGTTCGACAGATTTATGGATGGGGGAAGTTAGAATATCAGGGAGACCAACCGAGCAGCGGCGAGCAACTGACTGACTCGTCAACGTACGAACTCCACACGAGCAGGGTTATATCACTGATTGAGGATAAGTGTCTCATCGACGTGCAGTACTCCTTAGTACTCAGCAAGACTCTGCCTCCATGTGGACAATCGGGATTAAGTGCCTTGCCCAGGGACACAGCGCTGTTACAGTTACCCATGACGGGGAATGAACCGTAGACACTTTGGTTTGAAGCCCACACTGTAAAAAATATAGGTTCTCTTTAGAACCAAAACTGGTTCTAATCTTGTCCCTGAGATGGAATCAGTTCTGTATTTATTTGAAATCAAATAAATTTACCAAGATTGGCATACAATTTTAACAGAATATTACATGAACTGAAGTAGATTCAGCAGTAAACTTGGAGCTTATTCAACGCAGTCGCCAAACATTTTGAAACAAAGGAGATATGAACAATTGGCATATCGAACCAGTTTTGGTTCTGTATAGAACCAAAACTGGTTCGCTATGCCAACTGTTTACATCTCCTTTGCTTAATAATGATTTGAGACAACCTCGTATAAGCTCTAAACTTACGACTGAAACCCTTTCAATTTATGTTTAATTCTTTTAATATTTAATGTTAATCTCTATAAATTTATTTGATTTGAAATAAATACTGTTTAAACAGAACTGGTTCCATCTCAGGGACAAGATTAGAACCAGTTTTGGTTCTAAAGAGAACCTATATTTTTTGCAGTGCAGTGCCATGACCACTGAGCAGCCACCGTGCTCCCAAATGATATTGTATATCATACATGGAGTTATTTGTAACAGTGGTTTGTGAGAGAAAGACCTTCAACTCAGAGCACTCCGACAGTGGAACAAAATTTTATCCAATCACTATGTTTTTCTTTTGTTCAACTGTGATTTTAACCAATTATATCTTGTTTGACAGAGCTCACTGAGCTCTGTCAAAAAAGGTATATTTGGTTGAGTACCAAAGCGCATTATGGGAAATATTTGCTTCTGGAAACTTTGCCATTTTGACATCAGGATGCAGATGATTAACATGTTTTCGCTATTATCTACTGTGTTAAACCCTTGGGGTCCGATAACAACCCTTAATGTGGCCCTGAAACCTGATTTGAACAAGCCGATGAACCATGCGCATTGTGTAATATATGAAATATGGAGGCATCAAGAACCGTTAGTTATTTGGGAGGAAAAACATATTTTTCCAATTACCCTTAATGTTAAAATTGGGGTCCATAACACCCCTAAATATAACCTAAGGGACTTAACTTGAAGAAACCTGTGAATTTTCTTTCCTAAGATGTGGTATGTCGAATATGAAAGCTTATGGGGAAGTAATTTTTGTCAACGTCTTTCCCATTACCCAGTGTTAAAATAAGGGACTTCCATTCTCACACGATGTTTGTCGATAAACTCCAATAAATATATAAATAAATAAGGGACTCACATAGTTAAAATAAAGGACTCACATAGTTAAAATAAAGGACAGCCATAGTTAAAATGAGGGACTTCCATATGGAGCATCCTAATAGAATCGATTAGGATATTTCGCCATTCTGATTACACTTCTTCTGAGGGTGCTCAATATTAAATATACATGTAATGAATGGGGACGTGACAACATTCACTTATTCCCGGTTCCTTATTCGACATTCGCTATCAACCGATAAAATCGTTCGATGTTGATAATGAACTTCAAATAAAGCACAGGGAATATATAACGGTTGTCACGTCCGTAAACATCAGCTACTTCCACAAAGTCGTTTGAATTTTTGTTCTACTCTTTGTTTGTGAGGCTTCCTGTTGCGGATCCGCTATTGTGACTTTTCCTTGTTTTTCGTTTTTTTTTTTTTTTTTTTTTTGTTTTGTTTTGTTTTGTTTTATTTTTATTTATTTGTTTTTTGTTTGGGGGGGGGGGGGTGGGGGACATAAATCAAGTACATCTCACCTGCCCACTTTGAGTTCCAAATCTCATTCAAATCGTCTCCGGGGTTCTAAACACTGAATGTTTCCACGGGGCTCCACAACTGTCCTCTCCCAGAGCTGCAGATATTGCCCCTCAAATTTCCCTTGATGAAACAAATTTATACTCGAAAGAGAGCTAAAAACCAAACTTAATTTCAACTAATTCCATCCATTGGTACACGAGAAGACTTCTAAAATATTTTTGTGCATTTCTCTGTAAACCCTGCTAATTGAATAGTCACTTTGCGTACGAAACATTCAGTTAATATGAGTATTCAATTAACAAGGATCTGGTCTCTTTCATGTATTGTATAGAGATACACTGAGCATTTATTTTTCTGATACTAAGTTGTCTGTCGTCCGTCCGCCTGGCGTCAACATTTTGTTTGTCGGGCAATAATTTCTCAACCGCTGGATATTTTTTAATAGAACTTTATACCAATATGTAATATCAAAAGACGGTGTGTCGGGAATCATAATATGGTATGTGCTCTCGAGGTCAAGGCCACAGGCCCTATGATAAGATGACACTTAGACGCACTTTGACATTTGTTTGTCCGGGCCATTATTTCTTAACCGCTGAACATTTTTCAATGAAACTTTATACTAATATGTAATATCAAAAGACGGTGTGTAGCGAATTATAATATGGTATGTGCCTCTTAAGGCCAAGGTCACAGGCCCTATGATAAGGTGACAGAAAAACGTTGACATTTCTTTGTCCGGACAATAATTTCTTAACCACTCAATATTTTTTAATGAAACTTTATACTAATATGTAATATCAAAAACCGAATATTAGCTCCACCTGACAGAATGTCAGTGATGCTTTTCTAATGTTAAGTTGTCCGTCATCCGTCTGTCTGTCCATCTGTTCATCGCCTGTCCATCCGTCGTCAACATTTTGTTTGTCCGGTCCATATAATTTGATCTAATTGGCAGATCTTGTTCATGCTTGGTACAACTATTGCTCGTGACTCAGGGGGCGTCGTGACATTGATCCAAGGGCATATCATTAAGGTCAAGGTCACAGACAGCAAAACTTGTATATATATAAAAATGATATTGTCACGACTTTGATCCAAGGCCATACCATGAAGGTCATGGTCACAAACAACAAGACTTTGATACTGTTATGCAGCCCTTGTCTGGTCTGTATAATTGAATCTGTGAAACAGATTATGTTCTCCTTCACACCAGGGTTACCCATAACCTAACCTTGTGTTATGATTTTGACACATTGTCATATCAGGAAGGTTAAGGTCACAAGCAGTAACACTTGGATTCTTGTCTTGTATTCAGCTAACCCTAAAACGTGTTCCTCGGCAGAGCTATCTTGGAGTAGCTGGCTCTTGTTCTATTATATTTTGTTTGATAGAGCTCCAAGGCTATGTTTTTGAGAGAAAAACTGAAAACATATTTTTGCCCCCTGGTATTTGGTCATTCTCACAGTGATCCATGCATCACACATGGATGTATTTGGAGCTGCGGTTTGGGGGTTGAAAGATTTTAAAATTGTTTTCCGCGGCCCCTACAGTGCTAAAAACTGTAATCGCGTAACTGGGGGGGGGGGGGGGGGGGGGTGCGAACGCACCTCTCCACAAAATTGGAGTTCCACTTGAGGGACTGTCTACCATTTCTGATTTGAAAGACAATATGAAGACCTCACTTCCCCCGATAGACCGTACTCTCTGTGGCTTAGCCACGGAGAGAACGTTGTGTCGTGGTAAGTTGTTTTAAAACAACAATGTTCCCGTTTGCATGCAGTTTCTGTGAAATGGCTAGGCATTACTTTCGTATTTGTTTAGCCGCGGCTATAAAAAATTTCAAAGTGCCGACGTTGTTTCACGGAAACTAGTTCCGTGGTCTTGGTGTTACGTGCCCAATATTTTACACCCAACTTATGGCTGATTAATTTCTATCAGAATCACATATTAACAGAATTAGGACTAACAAAATTAAATAACTGATTCTCAGATAAAGCTTTTTTTAAAACGAATGAGGGACGGTGGTTTTTATTTTTATTTTTTATTCCTGATGGAATGGTCGCCGGTGCTTTAAGTCCCGTTATGAGAGTCTAAAATTAAATATTAGAGCTTCTAAGTTGATTTCACTGATAGTTTCTCTTGTAACATTGATCATACAACACAAAATCAATATAGAAAAACTAAAATGGAGATAAAGAGAATGAGGAGTTTTTTAATTGGTTGGGTGCTAGAAGTCACAATCAGGTCTTTCGAAAAATGAGGGTACCAGTGCAAAAGCCAATTTTTTCCTTACCCATGTTTCGTATTCAGTCATCCGTAAATAATAGTTTGTTTATACAAATCTGTTCTATTACAAATTATTGGAGAATGCCTGTTGGTACTCTCCTATAATTTGTAATAAAACAATTTTTGATGAACAAATTCAGACCATCAAAAATAATCTAGCCCTGTAGCAGCTGAATAAATGTTTATTTGGAACACAAATGAGAATCGTGTCGCATTTCGCGAAGAGAATAACAATACTATATCAATGTATATGACATATTGCATCGCAAATCGCGATGTGAAACCGCTAAAATCACACGCTATGGTAGTTTTATACATTTTTAGCTCACCTTGACAGAGTCAAGCTGAGCTAATCTCATCGCTCTGCGTCCGTCGTCCGTCAACAGCATGTTTTGGTCATCTCCTCCAAAACCACTGGGCCAATTCAAATGGAAGTTTGTGTGAGTGATGGTTCCTATGGAAGCCCTAATTTTAACTTATTTCAATATGGGGGATGATTTTTAAAAATCTTCTTCAGATCCACCAATCAATGCTTTCAAATTTGGTATACAACATCGATAGGGAGGTCAGATTCAACTTTGTTCAAATCGAGAGCCTGGGTTAGTATTTGGGCTCCCTGTGAGAACCGGAATTGGCCTTGTAGCTGAAGAATTAGAAATCTTGTATCCAGTATCCTCTAGAGGTGTGAAACTAAGATTAATCCACACAGGTTGTATCAAGGGGCTTCATAGGGGATCTCCACTATTTACATTATGATCAACTGAAGAAAAGGCATGATGCTCGGACTATTTTTGTCACTCCTGACGGAGTCAAGGATTGACAATGTATCCTATGGAGATGGATTGCTTAATGTTGACTCATTCTTGGACTTTGTTTATATTGTGTTCTGTTCAATGTGAGCGCGTCAGGCTCCGTGGGGCCTCTTGTTAATTTTGCCCCCGAAATAAATATGACGAACGCGGGCAGAGAAAACGAAAGCGCCGGTGCCTGAGAATCAAAAGATTATTTTTTTTTAGTCTTACATATATTGGTATAATATTAATATAGAAAATAAAATGTGCCTTTAAACTTTATCAATATTTTTTCTATGTAATTTTATACATACAATAATGCAAAAGTGTTTATATTTTACATCCTAAATTTGATATAATATTTTTCCCAGATGCTATCACAGAATTCCATTTGATACTCATTTTTCAAAATTATCTCGTGAGCGTCCATTGCCTCTTTGCGCACTTTCCCAACAAACTTCCTGGCTGCTCGCCTGATTTGAGACCCTAGAACACCCCTACATTTGCCCCCAGATTCTTGATTTAATTTTTTCTCGTTACCCACAGTGTTAAAATCAGAAACCCAAATACCCCCCAATTTAGCACTGAGGTTGTGGAAATTTCATATAAAAATAGAAATTTCGAAATGTTAGCGAATTTGTATCATCGATATGCGCTTCATTTGACAGAAATCAGTCACTTTCACCATCTTTTGATGTTCTGTAACTTTTTGTCTGTTAATTGTACCAACAGTTCGCGGTGCGCATCGTGGCACACAAGTCGGACATCATTCTTCCTATTAACCCTTTACCCAACGCAGACGATATCAAAATTTATTATTTTAAATATCATTTTTTTTTTAAATTTTTCAAGAAATTTCAACAAAACCATATCATGTGACCCCTCGTTGGAACGAGCTCGACGAGCTCGTTCCAACGAGGGGTCACATGATATGGTTTTGTTGAAATTTTTTGAAAAATATTTTTTCAACTGCAGAATTTGCTTATTACGTAGCCGGATGCGGGCGATTCTTTGGGTAAAGGGTTAATATAAAAGTCTAGGAGGTAAGACTTGCAAATTTGTTTTCCTGGAAACAATACAATCTTGTAAATGACTGTAAAAATCATTCGCTAACAAAGAGCCAATGTAGACGTTTACTCAGTTGCTTCTGATCGGCTTGGCATAAAACAAGTTTTCCTTTTGTGACTATTAATAAACAATAACGATAGGCAGCTGTTGTTTTCGTTTATTAACCCTTTACCTAACCTGAAAAGCAGACGACACTTGCAAAAATAATTCTTGAGTAACTAATTTTTTTCATTTTTTGTCTCAAAAACATAGGTTATGACCCCTCGTTGGAACGAGCTCGACGAGCTCGTTCCAACGAGGGGTCATAACCTATGTTTTTGAGACAAAAAATGAAAAAAATAATGAAAATTAATTGGCGATTTTTGAGAATAGCGCTGGCCGGTTTTGGCCGTTACGTTGAGTAAAGGGTTAAATAAAAGTAATAAAAGTAAACTTCGCCTCATTTTCTACGGATGTTACTCAACAATTACATGCTGGGTGCGCGGTGGCTCAGTAGGTAGAGATGCAGGCTGCAAGCCGAGAGGTCCTCGCATCGAATCACACCTGCGGCAACCGCGTTGTGTCCTTGAGCAAGACCCTTAATCCCAATTGCCCACGCGGGGGGCACGGTGGCATCGTGTACTAAGGTTTCCGGCACGTCCATGGTGCTCTTGTCTTCAACCAATGCTAACGCTGTTTAAGAGGAGTTAGTACATTGGGGAGTCTGAGAGTTGCTCGCAGTTACTCGGTGGTTCTCTCCGGGTACTCCGGCTTCCTCCACCCGTAAAACTGCCCGACACGAGGTGACAATGGCCGTGTCGAACGTGTCGTTAAACCCCAATAAATAAATAAATTATATGCTTCTTAATTGGATCTTCCTCGCCAGCCTAATATTTTTAGGGGAGATACTTTTATCGCAAGTCGATTTTTCATGATGAGATAAGCCGGGGATGTTAAAAACGTTGCCACCCAAACTGACCCCATCCCCATACGATGGCGCCAAGTCTATCAACGCGGTAACTCCTCCCAATCCATGACGTTTGATAATGTGAAAGCTTCCAATTCATTAAACGCCATGGCTTTTACATTGCACGAAAATTTATAAAAACTAATAAAGCTGCTTTCACATTTGTCCATTCACGCATCCGTTCTGCTTCTGAATGATGCGTTTGCCCTGTCATTTCACTGCCTACCCCCACAAAGTGCATTAGAGCAAACTTCTCTCTGTAACTCTGAGATGGCCTACAAACTTTGGTACATCAAAATACAAATCATTCAATATAAGAATGATGAAGACACTAGTGATGCGCACCGGACCGCAAAATTCTGGGTTGGACCGTACAGCGAACCGGGCCGTTTCGTATTTAGGTTAACCCTTTACCTAAAGAATCCGCCCATTCAATTTACAATATGAGCCGTTGAAAACAATTATATTTCAAAGAAATTCAACAAAACCATATCATATGACACCCTCGTGCCAATGAGGGGGCCACAATGATCTGGTTTTGTTGAAATATTTTTTAAAAAAACGAAATAATAATATTTCAAATAAAAAAAATGATATCGTGTGCGTTGTGTAAAGGTTTAAGTCAATAGTTCAAGATGTGTCGTTTTTGTTGCGCGGACCGCGCCGCTTTGCATCGATCAACCTTGAGAAAACCGAATCACCTTCCTCTGTACCGGACCGTAAATTTTCAGACCGGACAACTAGTGGAGGACATAGGGTGGTTTAGATGTCAGGAACCGAACAGACGCTGGGGCGATAACTAACTTCAGAAAGATATTCTCCGATAGGTATACTTCAAAAGTATCCGCCAGTACCACATCACCATGTCGTAGGTATCCACCAATACCCAGATGAGTATGAGAGTCGTAAGAGGAGCCTGTCGTTCGAGTAATTACTTAAAGTTTTATTCGCTCGATTAGATTTGAGTCGTTCGAGCAATACTTGTCCATGGTCGATTGACTCTTGGCCTTAAGAATCATGTAGGCCTTCCTTATACACGGGGGAGTATGTGAAGGCACAGAATATGGGAAATTAAGCAGTCTGATCGTTGGAAGGCGAAGGGTGGCACCAGAGAGGACTATATAGACTGTTAGGATAGCTAGAAGAGCTTCTGTACCAGATAGAAACTGAGGATTTAGTGAAAAAAAACGAGCAAAATAAATAGTTGTCAGGTAGTTTGTGGTAACTCTGGGAAGTAACCGAGGATTTTGTAAAACTCCGAACTAATAAAGTCACTCCAGTTCAGTCGCACGCGCCTTATTGTTGGTCAAAACGAGTATTTGTGTGTGTGTGGGGGGGGGGGGGGAGTCCGTTCGTTAATTTGGAGATATTTTATGGTGATTTGGGGTGATTGTCGGTTCTGTTTTGGAAATAAGATTTACTTCAGTTTAATCGAACACACCCTCGGATCACGCCCCCGTCCTTCAAGAAGCATTCCAGCAACCACATGGTACCAAAGAAACCAAGATTGCGGCCTCGAGTAAACAAAACAGAAGATGGAAACACGTGTTATCTTAACAACACGCGCTACGTATGCGCACTAACACGACGTATCGCGATGGGGATGACTTCACGAGATGGTCGCCTTCGCACGCTACCATGACGACCAAACATAACGCAACTAGGTCATGTGACTATGACGTCATTTTCGGGATCCACTTCGGTTTCCATCCAATCTGGCTCGTTACCTTTCATCGCTCTCCTACTACTGTTGTCTTACGGATAAATTGCTGGTTGTCCAAAAGCTTGAATTTCTCTGAAAGCTGCAAAGTTGACTAAATCGCATTTTTCATTATACAAACAAACCTTTGTTTCATATAACCTTTGTATGAAAGCGCTCGTTCTTAATATTTGACAATCGAGTTTTATATGAAGAAAAGCGTTAGTGTATTATTATTATTATTTTATATGACAATCGAGTTTTATATGAAGAAAAGCGTTAGTGTATTATTATTATTATTTTAAAAAATTACTTTCGTCTGGTATTTCCCGACAGCCTACGTTCTTCACGACAATGGAGCTCTAAAGTGGCGTCCCGTATTCCCTACTGACATCTCTGGATATTTGTGTGTTCAAATGGCAGGTCAACTTGAAAGCTCATGATCTGATTTTTATGTTTATTTTATAGCGCCGCATGCGCACAGGAGCAACCTCCACCGGCATATACAGAACATAAAGGCTCACCTGCGCCGAACCAGTTCAAAACGGATATCTCTACACCGGATGGAAAAACGATCACTCTCGGAATAAATCTCAATCTTACAACTACACCCATTGGTCCCACTGTGACCGATGGAAGTGTTTGTTACGGACCAGGACAGTCGACACGAATACAAAGCACTGGCGGTTTTGTATCTCAACAGCAGCCGACGTATCAACTGCCAGTTTCCGAAGCTGTGGTCAGTAACGTGAGTCATGTTTTCACTCATACAGAGAGAGAGAGGGAGAGAGAGAGAGGGGAGAGAGAGAGTGAAAGAGAGAGAATTTAAGTAAGTTTAGGGCTGACCATGGGAATGATTTCTTTAGGTTTCTTTAGCGGCGGAAGCATCCGAGGGCAAGGGGTGGATTACCAAAAAGGGCACACGGAACTGGGCATGAGTTGAAACCAGAAGTATACAACGTATCATAAATTGTAATGTGTCACTAAGTAGTATTGACTTTGTATATATCGTCCATTAGAGGAACAGAGTATATAGTCCTATCGCCATTTGAGAGGAACAAGGTGCCATCTGCGTTGCATTGCAAAGATGGCACCTTGTCCAGTAAAGGGACGATATTAAGCTTCAGAATCCATCCCACCGATTGTTAAGCAAACTTTCTTGGTGATTATCGACAGAACTCAGATTCAGATTCAGACTTTTATTTTCATGGTATAAGCATACAGTATTGAATTGTATACAACATTGTTAAAATATAGCACAAATCATTATATCCTATGAGGTAACATAGCCAGAATAGCTGTCTACCAGTTATCCTCTTATGAGAAGTATTTTAACATCAACACTGAATGTTTATTGAGCACTGTATGTTATGAGGCTTCATCTCTGAGATCCATCAGTAATTTTTTTAGCTCAACTTTGACGAAGCCAAATTTGAGCTTATGCCATGGCCAGTCGTCCGTCTGTCCGTCTGTCCGTCAACAATTCAATACGACTCTGGCTAGAGGCCGTGTTTATGAACCGACCTTTACGAAACTTCTTGGGTACCTTTGTTATGACCGTGGGACGAGAACGAGTGTTTTGGGGTTCGGTCCGAAATTCAAGATGGCAGCCAGCCACCCTTTTGTACTGACGATGCAGAAATCTGTTTTTTGCACAGAACTTCCATATGAAAGCGCTGATATGGATAATTTTTTATGAATGTTTAGTACCATGGGATACATCACATATAGTTCGAGGTTTTTTTTCTCGTACGTAAATTATGCAAATTAGACTAACTTTGATGTATTTAGTGTTACTTTCAGCACTGTCAGTGCAAATGCCAATACGGCTCGGGCTAGAGGCCGCATTTATGAATCGATCTTTACGAAACTTCTTGGGTACCTTTGGGACGAGAACGAGTGTTTTTGGGTGCGGTCCAAAATTCAAGATTGCCGCTGGCAGCCATTTTGTTCAAAATTAGAGGCAATCAGATTTTTGCGCAGAACTTCCACATGAAAGCTCTAATTTGAATAATTTTTTGTGTGAATGTTTAGTACCATGGGATACATTACATATAATACGGGCTTTTTTCTCTAGCAGAAATTATACAAATTAGATGAACTTTGATTTTTTCAGTGCTACTTACACATAGTAAGTACACATGTCAATACGGCTCGGGCTAGAGGCTGTATTTATCAACCGATCTTCACGAAACGTCTTGGGTACCTTTGTTATCACCTTGGGACGAGAACGAGTGTTTCTGGGTGCGGTCCGAAATTCAAGATGGCTGCCAGTGGCCATTTTGTACCGAAATTAGGTCTAATCAGTTTTTTGTACACAACTTCTATACGGCTCAGGCTAGATGACGTATTTACGAACCGATCTTTACGAAAACTTCTTGAGTACCTTTGTTATCACCGTGAAATGAGAACGAGTGTTTTGGGGTGTGGTCCGAAATTCAAGATGGACACCAGCAGCCATTTTGTACCAAAATTAGTGCAATCAGTCGTTTGTACAGAACTTCTGTATGAAAGTTCTGTTTGAATACATTTTTGTATGAATGTTTAGTAACATGGAATACATCACATATAGTACGGGTTTTATCTCGTGCAGAAATTATGCAAATTAGATGAACTTTGATTTATTCAGTGCTACTTATGCACTGTAAGTGCACATGTCAATACGGCTTGGGCTTGAAGCTGTATTTATAAACCGATCTTCACGAAACTTCTTGGGTACCCTTGTTATCACCTTGGGATGAGAACGAGTGTTTCTGAGTGCGGTCCAAAATTCCAGATGGCTGCCAGTGGCCATTTTGTACCGAAATTAGGTCCAATCAGTTTTTATCACATCTTCTATACAGCTCGTATCTATGATCTTCACGAAACTTCTTGGGTACCTTTGTTTTCACCTTGGGACAGGAATGAGTGTGTTTTGGGGTGCCTTTGTTATCACTGTGCTATGAGAACAAATATTTTGGGGTTCAGTCAGACCCACTCTGGGACTCAAAGATTTCTTTTCTAGTTAGCATCTGACTGTCACCCACCTTTACAATACTTTACCTATACATTTGTTACAGGCTACGGTCAGTATGTATGTACAGGCCGTTACAATACTTTATATGTACCTTTTTTATCAGGTCATTACCTAGATGTTTGTCATTGCTGTGTCACATACTATACATGTACATGTCTTGACAAGTTGAGCTACAGTGTCATTGACACTTTCATTTAAATCTGTGGTCTGCAGATCTGGTGGCTCCTTACAATAGGTAGGTAGTCGGGGACGAGATGCACAAGTGTACTACAAAAGTTTACCAGTACCAAGCCAAGAGAGAGAGAGAGAGACGTAGACGATGATCAATATAGCGAAGGAACGGGTACGATTTTGAAGAGTTTTGACTTTCTGGATCCCCGTGAGTAAAAGCAATTGGGTCTATGCAATGGGTAACTTACGCGTTACAGTCAAGGCCGTTTGGATTGTTGCTAGAAGTTTAATTTTTAGTTTTCTTTTGAACTCATTGCGCTTATTTAGAAGATGAACATTATTGCCTAAATGACTTCATGCTCCATGGGTAACTTATCTAACGACCTCTTTCGCATTCTATTTACCCGTATTTGCCCCGTATACCTGGTGTCCACGCTTGTTTGTAATTGGTTATGAGCACTTGCGTATTTTGAAGACTTCACTGCTCTTGATGTGCATCATATCTGGATACCATACACCAGTTGAGAGTAAACTAGAGTATAATATTATGTTTTAAGGGCTTTGTGTTGTAATATATTTTTAATTTATTCAAGGCATAGTTTGCCCATCTCATTTTGGAGCTAATTTTTTGATGTATGAGATTGGCAAGATAGATTTCTAAATGTGTGTACCCAAATATTTCAAGAATTTTTCTTCCTTGTGAATGCCCACACTAGTATCGATTTTCTTGTTGGTTTGAAAAATGTCATGAGTTTTGCTAGTCCTGTTATTGGGTGTTGGTTTTATCAACGTATACTTCGTTTTATTTGCATTTAAAAGTAAATGGTTGACAGAGCACCAGTCAAATATTTTATTCAGGTCATTATTTGTACGTGCTGTTAAAACCTTGGCATTTAAATCTGAGTCGTACGTCGAGATGTTTTTTGAAAATGATAAGAGATTTAACCATGTTGCCAAGCAAATGTCGTTAACCCTTTGAACTCCAGAGCCCGTTTTTCCAGGCGGGTCACAAGCTACGTCATAATGTCATTAAGGGGGATGACTGCAAGGTAAATATTTTACCTCCAAATAATAAATATGGACTCTTCCTGTTGCTACCATGGAACTGACATGGAAGATACCACCAGTGTTCGAAGGGTTAATATACAACAGAAATAAAATTGAACTAAGTGTTGATCCTCGTTAAACGCCACGCGAGATTTCGGCTCAATCAGATTTGTCTTAACGAGACTGAACGTATTGATTCACATGAGATAAGAAACTCCTTCACCAGTTTTATTGCTCTAAATCCATATTATTCCAGTTTCTATAACAAAATGCCGTGATTTATTGCATCAAAGGCAATTTATATTTTGAGTCTAGCTGTATGAATTTGGATAA